>CM040117.1:221892414-222492414 GCA_022559845.1 Amorphophallus konjac | reverse complement strand
CTGACGGATTGGGTTACCCTACTGCGTGAGTTTGGGGGTTGACCGTCTGTTGCCGTTTGGAGTAGCTTAGGGTGCCGAGTTCTCCTCGGTGGCCGTTGTTCCGTGTTTTACGGCCTCGCTCTTCTTTGTTGTTGAGCTCCCCTCTCCTGCCTGTTCCCTACTCCTGCTGTACCCTGATCTGTTTACAGCTTTGTAGTGTATCTTTTCCTGCTTTGCTGCACTCGTTGTTTCTGTTGCTTCCGTTGCACTGTGCATTTTTCCAGTGGGGATCCGCATGACCCCTACTGAGTTTCTGTTGAGACTCACCCCTGCTACTTTTCAGGTGGGTTTCGCCGTCTGCCTCTACTATTCCTGGTGGAGTGCATTGCTGTAGCTGCCAGCTGTGCCAGCGCGGGTTTCTCCCGACTTCTGTGTACGTTTCTTTCTGTCATACTGTACTGTGCTAGACTTGTTGTCTTTCCTTGGGCTAGACTCTGGTGTATAATTGTAATTGTTGAAATTATTAATAAAAATGTAGTTTTATTTCTGCTACTTTAGCAATCCAATCTAATGAAATTTAATTGCTTACTGTTATATTTGCTGGCTTCAATGTATTCCACACACTCCTTTTTCCCTTCGGCACTTTCCCGCGCTTCGGAGGCCTCGCGGGTCCCATGTGGTATCACGTGTATTCGGTATTTATATCGGGTGCACCGGGTATCCGGAATCCGGGTCGCTACAGGTGGTATCAGAGCAGTGTTCTGAGATGTTCGGAGTTTCTTTTCTGAGCTATCAGAGCATTGTCGTGTGAAATACATGGAAATCCAGATATACAGTTACCAGAGTCCTTAGGTCCAGTACAGTCTCTTGCTGGCGTAGGTGTTGCGATGTTTATCGCGGTGCTTTTTGCGCGTGGTCTTGTACGTGCTTTGTTGGCACTGTGCGAGATGGTTTTTGCTCTCGTCTGGGTGTGACGAGGCTGCTTCGTTCGATTTTGAAGTTGTCTCGATCGTGTTGCACTTGGCAGTGTTTGTCGGTTGGCATGAACCTGCAGTGCCTTGTTCGAGCTATTTTTCTGTGCTTCTGCTCAGGTGGCTTATGACTTCTAGCGTTGGTGTGATGGCCATGCACGCTCTTACGTTGCTTTGGTTGTCCCAGCTTGAGTCTGTGTAGCTCCTGATGCATCGTTGTTTCGGTTGTCTCGATTATCGTGTTGCCTCGATTGAGAAGTTGCTCGAGCGAGCCTAGGATTTTCCCTTCCTGGTAAGCTGTGTTGTCGAGCTTGTTGCTTCTTGTCCTTCTTGGTGAAGCTTTTTCGAGGTTTGCCTTGGAATTGCTGTCTTGGTTGTGCCTTTGTCCTGTGTCTGCTTAAGTGTGGACAGCCTTGTTTTGAGCCTGATCTGCTCCTTGTAGTACGGTTGCTTGGCTTTAGACTCCGTAATGGTGTTGAGAGCTGTCGTGTACCGTATTTGTCGGGCTGTGTCTGACGGCCGATGTGCTGTGAGGGCTCATTTATTATGTCAGGACGTGATGGTAAACTGAGATTAGTTCTTTCCGCGTGCTTTGCGCTGAAGCTGGTGCTCTTCCTTTGTCGCACTTAGGCTCTTTGTGATCAGTTGTTCGCGAGATCGGTGCTCGTGGCGTGTTAATTGTGATCTTTGTTGATTGCGATGACGCCTGGTGTGTGCTGAGATGCGATTACCGGTGTTGTTCTGTTGCCTGTGCGCATTGTTGAGAGTGCAGTGGAAGTGTGTGGGTTGGCTACCCATTTGTCGAGAGGTATGTCCTTTCTCGATGTGTCTTCGTCTTGGCTTTTCCGTGCCTTGACTTTGTCGATTGCCGTGCCATTGTTCGTGTTTTTCTGGTGTTGGCATTGGCATTTGTGAGTGTTGGGGAATTTGTCGGCATTCCTTGCTGATTGAGTACCCTTTTGCTCTGCATTTCTCTTTCTTGGGTGTTGTGCTCTTGAGGCGTGTTGCTAGTCCTTGAGTTGCTTTCCCCGAGATTGTTGTCGTTTCTCGCTGTTGTGGGTCATCTCTTGGTGAGCAGTCTGATGCGTGACCCATTCCTTCCTTGTGGTCGTGTGCTCAGCTGTTCCTGTGCCTTGATGTGACCCTACTTGAAGATGTGTTCCTTGGCACTGCGTGTTGTGCGGAGCCAGAATTCTGCAGGTGTTGCCGTTGTGTTGTTTTTGTAAGCGCTGTTTCTTTATGATTTTGTGTTCTTGTCTTGGACCATTGTCTTGTCAGTTGGCTTGTTGTGCTCTCTTTTCTCCGGTGGAGTTAGCTTGCGACTCGATCAGATGTGTTATCTGAGTGAGTGCTGACTTGATTGTGTTTGTGGTCCCGTGTGTGTTGTTGTCGTTGGTGTCCTGTGTGCCAGGTGTTCCCTGTTGCCTTTGGCACTGGAGCCGATGATGTTGCGAGCTATCAGCTATGAGGACTGTGTCTCCTTGTGTAAGCTGCTGCTTGCCGTGGTGTTGCCATTGTGTTTCTCGGTTGTCTATTGTTGTGGCTGTCGTGTCTCTATTCTGGTGAGACGTAAATGACGTTGCCTTTGCTTCGGAGGTGTCAGATGTGTTCACTTTGGTGCCATACTCGTGCGGTAGACTTGCTGTCTTGGAATCTGAGTGTGTACCTGTAATTGTGGTCTGTCGGTGTTCCTCTGAGCTGTGTTTCACGAGATTCGTGTCGTTTATCGTGGTTGTGTTGTTGAGTTGTTCTTCCCTGCTTCTCCTTTGCTAGTCCTTAATTTCAAGGGTGAAGTTTTTTAAAGGAGGGGAGGCTGTAATGACCCGGTTTCTTGTCAGTTTCTTGCTGAATCCTTTGCAGGTCTTGTAGGATCTTTGTTGGATCTTTTGGATCTGTTTCGGATTGGTTTCGTTGAGTTTCGGTTCGCTTTTGTGGCTTTCTGAGTTGAGTTTGACAAGCCGTGTGGGTTTTTCTCACGTACTAGTTACGGAACCCTACGATGAGTTTGTTCCTCAATTCTCGAACTCGTGGACGCTACAACGACGATGTACTCTTCGAGCCGGTCGTTTCGGCTATTTTTGCGTATTTTTCTGAATTTGTGCATTTTCGGTTCATTTTCGGAATTTTCAGAAATTAGGAAAATTTCCTAATTTCTTTCTATTTCTTTTCCTTTTCCTCTCTCTCTCTCCTCACTCTCGCGATCTCACCCTCTCTCTCTCGTTCTCTCCCCCTTCCAGCTCCAGCTGCAGACGGAGGCGCTCGTGGGTGAGGTGGCGACGAGGTGGAGCTGTCGAGGTGTGCGATGGGGCGAGGATCAGATCGATTCTGGCGCGATCCCGATCGGTGGATTCAAAGTCGGTGAAATCGGTTCGCGAGTGGATTTCAGCGTGGTTTAGTCCCTTCGGGGCACAGTTTCTTCGGTGGAGGTAGGGTGACTGATCCTTACTTCGTCCTCTTCGTTTTCCCTGCCATTGCACGGCGTTCGGCAAGGAAACGGCCGAGTTTGGGCTTGTTTTGCCTAAACCGTGATTTTCGTGGTTTTTAGGGTCGGCTGGTAAACGATGACCATTTGCGGCGTAATTAGTTTCTAACTGACCGCTGGGATGTTAGGATGCCATCCACGTTGATTTCGTGTGATTTGGTGTTCATTCGAGGCCGGTAGAAGCCCGGGAACCTCGGTGACCCACTTAGGGTCGATTTGTCTAAATCGCCCGGATCTTACGTTTTTGAGCTTGCATGTGGGGTTTGGAGTCCCCTGATGTTGTTATTTATCGTTTAGGTGTGTTTCCCCTTCATTTCGGCGTGAATGGGGCGTGGAACGGGTCGGTTTGGCCGTTCCTCTGTTTTCCCGCCGTATGGGAAGTAGCGGTCGTTCCAGTGGCCGTTACTTTCTTCTGACGGTCCTACAACAGACCGTTACTTCATTTGGCGTTTTTGAGCTTTCTAGCTTTTGGGTGAGTGACGGCCCTAGGGTGGCGCGTCGCTTCCTTGTAACGCGCCTAGGCTAGCGCGTTACTTCGCCTTCGTCGTTTTGTTTTGGGGTTGAGTCGGTTGATCTAACGCGCTTGACCCAGCACGTTAGATGAATGTGACGCGCCTGGTCCTAGCCGTTACTTGCTGTTTGATCGACATTGACCATTAGAGGCGGTGCCTCTGACGATGGTTCCCTTATCCGTTGTTTGAGTGTAACGCGCCTGCCCCCGGCCGTTACATTCTGTTTGACCGAGCTTGGGTGGCTGTGCCCGTTGGATATAACGGATATGCCCCCATGCGTCGTTGTGTTATAACGCGCCTGTCTCTGGTCGTCGTTTGTTGTTTTGTGCTGGGTTGAGGGTGGCTGGGCACGTTGATAGTAACGCGCCTTCCCCTGCGCGTCGTTTGGCTCTGATGCGTCTCCCTTGCCGCGTTGTTTGTTTGTAACGCACCTGGCGTTGCGCGTTACTTCGCTTTGGTTGTGGGTGGCTATGCACGTTGTGAATAACGTGCCTGCTACCGTGCGTCGTTTGGCTGTAACGCGCCTAGTCTAGTGCGTTACTTGGCTCGTGCGTGTTTTGAGTCTTAGAGTTGGTTACGGTGGTGTGAGCGACGGCCTGTCGTCCGACCGTCGTTTGGTGAGTAACGGCCCTGGTCTAGACTGTCACATGCTAGTAGCGGTCTAGGGGTGGCGCGTTACATGCCTTGTGCTTCGTTTTCCGTAATTTCAGTTTTAGCTTGTCTTGGCTTGTCCTAGTGGTTTGCCCGTTATCCCGTGGATGTTTCTTGACGTCCTATGAGGGCTAAGACTACGTTGTAAGGTGGCCAGGAGTCTTCTTACTTGTGGTAGGATTCTTGATCCTACTTTTGTATGCTGTTCTGTGGTTCAGGTCAACCCGGTTTGACCTAGTGGTTGACGTGGGACCTTGTTTGTGCGTGTCTTGGCGGTTCTGTCCTGCTCGAGACACTGTTTCTGGATGCCTCGAGGTGTTGCCTTACCTCAGTTTGCGTGTCCAGGTGTGCTGAGGGTTCTGGTGTTTCCCTCAGGTCTCCGTGTGTCATTTTCTGCGGAGCGTTGTTTTGCTGGCTTAGGATTAGACCGATTGGCGGCTTGTTCCGCTGTTTGTGACGATCTTGCCTTTGAGTCGTCCGACTCAGGGATCGTTACGTTATAGGTCTAGTTGCCTGGTCCTGAGTCTTTTGGCGGTTGTTTAGCTGCCTGGGTGCTTTGTTGTGCACGAGACAGGGCTTTTCATAGCTGTCTGTGCTGTAGCGCCTGTGTTTCGGAGTTCGTACCTTGTGAGCCTCCACTAGTTGTAGCCCTAGGCTTTTGCCGACCCACCGGGAGTGGTGGAGGGGTTCTTTTCCTGTGGCGTTTGGTACGTACGGTTCTTAAGCTAGTTCCGTAGGCCCCGGCCAACGGTAGCGTCCTACCGAGGGGAATACTAGCTAGAGGCCTGACCTAGGTAGAGGTCGGTGTGTGCACACGTGGTCAGGGACTGGGGACTTGCGCCGACGGGCGTGGCCCTGACTAGTCACTCGCAGTTGGTGCCGTTCCTTGGAGCTTATGTTCCTTGGACTTGGTTCTTGGTGTGTCTTGTCCTTGAGCGACATGACACTTCTCGTCGCGGTGTAAGTCGTTAGTGGACGCATCTGGTCATTCTTATGGAAGGAGGGTGCTCCTGTCACTCGGTGCTGTGACTCTCGCGTTTTCTTGTGCGCTGTGACCTTTTCGAGTTGCCCGCTTGTGGCTGTGCTCGAGGTCGGTGTTCTGTCGTTGGCATGACATTCTCGTCATGCGTGGGGCTACGTGCACGACGTCTCCTGTCGTGTTTTGTCTGTGTTTTCGGCGTCGGCGTCTGCCTTCGCCTTTCTTTTGGCTGACGGATTGGGTTACCCTACTGCGCGAGTTTGGGGTTGACCGTCTGTTGCCGTTTGGAGTATCTTAGGGTGCCGAGTTCTCCTCGGTGGCCGTTGTTCCGTGTTTTACGGCCTCGCTCTTCTTTGTTGTTGAGCTCCCCTCTCCTGCCTGTTCCCTACTCCTGCTGTACCTGTTCTGTTTACAGCTTTGTAGTGTAGCTTTTTCCTGCTTTGCTGCACCTGCCGTTTTTATTGTTGCTTCCGTTGCTTTGTGCATTTTCCAGTGGGGATCTGCGTGACCCCTACTGAGTTTCTGTTGAGACTCACTGATGTGACACAATATGCAGCGGAGGACAATGATACTAATTTGATGTGATGCGACTCCCTTGGACCTAGGATAGCAAGCAACACACGAGTTCGGCAACGTCACACTAGCGGACTCACTCGCGTAGGCACACTCGGGTCTGAAGGAGGACCGACGATGGCGGTGAGGGTCCGGGGGTTGGACCTCAAGGTCCCAAGGGTTTGGCTAGCTAGGAAGGGACCCCAATGGGCCAGGGATGCCCGATTTCAAGGGCGGCCGGCACGCCAAGGGCGTGGGATGCAATGGCTCTCTCTCAACTTGCCCCGCGGCGAACACAAGAATTGATTGAATTGCGGGTCGGTCGCTCGTCTCACTTCCTACGGGCAACTAAGAGCGATACTAAGCTAGCAATGGTAATAACCAGCAGCGAAGAGTGGCCAGGAGCTCACCTGATCGGCGTGAAGATGCCGGTCTCGGTCGGAGACGAGGGCGAGCGGGGAAGTGTGCTCCCCGCACACTGCGCCGGTGAAGCTTCAAAAACCTTTTCAAAAGTACAATTACTACACCTCGCGCAGGAGGGTGATCTCGGGGGTGGGAATTGGTTAATTACAAACAAACACTACCACCACGCAGGGTGGGGCGGTAAGCGGGCCAGGCGGGGATGGGAGGACGGTCCGAAATGGTAGAAAGGAAATCAATGAGGGTTCAGCTGCAATCTGGACTGCTGGACAGGGTGCCGTTGTTGGCTCTGTCCCGGGCTCGTCCGGACTCCAAATTGAGCGAAACCACCTCGCAATGCTTCCTGACTTGAAGCCGGTTTGTCTGAATTTTGGGGCGGCCTTTGGAGGCAGGGAATGGCAGCACTGGCAACTGATCCGGGACAGCTGGTGTGGTCTCTGGCCGGACCTGTTCTGTAGAAGTAGGTTTCAAATGCTGTCACGGGTGATCCCGAACTCCGAATGGCACGAAATCAGGGGTGTCGTCTCCGTGGTCGAGGTAGCTTTCAGCTGGAGTCAATGGGGCTGCGATCCGAGGCTGTGGACTGTCGGTGTGTCCTGAAGAGTAGGCACTGGTCTCTGCAGACTGCAGGGGGCAGATCCGCGCGACAGAGGGATAAAATTTGTAACTCTGGCTCCTGGATGCCGAATGTCGTTCCGTTTCTTGCGTCTGGTCGTGGACAGATGGAGGAAGAATTTTGAAGAAGAGACTTCAGCCTGATTCCTTCGCCGTTGGTCGCGAAGCAGCTTCCAATCGGGCTCAGGCTTTCTACAGGTGGTGTCTGGCGCAGTCGGGTAGAGCAGCTCTCACGGGCGGCCACGAACTCGGAATGGAGTGATTCCACCTCGCCTGTGAAGAGGACAGGGAGGCCTTTCCATAAATATAGACCACGCACCAAGAAGCCTCAAGATGTTGTCGTGGTCGTCGCTGCAATCAGGGGCTTGTCTGCAGGTCGACCCTGCACAAAAGCTGAAGTGACTCTTTGGGGGAGAATGGTCTCCTTGGAGGGTATAGCTGGTGGAGAGGTGTCTATGTGGGGATGGGGAGCTGTTGGAGGATGGAATGGGTGGTAGTGGAGGTGGAGAGGAGGGCGGAGCTAGCAGGGAGTGGTGGTGGAAATGGCTGGCTGCCACTAGGTCAGGGGGGGGGGGTGAGGGGTGGCCGGCCAAGGCAATGGGGGTGGAGAGGGGTTGAGGGGGTCGACCCTAGGAGGGAGGGGAAGGGGGTGGACGACCTTGGGATGGTAATGGGTGTCTTGGGGAGGGGAAGAGACCTCTTGGGAGGTGGAGTAATGCTTGGGAAGGGGGAGGGATGCCTTGGGAAGGTGAAAGGGTGCTTGGGGAGATGGAAAAGTTAATGGAGAGAAATAATGGGGCCTTGGGAGTTGAAGGGACTTGCCTAGGTGGCAAGTGAGGTGGCAAGGGGTGAGGAGAGAAGGGAATTTTGAACTAGAGAGAGAGGGAGGGAGGAGAGAGAGGGGGTTCTCCCCAAGGAGGGAGGGAGAGAGAATTAGAGAGGGAGAGAGAGAGAGAAATAGACTCACAGGGATTCAAGTGGATTTCAAGTTTTCATTCATTCATCAATTACCTCAAAATGGTGGCTTGGGGCCCTATTTATAGGGAAACCCCAATTACATAGAAGTCCCTGGAAAATGGACTAATGACAGTAGACCAAGGGGTGGGGAATGGGGCGCCCATGGGCCAGGCCCAAAGAAGTGGCCCCTTAAGGCCTACTAACCCACTATCCTATTAAACCACTTAATGCGACCTTGGACTTAGGTAGATGACATTACCTACTTAGGTACTTGACTCAATAAAGAGAAAATTACATAGATAAGACTCAAGAAAAAAATGAGAAAACTACATGGCTATACTCAGAAAATGATGGCGAACAAAATGGCGAGCAACAGGACCATGTGAAGGGGTAAGCGATGTCCCCATCATACTCCCGGGGTGCGGAGAACTCGACTCCGTCGAGTAAGGGCCCACCGAGGAAGCAGCTCAGGGCGACCTGCAATCTCCAAACCCAACCTGCACCTGCGTCCAGGGGACGACTCTTCATCCTCTCAAGGCGGCCCGGACACACCCTCATGCTCGCGGTGGAACCCTGCTTGCATAGTATTGCCCCTCTGTGTACACGTCGGGCTCTCAAGGCTATTTGGTGAAAGCTCTCCGGGGTGTCCCTCTTAAAGGAAGTTATAGGCTCAAAGTACTCACTGGGATTCACCGCGGTGCCCATATAGGGTGCCGGATCAGCCGCATGAGAATTGGGGTATATCCCATAGCCCATTAGTAAATCTAATCCATAATCCAGGTTGGCCAAAGCCGCTTGGAACATGAAAGGTCCAAGTCCTCGTGCCCTCGATTTGGAGGTGGCCCTAAGATAGAGTCGTTCCAATGCCACCATCGCGAGGTTACCTCCTTGGATTTCAAAGTGCCACCCTTGAGTTATAGCCCGCTCATTATGATCGTCACTACCCATATTTGGATGCTTGCTTGAATGAGAATGCTTTGAGTGATGGTGCGGTGGGGGTGGGAAGTATGTGGTATCCAGAGGGGGACCGGGGCAACCGTACATAGACCTATCATTCATGGATGTGATGAGGCATCTTGTGGACTCAGGGGGGCCTGGGAAACCATAGGTGGATCTTTCGTGTATGGCTGTGAGAATTACCGGGGGACCCGGACATCCATGTGTGCTCCATTCAAGTGTAAGGGCTATGAAGAATGTGGGTGGGCCAGCACAACCAAATGTAGGCCAGTTATGCATTGAGCCTAAACTGTGCGTGACATGCATGGGAGGGCTGGACTCATGACCCTTGTCGAATGATGTGACATGCCAAGATGGGTGCTTTCTTCTCCTAGAGATGATGACCATGTGTGTGGGTATGGGGTGACCTTTAAGCTCCCATTTGTAAGGGTCGAAGGGATCATAGTAGGTATGCATCATGGGGTGGGGCACTACCTTGTTCCCTAGGTGTATACTGCCCATGGTCATGGTTTCCTTGGTGTGGACTGGGTCTAGGACGAGGTGTGTTGGTTCTAGCATGGTTGGTGAGGGTAGGAGGGAGTGGGTGGTGGGTAGGGCGGTCAGGTCCCATGGGTTCATTGTCTTCCATAGGGTGGGATCAAAGGGGTCATGGAATGTGTTACCAAGGGTGAGGTATTCTTTCACCTCAAGGTCTCCAAATGGTGAGTCCTCCTCCTCAAATGTAGTAATTGAACCGAAGTTCGAGGAGGGTTGGTTGGTCATGATTGGAGGGCTTGGCATCCTACCCGAAATAAGTAACTCCAATTCGCGGATAGCATCGGGCTCTTCGGGAATGGGGAGGGATAAAAGAAGGTCGCTAGTGTAGCAACCCATAGTGTAAATGGAAGAGATGGACCCGACACATAGATGTAGGAGGTTAAGACTCCTAGGTTGGTCGGCTACAGTGGTCAACATGCCAGTTAGCTTCATTTGCCAAGTTAGACCCTCAAGAAAATCCCCTAATGTTTCCACCTGATAGGATGATTGGATTGTGGTGTGATAGGTGGATAAGGGTACTATAGGAAGGTTTTGCTCCATGGGTGGGTAAGCATGGACCATGAGATCTCCAAATGGATTCTCCTTTAGCCAACGTGAAAGGGGTTCTCCTAAGATAAGCTCGGTCCCTATTAAGGAGGGTGGTGTAAGGTTAAGACCACCATGTGAAGTTCCTTCTTCTTCCTGGACATGGGTGATCTCTATGGCGAGGGTTGGTGTGTTCACCTTTATGGGGTCGGGTATGGGAATCATGTGTTCCTCTATCAAGGAGGTGAGATGGTCCCGTGAGGGTGTGGTGGTGAGGATAGGTGTGTGGTACCCCCGAGGTGCAGTGGGAGGTAAAGGGGAACTTGGTTTGGGATCGGTAAGGGGAGAAGTGGAGGCCTAGGTTGGGGTTGGATAGGGATTGGTAGTGGAAGATGGATGGGTTGAGGAGGATTGGGTTGGTTGGTTTTAGGGGGTGTGTCTCTTTTAGGGGAAGATGGAGGGGTGGTTTTGGGGACCAAGGAAGTTTGTGGAGTGTGGGTTTGTGGGAGAGTTTTGGGTGGGGTGGTGGTGGCCATCATGGGCCTAGGTGGAGTGGACATGGGGACCACACGGGTTGGAATGGTGAGGGTGGAGTGAGCCATGATGCTTCCTCCACTTGGGATGGGAACTTCTTGGCCTAACCCATGATATTGTGATTCATACTCTTCTTCCCAATCGGGGGAGGCCTCATATTCCTCAACTTCAATCTCATTCCTTTGTGGTGTGGGGGTCTTGCTCTCCAAGGGAGTGGGAAGGTTTTTTGGCGATGGGGTGGTGCAAGTTGGAATTATTTGGGGTGGTGGAGTTTGGACCCTAAGGGAAGTCTTGGGTTGACTGGGAGGGGAAGGGGGAGTGGGAGTGCTCCTCGAGTGATGATTCACAAGGTGGGAGTGGGTAGGTTGGGGAGTGAAGATCTTCCTAATCTCACTCCTCATCTCTTCCAATGAGTCTATGGGTCCTTTGGTTTCCCATCTAAATTCATCCCGAGGTGACCAAGCTCTAGGGTCGTGGTTCCTTTTTGCTTCAAGCCGGTCAAGTCGGGTGGTGAGGGTATCAAGATAGTTATGAATCTTGTTGGTGAGAGTGTCAAATCGGTCCATGGATATTTGGGACATCTCCCTAGGGTGGTCATGCAATGGAGTGATGGAAACCATGATGCAAGGGAGACACAAATGATAATACCCAAGGACTAGACTCGTAGAGACAAGTCTAAAACTTGCTCTGATACCACTTGATGTGACACAATATGCAGCGGAGGACAATGATACTAATTTGATGTGACGCGACTCCCTTGGACCTAGGATAGCAAGCAACACACGAGTTCGGCAACGTCACACTAGCGGACTCACTCGCGTAGGCACACTCGGGTCCGAAGGAGGACCGACGATGGCGGTGAGGGTCCGGGGGTTGGACCTCAAGGTCCCAAGGGTTTGGCTAGCTAGGAAGGGACCCCAATGGGCCAGGGATGCCCGATTTCAAGGGCGGCCGGCACGCCGAGGGCGTGGGATGCAATGGCTCTCTCTCAACTTGCCCCGCGGCGAACACAAGAATTGATTGAATTGCGGGTCGGTCGCTCGTCTCACTTCCGACGGGCAACTAAGAGCGATACTAAGCTAGCAATGGTAATAACCAGCAGCGAAGAGTGGCCAGGAGCTCACCTGATCGGCGTGAAGACGCCGGTCCCGGTCGGAGACGAGGGCGAGCGGGGAAGTGTGCTCCCCGCACACTGCGCCGGTGAAGCTTCAAAAACCTGTTCAAGTGTACAATTACTACACCTCGCGCAGGAGGGTGATCTCGGGGGTGGGAATTGGTTAATTACAAACAAACACTACCACCACGCAGGGTGGGGCGGTAAGCCGGCCAGGCGGGGATGGGAGGACAGACCGAAATGGTAGAAAGGAAATCAATGAGGGTTCAGCTGCAATCTGGACTGCTGGACAGGGTGCCGTTGTTGGCTCTGTCCCGGGCTCGTCCGGACTCCAAATTGAGCGAAACCACCTCGCAATGCTTCCTGACTTGAAGCCGGTGTTGTCTGAATTTTGGGGCGGCCTTTGGAGGCAGGGACTGGCGGCACTGGCAACTGATCCGGGACAGCTGGTGTGGTCTCTGGCTGGACCTGTTCTGTAGAAGTAGGTTGCAGATGCTGTCACGGGCGATCCCGAACTCCGAATGGCACGAAATCAGTGGTGTCGTCTCCGTGGTCGAGGTATCTTTCAGCTGGAGTTGATGGGGCTGCGATCTGAGGCCGTGGACTGTCGGTGTGCCCTGAAGAGTAGGCACTGGTCTCTGCAGACTGCAGGGGGCAGATCCGCGCGACAGAGGGATAAAATTTGTAACTCTGGCTCCTGGATGCCGAATGTCGTTCCATTTCTTGCGTCTGGTCGTGGACAGATGGAGGAAGAATTTTGAAGAAGAGACTTCAGCCTGATTCCTTCGCCGTTGGTCGCGAAGCAGCTTCCAATCGGGCTCAGGCTTTCTGCAGGTGGTGTCTGGCGCAGTCGGGGTAGAGCAGCTCTCACGGGCGGCCACGAACTCGGAATGGAGTGATTCCATCTCGCCTGTGAAGAGGACAGGGAGGCCTTTCCATAAATATAGGCCACGCACCAAGAAGCCTCAAGATGTTGTCGTGGTCGTCGCTGCAATCAGGGGCTTGTCTGCAGGTCGACCCTGCACAAAAGCTGAAGTGACTCTTTGGGGGAGAATGGTCTCCTTGGAGGGTATAGCTGGTGGAGAGGTGTCTATGTGGGGATGGGGAGCTGTTGGGGGATGGAATGGGTGGTAGTGGAGTTGGAGAGGAGGGCGGAGCTAGCAGGGAGTGGTGGTGGAAATGGCTGGCTGCCACTAGGTCAAGGGGGGGGTGAGGGGTGGCCGGCCAAGGCAATGGGGGTGGAGAGGGGTTGAGGGGGTCGACCCTAGGAGGGAGGGGAAGGGGGTGGACGACCTTGGGATGGTAATGGGTGTCTTGGGGAGGGGAAGAGACCTCTTGGGAGGTGGAGTAATGCTTGGGAAGGGGGAGGGATGCCTTGGGAAGGTGAAAGGGTGCTTGGGGAGATGGAAAAGTTAATGGAGAGAAATAATGGGGCCTTGGGAGTTGAAGGGACTTGCCTAGGTGGCAAGTGAGGTGGCAAGGGGTGAGGAGAGAAGGGAATTTCGAACTAGAGAGAGAGGGAGGGAGGAGAGAGAGGGGGTTCTCCCCAAGGAGGGAGGGAGAGAGAATTAGAGAGGGAGAGAGAGAGAGAAATAGACTCACAGGGATTCAAGTGGATTTCAAGTTTTCATTCATTCATCAATTACCTCAAAATGGTGGCTTGGGGCCCTATTTATAGGGAAACCCCAATTACATAGAAGTCCCTGGAAAATGGACTAATGACAGTAGACCAAGGGGTGGGGAATGGGGCGCCCATGGGCTAGGCCCAAAGAAGTGGCCCCTTAAGGCCTACTAACCCACTATCCTATTAAACCACTTAATGCGACATTGGACTTAGGTAGATGACATTACCTACTTAGGTACTTGACTCAATAAAGAGAAAATTACATAGATAAGACTCAAGAAAAAAATGAGAAAACTACATGGCTATACTCAGAAAATGATGGCGAACAAAATGGCGAGCAGCAGGACCATGTGAAGGGGTAAGCGATGTCCCCATCACTCACCCCTGCTTTTCAGGTGGGTTTCGCCGTCTGCCTCTGCTGTTCTTGGTGGAGCGCGTTCGCTGTAGCTGCCAGCTGTACTTGCGTCGGGCTTCCCCCGACTTCTGTGTACGTTTCTTTCTGTCAGACTGTACTGTGTTAGACTTGTTGTCTTTCTTTTGGGCTAGACTCTGGTGTATAATTGTAAAATTTGAAATTATTAATAAAAAAGTAATTTTATTTCTGCTACTTTAGCAATCCAATCTAATGAAATTTAATTGCTTACTGTTATATCTACTGGCTTCAATGTATTCCACACACTCCTTTTTCCCTTCGGCGCTTACCCGCGCTTGGGAGGCCTCGCGGGTCCCATGTGGTATCCTGTGTATTCGGTATTTATACCGGGTGCACCGGGTATCTGGAATCCGGGTCGCTACACAGGGTCACGTCCGTCGACGTAAGTCCTCAGTCCCTGACAACGTGTGCATACACTGGCTCTAGCCTAAGCCAGGTCCTCTACCTAGTTTTCTCCCTCGATAGGATGCTATCGTTGGCTGGGGGCCCACGGAACTAGCTTACAAACCGTGTACGGGAACCCTCCGCTATCCGCAAGCGGGCCGGCACTCAAGAGACTGAAGGGTAACAACAAACGGAGGCTCATGAGGCACAAGACTCGAAAACACGAGTGCTAAAGTGCAGACAACCTACAAACCCTGTCGCACGAACAGACAGCACTCTTGGCAGTACAACCACCGCCGAACAGACTCAGGACAAGGCAACTAGACCTACAACGTAACGATCCTTGAGTCGGATGACTCAACGGCAAGATCGTCACAGACAGCGGAACAAGCCGCCAATCGGTCTAATCCTAAGCCACAAGAAACGACGCTCCGCAGAAAACAACTCACGGAGACCTGAGGGAACACCGAAGACCCTCAGACACGCTTGGACACGCAACCTAAGGTAAAAGACACCTCGAGGCATCCAGAACCAGTGTCTCGGACTGGACAAAACCGCCAAGACACGCACACACTAGGTCACACGTCAACCACTGGGTCAGACCGGGTTGACCCGAACCTAACAACAATGCTCAAAAAGTAGAAAAGAAAATCCTACCTCATGCAAGAAGACTCTTGGCTAACTTACAACGTAGTCTTAGCCCTCATAGGAAGTCAGAAGACCTCCACAGGACAGCGGGCAGACCACAAGGCCAAGCCAAGACAAGCCGAAACCGAAACAACGGAAAACTGAGCACAAGGGATGTAACGCGCCACCCCTAGATCGCTACAAGAATATGACGATCTAGAACTGGGCCGTTACACTCTGAGCGACGGTCGGGGGAGCATCCGTCACTCACACCGTCCTAACCAACTCTAAAACACAGAAAACAACATGTAACGGCCAGCACGGGGCGCGTTACACACACCTGACGCGCCAGACCAGGACCGTCAGGGCCAACAACCCTCAAACACAAAACACACGAAGCATGTAACGCGCTAGACGAGGCGCGTTACAACGAACTAACGCATGGGAGCGAGCGCGTTATAGCCACCTGACGCACAAGACCAGGCGCGTCAGGGCCAACACACCAACAACCAAAGCTAGCTGAGAGGCATGTAACGGCCAGCACAGGGCGCGTTACAAATGCCTGACGCATAGAGGCCCCACCGTTATATCCAACGGCGCAACAACCCAACTCAGCCAACACAGCATGTAACGGCCTGGGGCAGGCGTGTTACAAACACCTAACGCACGGGGGAACCACCGCCAGAGGCACCGCCTCAAATGGTCAACGTCGGTCAAATGGAATGTAACGGCCAGAACAGGGCGCGTTACATCCATCTAACGCACTGGGTCAAGCACGTTAGAGGAACCGACTTAACCCAAGCAATAAACGACAAAAGAGATATAACACGCCTCACGGGATGCGTCAGAGAAATGTGACGCGCCAGCCCTGGGCCGTCACACTCTCAAAACCCCGAAGAACTCAATCAACCCAGCCAATGTAACGGTCAGTCGTGGGGCCGTCAGAGCAAGTGACGGTCCCTGGAACGACCGCCACACCAGTTACGGCGGGAAAATAGAGGAATGGCCAAATCGGCCCATTCCACGCCCCATTCACGCCGAAACGCAGGGGAACCAAACCCAAACGACAAATAACAACATAAAACGGCTCAAAAGCCCACATGCAACCACAAAACACAAGATCCGGGCGATTTAGGCAAATCGACCCTAAAAGAGTCAACGAGGTTCCCGGACTCCTACCGGCCTCGAATGACCACCAATCAACACGAAACTAGCATGGACGGGATCCTAACATCCCAACGGTCAGTTCAACACTAACCGAGCTACAAATGGTTGCCATTTTTCGGTGAACCCTAAAAACTCCGAAAATCACGGTTTAGACTAAACAAGCCCAAACTCGGCCGTTTCCCTGCCGAATGACGTGCAATGGCAGGGAAAACGGAGAGGAAGAAGTGAGGAACCGTCACCCTACCTCCACCGAAGAAACCGTGCCCCAAAGGGACTAAACCGCGCCGAAAACCACGCCACAAACCGAACCATCGACTTTGAATCCACCATTCGGGATCGCGCCAAATCCATCTCGATCCTCGCACTATCGCGTACCTCAGCAGCATCTCGTCGTCACCAGCACGCCCCTGCACCCCTCCGTCTACAGCCGGAGGCGAGAAGGCGGGAGAACGAGAGAGAACGGGAGAGAGAGAGAGGCGAGCGTGCGAATGAGAAGGAGGAGAGAGGAAGAGGAAAGAAAAAGAAAAGAAATTAGGAAATTTTCCTAATTTCCGAAAATTCTGAAAATGCGCCGAAAATGCATAAATTCATAAAAATACGCAAAAATAGTCGAAACGGCCGGCTCGACGAGTACATCGTCGCTGTAGCATCCACGAGTCGAGGAACTGACAAACAACCTCACCGTAGGGTTCCGTAACTAGTACGAGAGAAAAACCCACACGGCTCGTAAAGCTCAACTCGGAAGCCACCACAGCGAACCGAAACTCACCGAAACCAATCCAAAAGATCCAATGAAGATCCAGCAAGACCTACCAAGGATCCAGGACATTACAGGAGTCCCCTCCCCTATTGCTATACTTCTTGAAGATACGATCCTTATTTTGTTTCCACAATTCTTCTGTATGCTGCTCTGCAAACCTTCTTTTGTTGCATCAAACCAAAGGGGGAAAAATAATAATAACATGCTATTAATACCAAGATGTATTATGCCGTAATTATAGAGGACACAGACAATAATGTTGGTTAATACTAAGGGGAACACATCTGAAATGCGCATAGAAAAATGTTGACAAACTGAGCATCACCAACTAGCAATTCGAGCCCATCCAGCCTTGTAAAAGATCACAATATCACATAGAAAGCAAGAGAATGAGATTTATAATAAATAACAATCAAAACAGCATGGGGATGGGTTGACTTTCTTGGAAAACAATCGAAGCCCAAAGACAACAATACCATGCTAAAATTCAGTTGATGACAAATGTGTTTGACCCCACATTGATCGATGCAATAAAAGGAGGCTTTACCAGTCAACATATGTTTGGCCACTTGTGCCCTTAATGTTGTTTATTAGTTGGTCATGCTACAACCTCCAAATCTAGAGCTTAGCAAATTATCCTGCATGTGCAATGCAAATAGTTGTGAAGTCTTCCTTTCTTCTCTCATATCTTGAGCCATTGTTACGTCTACAGGGAGCCAATGACACTACAGACTCCAATGCAATTGCCAAGTTAATTGTTACCTAACCTCTAATGATTTCTTTGATAGTACCCTTTTGCCTTCCATGGAATGTGGTCCATGCACTTAAGAGAGGATAAATAAAATCATCCTCCGGTGAAAGTGATAGAAATCACAAGCCAGCCCACACATCCAAACTCCTCCAATTCCTGCAGCATGAATTCATACACAGTACAACAATGAAAGTACACAACGACTAGGGAATGCAACCCCTTCATTGTCCTATGCCTCTCTCCTACGAACTCATCTGCCACCTCACTACATCTAGTCTCTGCAAACAAATGGTTATTTACCTTGCATCTACTAAGTAACAACTCTCATCACCCTCTTCCTAGTGCATGAGCCTTTGTTTTCATCCTAGTGTCCCTTATGGAAGTTCACCCTTCGAAGGGGAGTCACTTAACTGATGAAAGATAAAATCATCTTATTTCAAAATTGTGTACCACATATATGTGTTTGTTTCACGAGCTATGATGATAATAAAAAGAAAAATTTCTAAACAGAAAAATTTTCCATGTGTGAGAGGTAACAACAGGGTGACACGGTAAAGTGCATATGGCAGAAAAAGGAGACTTGTGAATTCAACTTTAAAGACATGTTGCTTCCGGAATATCTGGGCCTAGTAGACATAACGTATTATAATAGGACACATTATTGCTTTACATTATCCAACACCACGAAGGTTTGAAGTGCTTTCATTGTAAAACCAATCTCACTCATTATGTCTATTAGAGTGAAAACATAATAGTTCATCAATGGATGAATGATTTGAGCAGGAATGTCAAATATTCTCGATTTGGAACAATATGGGAAGAAAAAAAAAGGAAGTATCCTCATGAATTCATCTGATAGAGAACAAAAAATGACTGCATATAGCTAAGGGAAAAATATATCTTTTGAAACAGTAGAAGGAATCTATCAATTTCGAATGAATTAATAAAGATGATAGAAGGATCGATGAAACACATTAAAAACGAGCGATAAGGTGACTTGGGCAAAAGATGTTGATGGTCCTTAAACTGAAAAATTGTACAAGATTCTCAGTTGAATGGATAAAATTATGAACCTATTTTAGTGCAAAAACATGAAATGGAGGAGATTGTCAGTTGAATGGATAAAATTATGAAACTGATTTACTGCAAAAACAAGGAGTGGAATATTTACTTCTTTACTTATTTACTTATTTACTTAAATACTTATTTACTTAAATATTTATTTACTTAAATACTTATTTACTTATTTACTTAAATACTTATTTACTTATTTACTTAAATACAAATTTACTTATTTATATATTTACTTAAATACTTATTTACTAATTTGCTTAAATACTTATTTACTTAAATACTTAAATACTTAAATTCATATTTACTTATTTACTTAAATACTTATTAACTTAAATACTTAAATACTTAAATACTTATTTACTTAAATACTTAAATACATATTTACTTAAATACTTATTTACTTAAATACTTATTTACCTAAATACGTATTTACTTATTTACTTAAATACGTCTTTACTTATTTACTTAAATACTTATTTATATAAATACTTAAATATTTAAATACTTATTTAAATAAATACTTAATTAATTAAATACTTATTTGCTTAAATACTTATTTGCTTAAATACTTATTTACTTAAATATTTAAATATTTAATCCTTAAATACTTAAATACTTAAATACTTATTTACTTAAGTACTTATTTATTTATTTACTTAAATACTTATTTATTTATATACTTATTTACTTAAATACTAATTTACTTATTTACTCAAATACTTATTTACTTATATATTTATTTACTTAAATACTTAAATACTTATTTACTTAAATACTTATTTACTTAAATAATTATTTACTTAAATACTTATTTATTAAAATGCTTATTTACTTAAATACTTATTTACTTATTTACTTATGTACTTATGTACTTAAATACTTATTTACTGAAATACTTATTTACTTAAATACTTATTTACTTATTTACTTAAATACTTATTTACTTAAATACTTAAATATTTAAATAATTAAATACGTAAATAATTAAATATTTAAATATGTATTTACTTATTTACTAAAATACTTATTTAATTATTTACTTAAATACTTATTTACTTATTTACTTAAATATTTAAATACTTATTTACTTAATTACTTATTTACTAAAATACTTATTTAATTATTTAGATATTTCCTTAAATACTTATTTATTTATTTACTTAAATGCTTATTTATTTATTTACTTAAATACTTATTTTCTTATTTAATTAAATATTTAAATACTTAAATACTTAAATTCTTAGATACTTAAAATACTTATTTACTTAAATACTTATTTACTTAAATATTTATTTACTTAAATACATATTTACTTATTTACTTAAATACTTATTTACCTATTTACTTATTTACTTAAATACTTATTTACTTAAATACGTATTTACTTAAATTCTTAAATACTTATTTACCTAAATACTTAAATACTTATTTACTTAAATACTTACTTACTTATTTACTTAACTACTTATTTACTTATTTACTTAAATACTTATTTACTTAAATACTTATTTACTTAATTACTTATTTAATTAATTACTTATTTACTTATTTCATTTTTTATTTATTTACTTAAATATTTATTTATTAAATACTTATTTAGTTAAATACTTATTTACTTAAATACTTAAATAGTTATTTACTTAAATACTTATTTACTTAAATACTTATTTACTTAAATACTTATTTACTTAAATACTTATATACTTATTTACTTAAATACTTATTTACTTAAATACTTATTTACTTATTTACTAATTTACTTATTTACTTAAATACTTATTTACTTATTTATTTATTTGTGCCTTAACGTTGTGCTGTGCCAGAGTGGAGTGGAGTGGAGCTTGGCCGGGTTGGTTGCTTCAATTTTTTTGAAGAGTGACACCACACACAATGATGCATTAATTGGAAAAGATAATCTTGTGTGGGAGCGGTAACCCACTGAAGTATTTCATTTTCTCAATTGCGTAGCATCCGAAGATTTCACAACAAAAAATACAATGATGCATTAATTGGAAAAGATAATCTTTTGTGGGAACTGTAACCCACACACACGCGCACACACAAACACACGGCCTGGCCACCAGAAATTTGGGTTGTTGGGTTTGTAGGTTCAAAGCGGCTGTATGCTGAGGTTAGCGTCAATGGTAGGATCACACACACACAACACAACACATTGATGCATTAATTGGAAAATATAATCTTTTGTGGGAGCTGTAACCCACTGAAGTATTTCTTTTTCTCAATTGCGTAGCATCCGAAGATTTCACAAAGTGCTCAAGACGACTCAACTCTCCATCAAACATTGAGAGTAGCTATTGCAATGAATAGATTTAATACACAAGACATTATATTACCGACTATTCACTGTACACTAGCATGATGCCAACAAGGAGAGAAATTCAACATAATAAGAAGAATAAAGAATCAAAAAATAAAAGAATGAGAGCTTAGCAAATTATCCTGCATGTGTAATGCAAATAGTAGTGAAATCTTCCTTTCTTCCCTCATATCTTGAGCCATTGTTACGTCTATTAGGAGCCAATGACACTACAGACTCCAATGCAATGGCCAAGTTAATTGTTGCCTAACCTCTAATGATTTCTTCGATAGTACCCTTTTGCCTTCCTTGGAATGTGGTCCATGCACTTAAGAGAAGGTAAAGAAAATCATCCTCCGGTGAAAGTGATAGAAATCACAAGACAGCCCACACATCCAATGTAACGACCCAGAGTTCAGGATACCGATATACCAATAACATCGATACACCGATACCAAGAACTGGGGAAGCCACCCAAGAGGCTGATGAGGCCCCTGAAGGGTTAGTAAGGTTATGTCGAGGGAATGTATAACGAACTGCAATTTGGAACGCGTAGATTACAATTAAGTAATAAAATTAACACAAGTGCGGAAGCAATTCAAAATAACCAGAGTGATATATATATATATATATATATATATATATATATATATATATATATATATATATATATATATATATATATATATATATATACTAGTCCAGATAAACAAAAGTACTAGTCCACAAGGGTACAACTACACGGGGCATACCCTGGCAAAGGTACAACAAAAGCCTCAAAAAGGTGGCTCGACTAGAGCTGGCAGCTAGACGCGGTCTCCGAAACAGCTCACGAAGCACCGGGAGACGACGGGCGCGGCTCACCTGAAAGGAGAAGGGTGAGTCACAGCCAGACTCAGTAGGGGTCACGCGGATCCCTACCTCGCACTAAACAAGCATTCATGCATAAATAAAAGCAATTAGAGCATGCATTTAATTAAAATAACTGGCAATGGCATGAATAAACTACTCAAGTAAAGCTGTAAACTCTAACTAAGCAAGTAGAACAGCTAACACATGCCGCAGCTAAATAAATGCAAGCGACTAAAACTAAATCTACCAAAATGGAATAAGCCTTAACTAATCCAAACAATAAGGAAGGACAACCACTGGAGCAGAAACCAGAAGCGTCCACTGACGACTTACACTGTGTCTTAAGCACTCGCAGTCGACAAAGTGACAAGCTGAGCGCGTAAACAGTACCAAACCAAGTGACCAGTCGGAGTGGCACCCATCGGTGTCAGTCCACAGTCTCCGACCACGTGTGCACACACTGACTCTAGCCTGAGCCAGGCCCTCTAGCTAGTTTTCTCCCTTGGTAGGACGCTACCATTGGCTGGGAGCCCACGGAACTAGCTTACAAACCGTGTATGGGAAACACCCCTCCGCTATCCTCAAGCGGGTCGGCACTCAACAGACCTTAGGGCAACAACAGTGGTTCCATTGCATAGAAAGAAAAGCTATTCTATTGGTATAAGAAACATGCCATCGTACATTAAAACAATATGAACATGGCACAATTACGTAAAGGAACGCATAACAAATGGCTGGCAACTTATTAAACCCAACAGGCTAGCGGCGGTCGGATGCCCACGCGCTACATGGAAGTAACGGTCGGAGGCTGGCGCGTTACACCAAGAACGACGCGTCTGTCTCCGTCCGTCACTCCCGCCTGAGTTCCAGCTCAAAAGGCCCAAAAGGGAATGTGACGGTAGGGGCCATGTGCGTTACATCGATGCAACGCGTTGGGTCACCGCCGTTACATCCATCCGAGGCCAAAAACCAACGTACAGCGTTCGAAATCAGACGCAGGCGAAGCGACGCGCTCGTTCAGGCGCGTCGGACGGAAGCGACGGCCGGCCGACTGGCCGTCGGGCTAATCGCCTCACCCGGTCAACGTAAAACGACGGATGAGTAACGGATGGGGATCCCACCGTTACTCTCCAAATAACGCACCCTCATCGGGCCGTTGTTTGGAAATGACGCGTCCACTAAGGACCGTCAGGCGTGTGACGGTTCCTGGCAGACTCTGAGCCGTCAACAATCTCTGCCTGATCAGACGAACCACATCAGAACACTGCTGCACCATATCAGGTCCGGTCAACAATCTATCCCCAACATCAAACCAATTCACAGGAGTATGACAAGGACGACCATACAGTGCTTTATAAGGAGCCATTCCAATACTAGAGTGAAAACTATTATTATAGGTAAATTCAACAAGTGGTAAATGCTGACTCCACGAACCCTGCCAATCAAGGCAACACAATCTCAGCATATCCTCTAAAGTCTAAATAGTCCTCTCTGACTGTCCTTCTGACTGAGGGTGATACGATGAACTGAAAGCTAACTCTGTGCCCAAAGCTTTCTGGAAACTGCGCCAGAAGCCGGAGGTAAAATGTGGGTCACGATCTGACACAAGTGAAATAGGAACTCCATGCAGTGGCACGATCTTCTGCACATACAGCTCGGTCAACCTTTGCACATTCCAGGCAATCTTAATCGGCAACAATCTGGCAATTTTAGTCAATCTGTCGTCAAGTAACCAGATACCATCAAAACCTTGAGAAGTCCGAGGCAAACCCACCACAAAATCTGTAGTAACATGGTCCCATTTCCACATCGGAATCTCTAATGGCTGAAGCAAACCACCTGGCTTTTAATGTTCGGCTTTAACCTGCTGACAAGTCAAGCACTTAGAAACAAATATTGTAATGCCCTGGATCCTTGGTAGATCTTTGTTGGATCCTTTGCAGGTCTTGTGGGATCTTTGTTAGATCTTTCGGATCTGTTTTGGATTGGTTTCGTTGAGTTTCGGTTCACTTTTTTGGCTTCCGAGTTGAGTTTGACGAGCCGTGTGGGTTTTTCTCACGTACTAGTTACGGAACCCTACGGTGAGTTTGTTTGTCAATTCTCGAACTCGTGGATGCTACAGCAATGATGTACTCTTCGAGCCGGTCGTTTTGACTATTTCTACATATTTTTCTGAATTTATGTATTTTCGGCGCATTTTCAGAAATTAGGAAAATTCCCTAATTTCTTTCATTTTTATTTCTTTTCCTCTCTCTCTCTCCTCACTCTCGCGATCTCACTCTCTCTCTCCCATTCTCTCTCGTTCTCTCCCCCTTCCGGCTCCGGCTACAGACGGAGGCGCTCGTGGGTGAGGTGGCAACGAGGTGGAGCTGTCGAGGTGCGCGATGGGGCGAGGATCGGATCGATTCTGGCGCGATCCCGATCGGTGGATTCAAAGCCGGTGAAATCGGTTCGCGAGTGGATTTAGACGTGGTTTAGTCCCTTTGGGGCATGGTTTTTTCGGTGGAGGTAGGGTGACTGATCCTTACTTCGTCCTCTCCATTTTCCCTACCATTGCACAGCGTTCGGCAAGGAAACGATCGAGTTTGGGCTTGTTTTGCCTAAACCGTGATTTTCGTGGTTTTTAGGGTCGGCCGGTAAACGGCGACCATTTGCGGCGTAGTTAGTTTCTAACTGACCGCTGGGATGTTAGGATCCCATCCACGTTGATTTCGTGTCGTTTGGTGTTCATGCGAGGCCGGTAGAAGCCCGGGAACCTCGGTGACCCACTTAGGGTTGATTTGTCTAAATCACCCGGATCTTGCGTTTTTGAGCTTGCATGTGGGGTTTGGAGTCCCCTGATGTTTTTATTTGTCGTTTTGGTGTGTTTGCCCTGTGTTTCGGCGTGAATGGGGCGTGGAACGGGCCAGTTTGGCCGTTCCTCTGTTTTCCCGCCGTATGGGAAGTAGCGGTCGTTTCAGTGGCCGTTATTTGGCTCTGACGGCCCTACGATAGACCGCCATTTTTTAGGCATTTTTGAGTTTGCTGGCTTTTGGGTAAGTGACGGCCCTAGGGTGGTGCGTCGCTTCCTTGTAACGTGCCTAGGCTAGCGCGTTACTTCCTTTTTGTCATTTTGTTTTGAGGTTGAGTCGGTTGATCTAGCATGCTTGACCCAGCACGTTAGATGAAAGTGACGCGCCTGGTCCTGGCCGTTACTTGCTGTTTGACCGACGTTTGACCTGTTGAGGCGGTGCCTCCAGCGGTCGTGCCCCCGTGCGTTGTTTGAGTGTAACGCGCCTGCCCCTGGCCGTTACATTCTGTTTGGCCGAGCTTGGGTGGCTATGCCCGTTGGATATAACGGATATGCCCCCATGCGTCGTTGTGTTATAACGCGCCTGTCTCTGGCCGTCGTTTGTTGTTTTGTGCTGGGTTGAGGGTGGCTGGGCAAGTTTATAGTAACGCGCCTTCCCCCGCGCGTCTTTTGGCTTTGACGCGTCTCCCTTGCTACGTTTTTTGTTTGTAATGCGCTTGGCGTTGCGCGTTACTTCGCTTTGGTTGTGGGTGGCTGTGCACGTTGTGAATAACGCGCTGGCTCCCATGCGTCGTTTGTTTGTAACGCGCTTAGGCCCGTGCGTTACATTGATGTAACGCGCTCGGCGCCGGTCGTTACATTCTTCGTGTTTGATAGGTTGGTTAGGGTGGTGTGAGCGACGGCCTGTCGTCCGACCATCGTTTGGTGAGTAACGGCCCTGGTCTAGATCGTCACATGCTAGTAGCGGTCTAGGGGTGGCGCGTTACATGCCTTGTGCTCCGTTTTCCGTGATTTCAGTTTTAGCTTGTCTTGGCTTATCCTTGTGGTCTGCCCGTTGTCCCGTGGATGTCTCCCGACGTCCTATGAGGGCTAAGACTACGTTGTGAGGTGGCCAGGAGTCTTCTTGCTTGAGGTAGGATTCTCTTTCCTACTTTTCGAGCATTGTTGTTGGGTTCAGGTCAACCCGGTGTGACCCAGTGGTTGACATGTGACCTTGTGTGTGTGTGTCTCGGAGGTTGTGCCGGCTCGAGACACTATTTCTGGATGTCTCGAGGTGTTGCCTTACCTCGGTTTGCATGTCCAAGTGGGTTGAGGGTTCTTGGTGTTTCCCTCAGGTCTCCGTGTGTCGTTTTCTGCGGAGCGTTGTTTTGTTGGCTTAGGATTAGACCGATTGGCGGCTTGTTTCACTATTTGTGACGATCTTGCCTTGGAGTCGTCCGACTCGGGGATCGTTACGTTGTAGGTCTAGTTGCCTGGTCCTGAGTCTGTTGGCGGTTGTCTAGCTGCCTTGGTGCTTTGTTGTGCATGAGACAGAGCTTTTCTTAGCTGTCTGTGCAGTAGCACCCGTGTTTCGGAGTCTGTGCCTTGTGAGCCTCCCCTAGTTGTAGCCCTAGGCTTTTGCCGACCCACCAGGAGTGGTGGAGGGGTTTTCTGGTTGCGTTTGGTACGTACGGTTCTTAAGCTAGTTCCGTAGGCCCCGGCCAGCGGTAGCGTCCTAACGAGGGGAATACTAGCTAGAGGCCTGGCCTAGGTAGAGGTCAGTGTGTGCACACGTGGTCAGGGACTGGGGACTTGCGTCGACGGGCGTGGCCCTGACTAGTCACTCGCAGTTGGTGCTGCAGTCCTGTGCTGTGGTACCATGTTTCCTTGGAACTGTTGTTCCTCGGGCCTGGTTCTTGGTGTATCTTGTCCTTGAATGACATGACACTTGTGGCGCAGTGTAAGTCGTCAATGGACGCATCTGGCTGTTCTTCTGGGAGGAGGGTTCTCCTGTCACTCGGTGCTGTGACTCTCGCATTTTCTTGTGCGCTGTGACCTTTGCGAGTTGCCCTCTCGTGGCCGTACTCGAGGTCAGTGTTCTGTCGTTGGCATGACATTCTCGTCATGCGTGGGGCTACGTGCACGACGTCTCCTGTCGTGTTTTGTCTGTGTTTTCGGCGTCGACGTCCGCCTTCGCCTTTGTTTTGGCTGACGGATTGGGTTACCCTACTGTGTGAGTTTGGGGTTGACCGTCTGTTGCCGTTTGGAGTAGCTTAGGGTGCCGAGTTCTCCTCGGTGGCCGTTGTCCCGTGTTTTATGGCCTCGCTCTTCTTTGTTGTTGAGCTCCCCTTGCTCTTAGCCTGTTCCCTACTCCTGCTGTACCTGTTCTGTTTACAGCTTTGTAGTGTAGCATTTTCTACTTTGCTGCACTCGTTGTTTTGTTGCTTCTGTTGCACTGTGCATTTTTCCAGTGGGGATCCGCGTGACCCCTACTGAGTTTCTGTTGAGACTCACCCCTGCTTTTCAGGTGGGTTTCACCGTCTGCCTCTGCTGTCCTTGGTGGAGCGCGTTCGCTGTAGCTGCCAGTTGTACCTGCGTCGGGCTTCCCCCGACTTCTGTGTACGTTTCTTTTCTGTCGGACTGTACTGTGATAGACTTGTTGTCTTTCCTTTGGGCTGGACTCTGGTGTATAATTGTAAACTTGAATGTTTAATGAAAAAGTAATTTTATTTCTGCTACTTTAGCAATCCATTGTAATGAAATTTAATTGCTTATTGTTATATCTGCTGGCTTCAATGTATTCCACACACTCCTTTTTCCCTTCGGCGCTTTCCCGCGCTTGGGAGGCCTCGCGGGTCCCATGTGGTATCACGTGTATTCGGTATTTATACCGGGTGCACCGGGTATCCGGAATCCGGGTCGCTACAGGTGGTATCAGAGTAGTGTTCTGAGATGTTCGGAGTTCTTTTCTGAGCTATCAGATCATTGTCGTGTGAGATACATGGAAATCCAGATATACAGTTACCAGAGTCCTTAAGGTCCAGTACAGTCTCTTGCTGGCGTAGGTGTTGCGATGGTTTGTTGCGGTGTTTTTCATGTGTGGTCTTGTGCGTGCTTGGTTGGCACTGTACGAGATGGTTTTGCTCTCGTCTGGGTGTGACGAGGTGCTTCGTTCGGTTTTGAAGTTGGTCTCGATCGTGTTGCACTTGACAGTGTTTGTCGGTTGGCATGAACCTGCAGTGCATTGTTCGAGCTATTTTCTGTGTTTTTGCTCAGGTGGCTTATGACTTTTTAGCGTTAGTGTGATGGCCATGCACGTTCTTACGTTGCTTTGGTTGTCCCAGCTTGAGTCTTTGTAGCTCCTGATGCATCGTTGTTTCGGTTGTCTCGATCATCGTGTTACCTCGATTGAGAAGTTGCTCGAGCGAACCTAGGATTTTCTCTTCTTGGTGAGCTGTTGTTGTCGAGCTTGTTGCTTCTCGTTCTTCTTGGTGAAGCTTTTTCGAGGTTAGCCTTGGAATTGCTGTCGTGGTGGTGCCTTGTCCTGTGTCTGCTTAACTGTAGACAGCCTTGTGTTGAGCCTGATCTGTTCCTTGTTGTACGGTTGCTTGGCTTTGGACTCCATGATGGTGTTAAGAGCTGTCGTGCACCGTATTCGTCGTGCCGTGTCTAGCGGTCGATGCGTTGTGAAGGCTCATTTGTTGTTTCAGGATGTGAAGGTAAACTGAGATCAGCTCTTTCTGCGTGCTTTGTGCTGAAGCTGGTACTCTTTCTTTGTTGCACTTAGGCTCTTTATGATCGGTTGTTCGCGGGATCGGTGCTTGTGGCGTGTTAATTGCGATCTTTGTTGATTGCGATGACGCCTGGTGTGTGCTGAGATGCGATTACCGATGTTGTTCTGTTACCTGTGCGCGTTGTTGAGAGTACAACGGAAGTGTGTAGGTTGGCTACACACTGGTCGAAAGGCTTGTTCCTTCTCGATGTGGCTTCGTCTTGGCTTCCTATGCTTGACTTTGCCCGTTGCCGTGCCTTTGTTTGTGGTTTTCTGGTGTTGGCATTGGCATTTACGAGTGTTAGGGCATTTTTCGGCATTCCTGCTGATTGAGTACCCTCTACTCTGTATTTCTTCTTGGGTGTGGTGCTCTCGAGGCGTGTTTCTAGTCCTTGAGATGCGTTCCCCGAGATTATCGTTTCTCGTTGTTGTGGGTCTTTTCCTGGTGAGCAGTCTGAAGCGTGACATGTCCTGGTGGTCGTGTGTTCAGCTGTTTTGTGCCTTGATGTGACCCTGCTTGCAGTGTGTTCTGTGGTTCTGTGTGTTGTGCAGTCCCAGAATCTTGCAGGTGTTGCCATTGTGTTGTTTTGGCGCTGTTTCTTTATGATTTTGTGTCTCTGTCTGGGACCATGGTCTTGTCAGTCGGCTTGCTGTGCTCTCTTTTCCTGGTAGAGTTAGCTTGCGACTCAATCAGATGTGATATCTGGCTGAGCGCTGACTTGATTGTGTTTGTGGTCCAGTGGTGTTGTCGTTGGCGTTCTGTGTGCTAGGTGTCCCCTGTTGCCTTTGGCACTGGAGCCGATGATGTTGCGAGCTGCCAGCTGTGAGGACTGTGTCTCCTTGTGTAAGCTGCTGTTTGCCGTGTTGTCGTTGTGTTTCTCGGTTGTCTGTTGTTGTGGCAGTCGTGTCTCCGTTCCTAGTGAGACGTAAGCGACGTTGCTGATGGGAATCGACGCCGAGCATGTACTTTTTCTTTTACATTTATGTCCTTTTAGTTTGTATTTATATCCTTGGGAAAGTATGTACGCAAATGTAAGGCTTTATAAGCCAATGAGTCATTCCCATATATTGTGTGGGTTTTTGTGCAAATGTGTAGTAGGTCCAGTTAGGGGGCCCCCTCCCCTTCCCCATTGGTCCACCTCATCCAAGTGGGGCTGGTCAACCATCCTAGGTGGCCATCTAGAAGGTTTGAATGCTAATTGACCACATGGGAGACAAGTGGTGTAAAATGTCAAAGTTGGCCACCTACCTTACCTACCTAGTCAAAGGAGTGCCCCCTCCATATGTAATTTATTTATTTCGAGTTTTGACCACATGGGGGAAGAAAATGGCCTATTTCCCACGAAATTATCAGCCCCCCACCCCTTGCCATTTTCTATATAAGCCTATGTATAGTGTCATTAGAAATTAATGAAGAATTATTGAATGAATTTTGAGAAAAATTGCCCAAGAGGCCATTTGCCCCCCCTCCTTCCTCTCTTCCTGGTGTTCATCTCCTCCAACCTCCAATTCTAGAGTAATTTCTATCTTCTATCACCTCCCCTCTATCTCCGGTGATCATCTGTGCCGCCGCCGCCGCCGTTCGTGCCGCCTTCGAGCCGCCGCGAAATCGTTCTCGGTGTTCTGTCCTACTGGACAGAGGTCTCTTCCAGAAATTCCTGCTACCAGCCACGGCCTCTTCGTGGTCTGCAATTTTTATGGTGTGTTCTTCCCTTGTATCCCAAGCTCCACCTAATGTTTCACGCCCAAATTCCATCGTTTAGTATTTTCCCATTTTCGTTCATCTTTCATTCCTAGTTCTGTTTTGTCTCTATCTACAGTGACAGCAGCCCTATGTTTCCCACCTCCGGCTATTTTTTGACATGTCAAAACACTTCCAATTTTACTTGGAGTTCTGTCCATCATCCCCTACATCCACAAATTTTTTTAATTTTTTATCAGCCCTCTATCTATTTTTAGAAATTCGTGTTCTTCCTAGGCTATAGTGTTTTCAGTCAGATCTCCGATCCGACCACCCTCCACTTCCAAAATCATAAGAAATCACCACCACCTCCCAATCCAGCTCCAAAAATAGTCCTGGTTTCCTTACTTGATTTCCTACAACTTTCATGAACAAGTCGAAGTCTGAATCCGAGATCTTCATATCGGTCAAAGGTAATCCACAGGAAAGTTCTCTGCTGACTTGAGAATTCAGGAATTGTACAATAGGAACTTGAAAATTCCATAAGTCCCGATCCGTGCAGATCCAGGTCAGATCTATAGGCCTCGATTGAAGGATTTGAAGTTAGCTTTCCAACGGAGCCAGTCTCGTGTCAATCCGACATCGGGGCTGATCGCAGCGCCCGTTCTCGCCGGAGCGCGCGCCAGAAAATAGAACCGGCAGACCCGTGGCCGATTGTTCCGATTGGTGCGGAACAGAGCCGCCCGGCCTCCGGTCACCGTCCCAGCGTGCCGCCAGCCTGGGGATCGCTTCCATAAGTGTCCCCACCACAGTGGTGCCACCGGGTCCCACTCGACCCCTCCGGACAGCACGTGGGCCCCACCGCCACTAGTTTGGGTGCTGCCGAAGAGACGCGAGAAGCCGCCCGTCAACCCGAATTCGGTCCTCCTGGGCCCGTTTGTGTAGCCCTTTACCTCCCTGCGTGGAGTGGGTAGTAATTCATTTGCTGTAATATGGTGTATTAATTATCCCGGAAGTACGAGTTTCGGCCGGGTCCGTCGTCCCCACGCCGAGCGCGTGGAGGTATCATTTTCGCTCCCTTCTCGGCATTTTGCTTACTTCATATATATTTGTTTATACCGCTGCTAGAGAGCATGTGTAGGGATATCTAGCTCGCTTTATCTATTCATTACTGCTGCTGCGAGAGAGAGCGTGACCGTCACGTGACCCGATCCGGGCCCGAGAGTGTGAATTGACCACCCTAGCTCTTGCCGGTTTCTCAACCGTGCACGTCCGACGCTTCCCTCGTTAAGGGACGATCGTGAGCTTGTCGTGTCTGTGGTCTCGTCCCGCATCAATTTGGAATCAGAGTGAGTTGAGTCTAGGGTGTCAAAAAAAAAGAGTGTGTCATTTACGTCTAGTCATTAGTCATTGTCTACGTCGTGTTTAGGGTCATCATTGTTTTAAAATAAAAAAAGTGTCTTTTGGGTCGCATTTGCATACCATTAGTCGATATATAAAAAGGTGTTGTCCGAACGTTAGGCTACGCCTATCGGGAAGGTCGCACACTTGTGCGAGTGATCTTCGGATCGATTAACTCCGCCCCGTACCGAGTCTTGGTGTCTTGTCCTTAGTATGCATGCATCCCAACCTTTGCATTAGTCGGTCTAGTGTCTTATCTCCGTGTGTAGGCATGTCCATGTCCGCTATCCATGGCCGCTCCCCAAGGCCATGCGTTCAAGTAGTCATCTCTAGTGGCCCAAGCCAAGGCCTTCCTAGCCCGACCCTATATCGTTTCTAAAGCCACTCTACCTAATGGGTCCACAACGGAACTCCATTTCACCGATAGGGAGTCGGATAATTGGGTTACTTTTGATATCGTGGAGTCTCTCTCCAAGACAGGCGAGATTATCCGTGATGGTGATTTTGCTTGTGTTGAGTTCTATAGGAAGGTCGGCTCCGTTCTTTACACCGATGGTGCATGGTGCAGGATCGGCACACTTGCTGGTCCATGCATCATTTTAGGGCAAACGTGGTTAGGAGAAAGAAAGGCTAATCTTGACTGGGGCAAAAGGACTTGCACCTTATACCCACCTTACCTACCTGGCAAGATCATCCTTAAGGATAGGGCTCAATCGAGCACCCTCGTCTTTCCCGCCACCCAACCCCAGTGGCCCACTCCACCTTCGGATTCATGCTTGCCACCTCTCCTGGAGCCCACCCCTCTAGCCACCCATCATGGGAGCCACCCTCCCTTCGAGGAGCCACATTTAGAGGATGTCCATCCCGAGCCACCCGTGTTTCTTACAGGTATGCTATACATAGCCGAGCCACTTCTTAGTTGGCTCAAGGATGGCTTGGTCCCACGTCCTTACCCTTCTATGGACCCCACCTTACCTATAGTGCCCGTCAACTCCTTCCAAACTACCTTTCGGTCTAGTCACTATATTGATACATTGGATGACCTTATTATGGGATTAGACAAGCAATGGAAGTTGACGCACCTACTGGCCCAAGGCTTTGACCAACCCGCTAGTCTTAGCTTCACCCATCCGGCCTTCGGGTCCATTACCTCCGAGTGCACCATGGGGTGTGTCACCACGGAGATTCTTCTATTCCTCCCGATGCCGGTCGAGTCCGACTTCGTTCCCTTTTGCCCAAGGGAGGAATCCTATTTTCTACACATGTCCGTCGTCCCACCGATCATAATGTATGACGATGACTATGAATTCCAAACTTGGGACCATGTCATGTTGGAACCCACTTCATGGGGTCACACCTTCTTCGACCCTTTTGACCCCTTCACTAGTGAACCTCCCGAGTTTTCATACTCACTACCCTTCTTCCGCGGAGTTCACTATCCCACCTTTTCCACTCGGGCCAAGCAAACTCCACATAGCCATAGGTCCGAACCATCATTCGGGGGTAAGGAAGACTTTGGTTTCCCCGATCCCTCTAAACCACTTGCACCTCCCGGACTTCCCGCATCCAAGCCCAATGTCCATGATTGGTGCATCGTATTATGTCTAGGAGTTCCCCATGACGTCAACCTCCGGTTACGTCAAATGCATGCATGGCACACATTCGGGTGTCCTGGTCCGCCGTCACCCATGTACGGGTCGGACTAACATTAGGTATGTCTAGGGTCATAGATGAGATGGTGTGCTTTTTCTTTGTGTGGTATGTCTGTCTGCATGTGTCTTGTGCAAGCTCGTTGTCGTTCTCTTATGAGTAATAGGCGATTGGACTCACTTGATGAGTATGGGATCGGTTCTACATCTACCCGGATCAGTCACCTACAGGGACTCAGCGGTGATTCCTAGTGAGTCTTCGAGTTGCTCCCTTCCCTTTTGAGAGTGCCCCACCCGGAGTGTCCACCTTTAGCCCATAGCAGTCCGTGCATATCGAGTATATATGGAATGAGCAGGTGACGATCACTTGGAGTGGAGCGTACCTGCGTTACTTGGCACGGTGACGGATCCGCCGGAGTACTCGAGCATCCCTACCCCTACTCGACGGGGTCGAGTTCCTCCCACCCGGGGAGAGTTGATGGGAATCGACGTCGAGCATGTACTTTTTCTTTTGCATTTATGTCCTTTTAGTTTGTGTTTATATCCTTGGGAAAGTATGTACGTAAATGTAAGGCTTTATAAGCCAATGAGTCATTCCCATGGATTGTGTGAGTTTTTGTGCAAATGTGTAGTAGGTCCAGCTAGGGGGCCCCCTCCCCTTCCCCATTGGTCCACCTCATCCAAGTGGGGCTGGTCAACCATCCTAGGTGGCCATCTAGAAGGTTTGAATGCTAATTGACCACATGGGAGACAAGTGGTGTAAAATGTCAAAGTTGGCCACCTACCTTACCTACCTAGTCAAAGGAGTGCCCCCTCCATATGTAATTTATTTATTTTAAGTTTTGACCACATGGGGGAAGAAAATGGCCTATTTCCCACGAAATTATCAGCCCCCCACCCCTTGCCATTTTCTATATAAGCCTATGTATAGTGTCATTAGAAATTAATGAAGAATTATTGAATGAATTTTGAGAAAAATTGCCCAAGAGGCCATTTGCCCCCCCTCCTTCCTCTCTCCCTGGTGTTCATCTCCTCCAACCTCCAATTCTAGAGTGATTTCTATCTTCTATCCCCTCCCCTCTATCTTCGGTGATCATCTGTGCCGCCGCCGCCGCCGCCGCTCGAGCCGCCGCGAAACAGTTCTCGGTGTTCTGTCCTGCTAGATAGAGGTCTCTTCTAGAACTTTCTGCTATCAGCCACGGCCTTTTCGTGGTCTGCAATTTTTATGATGTGTTCTTCCCTTGTATCCCAAGCTCCACCTAAAGTTTCACACCCAAATTCCATCGTTTAGTATTTTCCCATTTTCGTGCATCTTTCATTCCTAGTTCTGTTTTGTCTCTGTCTACAGTGATAGCAGCCCTGTGTTTCTCACCTCCGGCCATCTTTTTGATTTGTCCAAACACTCCAAATTTTACTGGGCGTTTTGTCCATCACCCCCTACATCCACAAATTTTTTTAATTTTTTATCAGCCTTCTATCTATTTTTAGAAATTCGTGTTCTTCCTATGCTACAGTGTTTTCAGTCAGATCTCAGATCCGACCACCCTCCACTTCCAAAATCATAAGAAATCACCACCACCTCTAAATCCAGATCCAAAAATAGTTCTGGTTTCCTTACTTGATTTCCTACAACTTTCATGAACAAGTCGAAGTCTGAATCTAAGATCTTCATATCGGTCAAAGACAATCCACAGGAAAGTTCTCTGCTGACCTGAGAATTCAGAAACTGTACAATAGGAACTTGGAAATTCCATAAGTCCCGATCCGTGCAGATCCAGACCAGATCTATAGGCCTAGATTGAAGGATTTGAAGTTAGTTTTCCAACGGAGCCAGTCTCGTGTCGATCCGAGATCGGGGCTGATCGTAGCGCCCGTTCTCGTCGGAGCGCGCGCCAGAAAATAGAACCGGCAGACCCGTGGCCAATTGTTCCGATCGGTGCCGAACGGAGCCGTCCGGCCTCCGGTCACTGTCCCAGTGTGCCGCCAGCCTGGGGATCGCTTCCATAAGTGTCCCCACCATAGTGGTGCCACCGGGTCCCACTCGACCCCTCCGGACAGCACGTGGGCCCCATCGTCACTAGTTCGGGTGCTGCCGAAGAGACGCGAGAAGCCGCCCGTCAACCCGAATTCGATCCTCCTGGGCCCGTTTGTGTAGCCCTTTACCTCCCTGCGTGGAGTGGGTAGTAATTCATTTGCTGTAATATGGTGTATTAATTGTCCCGGGAGTCCGAGTTTCGGCCGGGTCCGTCGTCCCTACGCCGAGCGCGTGGAGGTATCGTTTTCGCTCCCTTCTCGGCATTTTGCTTACTTCATATATATTTGTTTATGCCGCTGTTAGAGAGCATGTGTAGGGATATCTAGCTCGCTTTATCTATTCATTACCGCTATTGCGAGAGAGAGCGTGACCGTCACGTGACCCGATCCGGGCCCGAGAGTGTGAATTGACCACCCTACCTCTTGCCGGTTTCTCAACCGTGCACGTCCGACGCTTCCCTCGTTAAGGGACAATCGTGAGCTTGTCGTGTCTGTGGTCTCATCCCGCATCAATTTGGTATCAGAGCGAGTTGAGTCTAGGGTGTCAAAAAAAAGAGAGTGTCATTTACATCTAGTCATTAGTCATTGTCTACGTCGTGTTTAGGGTCATCATTGTTTTAAAACAAAAAAAGTGTCTTTTGGGTCGCATTTGCATACCATTAGTCGGTATATAAAAAGGTGTTGTCCGAACGTTAGGCTATGCCTATCGGGAAGGTCGCACACTTGTGCGAGTGATCTTCGGATCGATTAACTCCGCCCTGTACCGAGTCTTGGTGTCTTGTCCTTAGTATGCATGCATCCCAACCTTTGCATTAGTCGGTCTAGTGTCTTGTCTCCATGTGTATGCATGTCCATGTCCGCTATCCATGGCCGTTCCCCAAGGCCATGCATTCAAGTGGTCATCTCTAGTGGCCCAAGCCAAGGCCTTCCTAGCCCGACCCTATATCGTTTCTAAAGCCACTCTACCTAATGGGTCCACAACAGAACTCCATTTCACCGATAGGGAGTCGGATAATTGGGTTACTTTTGATATCGTGGAGTCTCTCTCCAAGACAGGCGAGATTATCCGTGATGGTGATTTTGCTTGTGTTGAGTTCTATAGGAAGGTCGGCTCCGTTCTTTACACCGATGGTGCATGGTGCAGGATCGGCACACTTGCTGGTCCATGCATCATTTTAGGGCAAACGTGGTTAGGAGAAAGAAAGGCTAATCTTGACTGGGGCAAAAGGACTTGCACCTTATACCCACCTTACCTACCTGGCAAGATCATCCTTAAGGATAGGGCTCAATCGAGCACCCTCATCTTTCCCGCCACCCAACCCCAGTGGCCCACTCCACCTTCGGATTCATGCTTGCCACCTCTCCTGGAGCCCACCCCTCTAGCCACCCATCATGGGAGCCACCCTCCCTGCGAGGAGCCACATTTAGAGGATGTCCATCCCAAGCCACCCGTGTTTCTTACAGGTATGCTATACATAGCCGAGCCACTTCTTAGTTGGCTCAAGGATGGCTTGGTCCCACGTCCTTACCCTTCTATGGACCCCACCTTACCTATAGTGCCCGTCAACTCCTTCCACACTACCTTTCGGTCTAGTCACCATATTGATACATTGGATGACCTTATTATGGGATTAGACACGCAATGGAAGTTGACGCACCTATTGGCCCGAGGCTTTGACCAACCCGCTAGTCTTAGCTTCACCCATCCGGCCTTCGGGTCCATTACCTCCGAGTGCACCATGGGGTGTGTCACCACGGAGATTCTTCTATTCCTCCCGATGTCGGCCTATTCCGACTTCGTTCCCATTTGTCCAAGGGAGGAATCCTATTTTCTACACATGTCCGTCGTCCCACCGATCATAATGTATGACGGTGACTATGAATTCCAAACTTGGGACCATGTCATGTTGGAACCCACTTCATGGGGTCACACCTTCTTCGACCCTTTTGACCCCTTCACTAGTGAACCTCCCGAGTTTTCATACTCACTACCCTTCTTCCGCGGAGTTCACTATCCCACCTTTTCCACTCGGGCCAAGCAAACTCCACATAGCCATAGGTCCGAACCATCATTCGGGGGTAAGGAAGACTTTGGTTTCCCCGATCCCTCTAAACCACTTGCACCTCCCGGACTTCCCGCATCCAAGCCCAATGTCCATGATTGGTGCATCGTAGTATGTCTAGGAGTTCCCCATGACGTCAACCTCCGGTTACGTCAAATGCATGCATGGCACACATTCGGGTGTCCTGGTCCGCCGTCACCCATGTAGGGGTCGGACTAACATTAGGTATGTCTAGGGTCATAGATGAGTCGGTGTGCTTTTTCTTTGTGTGGTATGTCTGTCTGCATGTGTCTTGTGCAAGCTCGTTGTCGTTCTCTTATGAGTAATAGGCGATTGGACTCACTTGATGAGTATGGGATCGTTTCTACATCTACCCGGATCAGTCACCTACAGGGACTCAGCGGTGATTCCTAGTGAGTCTTCGAGCTGCTCCCTTCCCTTTTGAGAGTGCCCCACCCGGAGTGTCCACCTTTAGCCCATAGCAGTCCGTGCATATCGAGTATATATGGAATGAGCAGGTGACGATCACTTGGAGTGGAGCGTACCCGCATTACTTGGCACGGTGACGGATCCACCGGAGTACTCGAGCATCCCTACCCCTACTCGACGGGGTCGAGTTCCTCCCACCCGGGGAGAGTTGATGGGAATCGACGCGAGCATGTACTTTTTCTTTTACATTTATGTCCTTTTAGTTTGTGTTTATATCCTTGGGAAAGTATGTACGCTAATGTAAGGCTTTATAAGCCAATGAGTCATTCCTATATATTGTGTGGGTTTTTGTGCAAATGTGTAGTAGGTCCAGCTAGGGGGCCCCCTCCCCTTCCCCATTGGTCCACCTCATCCAAGTGGGACTGGTCAACCATCCTAGGTGGCCATCTAGAAGGTTTGAATGCTAATTGACCACATGGGAGACAAGTGGTGTAAAATGTCAAAGTTGGCCACCTACCTTACCTACCTAGTCAAAGGAGTGCCCCCTCCATATGTAATTTATTTATTTTGAGTTTTAACCACATGGGGGAAGAAAATGGCCTATTTCCCACGAAATTATCAGCCCCCCACCCCTTGCCATTTTCTATATAAGCCTATGTATAGTGTCATTAGAAATTAATGAAGAATTATTGAATGAATTTTGAGAAAATCAAGAGTGTCATTGAGCCCCCTCCTCTCTCCCTCTGGTGTTCATCTCCTCCAACCTCAGTTCTAGAGTGATTTCTATCTTCTATCCCCTCCCCTCTATCTCCGGTGATCATCTGTGCCGCCGCCGCCGCCGTTCGTGCCGCCTTCGAGCCGCCGCGAAACCGTTCTCGGTGTTCTGTCCTGCTAGATAGAGGTCTCTTCCATAAATTCCTGCTATCAGCCACGGCCTCTTCGTGGTCTAAAATTTTTATGGTGTGTTCTTACCTTGTATCCCAAGCTCCACCTAAAGTTTCACGCCCAAATTCCATCGTTTAGTATTTTCCCATTTTCGTGCATCTTTCATTCCTAGTTCTGTTTTGTCTCTGTCTACAGTGACAGCAGCCCTGTGTTTCCCACCTCCAGCCATCTTTTTGATTTGTCCAAACCCTCCCAATTTTACTGGGAGTTCTGTCTATCACCCCCTACATCCATAAATGTTTTTAATTTTTTATCAGCCTTCTATCTATTTTTAGAAATTCGTGTTCTTCCTATACTACAGTGTTTTCAGTCAGATCTCAGATCCGACCACCCTCCACTTAAAAAATCATAAGAAATCACCACCACCTCCAAATCCAGATCCAAAAATAGTCATGGTTTCCTTACTTGATTTCCTAAAACTTTTATGAACAAGTCGAAGTCTGAATCCGAGATCTTCATATCGGTCAAAGGTAATCCACAGGAAAGTTCTCTGCTGACCTGAGAATTTAGGAACTGTACAATAGGAACTTGGAAATTCTATATGTCCCGATCCGTGCAGATCCAGGCCAGATCTATAGGCCTAGATTGAAGGATTTGAAGTTAGCTTTCCAACGGAGCCAGTCTCGTGTCGATCCGACATCGGGAATGATCGCAGCGCTCGTTCTCGCCGGAGCGCGCGTCGGAAAATAGAACCGGCAGACCCGTGGCCGATTGTTTCGATCGGTGCCGAACGGAGCCGCCCGGCCTCCGGTCACCGTCCCAGCGTGCCGCCAGCCTGGGGATCGCTTCCATAAGTGTCCCCACCATAGTGGTGCCACCGGGTCCCACTCGACCCCTCCGGACAGCACGTGGGCCCCACCGTCACTAGTTCGGGTGCTGCCGAAGAGACGCGAGAAGCCGCCCGTCAACCCGAATTCGGTCCTTCCGGGCCCGTTTGTGTAGCCCTTTACCTCCCTGCGTGGAGTGGGCAGTAATTCATTTGCTGTAATATGGTGTATTAATTGTCCCGGGAGTACGAGTTTCGGCCGGGTCCGTCGTCCCCACGCCGAGCGCGTGGAGGTATCGTTTTCGCTCCCTTCTCGACATTTTGCTTACTTCATATATATTTGTTTATGCCGCTGCTAGAGAGCATGTGTAGGGATATCTAGCTCGCTTTATCTATTCATTACCGCTGCTGCGAGAGAGAGCGTGACCGTCACGTGACCCGATCCGGGCCCGAGAGTGTGAATTGACCACCCTAGCTCTTGCCGGTTTCTCAACCGTGCACGTCCGACGCTTCCCTCGTTAAGGGACGATCGTGAGCTTGTCGTGTCTATGGTCTCGTCCCGCATCAGTTGCCTTTGCTTCGGAGGTGTCAGATGTGTTCACTTTGGTGCCATGCTCGTGCTGTGGACTTGTTGTCTTGGAAGCTAGAGTGTCTACCTGTAATTGTGGTCTGACAGTGTTCCTCTGAGCTGTGTTTCTCGAGATTTGTGTCGTTTATCGTGGTTGTATTGTTGGGTTGTTCTTCCCTGCTTCTCCTTTGCTAGTCCTTAATTTCAAGGGTGAAATTTTTTAAAGGAGGGGAGGATGTAATGCCCTGGATCCTTGGTAGATCTTTGCTGGATCCTTTGCAGGTCTTATGGGATCTTTGTTAGATCTTTCGGATCTGTTTTGGATTGGTTTCGTTGAGTTTCGGTTCTCTTTTTTGGCTTCCGAGTTGAGTTTGACGAGCCGTGTGGGTTTTTCTCACGTACTAGTTACGGAACCCTACGGTGAGTTTGTTTATCAATTCTCGAACTCGTGAATGCTACAGCGACGATGTACTCTTCGAGCCGGTCGTTTTGACTATTTTTACGTATTTTTCTGAATTTGTGCATTTTCGGCGCATTTTCAGAATTTTCGAAAATTAGGAAAATTCCCTAATTTCTTTCCTTTTGATTTCGTTTCCTCTCTCTCTCTCCTCACTCTCGCGATCTCACTCTCTCTCTCTCCGTTCTCTCTCGTTCTCTACCCCTTCCGGCTCCGGCTGCAGACGGAGGCGCTCGTGGGTGAGGTGGCAACGAGGTGGAGCTGTCGAGGTGCGCGATGGGGCGAGGATCGGATCGATTCTGGCGCTATCCCGATCGGTGGATTCAAAGCCGGTGAAATCGGTTTCGCGAGTGGATTTCGGCGTGGTTTAGTCCCTTCGGGGCACGGTTTCTTCGGTGGAGGTAGGGTGACTGATCCTTACTTCGTCCTCTCCGTTTTCCCTGCCATTGCACGGCGTTCGGTAAGAAAACGATCGAGTTTGGGCTTGTTTTGGCTAAACCGTGATTTTCGTGATTTTTAGGGTCGGCCGGTAAACGGCGACCATTTGCGGCGTAGTTAGTTTCTAACTGACCGCTGGGATGTTAGGATCCCATCCACGTTAATTTCGTGTCGTTTGGTGTACATGCGAGGCCGGTAGAAGCCCGGGAACCTCGGTGACCCACTTAGGGTCGATTTGTCTAAATCGCCCGGATCTTGCGTTTTTGAGCTTGCATGTGGGGTTTGGAGTCCCCTGATGTTGTTATTTGTCGTTTAGGTGTGTTTCCCCTGCGTTTCGGCGTGAATGGGGCGTGGAACGGGCTAGTTTGGCCGTTCCTCTGTTTTCCCGCCGTATGGGAAGTAGCGGTCGTTTCAGTGGCCGTTATTTGGCTCTGACGGCCCTACGATAGACCGCCATTTGTTTAGGCATTTTTGAGTTTGCTGGCTTCTGGGTAAGTGACGGCCCTAGGGTGGCGCGTCGCTTCCTTGTAACGCACCTAGGCTAGCGCGTTACTTCCTTTTTGTCGTTTTGTTTTGAGGTTGAGTTGGTTGATCTAGCGCGCTTGACCCAGCGCGTTAGATGAAAGTGACGCGCCTGGTCCTGGCCGTTACTTGCTGTTTGACCGACGTTTGACCTGTTGAGGCGGTGCCTCCAGCGGTCGTGCCCCCGTGCGTTGTTTGAGTGTAACGCGCCTGACCCTGGCCGTTACATTCTGTTTGGCCGAGCTTGGGTGGCTATGCCCGTTGGATATAACGGATATGCCCCCATGCGTCGTTGTGTTATAACGTGCCTGTCTCTGGCCGTCGTTTGTTGATTTGTGCTGGGTTGAGGGTGGCTGGGCACATTGATAGTAACGCGCCTTCCCCCGCGCATCTTTTGGCTCTGACGCGTCTCCCTTGCCGCGTTTTTTGTTTGTAACGCGCTTGGCGTTGCGCGTTACTTCGCTTTGGTTGTGGGTGGCTATGCACGTTGTGAATAACGCACTGGCTCCCATGCGTTGTTTGTTTGTAACGCGCTTAGGCCCGTGCGTTACATTGATGTAACACGCTCGGCGCCGGCCGTTACATTCTTCGTGTTTTATAGGTTGGTTAGGGTGGTGTGAGCGACGGCCTGTCGTCCGACCGTCGTTTGGTGAGTAATGGCCCTGGTCTAGACCGTCACATGCTAGTAGCGGTCTAGGGGTGGCGCGTTACATGCCTTGTGCTCCGTTTTCCGTGATTTCGATTCTAGCTTGTCTTGGCTTGTCCTTGTGGTCTGCCCGTTGTCCCGTGGATGTCTCCCGACGTCCTATGAGGGCTAAGACTACGTTGTGAGGTGGCCAGGAGTCTTCTTGCTTGAGGTTGGATTCTCTTTCCTACTTTTCGAGCATTATTGTTGGGTTCAGGTCAACCCGGTGTGACCCAGTGGTTGACATGTGACCTTGTGTGTGTGTCTCGGAGGTTATGCCGGCTCGAGACACTGTTTCTGGATGCCTCGAGGTGTTGCCTTACCTCAGTTTGCGTGTCCAAGTGGGCTGAGATTTCTTGGTGTTTCCCTCAGGTCTCCGTGTGCCGTTTTCTGCGGAGCGTTGTTTTGTTGGCTTAGGATTAGACCGATTGGCGGCTTGTTTCGCTATTTGTGACGATCTTGCCTTGGAGTCGTCTGACTCGGGGATCGTTACGTTGTAGGTCTAGTTGCCTGGTCCTGAGTCTGTTGGCGGTTGTCTAGCTGCCTTGGTGCTTTGTTGTGCACGAGACAGAGCTTTTCTTAGCTGTCTGTGCAGTAGCACCCGTGTTTCGGAGTCTGTGTCTTGTGAGCCTCCCCTAGTTGTAGCCCTAGGCTTTTGTCGACCCACCGGGAGTGGTGGAGGGGTTTTCCTGTTGTGTTTGGTACGTACGGTTCTTAAGCTAGTTTCGTAGGCCCCGGCCAGCGGTAGCGTCCTACCGAGGGGAATACTAGCTAGAGGCCTGGCCTAGGTAGAGGCCAGTGTGTGCACACGTGGTCAGGGACTGGGGACTTGCGCCGACGGGCGTGGCCCTGACTAGTCACTCGCAGTTGGTGCTGCAGTCCTGTGCTGTGGTACCATGTTTCCTTGGAACTATTGTTCCTCGGGCCTGGTTCTTGGTGTGTCTTGTCCTTGAGTGACATGACACTTGTGGCGCAGTGTAAGTCATCAGTGGACGCATCTGGCTGTTCTTCTGGGAGGAGGGTGCTCCTGTCACTCGGTGCTGTGACTCTCGCGTTTTCTTGTGCGCTGTGACCTTTGCGAGTTGTCCTCTCGTGGCCGTACTCGAGGTCAGTGTTCTGTCGTTGGCATGACATTCTCGTCATGCGTGGGGCTGCATGCACGACGTCTCCTGTCGTATTTTGTCTGTGTTTTCGGCGTCGGCGTCCGCCTTCGCCTTTGTTTTGGCTGACGGATTGGGTTACCCTACTGTGTGAGTTTGGGGTTGACCGTCTGTTGCCGTTTGGAGTAGCTTAGGGTGCCGAGTTCTCCTCGGTGGCCGTTGTCCCGTGTTTTACGGCCTCACTCTTCTTTGTTGTTGAGCTCCCCTTGCTCTTAGACTGTTCCCTACTCCTGCTGTACCTGTTCTGTTTACAGCTTTGTAGTGTAGCGTTTCCTGCTTTGCTGCACTCGTTGTTTTGTTGCTTCCGTTGCACTGCGCATTTTTCCAGTGGGGATCCGCGTGACCCCTACTGAGTTTCTGTTGAGACTCACCCCTACTTTTCAGGTGGGTTTCACCGTCTGCCTCTGCTGTCCTTGGTGGAGCGCGTTCGCTGTAGCTGCCAGCTGTACCTGCGTCGGGCTTCCCCCGACTTCTGTGTACGTTTCTTTTCTGTCGGACTGTACTGTGATAGACTTGTTGTCTTTCCTTTGGGCTAGACTCTGGTGTATAATTGTAAACTTGAATGTTTAATGAAAAAGTAATTTTATTTCTACTACTTTAGCAATCCATTGTAATGAAATTTAATTGCTTACTGTTATATCTGCTAGCTTCAATGTATTCCACACACTCCTTTTTCCCTTCGGCGCTTTCCCGCACTTGGGAGGCCTCGCGGGTCCCATGTGGTATCACGTGTATTCGGTATTTATACCGGGTGCACCGGGTATCCGGAATCCGGGTCGCTACAAATATAGCCACGTCTTTCTTCAAACCTGGCCACCAGAACTACCTTTTCAAATTCTGATACATCTTGGTGACACCTGGATGAATAGCAAAACGGGAACCATGGGCTGCACTCAGAATCTCATCCCTCAAATCATCATCAGTGGGAACATACCATCTGCCCTGAAAACTGACAACCAGCTCGTCATCAAATTCCACATCATATCTTGATATAACACAGGCTAAATCAGAATTCGCTTGCTGAGCTTCTTTAATCTGATGATATAAAGCTGAACCCAAAATCAAACTAGCACAAACCGCCATGTTCGGATCAGCAGGAAACTCTGCACTGAAAGTCTCGCTCGGAAGCCATTTCCACAATTATCATTCATGAAGCATCAAATGACTGACCTGCACTTTCCTGCTCAGAGCATCAACCACAACATTCATTTTACCCGGCTGATAGGAGAGTGTAAAGTCAAAATCTTTCATGAATTCCATCCATCGGCGCTGCCTGAGATTCAAATCTTTCTGGGAGAATATATACTATAAACTATGGTGATCAGTAAAAATCTAAAATTTCTCACCATACAGATAATGTCTCCAAATCTTTAAGGCAAAAATAACTGCAGCGAGCTCCAGATCATGAGTGGGATAATTCTCTTCATGTCGTTTCAATTGCCGAGATGCATATGCGATAACTTTACCATGTTGCATCAGCACTGCACCCAAACCTACTCGAGAAGCATCAGTACAAACCAGAAAACCACCCGAGTCGGAAGGCAAAGTCAACACAGGAGAAGAAGTCAATAGCCTTTTCAATTCAACAAAGTTAGCCTCACATTGATCCGACCAGACAAAAGGTACATCTTTACGAGTCAGTCTAGTCATCGGGGCTGCAATCTTCGCAAAATCTTGGATGAATCTGCGGTAATACCCAGCCAAACCTAGGAAGCTTCGTATTTTTGTCACAGTTCTAGGCCTCTGCCAACACAACACGGCATCAATCTTTGCAGGGTCTACTACCACTCCGTCACCAGAAATCACGTGACCAAGAAAATGAATCTCCAGAAGCCAGAATTCACATTTACTGAACTTCGCATAAAGCTCGTGATCCCTTAGAGTCTGCAGAACGATCCTCAAATGCTGCACATGATCTTCATCAGAGACAGAATTGATCAAAATATCATCAACAAAGATCACCACAAACTGATCAAGAAATGGACGAAAGATACGCTGCATCAGGTCCATAAAAGCTGCTGGGGCATTAGTCAAACCAAACGGCATGACCAGAAATTCAAAGTGACCATATCGAGTGCTAAAAGCTGTCTTTTCTACATCAGATTCCCGAATTCGCAATTGGAAGTAGCCAGACCGGAGATCAATCCGTGAAAAGACAGTAGCAGACTGTAACTGGTCAAACAAATCATCAATCCTGGGAAGTGGATATTTATTCTTGATAGTCACCTAATTCAATTGCCTGTAATCAATACAAAGTCTCAGGCTTCCATCTTTCTTCTTCACAAACAACACTGGAGCACTCCACGGAGAAAAGCTGGGGCGAATATAACCCTTTTCCAGTAACTCAAGTAGCTGTGCTCGCAGTACTTTCAATTCAGCTGGAGCCATACGGTACGGTGCCTTTGCTAAGGGAGCTGTACCTGGAATCAGTTCAATCACCATCTCTATCTCTCGCTCTGGGGGTAAGCTTGGCAACTCGTTAGGAAACACATCAGGGAACTCACAAACAACAGGAATATCACTCACTTCCTGTCGTGGTTTCTCAACAGTCGCCACTGAAGCTAAGAATCCCTGGCAACCTGCACTAAGCAACCTATAGGCTCGAATAGCAGAAATAATCATACGAGAAGAACGGGATCGAATACCTTGGAAATAAAAAGCCGATTTCCCCTGTGGCTGAAAGTAGACTTTCTTCGATCTGCAGTCAACCACAGCTCCATAATGCTCCAATCAATCCATTCCCAGAATAACATCATAATCTGCCAGTTGCAACGCATACAATCCTGCTGGCAACTGGTGATTATCAATCATAACAGGAGACTCTTCCAAACACAGAGGTGTAATCATGAAATCTCCCGAAGGCATCTCAACATACATCTCACAAGTTATCTCTGGAGTCGGTTCCTCAATACATGCCATGAAATCCTCAGAAATAAAAGAGTGAGAAGCACCAGAATCAAATAAGACACAAGTTGAAAGACCATAAAGCATAATCGTACCTTCCACTAAATGGGACGCAATAGCTTCAGCTCTAGTCATATGAGAAACCTTGCCTTTCTGCTTCTTCGATCCAACTGAGGATTGCTGAGAAGACGCCGACGCTTGAGAATAGAACTGTTGTTGAGTTTGCGGTACAGGAGGAGGTCTGAATTGCTTCGGCCTCAGCGGGCAATCCCAAACCACATGACCCGGCTGGTCACATTGAAAGCAAACAACAGGTAGAGAACACGGCTGGCCCTTGTGATGACCACCGCATCTCCGACACGTCCATGGCTGACTGACAGCTGAACTCTGACGAGTCTGAGTAGAAGGCGTTGTCGGTTGTTGAACAGAATCTGTACCGGACGGCTGCTGGAAAAACTTCTTCTTCTTGAACCTCTTAAACTTGGTCTTGGAAGGAGCGGAAGCACTGCTAACCTCTGACTGGACTGAGGGAACACCTGGCGCTGGTGGTCAGTACACCTGCTGAGACTGTACTGCGGGCTGAACTGACCCTGCCTGAGGATATCCACCCGGTCTCGCCATCTCCAGTTCAAGAGCCACAGCTGTCTGGCACGCACCATCTAAATCCGCAACACGACTAGCAATCAGGGGCATCTTCAATTCTGGCCTCAAACCTCGCAAAAATTGCTGTGTCTTCAAAGCTTCACTAGCCAGCACATGGGGCGCATACTGACCCAATTCCATAAACTTATTCCGATACTGAAGCACAGTCATACTGCCCTGAGTCAGCTCCATGAATTGATACATTTTTGCCATTTGCAAACAGGCAGGAGTGTAGGCGCGCTCAAAAGCAGCAACAAACTCTGCCTATGTGATCTGCCGAAGAGGTCTTGAATGAAAAGCGATCTGCCACTCGGCCTTCCACCACGTAATGGCTGTACCCTGGAGTTGAAAAGCGGCAAGCATAACTTTCTCATCTTCAGCACATTCCATCGAAACAAAAATACGCTCAATAGCATCCAGCCATTGCCTCGCAACCTCTGGATCAGCTTGACCATCAAAAGGAGGCGGATTGAACATCAGGAATTCTTTCAAAGCCTTGCCTCGACTGCCAGGCACTTCAACCTGAGGAGAAACAATCGGCGCTGGAGGAGGAACAACTGGGACAGCAGGAACAGCAGGAACTGCAGGAGGAGGTGCAGAACCACTATCTTCCCTGGGCGCATCTCGAGGAGCACGAGGAACTCGAGGAGGTCTTCCTCGACGAGGCGGCATAATTACTCTGCCGAGGTCATAAAACAACAACAAAATCCATCAATCATACAGAAAAGACCCTAAGCCAGCAATAGACGACACAGGACTAGCTCTGGACAAACACAAATTTTAATTCCTTATACGATTCCTCAAACAATAGCTCTGATACCAACTGTAACGACCCAGAGTTCAGGATACCGATATACCGATAACATCGATACACCGATACCACGAACTGGGGAAGCCACCCAAGAGGCTGATGAGGCCCCTGAAGGGTTAGTAAGGTTATGTCGAGGGAATGTATAACGAACTGTAATTTGGAACGCGTAGATTACAATTAAGTAATAAAATTAACACAATTGCAGAAGCAATTCAAAATAACTAGAGTGATATATATATATACTAGTCCAGATAAACAAAAGTACTAGTCCACAAGGGTACAACTACACGGGGCATACCCCGGCAAAGGTACAACAAAAGCCTCAAAAAGGCGGCTCGACTAGAGCTGGCAGCTAGACGCGGTCTCCGAAACAGCTCACGAAGCACCGGGAGATGACGGGCGCGGCTCACCTGAAAGGAGAAGGGTGAGTCACAGCCAGACTCAGTAGGGGTCACGCAGATCCCTACCTCGCACTAAACAAGTATTCATGCATAAATAAAAGTAATTAGAGCATGCATTTAATTAAAATAACAGGCAATGGCATGAATAAACTACTCAAGTAAAGCTGTAAACTCTAACTAAGCAAGTAGAACAGCTAACACATGCCACAGCTAAATAAATGCAAGCGACTAAAACTAAATCTACCAAAATGGAATAAGCATTAACTAATCCAAACAATAAGGAAGGACAACCACTAGAGCAGAAATCAGAAACGTCCACTGATGACTTACACTGCGTCTCAAGCACTCGCAGTTGACAAAGCGACAAGCTGAGCGCGTAAACAGTACCAAACCAAGTGACCAGTCGGAGTGGCACCCGTCGGTGTTAGTCCACAGTCTCCGACCTTGTGTGCACACACTGACTCTAGCCTTAGCCATGCCCTCTAGCTAGTTTTCTCCCTTGGTAGGACGCTACCATTGGCTGGGAGCCCACGGAACTAGCTTACAAACCGTGTATTGGAAACACCCCTCCGCTATCCTCAAGCGGGTCGGCACTCAACAGACCTTAGGGCAACAATAGTGGTTCCATTGCATGGAAAGAAAAGCTATTCTACTGGTATGAGAAACATGCCATCGTACATTAAAACAATATGAACATGGCACAATTACGTAAAGGAACGCATAACAAATGACTGGCAACTTATTAAACCCAACAGGCTAGCGGCGGTCGGATGCCCACGCGCTACATGGAAGTAACGGTCGGAGGCTGGCGCATTACACCAAGAACGACGTGTCTGTCTCCGTCCATCACTCCCGCCTAAGTTCCAGCTCAAAAGGCCCAAAAGGGAATGTGATGGTAGGGGCCCGGTTCGTTACATCGATGCAACGCGTTGGGTCACCGCCGTTACATCCACCCGAGGCCAAAAACCAACGTACAACGTTCGAAATCAGACGCAGGCGAAGCGACGCGCTCGCTCAGGCGCGTCGGACGGAAGCGACGGCCGGCCGACTGGCCGTCGGGCTAACCGCCTCACCCGGTCAACGTAAAACGACGGATGAGTAACGGATGGGGATCCCATCGTTACTCTCCAAATAACGCACCCTCATCGGGCCGTTGTTTGGAAATGACGCGTCCACTAAGGACCGTCCGGCGTGTGACGGTTCCTGGCAGGACCGTCACACCACCTGGAACACGGGCGGGTACGGTTTGAAAACCGGAGCCCTCCCGGACGATAAAGATCGTCGGGTAACGTCATAGAAACCTGTAACCTGTTAAACCATACAACCCAAACAACAAAATAACACCCAAATACCACACATGCAAAGCCCACAATGCATCAAATTCAAGAATTAAGCTAAAACCCCAAAATTTTGAAATATGAACATTAAGCGTGCTACGGGGTTCTAATCAAACGAACGAGCTATAGGAAATGATCCTAGCGAGATCAGGATTCCATCCCCCTACCTTTTGCGAGCCGAAACCGGCGATAGGGCCGCATGTAAGGAGGTAGGCTCACCGGGCCTTCACGCTCCGCCTCGCTCCCACGAGCCACGAAACATGTCGAGGTGGGCGTCCACGCGATCCACGCGACGCAAGGAATCCACCGGTACCTCCCACGCCTCAATCCGGCGCCAAAAAGCCTGCTTCCCAAGGGGAGGGGAGAGAGGCGATCGGCGAGAGGAGAGAGAGAGTGAGGTGAGATCGACGAGGGAGAGAGAGAGAGAGAGGGTGAGGGAATTAAAAGAAAAGAAAAAAAATAAAAATAAAATATATATAATATAATTATATATATATTAAAATCTTATTAATTTCTAATAACCCTCAAAGCTCCAAATAAATCCAGAAAAATACCAGAAAAATTCCTAAAAATCCAGGAAAATAGTCAAAAATTCCAGATCAAATACTAGAACAAAATTCATTAAAGATCCATTAAGGCACGGGCCTTACATCCAAGCTCCTCCAATTCCTGCAGCATGAATTCATACACAGTACAACAATGAAAGGACACAACGACTAGGGAATGCAACCCCTTCTGTAATACCCTGGATCCGTAGTAGGTTTTGTTGGATCTTTATTGGATCTTTCGGATCTGTTTCGGTGAGTTTCGGGTCGCTTTTGTGGCTTCCGAGTTGAGCTTTACGATCCGTGTGAGTGTTTCACTCGTACTAGTTACGGAACCCTACGGTGAGTTTACTTGTCAGTTCATCAACTCGCAGATGCTACAGCGATGATGTACTCTTCGAGCTGGTCGTTTTGACTATTTTTGCGTATTTTTTGAAGTTAGGCCCAAAAGTCAGATTTTTCAGAAATTAGGAAAATTCCTAATTTATTTTTCCTTTTCCTTTCTTTTCCTCTCTCCTTGTAAGGCCCGTGCCTCAGTGGATCCTTAGTGGTTTGGATCTAATATTTGTTCTGGAATTTTCGGCTATTTTCCTGGATTTTTAGGAATTTTTCTGGTATTTTTTCGGATTTATTTGGAGTTGATTGAGGGTTATTAGAAATTAATAAGATTTTAATATATATAATGATTATATTATATATTTTTTAATTTAATTTTATTTTCTTTTAATCCCTCACCCTCTCTCTCTCTCTCCGCTCGTCGATGTCTTCTCACCCTCACGCTCTCTCTCTCTCCTCACGCGATCGCCTCTCTCCCCTTCCTAGGGATTTCGGGCGAAACGTTGTCGGATTGAAGCGTGGTTGGCGCCATTGGATTCCTCGCGTCGAGAGGAACGCGTGGGTACCCATTTCGGCGTGGTTTGGTGATCGTGGGAGCGAGGTGGAGCTTGAAGGCCCCGTGGACCCTCCTCGTTGCATACGGCGTTTTCGGCCGTTTCGACTTGCCAGAGGTAGGGGGATGGACTCCTGAACTTGCTAGGATCATTTCCTGTAGCTAGTTCGTTTGATTAGAACCCCGTACCATGCATAATGTTCATTTTTTCTATTTTTGGGGTTTGGCCTTGTTCTTGAATTTAATGCGTTGTGGGCTTTGCATGTGCTATTTTTAGTTGTTATGTTGTTGTTTGGGATGTATGGTTTGACAGGAAACAGGTTTTTACATCGTTACCCGATGATTTCTATCATCTGGGAGGGAACCGATTTTCAAACCTAACCCGTCCGTGAAGCAGGTGGTGTGACGGTCCTTCCAGGAACCTTCACACGCCTAACGGTCCTTGGAGGACGCGTTACTTGAAAGTAACGGCCCGTTGATGGGGCGTCACTTCGAAAGTAACGGTGGGGCTCCCCTCCGTTACATGTTCGTTGTTTTGCGTTGACCGAGTCAGGCGGTTGACCTGACGGCCAGTCGGTCGGCCGTCAGGGTGACCCGACGTGCCTGGGCGAGCGCGTCACTTCACCTGCAACCGGATCTGATACACTGTGTGTTGGTTTTGCTCTCGGGTGGATGTAACGGCAAGTCGGCCTGCCGTTAGAGCGTTGTAACGCGCCTGGGCAAGCGCGTTACACTCTATTTCGTTTGCGTTTTGAGCTGGGGTTCGGGGGATGTAACGCCCAGGGGTGGACGCGTCACTTTCAATGTAACACGCCTTCCCTAGGCCGTTACATGCCTGTAGCACGGTGTCTGCAGACCGCCACTTGCTTGTTGGTTTCAAAAAGCTTCCAGCCCATTCCTTATGCATTCGATAATGACTACACGCCATGTATGAATTAGTTTATGAACTAATGGCATGTTTCTAGATCCCAATAGAGTAAGCTTTACTTTCCTTGCAATGGAACCACTGTTGTTGCCCTAAGGTCTGTTGAGTACCGACCCGCTTAAGGATGGCGGAAGGGATTGTTCCCATACACGGTTGTTAAGCTAGTGCCGTGGGCTCCCCGCCAACGATAGCGTCCTACCGAGGGAGAAAACTAGCTAGAGGGCCTGGCTCAGGCAAGAGTCAGTGTGTGCACACGTGGTCAGAGGCTGTGGACTGACACTGACGGGTGTCACTCTGACTGGTCACTTGGTTTGGTACTGTTTACGCGCTTAGCTTGTCGTGTTGTCGACTACGAGTGCTTGAGACGCAGTGTAAGTCGTCAGTGGACACATCTGGTTTCTCTTCCAGTGGTTGTCCTACTCCTTGTTGCTCGGATTAGTTGTGGCATGTTCTACTGGTAGATTTAGTTTCAGTCGCTTGCATTTATTTATCATTGGCATGTGTTAGCTGTTATACCTGCTTAGTTAGAGTTTACAGCTTTACTTGAGTAGTTTATTCATGCCAATGCTTGTTATTTTATTTAAATACATGCTCTAATTGCCTTTATCCTCGCATGTATGCTTGTTTAGTGCGAGGTAGGGATCCGCGTGACCCCTACTGAGTCTGGCAGTGACTCACCCTTCTCCTTTCAGGTGAGCCGCGCCCGCCGTCTCCCGGTGTTTCGTGAGCTATTTTGGAGACCGTGCCTAGCCGCCAACAGTAGATGGATCGCCTTTTTGGGCTTTGTTGTACTTTTTCCGGGATATGCCCCGTGTAGTTGTACCTTTTTGGACTAGTGCTTTTGTGATTCTGGACTAGTATATATATATATCACTTTGGTTATTTTGAATTGCTTCCGCACTTTTGTTAACTTCATTGCTTATTTCTATATGCGCGCATGTAATTGCAGTTCTTTATGCATCCCCTCGACAAACTTCACTAACCCTTCAGGGGCCTCATCAGCACCCTGGGTGACTTCCCCAGTTCTTGGTATCGGTATATCGATGTTATCGGTATATCGGTATCCCGAACTCTGGGTCATCACACTCCTCCCCTCTCATTTTACCGCCACCTTCTCTCTCTCCCGTTTCTCTCCCGTTTCGCCTTATCGGCTCCAGCTGTAGACGGAGGACCTAGGGGCGAGTGCTGGGGATGCTGTGGAGCTGACTGGGTGCGCGACGGGGCGAGGATGGAGTGGTTTTTGCGCGATCTCGAACGGTGGATTCAAAGTCGACATTTGAGCTCGCGGCGTGGTTTAGTCCCTTCGGGGCACGGTTTCTTTGGTGGAGGTAGGGAGACGGATCGCCACTTCCTTCTACACGTTTTCCCTGCTTCTGTGCATTGTTTGGTGCTCGATCGGGGGAGATCGGGCCGGTTTTGTGAAAACTGTAGTTTTTGGGGTTTTCAGGGTTCGCCAGAAAACGGTAACCATTTGCGGCGTAGTTAGTATCAAAATGACCGCTGGGATGTCTCGATCCCATTCATGTTAGTTTCGTGTCGATCGGTTGTCATTCGAGGCCGGTAGGAGTCCGGGAACCACGGTGACTCGTTTTGGGTCGATTCGTTAGAATCGCCCCGATCTTGCGTTTTAGCACGTGCATGTGGGCTTTTTTGCCTCCAGATGTCATTTGCCATCGTGTAGCTTTGTTTCCCCTGTGCTTCGGCGTGAATGGGGCGTCGAACGGCCCGATTTAGCGTTTCCACTGTTTTCCCGTCGTGGCCGGTGTAGTGGTCGTATCAGAGACCGTCACAGTCTCTGAGGGCCCTACGATACACCGCCACAGTGTCTGCTCGTTTTATATTTTTTGTGGCTGTGAGAGTGTGACGGCCCAGGTGTGGTGCGTCACAGCTCCCTAACGCATCCCAGAGTACGCGTCACAGCTATTTTGTCGTCTTGTGTTTTGGTTAAGTCGGTTCCTCTGACGCGCCTGCCCTAGTGCGTCAGGCTCGCATAACGCGCCTGCCACAGGCCGTTACGTTCTGTTTGACCGGATTTGACCGGGTCAGTCGGTTCGTGTAGCGGCTATGCCCCTGTGCGTCACAGCTGTGTAACACGCCTGCCACAGGTAGTTACACTCTGTTTGGCTGAGCTGGGTGGCTGTGTCTATTACCTCTAACGGCCCTGCCCCCGTCCGTCACGGCGTTGTAACGCATCCGTCGTGGACCGTTACGTGCTGTTTGTCTGAGTTTTCAGACTTGGGCCTGTTGGCCCTGACGCGTCTGCTCCCGTGCGTTAGATTGGCATAACGCGCCTGTCGTCGTGCGTTAGGTCGCTGTAACGCGCCTGCCCTGGTGCGTTACGTGGCTCACATTTTGGTTTTTTGCCTGTTGGCTCTGACGCGCCCGCCCTGGTGCGTCAGGCTCCTGTAACGCCCCTGTGGTGGTGCGTTACAGCCCTGTTGTGGCCGTGATGGCCGTTGGGTGTTCTGTGTTCGGTCGTGTGTTGGGCAGTCGTAGGTTGGTGATCTAGGGCTGTGTTTGTGTGGCAATGGTCTTCTGGATCGGTCGGTTTAGGTGACTGGCTGCGGTCTTTTCCCTGACTGCGACAGTTCCCTAACGACGCAATCTAAAATTGCCAATGTCCTTGTCTCTGGTTGCGTGGCGGCTGTTCCTTGACTGCTGGGTCTGCCTAGTGGTTGAATGATGGTCCGTTCTGCTAGAGCGTGGTTTTTGTCGTTTCGGTTTCCGCTTGTCTTGGCTTGGTCTCGTGGTTTGCCCGTGACCCGTGGGTGTCTGTTGACGTCCTCTGAGGGCAGTAACCATGATGGGACGGCCAGGAGTGCTCGTGCATGCCGTGTTTTGTGTCGGTGTCGTCTGGCTCCGGTCAACCGGGGGTTACCCAGGGGTTGATAGGTGGCTTTGTGTGTCTCAACGGTTTGTCCAGCTCGAGACATTAGTTCTGGATACCTCGAGGTGTTGTCTTACCTCGATCCGTGTGTCCAGGCGTGTCTGAGGGTCCTTGGTGTTCCCTCTGGTCCCCGTGAGTCGTTTTCTGCGAAGTGTCGTTTCGCGTGGCTTAGGATTAGACCGATTGGCGGCTTGCTCCGCTGTCAGTGACGATCTTACCTTTGAGTCGTCCGACTCAAGGATCGTTACGTTGTAGGTATAGTTGTCTTGTCCTGAGTCTGTTGGCAGTTATCTTGCTGCCTTGGTGCTTCGTAGTACGTGCGATAGTGCTTCTTTGCCTGTTTGTACTACAACACTCTTGTTTTAGAGTCTCTGTGTCTAGTGAGCCTCCGATTGTAGTATCCCTAAGGCCTTGAGTTGCCGACCCGCCTGGGAATGGCGGAGGGGTGTTCCCGTCACACGGTTTGTAAGCTAGTTCCGTGGGCTCCCGGCTAGCGGTAGCGTCCTACCGAGGAAGAAAACTAGCTAGAGGACCTGGCTTAGGCAAGAGCCAGTGTGTGCACACGTTGTAAGGGACTGAGGACTTACGTCGACGGGCGTGACCCTGACTAGTTACTTGATTCGGTTGTTCTTGTTTGGTTCACTGCGTGTCTGCGACTCTGCCATGGCTTCAGCGGTACTGTAGGCGAGACACTCATGGCGCAGTGTAGGACGTCAGTGGACGCAGCTGGCTATTCTTCTGGTGAGGAAGTGCTTCCCTCACGTGACACGTGACTCTTCGTGTTCTTCGCGTTTCTTGTGCGTCGTGACCTTTCCGGGTTAGCCCTCTCGTAGCCCTACTCGAGGTGAGTGTCGTGTTGTGTGCACGACATTCTGGTCATGTGTGTCGTCTAGTCTGTCTGTCTTTGCAGGTCATCGTTTTAGACCTGGTGTCGTGTCGACGGATCGGTAACTTCTGACTTTGTCAGATTAGAGTCGCCCCTCTGTCGCTGTTTGGAGTAGTTTGGGGTGCCGAGGTTAGTTCGGCAGGCGCTTGTCTGGTGCGGATTCTCTCCCTTTCCTACTTGTTCCCTACTCCTACTCGCCGTTTGTTCTTTACTGCTTCTAGGGTAGTTTTACAGCTTTGTAGTGTAGTCTTCCCGCTTTACTACACCTGCTGTTCTTCCTGTCGTTTTTGTTGTTCCGTGTTACTGCGTAGTTTTCAGTGGGGATCTGCGTGACCCCTACTGAGCCAGTGACACGAGGCTCACCGCTGCTTTTCAGGTGGGCTATCGTTCGTTCTGCTTCCGTGGTTCTTGGTGCGCGTGCTCTTAGTGTGTCATTGTGGCCAGCAGGTACCTACGTCGGGCTTCTCCCGACTTCTGGGTACATCTTTCTTTTCTGTCGACTGTACTTGCTAGACTTGCTGTCTTAGCTCTGGACTTGACTCTGGTATATGATTGTTAATTTGAAAATGTTAATTAAAAAGTAATTTTATTTCTGCTACTTTAGCAAACCGATCTAATGAAATTTAATTACTTACTGTTATATCTCTGTGGCTTCAGCGTACTCTACACATACCTTTTATCCCTTCGGAGCTTTACCACTCTTGGGAGGCCTCGCGGGTTCCAAGTGGTATCAGGTATATTCGATCGTCCTATCGGGTATATCTGGTATCCGGCTCGTCACACCTTCATTGTCCTATGCCTCTCTCCTACGAACTCATCTGCCACCTCACTACATCTGGTCTCTGCAAACAAATGGTTATTTACCTTGCATCTACCAAGTAACAACTCTCGTCACCCTCTTCCTAGTGCATGAGCCTTTATTTTCATCCTAGTGTCCCTTATGGAAGTTCACCCTTCGAAGGGGAGTCACTTAACTGATGAAAGATAAAATCATCTTATTTCAAAATTGTGTACCACATATATGTGTTTGTTTCACGAGCTATGATGATAATAAAAAGAAAAATTCCTAAACAGAAAAATGTTCCATGTGTGAGAGGTAACAACAGAGTGACATGGTAAAGTGCATGTGGTGGGAGAGAGTTGTGGCAGAAAAAGGAGACTTGTGAATTCAACTTTAAAGGCATGTTGCTTCCAGAATACCTGGGCCTGGTAGACAGAACGTATTATAATAGGACACATTATTGCATTACATTATCCAACACCACGAAGGTTTGAAGTGGTCTCATTGTAAAACCAATCTCACTCATTATGTCTATTAGAGTGACAACATAATAGTTTATCAATGGATGAATGATTTGAGTAGGAATGTCAAACATTCTCGGTTTGGAACAATATGGGAAGAAAAAAAAAGAAGGAAGTATCCTCATGAATCCATCTGATAGAGAACAAAAAATGACTGCATATAGCTAAAGGAAAAATATATCTTTTGAAACAGTAGAAGGAATCTATCAATTTCGAATGAATTAATAAAGATGATAGAAAGATCGATGAAACACATTAAAAACGAGCGATAAGGTGACTTGGGCAAAAGATGTTAATGGTCCTTAAACTGAAAAATTGTACAAGATTCTCGGTTGAATGGATAAAATTATGAACCTATTTTAGTGCAAAAACATGAAATGGAGGAGATTGTCAGTTGAATGGATAAAATTATGAAAATGATTTATTGCAAAAACAAGGAGTGGAATGTTTACTTATTTACTTAAATACTTATTTACTTAAATACTTATTTACTAAAATATTTATTTACATAAATACCTATTTACTTAAATACTTATTTACTTAAATACTTATTTACTTAAATACTTAATACTTATTTACTTAAATAATTAGTTACTTATTTATATATTTAATTAAATACTTATTTACTAATTTGCTTAAATACGTATTTACTTAAATACCTAAATAATTAAATAATGAAATACTTAAATAATTATTTACTTAAATACTTATTTACTCATTTACTTAAATACTTATTTACTTAAATACTTAAATACTTATTTACTTAAATACTTATTTACCTAAATGCTTATTTATTTATTTACTTAAATACTTATTTACTTAATTATTTACATACTTATTTACTTAAATACTTATTTACTTAAATACTTAAATATTTAAATACTTATTTACTTAAATACGTATTTGCTTAAATACTTATTTACTTCAATACTTATTTACTTATTTACTTAAATATTTAAATACTTAAATACTTAAATACTTAAATATTTAAATAGTTAAATACTTAAATACTTATTTACTTATTTACTTAAATACTCATTTACTTATTTACTTAGATATTTATTTACTTAAATACTTATTTAAATAAATACTTAAATACACAAATACGTAAATACTTATTTACTTAAATACTTATTTACTTATTTACTTATGTACTTAGGTACTTATTTACTGAAATACTTATTTACTTAAATAATTAAATATTTAAATACTTAAATACTTATTTACTTATTTACTTAAATACTTAAATACTTATTTACTTAAATAATTAAATACTCACATATTTATTTTCTTAAATAATTAAATACCTAAATATTTATTTACTTATTTACTTAAATACTTATTTACTTATTTACTTAAATACTTATTTACTTAAATAATTAAATAATTAAATATTTATTTTCTTAAATAATTAAATAATTGTTTACTTATTTACTTATTTACTTAAATACTTATTTACTTGCTTACTTATTTACTTAAATACTTATTTAATTATTTACTTATTTACTTAAATACTTAAATACTTAATTACTTATTTACTTATTTAGTTAAAAACTTATTTACTTATTTAGTTAAAAACTTATTTATTTATTTACTTAAATATTTATTTACTCATTTATTTAAATACTTATTTACTTTACTTCAATACTTATTTATTTACTTAAATTCTTATTTACTTAAATACATAAATACTTATATGCTTAAATACTAAAATACGTATTTACTTAAATACTTATTTACTTATTTACTTAAATACTTTTTACTTAAACACTTATTTACTTATTTACTTAAATACTTATTTACTTAAATACTTAAATACTTATATAATTAAATATGTAAATACTTAAATATTTAAATACTTATTTGCTAATTATTAAAATACTTATTTAATTATTTACTTATTTACTTAAATACTTAAATACATATTTACTTATTTACTTAAATACTTATTTACTTATTTACTTAAATACTTATTTACTTATTTACTTAAATACTTATTTACTTATTTACTTAAATATGTAAATACTTAAATATTTAAATACGTATTTACTTATTTACTTAAATTCTTATTTACCTATTTACTTATTTACTTAAATACTTATTTACTTAAATACTTATTTACTTAATTACATATTTACTTAAATATGTATTTACTTAAATTCTTAAATACTTAAATACTTATTTACTTAAATACTTAAATACTTATTTACTTAAATACTTATTTACTTATTTACTTAACTACTTATTTACTTATTTACTTATTTACTTAAATACTTATTTAGTTAATTACTTATTTACTTATTTAATTAATTACTTATTTACTTATTTAATTATTTACTTATTTACTTAAATATTTATTTACTTAAATACTTATTTACTTAAATACTTAAATACTTATTTATTTATTTAATTATTTACTTAAATACTTATTTACTTTATTACTTAAATACTTATTTACTTATTTACTTAAATACGCATTTGCTTAAATACTTAATTACTTAAATACTTATTTACTTAAATACTTATTTACTTAAATACTTAAATCCGTATATACTTAAATGCTTATTTACTTAAATACTTATTTACTTAAATACTTAAATACTTATATACATAAATACTTATTTACTTATTTACTTATTTTCTTATTTACTTAAATACTTATTTACTTATTTACTTAAATACTTATTTACTTATTTATTTATTTGTGCCTTAACGTTGTGATGTGCCAGAGTGGAGTGGAGCAGAGCTAGGCCGGGTTGGTTACTTCAATTTTTTTGAAGGGTGACACCACACACACAATGATGCATTAATTGGAAAAGATAATCTTGTATGAGAGCTGTAACCCACTGAAGTATTTCTTTTTCTCAATTGCGTAGCATCTGAAGATTTCACAATAAAAGACACAATGATGTATTAATTGGAAAAGATATCTTTTGTGGGAACTGTAACCCACACACGTGCGCACACACAAACACACGGCCTGGCCACCAGAAATTTGGGTTGTTGGGTTTGTAGGTTCAAAGCGGCTGTATGCTGAGGTTAGCGTCAATGGTAGGTTCACACACACACACAAACACAACACAACACATTGATGCTTTAATTGGAAAATATAATCTTTTGTGGGAGCTGTAACCCACTGAAGTATTTCTTTTTCTCAATTGCGTAACATCCGAAGATTTCACAACAAAAAACACAATGATGCATTAATTGAAAAGGATAATCTTTTGTGGGATCTGTAACCCACTGAAGTATTTCTTTTTCTCAATTACGTAGCATCCGAAGATTTCACAAAGTGCTCAAGACGACTCAACTCTCCATCAAACATTGAGAGTAGCTATTACAATGAATAGATTTAATACACAAGACATTATATTACAGACTATTCACTGTACACTAACATGATGCCAACAAGGAGAGAAATTCAACAGAATAAGAAGAATAAAGAATCAAAAAATAAAAGAATAAGAGCTTAGCAAATTATCCTGCATGTGCAATGCAAATAGTTGTGAACTCTTCCTTTCTTCCCTCATATCTTGATCCATTGTTACGTCTACTGGGAGCCAATGACACTACAGAATCCAATGCAATTGCCAAGTTAATTGTTGCCTAACCTCTAATGATTTCTTCGATAGTACCCTTTTGCCTTCCTTGGAATGTGGTCCATGCACTTAAGAGAGGGTAAAGAAAATCATCCTCCGCTAAAAGTGATAGAATCACAAGCCAGCCCACACATCCAAGCTCCTCCAATTCCTGCAGCATGAATTCATACACAGTACAACAATGAAAGGACACAACGACTAGGGAATGCAACCCCTTCATTGTCCTATGCCTCTCTCCTACGAACTCATCTGTCACCTCACTTGTAGAAACCCGATAAATAAAGATGAGAAATAATTTTTTTAATTTTATTTTATAAATAAAATTACATTTTTACTATATGAAATAAACTAGTTAAATGAATTTACTTGAAGTAAATAGAGATTAAATGCTTTAACATTTAGATAAATCATAGGAAGCCTAATAAAACTCCATATAATAGGCTAGGATTACAATTGGCCCATTTGATAATCTATAATGGGTTGTATTAATGGATTAAATGATTTATTAAAGGATAAATAGATCAAAATTCGTAACTGTTGAACCCTCTGCGTGAATGTTCTATTTGTTGGATTTTGATGATGACCAAACACTATATTAGATTAGAACTTTTGTTGAATGAATAAATTTAATCAAACTCATTTTGAACTGCTTTACTATGTAATTACATTTTGCTTCTTAGTTCATGATCCACTAATGATGTCGGAGGAGGTATTTTTGCAGGATCAAGATCATCTCTCTTTAAGTAAGTGTTTTGAATTATGTTTGTCAAAGTTTCAATCTAACTCCAATTTTATGTTTTTACAGAAATATGGAATGAAGCTTACTTCCTAAATCATTGAAGGATGATTGGTGAGATCCAAACAAAACCTTACCCTTTAATAAGTTGATTTCTTTCATAATTGTCATGGGTTGACCCCAAGGGTTGATCCTTGTTTATAACCAGCTCATAGGAATGATTAACATGTTAGAGTTCATGGGGTTGACCCCAAGGGTCGACCCCTTGATGGCTGATAGCTCATTTCTTTCTTTTTGTTGAGAAGTAGTTCATGGGTCGACCCCATGGGTCGACCCCTAGGTGATCCCGAACCCTCGGGTCTTCAGTTTTTAGCAATTACCTACGTGGGTCGACCCCATGGGTCGACCCTTTTTGGCACCCGAGCCCCTCGGGTTACACAGTTTTTGTCGGTTGGCGCAATGGGTCGACCCCTGGATATTTCTATTGTCGGGCATCATGTCCCGTGTTTCGTGGGTCGACCCCTAGAGTTACGAACCGCCAGTCCGGTTCAAGATCCGTTTCGTGGCCGCCGCTTTTGTTCCTCGTTTGCCCTAATGTTGGGAGATCCGAGGCTCCCATCTTGCTACACGTGTCCCCTCTCCTTGGGACTATAAAACCAATGATTAGGGCGACCATAGAAGATAGAGAAAAAGAGGCATATTCGAAATGATCAGCTTTTGGTCTTGTAGAAGAAGAAAGCTCGTGGGGAGCCTCTCAAAGCGCGAATAGAAGCTATCTACTTCGAAAAGAGGCCGATCCCCTTTCTGATTAGATGCATCCTGAGCAAGAACTGGAGCTTTCCTTCCTTATCTGAAGCTGGGCAACTTGGATCTCGAGTTGCACATCAACATCCGGGCTTGATCTTGAAGATCTGTCTACATCTTGTATCATCGACCAAGAAATGAAGAACCACAGCTGGGTCATCGTTTGAAAGGGGGATTTCTGGCGACCTCAAGTGTGACGACCCGAGGATCCGAGTACCGGAAAGGAACCGGCGTGTCTCAAGTCTCGGCCCGCCAACCCACGAGTCCGAAGACTCGGAAGGGTAGAAAGGAGTGGTGTGGGGGTACAAGAGAAGCTGCAACGACCATAGAGATAGCACAATAATCTAGAATAAAATGCACAGAATAATATAAATAAATAAACTGCTACAAGGTCCACAGTGTCACATGTCCAAAAGAAAGTACAGTCAACAGGAAAGAAAAGTACAACTACACGGGGTGTAGCGACCCGGATTCCGGATACCCGGTGCACCCGGTATAAATATCGAATACACGTGATACCACATGGGACCCGCGAGGCCTCCCAAGCGCGGGAAAGCGCCGAAGAGAAAAAGGAGTGTGTGGAATACATTGAAGCCAGCAGATATAACAGTAAGCAATTAAATTGCATTACAATGGATTGCTAAAGTAGCAGAAATAAAATTACTTTTTCATTAAACATTCAAGTTTACAATTATACACCAGAGTCCAGCCCAAAGGAAAGACAACAAGTCTATCACAGTACAGTCCGACAGAAAAGAAACGTACACAGAAGTCGGGGGAAGCCCGACGCAGGTACAGCTGGCAGCTACAGCGAACGCGCTCCACCAAGGACAGCAGAGGCAGACGACGAAACCCACCTGAAAAGCAGGGGTGAGTCTCAACAGAAACTCAGTAGGGGTCACGCGGATCCCCACTGGAAAAACGCACAGTGCAACGGAAGCTACAAAACAACGAGTGCAGCAAAGCAGGAAACGCTACACTACAAAGTTGTAAACAGAACATGTACAACAGGAGTAGGGAACAGGCTAAGAGCAAGGGGAGCTCAACAACAAAGAAGAGCGAGGCTGTAAAACACGGGACAACGGCCACCGAGGAGAACTCGGCACCCTAAGCTACTCCAAACGGCAACAGACGGTCAACCCCAAACTCACAGAGTAGGGTAACCCAATCCGTCAGCCAAAATAAAGGCGAAGGCGGACGCCGACGCCGAAAACACAGACAAAACACGACAGGAGATGTCGTGCACGCAGCCCCACGCATGACGAGAATGTCATGCCAACGACAGAACACTGACCTCGAGTACGGCCACGAGAGGGCAACTCGCAAAGGTCACAGCGCACAAGAAAACGCGAGAGTCACAACACCGAGTGACAGGAGCACCCTCCTCCCAGAAGAACAGCCAGATGGTTCCACTGACGACTTACACTGCGCCACAAGTGTCATGTCACTCAAGGACAAGACACACCAAGAACCAGGCCCGAGGAACAACCGTTCCAAGGAAACATGGTACCACAGCACATGACTACAGCACCAACTGCGAGTGACTAGTCAGGGCCACGCCCGTCGGCGCAAGTCCCCAGTCCCTGACCACGTGTGCACATACTGACCTCTACCTAGGCCAGGCCTCTAGCTAGTATTCCCCTCGGTAGGACGCTACCGCTGGCCGGGGCCTACGGAACTAGCTTAAGAACTATACGTACCAAACGCAACAGGAAAACCCCTCCACCACTCCCGGTGGGTCGGCAAAAGCCTAGGGCTACAACTAGGGGAGGCTCACAAGGCACAAACTCTGAAACACGGGTGCTACTGCACAGACAGCTAAGAAAAGCTCTGCCTCGTGCACAACAAAGCACCAAGGCAGCTAGACAACTGCCAACAGACTCAGGACCAGGCAACTAGACCTACAACGTAACGATCCCCGAGTCGGACGACTCCAAGGCAAGATCGTCACAAATAGCGAAACAAGCCGCCAATCGGTCTAATCCTAAGCCAACAAAATAACGCTCCGCAGAAAATGACACACGGAGACCTGAGGGAAACACCAAGAACCCTCAGCCCACTTGGACACGCAAACTGAGGTAAGGCAACACCTCGAGGCATCCAGAAACAGTGTCTCGAGCCGGCACAACCTCCGAGACACACACACACAAGGTCACATGTCAACCACTGGGTCACACCGGGTTGACCTGAACCCATCAACAATGCTCGAAAAGTAGGAAAGAGAATCCTACCTCAAGCAAGAAGACTCCTGGCCACCTCGCAACGTAGTCTTAGCCCTCATAGGACGCCGGGAGACATCCACGGGACAACGGGCAGACCACAAGGACAAGCCAAGACAAGCTAAAACCGAAATCACGGAAAACGGAGCACAAGGCATGTAACGCGCCACCCCTAGACCGCTACTAGCATGTGACGGTCTAGACCAGGGCCGTTACTCACCAAACGACGGTCGGACGATAGGCCGTCGCTCACACCACCCTAACCAACCTATCAAACACGAAGAATGTAACGGCCGGCGCCGAGCGCGTTACATCAATGTAACGCACGGGCCTAAGCGCGTTACAAACAAACGACGCATGGGAGCCAGCGCGTTATTCACAACGTGCATAGCCACCCACAACCAAAGCGAAGTAACGCGCAACGCCAAGCGCGTTACAAACAAAAAACGCGGCAAGGGAGACGCGTCAGAGCCAAAAGACGCGCGGGGGAAGGCGCGTTACTATCAACGTGCCTAGCCACCCTCAACCCAGCACAAAACAACAAACGACGGCCAGAGACAGGCGCGTTATAACGCAACGACGCATGGGGGCATATCCGTTATATCCAACGGGCATAGCCACCCAAGCTCGGCCAAACAGAATGTAACGGCCAGGGGCAGGCGCGTTACACTCAAACAACGCACGGGGGCACGACCGCTGGAGGCGCCGCCTCAACAGGTCAAACGTTGGTCAAACAACAAGTAACGGCCAGGACCAAGCGCGTCACTTTCATCTAACGCGCTGGGTCAAGCGCGCTAGATCAACCGACTCAACCCCAAAACAAAATGAGAAAAAGGAAGTAACGTGCTAGCCTAGGCGCGTTACAAGGAAGCGACGCGCCACCCTAGGGCCGACACTTACCCAGAAGCCATCAAACTCAAAAATGCCTAAACAAATGGCGGTCTATCGTAGGGCCGTCAGAGCCAAATAACGGCCACTGAAACGACCGCTACTTCCCATACGGCGGGAAAACAGAGGAACGGCCAAACCGGCCCGTTCCACGCCCCATTCACGCCGAAACGCAGGGGAAACACACCTAAACGACAAATAACAACATCAGGGGATTCCAAACCCCACATGCAATCTCAAAAACGCAAGATCCGGGCGATTTAGATAAATCGACCCTAAGTGGGTCATCGAGGTTCCCGGGCTTCTACCGGCCTCGCATGAACACCAAACGACACGAAATCAACATGGATGGGATCCTAACATCCCAGCGGTCAGTTAGAAACTAACTACGCCGCAAATGGTCGCCGTCTACCGGCCGACCCTAAAAACTATGAAAATCACGGTTTAGGTAAAACAAGCCCAAACTCGATCGTTTCCTTGCCGAACGCATTGCAATGGCAGGGAAAACGGAGAGGGCGAAGTAAGGATCAGTCACCCTACCTCCACCGAAGAAACCGTGCCCCGAAGGGACTAAACCACGCCGAAATCCACTCGCGAACCGATTTCACCGGCTTTGAATCCACCGATCGGGATCGCGCCAGAATCGATCCGATCCGCGCCCCATCGCGCACCTCGACAGCTCCACCTCGTCGCCACCTCACCCACGAGCGCCTCCGTCTGCAGCCGGAGCCGGAAGGGGGAGAGAACGATAGAGAACGGGAGAGAGAGAGTGAGATCGCGAGAGTGAGGAGAGAGAGAGAGGAAAAGAAATAAAAAGGAAAGAAATTAGGGAATTTTCCTAATTTTTGAAAATTCTGAAAATGCGCCGAAAATGCACAAATTCAGAAAAATACGTAAAAATAGTCAAAACGACCGGCTCGAAGAGTACATCGTCGTTGTAGCATCCACGAGTTCGAGAATTGACAAACAAACTCACCGTAGGGTTCCGTAACTAGTACGTGAGAAAAACCCACACGGCTTGTCAAACTCAACTCGGAAGCTAAAAAAGTGAACCGCAACTCAACGAAACCAATCCAAAACAGATCCGAAAGATCCAACAAAGATCTCACAAGACCTGCAAAGGATCCAGAAAAGATCTACCAAGGATCCAGGGCATTACACGGGGCATCCCCCGGAGTACAACTACACGGGGCATCCCCCGGCTCTGGCAGACTGGCGACTAACCCTGGCTAGAAGAACCACGCTAAAACTCGGCCGCGCCTCCCGTCGACCCCGCCTCACCTGAAGAGCAGGGGTGAGCCTCATCTCAGTGGCCCAGTAGGGATCCCGCGAATCCTCACCTCGCACATAAAACGAGAAAGAAGAAGACAACCCTACCAAACAAGAGTACGGTAGAACCGACAAGCTAAAGTAAATAAACGAAAAAAGCCGTCTACTCTAACAGTACCGTACTACGGAACCTCGGTCCAACAAAACACGAGTCCATGCCTGCCAGCGAACAGGAGCACCACCCACTAGAAGAACGACCGGATGCGTCCCCTGACGTCTTATACCGCGTCACAAGTGTCCAGCTGCAACGCCCCAGGCGCGAGCCTCAGACACGCTCAGTAACCAGAAGTAACTGCAAAACAAGGACTAGCTGAGGTCACGCTCGTCAGCGCGGGTCCGAACCCTTAGCCTCGTGTGCACACTCAGACCGTACGCCCTAGGCCTGTCCTCTAGCTGGTATTTCCCCCTAAACCCGGACTCGGAAGTACGCGGGGGCCCTGTGGTAACCAGCCTACTCACCGCCTCTCTCGGGTACGCCGCTCAGCCACTCCCAGGCGAGCCAGCACACGCGTGCCGTGGGAAAGCTACGACTAGTGGTAGGGTCACTGGATGCCGGGGACACATATGAGGTCCGACCGTCCCTCAAGTCACACGGCACCCCCACCGGTAACCGACCCTCCGGGGAATCTCGGGCGCCCCTGTGGCTCTCACTGGGTGCCCACGGCCACCCTCGGGTAAGTACTTACCCCCACCGGTAAGTACGGATGCCGGGGACACATATGAGGTCCGACCGTCCCTCAAGTCACACGGCACCCCCACCGGTAACCGACCCTCCGGGGAATCTCGGGCGCCCCTGTGGCTCTCACTGGGTGCCCACGGCCACCCTCGGGCCACACACCACACTGGGTCCCAAACTCACCCAACCGGAGGTCACGCTACCCGAAAAAATGCTGATCAGGGGAGGGGGAAGGTCGCGCTAGGTACCCCTAGCGTGACACCGAAGAACGCGCTAGCTATGGCTAGCGTGATCTTCCAGGTCGCGCTGCCCAAGGCTAGCGCGTTCACACCTGAACACGCTAGTCTTGGATAGCGCGATCATGAGATCGCGCTACCAGCACCAGGCGCGTTCCCAACCGCCTCACTGTTCGTCTTCACAGACGAACGCGCTCGATCGACACGGCGCGTTCATCAAGAACGCGCCACTGGACTATGGCGCGACAACGGGCCGAGCCCGGTTCGCGAAATACGTCCAGGAAACGTAAAACCACGCCCATTCACCACCCCTGGTGAAGGGAAAACGACGGGGAATCACCCCACAACGTCCTAGCATGCATCTAGAGCCCCCAAATCGATCAAAAACACCCTGAATCGATGGATCCGGCGCTCAAACCCCAAGCATGAAAACGACCCTCCCGGCATGGATTTAACCCCAGTCGGCCTCCCCTCGGCCTAGAAATCACGAGGAACACTGTAAAGAGGGTAAGGATCCATCCCCCTACCTCGATGAAGCTCAAAATCCGCCGGAAAGTCGCCGATCTTCAAATCTAGCTCAACTACGAACTCCTCTCCCACGTGCCAATGGGGGCACCGTCACGATCCCCTCGCCACCGCCGTCGTCACCGCGCCGTCGCCGTCGTCCGCCACCCGTCGCAGGAGGAGGAAGGGGCGCCGCGGGGTCCAACGGGCAAGAAGGGGGGGGATGTGACCGTTGCGCTCACGGGGGAGGAAAGAAGAAATAAGAAAAAGAGAAAGAAAAGGGAAAAAGAAAAAGGCTATAAATAGAAAATTCGAAAAATGCCAAAAATACCGAAAAATAGAAAAATACACCTCCTCGACCGTCTCGAAGCGCTGATCGCAACGGTACCACTCGCGGGCTGGTGAACGACCCGGTTCACCCGCTATAGGGTTCCGAAGGATTCGCCGAAACCCACACGCGGAAATCGGAAAACACACATCGGAAAAGCCTCGGACACACTCTGGGCCTCCGAAACGACTCCGGATCGCGCCGATCCGAACACGAAAGATGTCCGAAACGAAATTTCAGATACATCAGAGTCAATCACTCCGAGAAACCAAATCCGGGACCCACGAAGAAGGATCCGGAAGGTCCGGGACATTACAGCCCTCCCCCCTTAAACGAATTTCATCCTCGAAATTCAAGGACAAGGCACAAGAACGGGGGAAGACTCACACAAACAAATAAGGATACAGCTCCCGCATCTCATCCTCGTGCTCCCAAGACTCTTCGCCGCCAGAATGACGTTGCCAGACCACCTTAACCAGAGGAATAACCTTATTCCGCAGGCGCTGCTCCCGCCGATCCTCAATGCGAACAGGAAACTCTGGAAGGGACAGATCTGGGGTCACCTCAGGCCAAACGGCATCCTCGAGAACATGAGAATCATCGGGCATGTACTTCCGAAGCATCGACACGTGGAACACATCATGCACGGCGGAAAGCTCCGGAGGTAGCTGCAACCGATAAGCAACTTCCCCAACACGCTCAACGATGGGAAAGGGGCCAATGTAGCAGGGACTCAGCTTCCCACGCCTACCGAAGCGCAACACGCCCTTCATGGGAGACACTCTCAAGAAAACTTGATCTCCCACAGTAAAGCTGAGAGGTCGCCTCCTCCGATCGGCATAACTCTTCTGCCGGCTCTGAGCTGCCAACATCTTCTGCCGAACGAGATGCACCACCTCAACGCACTGCTGCACCAAATCTGGTCCGGTCAAGGCACGTTCGCCCACCTCGAACCAATCAAGCAGAGTCCGACAAGGTCGCCCATACAACGCCTCATAGGGAGCCATACCGATGCTCGAATGATAGCTGTTGTTGTAGGCAAACTCCACTAATGGCAGATGGTGGGTCCAACTCCCCTGCCACTCCAAGCAACATGCTCGCAACATGTCCTCTAAAGTCTGAATGGTCCGCTCAGATTGACCGTCCGACTGAGGATGATAGGCCGAGCTGAATGCCAACTCGGTGCCTAGAGCCTTCTGGAAGCTCCTCCAGAATCCAGAAGTAAAATGGGGGTCACGATCGGACACGATGGAGATAGGAACTCCATGCAACGGGACGATCCGCTCCACGTACAGACGAGCCAAACGCTGCACGCTCCAACTGACCTTGACTGGCAGCAACCGCGCCGTCTTCGTCAGTCAATCCACTAGCAACCAGATACTATCCTCCCCGCTGGACGTCCTCAGCAATCCGACCACAAAATCAATGGTCACGTGGTCCCACTTCCACGCGGGAATGTCCAAGGGCTGAAGTGTGCCTCCTGGTCGCTGGTGCTCAGCCTTCACCTGCTGACAGGTCAAACGCCTGGCCACAAATTCCGTAACATCTCTCTTCATGCCAGGTCACCAAAACTGCCTCTTCAGGTTCTGGTACATCTTGGCCGATCTGGGGTGCACGGCATACCGACTCCCATGAGCCTCACGCAATACATTACGCCGCACCTACCCCTCGGCTGGCACATACAATCTACCTCTGAACCTCACAGCTCCATCCTCGCCAAACTCCACCTCGGCCATCGATAAAATACGAGGTAGCTAGGGGTCCGCTCGCTGGGCCTCAGTCACCTGTCGACGCACCGCGGGCGTGACAGTCAGACTCACAAGGACAGCCGAACCCTGGTCCTGAGGGACCTTGAGCCTAAAAGTCATGGCCGGGACCTGCTCCCAAAGCCTCCACTTCCTCAACAACATCTGACTGACCGTTACCCTCCTGCTAAGAGCATCAGCCACGACGTTCATCCTGCCAGGCTGATAGGACAGAGTGAAATCATAATCCTTCATGTACTCCATCCATCTCCTCTGCCTGAGGTTAAGGTCCTTCTGCGTAAACACATACCTCAAACTCTGATGGTCAGTGAAAAGCTCAAACCTCTCGTCGTACAAATAATGCCTCCAGATCTTCAGAGCGAAGATCACCGCTGCCAACTCAAGATCATGAGTAGAGTAGTTCGCCTCATGTGGCTTCAACTGCCGCGACACATACGCCACAACTCTCCCATGCTGCATCAACACAGCATCGAGGCCTACCCCGGAAGCATCCGTACACACCACAAAACCACCCGAGCCAGATGGCAACACCAAAATCGGAGCAGTGGTAAGCAATCTCTTCAGCTCCATGAAGCTCCGCTCACACTCCTCCGTCCAGACGAACGGCACCTCTTTCCGCGTAAGCCTGGTCATCGGGGCCGCAATACAAGAGAAATCCTGAATAAACCTCCGATAATAACCTGCAAGCCCCAAGAAACTCCGAATCTCCGTGATAGAACTCGGCCTCGGCCACTGCACCACCGCCTCGACCTTGGCCGGGTCCACAGAAACACCATCACCAGAAATAACATGCCCCAGAAAGTGCACCTCTCGGAGCCAGAACTCGCACTTGCTGTACTTGGCATACAACTGGTGATCGCGCAGGGTCTGTAATACCGCTCTCAAATGCTGCACATGCTCCTCAGCAGACCGTGAATACACAAGGATATCGTCCACAAACACGACCACAAACAAGTCCAAGTACGGACGAAACACCCTATGCATCAAATCCATGAATGCTGCGGGGGCATTGGTGAGCCCGAACGGCATCACCAAGAACTCATAATGCCCATACCTCGACCGAAACATCGTCTTCTCCACGTCCGACTCTCGGATCCGCAGCTGGTAATAACCCGATCTCAAATCGATCCTCGAAAACACCTGGGCCGACTGAAGCTGATCGAACAAGTCATCAATCCGCGGCAACGGATACTTGTTCTTAATAATCACCTGATTCAACTGACGGTAGTCGATGCACAGTCTCAAACTACCATCCTTCTTCTTCACAAACAACACCGACGCACCCCACGGGGAATAACTAGGACGAATATACTCCTTGGCCAGCAACTCCTGTAATTGCGCCTTCAGCTCTCACAACTCGGCAGGCGCCATCCGATAAGGGGCCCTCGACATAGGCGTCGTACCTGGCACCACCTCAACCACGAAATCAATCTCTCGTTGCGGTGGCAACCCTGGCAACTCCTCAGGAAAAACGTCGGGGAACTCGCACACGACAGGAACATCCTCTACCTCAGGACCCTGCCGCTCGACCAAAACCACGGATGCGAGAAAGCCCTGACAACCTGCATCAAGCAAACGACGCGCACGGATAGCCGAAATAAGCAAGCGGGAAGAGGAAGACCGAATACCTTGGAAATAGAAGGTGGGCCCATGAAGCTGTCGGAAGTAGACCTTCTTCGAGCCGCAATCGACCAAAGCATGATGAACCTCGAGCCAATCCATGCCCAAAATCACATCAAAGTCCTGAAGCGGTAACGCGTAGAGTCTAGCCGGCAAGTTCCGCCCTTCCACCCACACAGGTACCTTCTCAAAGCAGTACGGGGTGATCATGAAGTCACCGGTAGGCAACTCTACCGCCAAGTCACAGGACACCTTGGTCACCGGGTCCTCCACGCTCTGGGCAAAATCCTCCGAACGAATGAGAAGCTCCTGAATCAAACAAAACACGAGCCGCACAACCCAAAATCGAAAGAGTACCTTCCACCAAATGCAATGCCTCAGCCTCCGCCCTGGTCATGTGAGTCACTCTGCCTCGGGATCTCTGCCTCCCCACAGTAGCTGACCGTGACAACTGAGGAAACTATCCCTACTGATGGTACTGGTGCGGCTGTGCTGATGACTGCTGGGGCCGAAACTGCTGCTGCTGCTGCTGAAACTCGTGCGGCTGGCGTGGTCTCTGCGGACAGTCACGTGCCATGTGCCCTGGCTGGTCGCACCTGAAGCAAATCACGGGCACCGAACACGGTCTGCCTGGATGAGAACCACCGCACTTGGGACAACCGCCCCGAGCACCTGACATCGAACCCTGACGCTGCAAAGCCACGGACTGCTGATCACTAGCCGACAACTCCTGCTGTGACTGCCCCTTCTTACCCCGGCATCTCCCGCCAAGGCCCGCCTCCTTGAGTAACTTCTTGAGCCTCGAGCCAAAGGATGAAGACTCTGGCACAGGAGCCACAGACTGCGTCGCCACTGAACCACCTGCCGAGAGCTGGACGGTACTCTGCTGCTGCACTACTGATGGCCGGCCAAAACCTGCCTGCACCAGACTAGCAGTGCCCTGCCCTCGAACCTTATGCAAATCTCTCTCCAGTGCCTATGCTGCCTTGCACGCCGCATCCAAAGTGGTCAATTCTGACGCAAGAAGATGATGCCTCAACTTGATGGGGACATCACCTCCCATGCCCACGTTCACAGCTCGTCTCCTCGCCCCGGTTGCATCCGGCATGGTTTAGTCATTTAATTTTGAGTCCTATGTAATTTTATTTGAGTCATTTGATGTATTTCCCCTTTTATTTGAGTCATGTTCCTAGGTCTTACATTTATTTTCCTAAGTTTGAGTGTCATTAGATTGTGTAATGTGCTATTGGGCCCAATTCTTCGGGCTTGGCCCATGAGCCCCCCTACCCCTTCGGTTATTTGTTATTGAGTCTTTTGTAAGGGACTTATTGTAAAATGTGGGTTTCCTATATATAGGGCCCCATTTCCTTCATTTGGAGGTAATGAATCAATCAATGAAAAAAATGCCATTTGAGAGTCCAAAGCTTAGTTTAGTGGAGTGATTCCAACAATTTTTGGGTGAGAAACCCTAGGGGAGAGATTCCCCACCCTTCCCTCTCTTAATCCCTCTTTTTCACTCCACTTTCTCTCTCCTCAACACCCAATTTCGAATTTTCTTCTCTCTCCTACCTTCCCAACCACCTCAACCCCCACCTAGCATCATTAAAGCCCTCCACTTCCCCATGGCCTCCATTACTCCACCCCCCTAGTCCCAAGAAGATCCCTCACCATTCCAACACCATCTTCCACATTCCAACACCACTTTACCCATTCCAACACAATCAACCCCTTCCCCACACAACCCCACAACTTCCAAGGCCATTTCAAATTTGAAATCCACCCTTCCCTCCACTCACTTGTGCCCCCCCCTCACTTTCTCCTCTCACCCACCTTCCCAAATTCGTAGCTCCTCCTCCCACCACCTGTTAGACCCCCTTCCAGACCCCATTCTTCCCTTCCCCCACCTTAGAACACCCCCTCCTAGACCCCCTCACAGCCCGGGCTTTCCCCACACTCATCCACCCCCATTTCCCCTCCCATATACCCCATTCCCCCCCATCATCATCAACCTACAGCTCTCAACTGAAGATCTACAGCAGACCAGCAACTTGCAGCGGCCACCACGACCTCCTCCGGACGAGTTTGAAGACCCAAGAGCCATCGTCGGAAGCGTCTGCCAGTCGGCTTCGCAACCGAAGTGGTTTCATCTTCTTCCGATCTCCGAGTCGTCCAAGAGGTCCATTCTCCCACAGCTGCGCGGTTCTGCCTTGGCTGAGGACCTGAGCCGGCTTAGAAGCTCTGCCACGACCAGCCCCGAAGGAATCAGTCTTCAAGTCCTTCTTCAAAGTTCTTCATCGGCCTGTCTACTTTCAGAATCAAGAAGCAGAATCCCATTCAGCATCCGGGAACAGAAGTTACCAATTTTATTCCACGGTCGCACGGCTCTGCCTTCCCCAGTCTGCATCGACACCTCCTCACTTTTCTGGCTCCACAGATCGTCTCCTTTCTCTTCTAGCATCCCCGTTTCTTTTGCTGCAAAGAGGACTCACCCATGGTTCTAACGGCGCTGACGGCATCAAATTTGGAGTTCGGGAGCGGCCAGGACAGCCTCTGCATCCTACTATTGGTGACCTGCCCCTGCTAGTCCGAGAAACAGAGGCCCTATTCAAGCTCCTACCCCGACCTGCAGCGACTCCATAAGAATTTACAAAAATTCTGAGGCATTCCCCTTCCTGTTACGAAGATTTATCCACCGGTCTCGCCATCAGAGAAATTCTTGAGAAAGATCTACAACAGCAACACCGACCCTCTATCCTGGTTCACAGACAGCAGGCAGATTCGGCGTCCACCCTTGTTCCTCGTTCTTTGCTTTGGTTTTCCCACCCCGCTTGGCCGGCTGAAGGCCCCTCCCTGCATGGAGGTAGTATTGATGTAATATCATTAACCCCCACCCCAAGTTCCCCCTCCTGCGAGAGGTGTAGTGGTGTAATTTGTTTGGGCAGGTCAAGCGACACCGCCACGGCGTGTGGGGATCCACTCGCCTCCCCGCTCGCCCTCGTCTCCGACCGGGACCGGTTTCTTCAAACCGGTCGAGTAAGTGCTCAAACCTTCACTCCACTTAGTGCTTGTCTTTCAATATTAGTTCTAATTCCGCTGGTTATGCGAGTGAGAGCCCGATCCTCAAGCCCCATTGCCTTGAGTGATCACCGTGGGAAGAGTGCAACCGGTGCCTTCGGCACTTCGTCGGCCCCGTTGAATTGGGCTTCCAAATCCATAGGGAATCAAATCTTGGCCTTGCTTGCTCTCTACCAGCAAGGGACCAACCCCTCAACCTCACCTTGGCATTGCCAAGTTACCCCGGGCTTGGGTGAGCGACGAGAGAGCGGCGGCCCAAATTGGCCCATTTAGATTGTGATTGTGCTTGCTTGCATTAGGTCCGAGGTTGTGTCACATCAAGTGGTATCAGAGCAAGTTCACAACTTGTCTCTTCACAAGTTGGTCCTATGGTATGTTTATGCATTTAGAGTCCTCGGTTGCATCTCCCATGTCCACTAGAATGGCCACTTCATACCCGTCATATCCATCCCCATCAACTTTCCCAAGAAGCCCAAATCCTCATGGAAGTTCCATTGCCAACAAAGTGGGTAGCAACACCTCTGTCATAGAAGCCCTACCTAATGTCCTTAATCGGCTTGAAGATATCATGTCTCGACTCGACCGACTTGAAGGAAATAGCCGTGCACCAAGAGTGAATGAGAGTGACCTTTGGGGAAATCTAGAAACCATATTTTTAGAACACTTGAAAATCAAAACCCCCGCCTTTGATGGATCCAACAGCCCAAGCCTTTACCTAGATTGGGAGATTTCCATGGACCAATTCTTTAAAAGTTGCCCCTTGAACGAGGGAAGAAGAATGAGGCTAGCCAAGGCACACCTCTCCAAACAAGCTAAAACTCATTGGTTAGTTGTGGAAGGTTTGAGAAAGATCCGTAGGGAGGCTCCAATTAGCACTTGGGATGAGATGAAGACCGAGCTTAGAAAAACCTACACTCTCCAACCCTCTCCCTCCTACTCAAATCAGCAAAGTCCAAGGAGCACTTCAACTCCATCATCCCCACCCAGTCAATCCAAGACCCCAATCACCCATTCCCCACCACTTCCCATCTCTCCTACCCCAACCACTACATTTACACCCCACCTCCAAGTCCACACCACAACCATAGGTCCCCATATCCAATTAGGCCCCATGACCAACTCTCCACCTAGGCCCATGGTAACCCTCACCACTACCTCTCCACCACCCCCAAAAGGGGACACTCCTCCCAAAACCAATCAACCCAAACCCCTTCAACCCACCCATCTTTCTCTCCCTACCCCAATCCAACTCCCACCAAAACCTCCACTACTACCCTTACCTATCCTAACCCAAGTTTCCCACTACCTACCACCCCGGATACACCATGCCCCAATCATCACCACACCCTCAAAAGCCCCTCTCACCTCCTTGGAAGAAGAACCCATACCCGATCTAATAGTGGTGAACACCCCAAACCCACTCCCTACCCATGAGGAAACCCAAGTTCACACCAATGGTGAGGAAGAGCTTCAACCCTTTACCACTTCAAATTGTCCGAGTCTTCAAGAGCCACAAACCTTCACAAATGGCACCATAATCATAGATGGGCCCCTAGCTAGATGGCTAAAGGAGAAACCAATTCACCCCATCACGTCCAATGTCTACCCTCTCATGGAGCTAAACCTCCCCATAGTACCCTTCTCCACCTATCACACCACCATCCAATCATCCTACCAAGTGGAAACTTTAGGGGATCTTCTTAAGGGCCTAGCATGGCAAATTGAGTTCACTAGCATGTTGACCCCTATGGCCGAACAACCTAGGAGCCTTGGCCTCCTACACCTATGCATCGGGTCTATCACCTCGGTATGCACCATTGGTTGCTACACTAGCGACCTCCTTCTATTCCTCCCCACACCCGATGAGCCCGGACTTCTCCTCCAATTGGAGCTTTTTATATCGGGTAGAGAGCCAAGCCCTCCCCTCATGGCCAACCCACTCACCAAGAACATTGACCCAATTATCATTGAGAGGGATGACTTAGCACCTTTTGAGGACCTTGAGGACATGGAGCTCCTTCCCCTTAGTAACCCATTTTATGATCCCTATGATCCATTACAATGGGAGCCAAGGAACCCGGGTGACCCAACTACCTTAACCACCACCTACCTTTCCCTATCCCAACCCACCATGTTTGACCCAATCCACCCCATCCTAGACCCGGGTTACACCTTGGGAGCCATGACCTTGGGCCACATATCCCTAGGTAATAAGGTTGTGCCCCACCCCATGATGACCACCTTCTTAGATCCGTTCGATCCTTTCCAATGGGAGTTCAAAGGTTGTCCCACACCTATACACATGGAAGTCACCTTTGGAAAAAGCATGCATGTGTCTAGGCTTACCATACCCCTTGGCATGAACACTATATTGGGTCCATTCATTCATATCACCCACATGTCAAGTAGAAAGTATGAGTGGTCCATATTTGGATGTCATGGTCCACCTTCATACATCATGGGTCTTAAGCATGTCAAAAGCATCTACGGATGTCCAGGTCCCCCTACATTCATCACCACTTTGCATGATAGGTTCACCTACGGGTGCCCCGGCCCAACTAGGCCCACCAAAGTCTACGTGACAACATTGCATGATAAGTCCACATATGGTTGCCCCGGCCCTCCAAAATCCATCAAAGTCTTCTTGGCATCAAAGCATGATTGGTCTACTTTTGGTTGCCCAGGTCCACCCATCACCCCTAGAATGTCAACATTCACAAAATTGCATGAAAGCCTTTGCAAGCACATAAGCAAAAAGAATGAGGCTTATAAGAGGCGGGCCGACTCTCATCGGCGTCACCAAGAATTCCATGAGGGTGACTTTGTGATGGTAAGGACGGAGAGGCTCTCCCCGGGAGCCAACTCTAAACTGAGGCCACGTGGGGCTGGTCCCTTCCAGGTCTTGAGGCGCATTGGTGCAAATGCCTACGAGTTAGATCTCCCTGAGGAGTATGGAATAAGTCCCACATTCAATGTTGCCGACCTAGTGTCATATAAGGGACCCACGGTGGTACCTAGTGAGGAGATTGAGCCTACATCTTCCCTTGAGAGAGCACCCACCCGTGAGGAGAGACCACCAGCCAAGAGAGCCCAGCGTGAACAAATTGAACAAATATTGGATGAACAAGTCACTACCACTCGGAGCAAGGTATACGAGCGCTATCTCGGCAGGTGGATGAATCAGTCTCGTTCGGAAGACTTGAGGGCTGTACCACTTCTACACCCTCCAAGGAGGGAAGGACACTTACTCGACGGAGTCGAGTTCTCCGCACCCCGGGAGTATGATGGGGACATCACCTCCCATGCCCACGTTCACAGCTCGTCTCCTCGCCCCGGTTGCATCCGGCATGGTTTAGTCATTTAATTTTGAGTCCTATGTAATTTTATTTGAGTCATTTGATGTATTTCCCCTTTTATTTGAGTCATGTTCCTAGGTCTTACATTTATTTTCCTAAGTTTGAGTGTCATTAGATTGTGTAATGTGCTATTGGGCCCAATTCTTCGGGCTTGGCCCATGAGCCCCCCTACCCCTTCGGTTATTTGTTATTGAGTCTTTTGTAAGGGACTTATTGTAAAATGTGGGTTTCCTATATATAGGGCCCCATTTCCTTCATTTGGAGGTAATGAATCAATCAATGAAAAAAATGCCATTTGAGAGTCCAAAGCTTAGTTTAGTGGAGTGATTCCAACAATTTTTGGGTGAGAAACCCTAGGGGAGAGATTCCCCACCCTTCCCTCTCTTAATCCCTCTTTTTCACTCCACTTTCTCTCTCCTCAACACCCAATTTCGAATTTTCTTCTCTCTCCTACCTTCCCAACCACCTCAACCCCCACCTAGCATCATTAAAGCCCTCCACTTCCCCATGGCCTCCATTACTCCACCCCCTAGTCCCAAGAAGATCCCTCACCATTCCAACACCATCTTCCACATTCCAACACCACTTTACCCATTCCAACACAATCAACCCCTTCCCCACACAACCCCACAACTTCCAAGGCCATTTCAAATTTGAAATCCACCCTTCCCTCCACTCACTTGTGCCCCCCCCCTCACTTTCTCCTCTCACCCACCTTCCCAAATTCGTAGCTCCTCCTCCCACCACCTGTTAGACCCCCTTCCAGACCCCATTCTTCCCTTCCCCCACCTTAGAACACCCCCTCCTAGACCCCCTCACAGCCCGGGCTTTCCCCACACTCATCCACCCCCATTTCCCCTCCCATATACCCCATTCCCCCCCATCATCATCAACCTACAGCTCTCAACTGAAGATCTACAGCAGACCAGCAACTTGCAGCGGCCACCACGACCTCCTCCGGACGAGTTTGAAGACCCAAGAGCCATCGTCGGAAGCGTCTGCCAGTCGGCTTCGCAACCGAAGTGGTTTCATCTTCTTCCGATCTCCGAGTCGTCCAAGAGGTCCATTCTCCCACAGCTGCGCGGTTCTGCCTTGGCTGAGGACCTGAGCCGGCTTAGAAGCTCTGCCACGACCAGCCCCGAAGGAATCAGTCTTCAAGTCCTTCTTCAAAGTTCTTCATCGGCCTGTCTACTTTCAGAATCAAGAAGCAGAATCCCATTCAGCATCCGGGAACAGAAGTTACCAATTTTATTCCACGGTCGCACGGCTCTGCCTTCCCCAGTCTGCATCGACACCTCCTCACTTTTCTGGCTCCACAGATCGTCTCCTTTCTCTTCTAGCATTCCCGTTTCTTTTGCTGCAAAGAGGACTCACCCATGGTTCTAACGGCGCTGACGGAATCAAATTTGGAGTTCGGGAGCGGCCAAGAGCCTCTGCATCCTACTGTTGGTGACCTGCCCCTGCTAGTCCGAGAAACAGAGGCCCTATTCAAGCTCCTACCCCGACCTGCAGCGACTCCAGAAGAATTTACAAAAATTCTGAGGCATTCCCCTTCCTGTTACGAAGATTTCTCCACCGGTCTCGCCATCAGAGAAATTCTTGAGAAAGATCTACAAGAGCAACACCGACCCTCTATCCTGGTTCACAGACAGCAGGCAGATTCGGCGTCCACCCTTGTTCCTCGTTCTTTGCTTTGGTTTTCCCACCCCGCTTGGCCGGCTGAAGGCCCCTCCCTGCATGGAGGTAGTATTGATGTAATATCATTAACCCCCACCCCAAGTTCCCCCTCCTGCGAGAGGTGTAGTGGTGTAATTTGTTTGGGCAGGTCAAGCGACACCGCCACGGCGTGTGGGGATCCACTCGCCTCCCCGCTCGCCCTCGTCTCCGACCGGGACCTGTTTCTTCAAACCGGTCGAGTAAGTGCTCAAACCTTCACTCCACTTAGTGCTTGTCTTTCAATATTAGTTCTAATTCCGCTGGTTATGCGAGTGAGAGCCCGATCCTCAAGCCCCATTGCCTTGAGTGATCACCGTGGGAAGAGTGCAACCGGTGCCTTCGGCACTTCGTGGGCCCCGTTGAATTGGGCTTCCAAATCCATAGGGAATCAAATCTTGGCCTTGCTGGCCCTCTACCAGCAAGGGACCAACCCCTCAACCTCACCTTGGCATTGCCAAGTTACCCCGGGCTTGGGTGAGCGACGAGAGAGCGGCGGCCCAAATTGGCCCATTTAGATTGTGATTGTGCTTGCTTGCATTAGGTCCGAGGTTGTGTCACATCACAACTCCAGCCTCAAACCACCCACAAACTAATCGGTCTTGACCTCCTCATCTGCCACGATATGAGGAGCATAACGGCCCAACTCGATAAACCTGGCATGGTACTGCATCACCGTCATGTCACCCTGAGTCAACTCCATAAACTCACGCAACCTCTGCGACCTGACAAAAGACGGGCAGAAGGCACGCTCGAAAGCCGTGACGAACTCCTGCCAAGTAATCTGTCGAAGAGGACGAGAACGGAACGCTGAACCCCACTCTGATGTCCACCAAGTACGGGCCGATCCCTGAAGACGATGAGTGGCCAGCGCCACCTACTCCTCCTCGGGGCACTCCATCGCACTGAAAATCCGCTGAACATCATCCAGCCACTCTCTGGCCACCTCAGGATCTGGCTGCCCACTGAAAGAAGGAGGCTGGAACAACAAAAACTCCTTCAGTACACGACCATGACCACCACAAGCCCGGTCCTCACCAGCATCGCCACCCTGCTGCTGATGATCTCCATGCTGCTGACCTCCTTGCTGCCGCTGAAACACATACTCAAACATGCCTCGGAAGAAGTCATCCATCCCTGGAGCTCTCGCATCTCCAGATACACCCTCGGAAACTGAAGCCCTGCTCTGCTCCTCTGGACCACCACTAGACTCTCCCTGCTGGGTACGAGTCCTCCTCCGTGGCGCCATAACACACCTGGCATCAAAGAAAAGTAACCGAAAATCAATAAAACACACGACCCTAAGCCAGTCGCCAACTGTACAAGACATTCATGGACCTTCTGGACCATTGCAATTCGTTCCAAGTTCTGATGCACCTCCACAACCTACGCTCTGATACCAGCTGTGACGACCCGAGGATCCGAGTACCGGAAAGGAACCGACTCGTCTCAAATCTCGGCCCGCCAACCCACGAGTCCGAAGACTCAGAAGGGTAGAAAGGAGTGGTGTGGGGGTACAAGAGAAGCTGCAACGACCACAGAGATAGCACAACAATCTAGAATAAAATGCACAGAATAATATAAATAAATAAACTGCTACAAGGTCCACAGTGTCACATGTCCAAAAGAAAGTACAGTAAACAGGAAAGAAAGTACAACTACACGGGACATCCCCCGGAGTACAACTACACGGGGCATCCCCCGGCTCTAGTAGAAACTAACCCTGGCTAGAAGAACCACGCTGAAACTCGGCCGCACCTCCCGTCGACCCCGCCTCACCTGAAGAGCAGGGGTGAGCCTCATCTCATTGGCCCAGTAGGGATCCCACGAATCCTCACCTCGCACGGAAAACAAGAAAGAAGAAGACAACCCTACCAAACAAGAGTACGGTAGAACCGACAAGCTAAAGTAAATAAACGGAAAAAGCCGTCTACTCTAACAGTACCGTACTACAGAACCTCGGTCCAACAAAACACGAGTCCATGCTTGCCAGCGAACAGGAGCACCACCCACTAGAAGAACGACCGGATGCGTCCCATGACGTCTTATACCGCGTCACAAGTGTCTAGCTACCACGCCCCAGGTGCGAGCCTCAGACACGCTCAGTAACCAGAAGTAACTGCAAAACAAGGACTAGCTGAGGTCACGCTCGTCAGCGCGGGTCCGAACCCTCAGCCTCGTGTGCACACTCAGACCGTACGCCCTAGGCCTGCCCTCTAGCTGGTATTTCCCCCTAAACCCGGACTCGGAAGTACGCGGGGGCCCTGCGGTAACCAGCCTACTCACCGCCTCTCTCGGGTACGCCGCTTAGCCACTCCCAGGCGAGCCAGCACACGCGTGCCGTGGGAAAGCTACGACTAGTGGTAGGGTCACGGGAAGTAAGGACTAATCCACGGAAACCACCGACCAAACACTAGCACAGACTCTCGATGACCATACGGTAAGTACAGATGCCGGGGACACATATGAGGTCCGACCGTCCCTCAAGTCACACGGTACCCCCACCGGTAACCGACCCTCCGGGGAATCTCGGGCACCCCTGTGGCTCCCACTGGGTGCCCACGGCCACCCTCGGGCCACACGCCACACTGGGTCCCAAACTCACCCAACCGGAGGTCACGCTACCCGAAAAAATGCTGATCAGGGGAGGGGGAAGGTCGCGCTAGGTACCCCTAGCGCGACACCGAAGAACGCGCTAGCTATGGCTAGCACGATCTTCCAGGTCGCGCTGCCCAAGGCTAACCGTTCACACCTGAACGCGCTAGTCTTGGATAGCGCGATCATGAGATCGCGCTACCAGCACCAGGCGCGTTCCCAACCACCTCACTGTTTGTCTTCTCGGACGAACGCGCATAGTCGACACGGCGCGTTCATCAAGAACGCGCCACTGGACTATGGCGCGACAACGGGCCGAGCCCGGTTCGTGAAATACGTCCAGGAAACGTAAAACCACGTCGATTCACCACCCCTGGTGAAGGGAAAATGATGGGGAATCACCCCACAACGTCCTAGCATGCATCTAGAGCCCCCAAATCGATCAAAAACACCCTGAATCGATGGATCCGGCGCTCAAACCCCAAGCATGAAAACGACCCTCCCGGCATGGATTTAACCCCAGTCGGCCTCCCCTCGGCCTAGAAATCACGAGGAACGCTGTAAAGAGGGTAAGGATCCATCCCCCTACCTCGATGAAGCTCGAAATCCGTTGGAAAGTCGCCGATCTTCAAATCTAGCTCAACTACGAACTCCTCTCCCACGCGCCAATGGGGGCACCGTCACGATCCTCTCGCCATCGCCGTCGTCACCACGCCGTCGCCGTCGTCCGCCACCCGTCGCCGGAGGAGGAAGGGGCGCCGCGGGGTCCAACGGGCAAGAAGGGGGGGGGGGGTGTGACCGTTGCACTCACGGGGGAGGAAAGAAGAAAGAAGAAAAAGAGAAAGAAAAGGGAAAAAGAAAAAGGCTATAAATAGAAAATCTGAAAAATGCCAAAAATACCAAAAAATAGAAAAATACACCTCCTCGACCGTCTCGAAGCGCTGATCGCAACGGTACCACTCGCGGGCTGGTGAACGACCCGGTTCACCCGCTACAGGGTTCCGAAGGATTCGCCGAAACCCACACGCGGAAATCAAAAAACACACATCGGAAAAGCCGCGGACACACTCCGGGCCTCCGAAACGACTCCGGATCGCGCCGATCCGAACACGAAAGATGTCCGAAATGAAATTTCGGACACAACAGAGTCAGACACTCTAAGAAACCAAATCCGGGACCCACGAAGAAGGATCCGGAAGGTCCGGGACATTACATCAAGATCTTTACTGCATATACCCTGTTCATTCTATTTCAGTTTTGAAGGATCATTGTATATCTGATTACTTTTCTATGGAATGAAATACTGTGTGTATGTGTGCGTTTGCTGGTCACAGCGCACGTGTGTGTGTGTGTGTGTGTGTGTGTGTGTGTGTGTGGCTATGTGCTTCACAGCGTGTGTGTGTGGGTTTTCACTCTTTAGTGGAATCAATCCTCACTCTGTAAGGGGTGGACGTAGGGGACACTATTGTGAACCCGAACCACCTAAAATCCTCTTGTTCATTGTGGTTTGCTTCTACGTTCTTTCACGAGTGGGCTTCTTGTCGAGCGGAGTGTCGTTCATATCTCGACTATTCAGATTTCTATATATTTCTGCTGTTCGTGTGTTATCATCAACGGGTGAGAAGAGTGTGCTTCATTTATTATCCTTCCTTTACATCTATTGCAAAAGTTTGTAGTTGAAATTTTTAGTGCCAATCAATTCACCCCTCCCCTCTTGATTGCCATCTACCGGGGACAACAATTGGTATCAGAGCTTGGTCTCTGATTTTTTACTGATCTCACGATCTTAGAGTAAGATCCAGTAAATGGCAAACAAGGGGCTGATGCCCGAAGGGCACTCTATACATAGACCTCCGTTCTTTGATGGGTCGAATTACTCATATTGGAAGAATTGGATGTATGTATTCCTGAGGGCTCAGGAATTTGAAATTTGGCATGTTATTAGTAGTGGTCCATATCAATTGCCTCCTAGAGAGGAAGAGTGGGGAGAAGAACATATCAAGAAGTGCATAGCTAATTTCAAAGCTATGAATATAATTCAATGTGCAATTCATCCAAACGAGTACTCACGAATTTCGATGTGTGCTTCTGCGCGGGAAATGTGGAACAAACTTCATTTAATGTATGAAGGAACATCGAAAGTGAAGGAGACTAAAGCGAATTTGCTCGTCCGAGACTACGAATTATTCATGATGAAGTCGGATGAAAACATTTTAGAAATGTTTGCTAGATTGTTAGAGATCACCAACGGGCTGAAGGCACTTGGGAAGGAATACTCCAACCAAGATCTTGTGAGGAAGGTATTAAGGTCCCTCTCACCACAATGGCATACTAAGGCCACGGTCATTGAAGACTCAAAGGACCTTAGTACTCTGACGCTTGATGAGCTAATTGGGTCATTAATGACCTATGAGATGAACATAAAAAGGAATGAGGAAGATGTCAAGAAAAAGAAGCCGATCTCAAGCATGGCTTTGAAGACCAACCTCCAAAGATCGGATGACAGTGAAGATGGATCTGGTTCAAATAGTGAGGATGAAGAGCTGGTGGCCATGATAACACAAAGGGCCAAAAAATTCATTAGAAGGTCCAGAAGAGCAGGAGCTCCATTCAGAAGAGCGCCAAAGAAGATGATTCCAAGGAAGGGAGAAAGCAGCAAGAAAGAAGAGATCATTTGTTATGAATGTAAAAAACGAGGGCACATGCGTGGAGAGTGTCCCGAACTTCAGAAAAAACTCAAGAAAGGGAAGTTCAAGAAGCCTAAGGCAATGGTGGCGACTTGGAGCGATGAGGATGACACCGAAGACAAATCGGAAGATGAATTGGACGAGCTTGTCCAAACATTGTGTCTAATGGCGGATGATGAAGACTCCAATGTGGTACATTCTGAAACTGAAGATCTCTCATGTGAACAATGGGAAATTGCTTATGAAGCCTTATATGAAAAATGTAAAAAGCTAAAGTCTAAAAATAGAATGTTAAAGAAAAAGATTGACCAAAGCATATCAAATGAATCTCCATGTCTGAAATGTGCTGAATTATCATCCAAGCTTGAAACACTATCTTACGACAATGAAATGCTCAATTCCAAAGTCATTTTGTTTAAAGAAGAACTAACATGTTTAAAAGAAGAACAACTAAATGATGAAAAATCCATGAAAGCCATTGAAGAAGTGAATGCTAAAGTGCAAGCCTTGGAAAAGGATAAAATGGAACTTGAAGAAGCAAAAGAGGTTTTAATGGGTGAGGTGAAAGATCTGAAAGAATCACTAGCTAGATTTGTCAAAGGAAAGTAGAATCTAGACACCGTGCTAGGAATGAGAGTGAATTTTAGAAAGGAAGGACTAGGTTATGAGCCATGCAACCAGAAAGCTTTTGAAAACAAAACTCAAACTTCCTTTGTGAATGCTAATGCTTCATCTTCATCATGTTCTTCATATAAAAAGAGTGAGAAATACATTCCGGTTCACAAACCATTCGTGAATGATTACAAGAAAAGAAATCTTAACAAAAAGGTTGTTTCATGTTTCTACTGTGGAATGTATGGTCATACCATGTATACATGTAGGTTAATGTTGGCTGATGAGAAACAATTTGTAAGAAAATCAATGTGGGTGAATAGATCAAGAGCTTCTAACCGATATGGACCCAAGCAAGCTTGGGTACCACAATCATAGAAGTCTTCTTGTTTTGATGATTTGTAGGTCTGCATGAAGGCTCAAAGAAACAAATGGTACCTCGATAGTGGATGCTCGCGACACATGTCCGGGAACAAAGAAATCTTTGCAGACCTCAAGGAAAAGGATGGTGGACTTGTTGCCTTCGGGGGCAAGGATAAAGGAAAAATCGTTGGAGAAGGTAAGATTGGTAAGGGATCTTCTCATAGTGTGGAAAATGTTTTGTTGGTTAAAGGTCTCAATGATAACTTACTTAGTATAAGTCAACTTTGTGATAAAGGGTGCAATGTGATTTTTGACTCCACGCACTGCACTGTAGTAAATAAAACCACACAGGAAATAATGTTTATAGGCGTTAGACAAAATAATATATATATGATAGACTTAGATGATACATCACACAACAATATTTGCTTAGTTGCAAATAACTCTGACAATGCTTGGTTGTGGCATCGCCATCTTGGGCATGCCAGTTTTAATGTTCTTTCAAAGTTGTCCAGAAATGATTTAGTTGTTGGGATGCCAAAGCTGAAGTTTGAACCAGATAAAGTATGTGAGGCATGCAGCAAAGGTAAGCAAACAAGAGCCTCTTTCAAAAGCAAGAATGATGTGACTACCACTAGGCCCCTTGAAATTCTTCATATTGATTTGTTTGGACCTAGTAGAACTCACAGTCTAGGTGGCAAGTTATATGGGTTTGTTATTGTAGATGACTTCTCACGATTTTGTTGGGTGTATTTTTTGTCACATAAAAATGATGCTTTGAAGGAGTTTGAAGGTTCCTGCAGGAAAGTGGAGATTGAGAAAGGATGTTCCATCAAGAGAATTCAAAGTGATCATGGTAAGGAGTTCGAGAACACTGATTTTGATGAATTTTGTAGGAAGCAAGGATACTCGCATACATTTTTAGCACCAAGAACTCCAGAATAAAACGGCATCGTGGAGAGAAAGAACAGAACCCTCATTGAGATGGCTCGGACAATGCTAAGCGAGAACAACCTGATGCGGGACGGAACACGGACACGACAACAGTCCTCGGACTCTAGGTGAGCTCGTGATTGCCCCTTAACGAGGGAAGCGTCGGACGTGCACGGTTGAGAAACCGGCGAGAGCTAGGGTGGTTAATTCGCACTTTCATGCCCGGATCGGGTCACGGGACAGTAACGCTCTCTCTCGCAGCAACGATGATATAAATATAAAGCGAGCTAATTATCCCTACACATGCTCTCTAGCAGCGGCATAAACAAATATATATGAAGTAAGCAAAATGCCGAGAAGGGAGCGAAAACGATACCTCCACGCGCTCGGCGTGGGGACGACGGACCCGGCCGAAACCCGTACTCCCGGAATAATATTACACACTTGTTACAGCAATGAAGCACTGCCCACTCCACGCAGGGAGGTAAAGGGCGACACAATGGGGTCCGGGAGGACCGAATTCGGGTTGACGGGCGGCTTCTCGCGTCTCTTCGGCAGCACCCAAACTTGTGACTGTGGGGCCCACGTGCTTTCCGGAGGGGCCGTGTGGGGCCTGGTGGCACCACTGTGGTGGGGACACTTGGGGAAGCGTTCCCTGGACTGGCGGCACGCTGGAACGTCGACCGGAGGCCGGGCGGCTCCGTTCGGCACCGGTCGGAATAACCGGCCACAGATCTGCCGGTTCTATTTTTCGGCGCGCGCTCCGGCGAGAACGGACGCTGCGATCAGCCCCGATGTCGGATCGACACGAAATTGGCGCCGTTGGAAAGCTAACTTGAAGTCCTTCAACCTAGGCCTAGAGATCAAACCTGGATCTGCACGGATCTGGGCATTATTGAATTGTTGAGTTCCTGGTGTATAGTTGCCTAACTCTCAGATCTGCAGGGAACTTATCTGAGAACTGCTGTTGACCGCAAGGTAGATGTCCGATTCAGCTCCTGAGCTATTCACAAAAGTTATAGTATGTTGAACAAGGAAGATGGAAATATTTTTTGTGGACTGATTGGAGGTGGCTACGAATTGATATGCTTTTTGCACTGGACAGAGGTCGGATCTGGAAACAGGTGGACAGCACTGTAGCTAGCTCTGAGAATGAATTTTGAAAAATGGATGGAGGGCGGATAGAAAATCAAGAAAAATTATGGGTGGAGGGGTTGATGGACAGAACCCCCATTAAAATTGGGAGCCCTAGGAAAAATCATAAAAATGGCCGAAGATAGGAAACTCAGGCGGACTGTTACAGTGGACAGACAGCTGATAGATCTCTTAAAATTTCAGATCAAGAGGATGTCAGAGTTGATAGCAGGAATTCCGAGAAGAAGCTTCTGTCTAGGATGGACAGAACACCGAAGTCGACTTCGCGGTGGCTCGAAGGCGGCACGAACGGCGGTGGTGGCACCGGAGATGAACTTAGAGATTGAGGGGGAGGAGATAGAAGGGTTCCACTCTAGAATTTGGGGTTGGGGATGAAGAAAACCATGGGGAGAGAGAGGGGAGGTCGAAATTCCCACAAGGGGGGGCTCTTGCACAATGCTTTTTTCACTTTCATTAATTCTAGAATAATAGAAATACATGACTTATATAATAAATAAAAAAAGACCATGAATACCCTTAGATCTAGCATCTGGAGGGGCATTTAAGGGACTTCATATTTGATCCAAATAAAATAAAAAAATAAAATTCCGAATTAAATCTAATGGGGGGACAAGGTAGGTGAGGTAGGTAGCCTACCTTTAAATTTTTAATCCACTTGTCTCCCATGTGGTCAATTGGCATTCCAACCTTCTAGATGGCCACCTAGGATGGTTGACCAGCCCCACATGGTCTAGGTGGATCAATGGGAAAGGGGTGAGTTCCCCCTTGCTTGGGCCTACTGGAATTTTACATATAAACCCACTAAGACTTATAATTGCGTACCCATATAACATAAGGGTATACATACAAATATGAAAGGACATAAATGCAAACAAAATGCGGACGGTCTTGCCTCGATGTCCCCATCAATTCTCCCCGGGTGGGAGGAACTCGACCCCGTCGAGTAGGGGTATGGATGCTCGAGTACTCCGGCGGATCCGTCACCGTGCCAAGTAACGCGGATATACTCAACTCCAAGTGACCGTCACCTGCTCATTCCATATATACTCGATATGCATGAACTGCTATGGGCTAAAGGTGGACACTCTGGGTGGGACACTCTCAAAATGGGAGGAGGCGGCTCGAAGACTCACTAGGAATCACCTCTGGGTCCCTGTAGGTGACTGATCCAGGTATTGAGGTAGAACCGTTCCCAAACTCCACGAGTGAGTCTACTCGCTTTCATACTCATAAGGGACTGACATCGACGAGCTTGCACATGACACATGCAGACTCACCATGCACTAACACACATATGCAAACCACACAAATAAGAAACCGACTCATGACTCGAGACAAATCTATGGTTAGTGTAATGCCCTAGATCCTTGGTGGATCTTTGCTGGATCCTTTGCATGTCTTGTTGGATCTTTGTTGGATCTTTCGGATCTATTTTCGATTGATTTCGTTGAGTTTTGGTTCGCTTTTGTGGCTTCTGAGTTGAGTTTGACGAGCCGTGAGGGTTTTTCTCATGTACTAGTTACGGAACCCTACGGTGAGTTTGTTTGTCAATTCTCGAACTCGTGGATGCTGCAGCGACGATGTACTCTTCGAGCCGGTCGTTTCGACTATTTTTGCGTATTTTTCTGAATTTGTGCATTTTCGACGCATTTTCAGAATTTTCAGAAATTAGGAAAATTTCCTAATTTCTTTTCTTTTTATTCCTTTTTCCTCTCTCTCTCCTCACTCTCGCGATCTCTTCCTCTCTCTCCCGTTCTCTCTCGTTCTCTCCCCTTTCCGGCTCCGGCTGCAGACGGAGGCGCTCGTGGGTGAGGTGGCGACGAGGTGGAGCTGTCGAGGTGTGCGATGGGGCGAGGATCGGATCGATTCTGGCACGATCTCGTTCAGTGGATTCAAAGCCGGTGAAATCGGTTCGCGAGTGGATTTCGGCGTGGTTTAGTCCTTTCGGGGCTCGATTTCTTCGGTGGAGGTAGGGTGACTGATCCTTACTTCGTCCTCTTCATTTTCCCTGCCATTGCACGGCGTTCGGCAAGGAAATGGCCGAGTTTGGGCTTGTTTTGCCTAAACCGTGATTTTCATGGTTTTTAGGGTCGGCCGGTAAACGGCGACCATTTGCGGCGTATTTAGTTTCTAACTGACCGCTGGGATGTTAGGATCCCATCCATGTTGATTTCGTGCCATTTGGTGTTCATTCGAGGCCGGTAGAAGCCCGGGAACCTCGGTGACCCACTTAGGGTCGATTTGTCTAAATCGCACGGATCTTGCGTTTTTGAGCTTGCATGTGGGGTTTGGAGTCCCCAGATGTTGTTATTTGTCATTTAGGTGTGTTTCCCCTGCGTTCCGGCGTGAATGGGGCGTGGAACGGGCCGGTTTGGCTGTTCCTCTGTTTTCCCACCGTATGGGAAGTAGCGGTCGTTCCAGTGGCCGTTACTTGCTTCTAACGATCCTACGACAGACCGTTACTTCGTTTGGCATTTTTGAGCTTTCTGGCTTTTGGGTGAGTGACGGCCCTAGGGTGGCGCATCGCTTCCTTGTAACGCGCCTAGGCTAGCGCGTTACTTCATCTTCGTCGTTTTGTTTTGGGGTTGAGTCGGTTGATCTAACGCGCTTGACCCAACGCGTTAGATGAATGTGACGCGCCTGGTCCTAGCCGTTACTTGCTGTATGACCGACATTGACCATTAGAGGCGGTGTCTCTGACGATGGTGCCCCTATCCGTTGTTTGAGTGTAACGCGCCTGCCCCCGGTCGTTACATTCTGTTTGGCCGAGCTTGGGTGGCTGTGCCCGTTGGATATAACGCATATGCCCCCATGCGTCGTTGTGTTATAACGCGCCTGTCTCTGGCCGTCGTTTGTTATTTTGTGCTGGGTTGAGGGTGGCTGGGCACGTTGATAGTAACGCGCCTTCCCCTGCGCGTCGTTTGGCTCTGACGCGTCTCCCTTGCCGCGTTGTTTGTTTGTAACGCGCCTGGCGTTGCGCGTTACTTCGCTTTGGTTGTGGGTGGCTGTGCACGTTGTGAATAACGCGCCTGCTCCCGTGCGTCGTTTGGCTGTAACACACTTAGTCTAGTGCGTTACTTGGCTCGTGCGTGTTTTGAGTCTTAGAGTTGGTTAGGGTGGTGTGAGCGATGGCCTGTCGTCCGACCGTCGTTTGGTGAGTAACGGCCCTGGTCTAGACCGTCACATGCTAGTAGCTGTCTAGGGGTGGTGCGTTACATGCCTTGTGCTCCGTTTTCTGTGATTTCGATTTTAGCTTGTCTTGGCTTGTCCTAGTGGTTTGCCCGTTATCCCGTGGATGTTTCTTGACGTCCTATGAGGGCTATGACTACGTTGTAAGGTGGCCAGGAGTCTTCTTACTTGCGGTAGGATTGTCAATCCTACTTTTTGCTTGTGCATTGCTGGGTTCAGGTCAACCCGGTGTGACCCAGTGGTTGACGTGTGACCTTGTGTGTGTGTGTCTCGGTGGTTGTGTCTGGCACGAGACACTGCTTCTGGATGCCCTGACGTGTTGTTCTACCTCGGTTTGCATGTCCAGATGTGTCTGAGGGTTCTTGGTGCTTCCCTCAGGTCTCCGTGTGTTGTTTTCTGCAGAGCGTGATTTTTTCTGGCTTAGGATTAGACCGATTGGCGGCTTGTTCCGCTGTTTGTGATGATCTTGCCGTTGAGTCGTCTGACTCAGGGATCGTTACGTTGTAGGTCTAGTTGCCTGATCCTGAGTCGATTGGCGGTTGTTTAGCTGCCAAGGCGCTTGGTGGTGCACGAGACGGGTCTTTCTTGACTGTCTGTGCTTTAGCACCTGTGTTTCGGAGTCTGTACCTTGTGAGCCTTCACTAGTTGTAGCCCTAGGCTTTTGCCGACCCACCGGGAGTGGTGGAGGGGTTTTCTTGTTGCGTTTGGTACGTGCGGTTCTTAAGCTAGTTCCGTAGGCCCCGGCCAGCGGTAGCGTCCTACCGAGGGGAATACTAGCTAGAGGCCTGGCCTAGGTAGTGGTCAGTGTGTGCACACGTGGTCAGGGACTGGGGACTTGCGTCGACGGGCGTGGCCCTGACTAGTCACTCGCAGTTGGTGCTGTAGTTTCATGCTGTGGTACCATGTTTCCTTGGAACTGTTGTTCCTCGGACCTGGTTCTTGGTGTGTCTTGTCCTTGAGAGACTTGACACTTGTGGCGCAGTGTAAGACGTCAGTGGACGCATCTGGCTGTTCTTCTGGGAGGAGGGTGCTCCTGTCACTTGGTGCGGGGACTCTCGACGTTTTCTTGCGCGCTGTGACCTTTGCGAGTTGCCCTGCTTGTGGCCGTACTCGAGGTCAGTGTTCTGTCGTTTGCATGACGCTCTAGTCATGCGTGGGGCTATGTGCACGACGTTTCATGTCGTGTTTGTCTGTGTTTTCGATGTCGGCGTCTGCCTTCGCCTTTGCTTTGGCTGACGGACTGGGTTACCCTACTGTGTGAGTTTGGGGTCGACCGTCTGTTGCCGTTTGGAGTAGCTTAGGGTGCCGAGTTCTCCTCGGTGGCCGTTGTTCCGTGTTTTACGGCCTCGCGCTTCTTTGTTGTTGAGCTCCCCTTGCTCTTAGCCTGTTCCCTACTCCTGTTGTACCCTGTCTGTTTACAGCTTTGTAGTGTAGCTTTTCCTGCTTTGCTGCGCTCGTTGTTTTGTTGCTTCCGTTGCACTGTGCATTTTCCAGTGGGGATCCGCGTGACCCCTACTGAGTTTCTGTTTAGAGACTCACCCTTGCTACTTTTCAGGTGGGTTTCGCCGTCTGCCTCTGCTGTTCCTGGTGGAGCGCGTTCGCTGTAGCTGCCAGCTGTACCTGCGTCGGGTTTCCCCCGACTTCAGAGTACGTTTCTTTCTGTCAGACTGTACTGTGTTAGACTTGTTGTCTTTCCTTTGGACTAGACTCTGGTGTATAATTGTAAAATCTAAAATTATTAATGAAAATGTAATTTTATTTCTGCTACTTTAGCAATCCAATGTAATGAAATTTAATTGCTTACTGTTATATCTGCTAGCTTCAATGTATTCCACACACTCCTTTTTCCCTTCGACGCTTTCTCGCGCTTGGGAGGCCTCGCGGGTCCCATGTGGTATCACGTGTATTCGGTATTTATACCGGGTGCACCGGGTATCCAGAATCCGGGTCGCCACAGGTGGTATCAGAGCAGTGTTCTGAGATGTTCGGAGTTCTTTTCTGAGCTATCAAATCATTGTCGTGTGAGATACATGGAAATCCAGATATACGGTTACCAGAGTCCTTGAGGTCCAGTACAGTCTCTTGCTGGCGTAGGTGTTGCGATGTTTGTCGCGGTGTTTTCCATGTGTGGTCTTGTACGTGCTTGGTTGGCACTGTACGAGCTGGTTTTGCTCTCGTCTGGGTGTGACGAGGTGCTTCGTTTCGGTTTTAATGTTGGTCTCGATCGTGTTGCTCTTGGCAGTGTTTGTCGGTTGGCATGAACCTGCAGTGCATCGCTCGAGCTGTTTTCTGTGTTTTGCTCAGGTGGCTTATGACTTTTAGCGTTGGTGTGATGGCCATGCACGTTCTTACATTGCTTTGGTTGTACCGGCTTGAGTCTGTGTAGCTCCTGATGTGTTTTGCTTCTGTTGAAGCGCTCGATTAGATTCCGTGTTAGAGAAGTTGCTCAGGCGAGCCTAGGTTTTTCCCTTCCTGGCGAGCTTTTGTGGTTGAGCTTCTTGCTTCTCGTCCCTTCTGGTGGAATCTTTTCGAATGTTAACCTTGGAATTGTTGTCTTAGTGTTGCCTTTGTCCTGCGTCTGCTTAAGTGTGGACAGCTTTGTTTTGAGCCTGATCAGCTCCTTGTTGTATGGTTGCTTGGCTTTGGACTCCGTAATGGTGTTAAGAGCTGTCGTGTACCGTATTTGTCGTGCCGTGTCCAACGGCTGATGTATTGTGAAGGCTCATTTGTTGTTCCAGGACATGAAGGTAAACTGAGATTAGCTCTTTCCGCGTGCTTTGTGCTGAAGCTGGTGCTCTTCCTTTGTTGCACTTAGGCTCCTTGTGATCGGTTGTCCGCGTGATCGGTGCTCGTGGCATGTTAATTGTGATCTTTGTTGATTGTGATGGCACCGGGTGTGTGCTGAGGTGCGATTATCGATGTTGTTCTGTTGCCTGTGCACGTTGTTGAGAGTTCAGCTGAAGTGTGTGGGTTGGTTACCCATTTGTCGAGAGGTTTTGTTCCTTCTCGATGTGGCTTCGTCTAGGCTTCTCGTGCCTTGACTTTGTATGTTGTCGTGCCATTGTTTGTGGTTTTCTGGTGTTGGCATTGGCATTTGCAAGTGTTGGGGAATTTGTCGGCATTCCTTGCTGATTGAGTACCCTTCTGCTCTGTATTTCTTTCTTGGGTATTGTGCTCTCGAGGCGTGTTCGTAGTCCTTGAGGTGCGTTCCCCGAGATTGTCGTTTCTCGTTGTTGTGGGTCTTCTCTTGGTGAGCAGTCTGATGCGTGACCTATCTCTTGTGGTCGTGTGCTCAGCCGTTCCTGTGCCTTGATGTGACCCTACTTGCAGATGTGTTCCTTGGCCCTGTGTGTTGTACGGAGCCGGAATCCTGCAGGTGCTGCCGTTGAGTTATTTTTGTAAGCGCTGTTTCTTTATGATTTTGTGTCTCTGCCTTGGACCATTGTCTTGTCAGTTGGCTTGGCTGTGCTCCCTTTCCTCCGGTGGAGTTAGCTTGCGACTCTATCAGATGTGATATCTGAGTGAGGACTGACTTGATGGTGCCCGTGGTCCAGTGTTGTTGTTGTCGTTGGTGTCCTATGTGCCAGGTGTTCCCTGTTACTTTTGGCACTGGAGCCGATGATGTGGTCGAGCTGTCAGCTGTGAGGACTGTGTCTCCTGGTATAAGATGCCGCTTGCCGTGCTGTCGTTGTGTTTCTCGGTTATTTGTTGTTGTGGCAGTCGTGTCTCTATCTCTGGTGAGACGTAAACGACGTTGCCTTTGCTTCGGAGGTGTCAGATGTGTTCACTTTGGTGCCATGCTCGTGCTGTGGACTTGTTGTCTTGGAAGCAGAGCAGGTACCTGTAATTATGGTCTGACGGTGTTCCTCTGAGCTGTGTTTTTTGACATTTGTGTCGTTTTATCGTGATTGTGCGGTTGGGTTGTTCTTCCCTGCTTCTCCTTTGTTAGTCCTTAATTTCGAGGGCGAAATTTCTTAAAGGAGGGGAGGATGTAATGCCCTGGATCCTTGGTGGATCTTTGCTGGATCCTTTGCATGTCTTGTTGGATCTTTGTTGGATCTTTCGGATCTGTTTTGGATTGGTTTCGTTGAGTTTTGGTTCGCTTTTGTGGCTTCCGAGTTGAGTTTGACGAGCCGTGTGGGTTTTTCTCACGTACTAGTTACGGAACCCTACGGTGAGTTTGTTTGTCAATTCTCGAACTCGTGGATGCTGCAGCGACGATGTACTCTTCGAGCCGGTCGTTTCGACTATTTTTACGTATTTTTCTGAATTTGTGCATTTTCGGCGCATTTTCAAAATTTTCAGAAATTAGGAAAATTTCCTAATTTATTTTCTTTTTATTCCTTTTCCCTCTCTCTCTCCTCACTCTCGCGATCTCTTCCTCTCTCTCCCGTTCTCTCTCGTTCTCTCCCCTTTCCGGCTCCGGCTGCAGACGGAGGCGCTCGTGGGTGAGGTGGCGACGAGGTGGAGCTGTCGAGGTGCGCGATGGGGCGAGGATCAGATCGATTCTGGCGCGATCCCGTTCGGTGGATTCAAAGCCGGTGAAATCGGTTCGCGAGTGGATTTCGGTGTGGTTTAGTCCTTTCGGGGCTCGGTTTCTTCGGTAGAGGTAGGGTGACTGATCCTTACTTCATCCTCTTCGTTTTCCCTGCCTTTGCACGACGTTCGGCAAGGAAACAGCCGAGTTTGGGCTTGTTTTGCCTAAACCGTGATTTTCATGGTTTTTAGGGTCGGCCGGTAAACGGCGACCATTTGCGGCGTATTTAGTTTCTAACTGACCGCTGGGATGTTAGGATCCCATCCACGTTGATTTCGTGTGATTTGGTGTTCATTCGAGGCCGGTAGAAGCCCGGGAACCTCGGTGACCCACTTAGGGTCGATTTGTCTAAATCGCCCGGATCTTGCATTTTTGAGCTTGCATGTGGGGTTTGGAGTCCCATGATGTTGTTATTTGTCGTTTAGGTGTGTTTCCCCTACGTTCGGCGTGAATGGGGCGTGGAACGGGCCGGTTTGGCCGTTCCTCTGTTTTCCCGCCGAATGGGAAGTAGCGGTCGTTCCAGTGGCCGTTACTTGCTTCTGACGGTCCTACGACAGACCGTTACTTCGTTTGGCATTTTTGAGCTTTCTGGCTTTTGGGTGAGTGACGGCCCTAGGGTGGCGCGTCGCTTCCTTGTAACGTGCCTAGGCTAGCGCGTTACTTCGTCTTCGTCGTTTTGTTTTGGGGTTGAGTCGGTTGATCTAACGCGCTTGACCCAACGCGTTAGATGAATGTGACGCGTCTGGTCCTGGCCGTTACTTGCTGTTTGATCGACATTGACCATTAGAGGCGGTGCCTCTGACGATGGTGCCCCTATCCGTTGTTTGAGTGTAACGTGCCTGCCCCCGGCCGTTACATTCTGTTTGGCCGAGCTTGGGTGGCTGTGCCCGTTGGATATAACGGATATGCCCCCATGCGTCGTTGTGTTATAACGCGCCTGTCTCTGGCCGTCGTTTGTTGTTTTGTGCTGGGTTGAGGGTGGCTGGGCACGTTGATAGTAACGCGCCTTCCCCTGCGCGTCGTTTGGCTCTGACGCGTCTCCCTTGCCGCGTTGTTTGTTTGTAATGCGCCTGGCGTTGCGCGTTACTTCACTTTGGTTGTGGGTGGCTGTGCACGTTGTGAATAACGCGCCTGCTCCCGTGCGTCGTTTGGCTGTAACGCGCTTAGTTTAGTGCGTTACTTGGCTCGTGCGTGTTTTGAGTCTTAGAGTTGGTTAGGGTGGTGTGAGCGACGGCCTGTCGTCCGATAGTCGTTTGGTGAGTAACGGCCCGTCACATGCTAGTAGCGGTCTAGGGGTGGCGCGTTACATGCCTTCTGCTCTGTTTTCCGTGATTTCGATTTTAGCTTGTCTTGGCTTGTCCTAGTGGTTTGCCCGTTATCTCGTGGATGTTTCTTGACATCCTATGAGGGTTATGACTACGTTGTAAGGTGGCCAGGAGTCTTCTTACTTGCGGTAGGATTGTCTATCCTACTTTTTTCTTGTGCGTTGCTGGGTTCAGGTCAACCCGGTGTGACCCAGTGGTTGACGTGTGACCTTGTGTGTGTGTGTCTTGGTGGTTGTGTCCGGCTCGAGACACTGCTTCTGGATGTCCTGACGTGTTGTTCTACCTCGGTTTGCATGTCCAGACGTGTCTGAGGGTTCTTGGTGCTTCTCTCAGGTCTCCGTGTGTTGTTTTCTGCGGAGCGTGGTTTCTTCTGGCTTAGGATTAGACCGATTGGCGGCTTGTTCCGCTGTTTGTGACGATCTTGCCGTTGAGTCGTCTGACTCAGGGATCGTTACGTTGTAGGTCTAGTTGCCTGATCCTGAGTCGATTGGCGGTTGTTTAGCTGCCAAGGCGCTTGGTGGTGCACGAGACGGGTCTTTCTTGACTGTCTGTGCTTTAGCACCTGTGTTTCGGAGTCTGTGCCTTGTGAGCCTCCACTAGTTGTAGCCCTAGGCTTTTGCCGACCCACCGGGAGTGGTGGAGGGGTTTTCTTGTTGCTTTTGGTACGTGCGGTTCTTAAGCTAGTTCCGTAGGCCCCGGCCAGCGGTAGCGTCCTACTGAGGGGAATACTAGCTAGAGGCCTGGCCTAGGTAGTGGTCAGTGTGTGCACACGTGGTCAGGGACTGGGGACTTGCGCCGACGGGCGTGGCCCTGACTAGTCACTCGCAGTTGGTGCTGTAGTTTCGTGATGTGGTACCATGTTTCCTTGGAACTGTTGTTCCTCGGACCTGGTTCTTGGTGTGTCTTATCCTTGAGAGACTTGACACTTGTGGCGCAGTGTAAGAGGTCAGTGGACGGATCTGGCTGTTCTTCTGAGAGGAGGGTGCTCCTGTCACTTGGTGCGGTGACTCTCGGCATTTTCTTGCGCGCTGTGACCTTTGCGAGTTGCCCGCTTGTGGCCGTACTCGAGGTCAGTGTTCTGTCGTTTGCATGACGCTCTAGTCATGCGTGAGGCTGCGTGCATGATGTTTCATGTCGTGTTTGTCTGTGTTTTCGGCGTCGACGTCTGCCTTCGCCTTTGCTTTGGCTGACGGACTGGGTTACCCTACTGTGTGAGTTTGGGGTCGACCGTCTGTTGCCGTTTGGAGTAGCTTAGGGTGCCGAGTTCTCCTCGGTGGCCGTTGTTCTGTGTTTTACGGCCTCGCTCTTCTTTGTTGTTGAGCTCCCCTTGCTCTTAGCCTGTTCCCTACTCCTGCTGTACCCTGTCTGTTTACAGCTTTGTAGTGTAGCTTTTCCTGCTTTGCTGCACTCGTTGTTTTGTTGCTTCCGTTGCACTGTACGTTTTCCAGTGGGGATCCGCGTGACCCCTACTGAGTTTCTGTTTAGAGACTCACCCCTGCTGCTTTTCAGGTGGGGTTCGTCGTCTGCCTCTGCTGTTCCTGGTGGAGCGCGTTCGCTGTAGCTGCCAGCTGTACCTGCGTCGGGTTTCCCCCGACTTCAGAGTACGTTTCTTTCTGTCAGACTGTACAGTGTTAGACTTGTTGTCTTTCCTTTGGATTAGACTCTGGTGTATAATTGTAAAATCTGAAATTATTAATGAAAATGTAATTTTATTTCTGCTACTTTAGCAATCCAATGTAATGAAATTTAATTGCTTACTGTTATATCTGCTGGCTTCAATGTATTCCACACACTCCTTTTTCCCTTCAGCGCTTTCCCGCACTTGGGAGGCCTCGCGGGTCCCATGTGGTATCACGTGTATTCGGTATTTATACCGGGTGCACCGGGTATCCGGAATCCGGGTCGCCACAGTTAGTCCGATCCGTACATGGATGACGGCGGACCAGGACACCTGAACGTATGCCATGCATGCATCTGACATAACCGGTGGTTGACATCATGCGGAAATCCTAGACCTCCTAAGGTGGGCCATGCATGCATATGGGATGTCGATGTGGGAGGACCAAGAGTATTTCCCCTAGATGATGGTGTATCTTGTAGGTGTACGAGCTTGGTGGGCGTAGATGGCCCGGCCCGTGGGGTAGGAGTGTGATAGTGGACTCCCTCTAAGAAGTGAAATATATATGGAGGGTCTAAGGATCCACTAGGGAATGGGTCAAAGAGATCAAAGAAGGTATGACCCCTTGTGGTGGGTTCCCACAAGTCACGGTCCCACGTGTAGAAGTTTTGAAGGTGTGGATAGTCACCTTCTTGAATGGTGATGGGTGGGACGGGGATCGTAGGCAAGAAGTATGATTCCTCCCTCGGACAAAAGGGTATGAATTCGGGCTCGTCCGGTAGAGGGAGAAGTAGAAGAACCTCCGTGGTGGCACAACCCACGGTGCACTCGGAGGTAATGGACCCGAAGGCCGGATGGGTGAAGCTAAGACTAGCGGGTTGGTCAAAGCCTCGGGCCAAAAGATGCGTCAACTCCCATTGTGAATCTAATCCCATGACAAGATCGTCCAACGTATCAACATGGTGACGAGATCGAAATGTGGTATGGAATGAGTTGACCGGCACTATAGGTAGGATGGGGTCCATAGATAGAAAGGGAGGTGGGACTAAGCCATCCTTGAGCCAACTAAAAAGCGGCTCGGCGATGTACAATGTACCCGTTAGAAATACGGGTGGCTCGGGCCTTGGTGGCTCCAAATGAGATGGTTTCGAATCAAGTTCGGAAATAGAGAGTGATGACATTGGAGCTCTCATGGGTGAGGAAGGAATGTCCTTCTCGTGGTGAAGGGGTCCTTGGGGTGGCTCCGGGAACAACCAATCTACCCCGATAGACCAATCTAGGCTAGTACTAAACCGATCTAGGTTTGTACTAAACCTTTGCACTTGTCCCATCATGGCGTGGAACATTGCGCCCACTTCATCGGGACTATAGGCTCGGGATGCGGCCATGGTTGTAAAGATGGGGTTGGGTCCCCTAGGAATGGAGATGTAAGGCCATTTTTTTTAAAGTTTAAAAGTAAAATGTGATGCTAACTAATGCACCTAGACATAACCAAAACTCGGTACGCGGCGGAGATAACCGATCCGAAGACCACTCGCGCAAGTGTGCGACCTTCCCAATAGGCGTAGCCTAACGTTCGGACAACACCTTTTGATATACCGACTAACGGTATGCAAATGCAACTCCTAAGACCGACTTAGACACTTAGACTTAAATGACACACTTTTTTTTTGACACCCTAGACTCAACTCGCTCTGATACCAAATTGATGCGGGATGGAAAACGGACAGGACAACAGTCCTCGGACTCTAGGTGAGCTCGTGATTGCCCCTTAACGAGGGAAGCGTCGGACGTGCACGGTTGAGAAACCGGCGAGAGCTAGGGTGGTCAATTCGCACTTTCGTGCCCGGATCGGGTCACGGGACGGTAACGCTCTCTCTCGCAGTAGCGGTGATATAAATATAAAGTGAGCTAATTATCCCTACACATGCTCTCTAGCAGCGGCATAAACAAATATATATGAAGTAAGCAAAATGCGGAGAAGGGAGCGAAAATGATACCTCCACGCGCTGGGCGTGGGGACGACGGACCCGGCCAAAACCCGTACTCCCGGAATAATATTACACACTTGTTACAGCAATGAAGCACTGCCCACTCCACGCAGGGAGGTAAAGGGTGACACAATGGGGTCCGGGAGGACCGAATTCGGGTTGACGGGCGGCTTCTCGCGTCTCTTCGGCAGCACCTGAACTTGTGACTGTGGGGCCCACGTGCTTTCCGGAGGGGCCGTGTGGGGCCTGGTGGCACCACTGTGGTGGGGACACTTGGGGAAGCGTTCCCTGGACTAGCAGCACGCTGGAACGTCGACCGGAGGCTGGGCGGCTCTGTTCGGCACCGGTCGAAATAACCGGCCACGGATCTGCCGGTTCTATTTTCCGGCGCGCGCTTCGGCGAGAACGGACGCTACGATCAGCCCCGATGTCGGATCGACACGAAATTAGCGCCGTTGGAAAGCTAACTTGAAGTCCTTAAACCTAGGCCTAGAGATCAGACCTAGATCTGCACGGATCTGGGCATTATTGAATTGTTGAGTTCCTGGTGTACAGTAGCCTAACTCTCAGATCTGCAGGGAACTTATCTGAGAACTGCTGTTGACCGCAAGGTAGATGTCCGATTCAGCTCCTGAGCTATTCACAAAAGTTATAGTATGTTGAACAAGGAAGATGGAAATATTTTTTGTGGACTGATTGGAGGTGGCTACGAATTGATATGATTTTTGCACTGGACAGAGGTCGGATCTGGAAATAGGTGGACAGCACTGTAGCTAGCTCTGAGAATGAATTTTGAAAAATGGATGGAGGGTGGATAGAAAATCAAGAAAAATTATGGGTGGAGGGGTTGATGGACAGAACCCCCATTAAAATTGGGAGCCCTAGGAAAAATCACAAAAATGGCCGAAGATAGGAAACTCAGGCGGGCTGTTACAGTGGACAGACAGCTGATAGATCTCTTAAAATTTCAGATCAAGAGGATGTCGGAGTTGATAGCAGGAATTCCGAGAAGAAGCTTCTGCCTAGGATGGATAGAACACCGAAGTCGACTTCGCGGTGGCTCGAAGGCGGCACGAACGGCGGCGGCGGCGGCACCGGAGATGAACTTAGAGATTGAGGGGAGGAGATAGAAGGGTTCCACTCTAGAATTTGGGGTTGGGGATGAAGAAAACCAGGGGGAGAGAGAGGGGAGGTCGAAATTCCCACAAGGGGGGCTCTTGCACAATGCTTTTTTCACTTTCATTAATTCTAGAATAATAGAAATACATGACTTATATAATAAATAAAAAAAGTCCATGAATACCCTTAGATCTAGCATCTGGAGGGGCATTTAAGGGACTTCATATTTGATCCAAATAAAATAAAAGAAATGAAATTCCTAATTAATTCTAATGGGGGGACAAGGTAGGTGAGGTAGGTAGCCTACCTTTAAATTTTTAATCCACTTGTCTCCCATGTGGTCAATTGGCATTCCAACCTTCTAGATGGCCACCTAGGATGGTTGACCAGCCCCACATGGTCTAGGTGGATCAATGGGAAAGGGGTGAGTTCCCCCTTGCTTGGGCCTACTGGAATTTTACATATAAATCCACTAAGACTTACAATTGCATACCCATATAACACAAGGGTATACATACAACTATGAAAGGACATAAATACAAACAAAATGCGGACGGTCATGCCTCGATGTCCCCATCACAACCTTCCTAGGTATTTTTGGGCGGAAGCCGTTAGCACGGCATGCTACATCATAACCCGAGCTATGGTAAGACCAATCTTAAGAAAAACCCCATATGAACTCTTCGAAGGTAAGAAGCCCAATATCTCTCACTTGAAACCATTTGGATCAATTTGCTATATTCTTAATAATGGAAAATCTGATTTGGGCAAATTCGATGCAAAAAGTGATCGTAGAATTTTTCTTGGGTACTCTCTTGCTTCTAGAGCACATCGGGTTTATAACCTGAGAACTCTTGTAGTAAGGAGAGCCCTCATGTTATTGTAGATGAGTCATGCAATGTGAATGTTGATAAAAGCTCAAAATTGCAGGATGAAGAAGAAGAAACCAGTGAAGAGATCCCACCAAAGGCAGCGCAAGGTCAAGCAACTCTAGGAGAAGGATCAGAAAGCAAGGATGATGAAAATCAACAAGGACAACAGCTTCCTCGGCAGTGGACTTTCCACAAAAGCCATCCTCTCGAGAATGTGATTGGTAATGTAGAAGATAAAGTGAAAACTCGATCTTCATCAAGGGAAGTTGACAATTTAGATTATCTTGCATTGTTCTCTCAATTTGAACTGCACTCTATTGATGAAGCCTTAAAGGATAATTCCTGGATCTTAGCTAAGCAGGATGAACTACACCAGTTCCAAAGGAACAAAGTGTCGTTCCTTCTGTCTCGTCCTAAAAGCCACTCCGTGATCGGAACCAAATAGATTTTCTGAAACAAGTTAAATGATCAAGGAGTGGTAATTAGGAATAAGGCCAGGCTAGTTGCCAAAGGCTATAGCCAAGAGATAGGAATTGACTTTGATGAGTCTTTTTCCCCTGTGGCAAGACTTGAGGCAGTGAGAATTCTTTTAGCATTTGCATGCCATCATGATATTAAACTTTTTCAAATGGATGTGAAATGTGCATTTTTGAATGGTTTCATACAGGAGGATGTGTATGTGGAGTAGCCTCCATGTGAGGCTCATGCCTCGATGGATCCTTAGTGGTTCAGACCTAGAACTCATTCTGGAATTTCTGGCTATTTTCCTGGATTTTTAGGAATTTTTCTGGTATTTTTCCAGATTTAATTGAATTTAATTGAGGTTTTATGGAAATAATAAGGTTTTTATATATAATAAATATATTATATATATATTAACTTTATTTTTTTCCTTTAATCCCTCACCCTCTCTCTCCCCTCGTCGATCTCTCACTCACCCTCATGCTCTCTCTCTCTTGTCCGATCGCCTCTCCCCCTCTCCTTGGGATTCAGGCGAAACGACGACGGTTCGAGGCGTGGAAGGTGCTGGTGGATTCCTCGTGTCGAGAGGAACGCGTGGACACCCACCTTGACGTGTTTCATGGCTCATGAGAGCGAGATGGATCCTGGAGGCTCGGCGGTACCCTCCTCTTGCATGTGGCCTAATCGGCCGATTCGACTTGAACGAGGTAGGGGGATGGAATCCTGAACTCGCTAGGATCATTTCCTATAGCTTGGTTTCTTGTTTAAACCCATGTGGCATGCATATTGGGTATTCTCGTTCTTCATGTTTAAGCCATTGTAGGCGTTGCATGTTGTTATTTTGTTGGTATTATGTTGTTTAGGACGTGTGGTTTGACAGGTTTTACAGGTTTTCGTCGTTACCCGGCGATTTCAGTCGCCCGGGAGGGAACCCACTTGCAAACATAACCCGTCCGTAACCCAGACGGTGTGACAGTCCTTCCAAGAACCATCACAACCGTAACGGTCCATAGGGGACGCATTACGTCACTGTAACGGCCCTTTGGAGGCGCGTCACAGTGAGTGTAACGGTCAGGCTACCGACCGTTACATTTCCTTTGAATTCTGTTGACCCGTTGAGGCGGTTGGCCTGATGGCCTGTCGGGCGACCGTCAGGAGGCTGTAACGCGCCTGGGCGAGCGTGTTACACAGTTTTCTGAACGTTTAAAAATTGTTAGCGTTAGTTTTGGTCTCGGGTGGACCTGACGGCCTGTCGGCCGGCCGTCAGGGTGATGTAACGCGCCACCGTGAGCGCGTTACATCCCGTTTGATCAGTGTGAGCTGGAGCTTCGGTGGCTGTAACGGCCAGGGGCGGACATGTCACAACCGATGTAACGCGCCCTTCCCCGACCGTCACACACCTGTAACGCGGTGGCAGCAGACCGCCACACGCCTGTTAGTTTCAAAAAGCTGCTGGCCTATTCTTTAATGCTTCCCGAAATGTTTATATGCCATGTTGAGTTATTTTATAATATAATGGCATGTTTGTAAATCCCAATAGAGTGGCTTTTCTTTCCTTGCAATGGAACCACTATTGTAGCCCTAAGGTCTTTGAGTACCGACCCGCTTGGGGATAGCGGAGGGGTGTTTCCCATCACACGGTTTTTAAGCTAGTACCGTGGGCTCCTCGCCAATGGTAGCATCTACCAAGGGAGAAATCTAGCTAGAGGGCCTGGCTCAGGCGAGAGTCAGTGTGTGCACACGTGGTCAGAGGCTGTGGACTGACATTGACGAATGTCACTCTGACTGGTCACTTGGTTTGGTACTGTTTACGTGCTCAGCTTGTCGTGTTGCTGACTGCGAGTGCTTGAGATGCAGTGTAAGTCGTCAGTGGACGCATTTGGTTTCTGTTCCCGGTGGTTGTCCTACTCCCTGCTGCTTGGATTAGTTGAGGCATATTCTACTGGTAGATTTAGTTTCAGTCGTTTAGACTTACTCGTTATTAGCATGTATTAGATGTTATATCTGTTTAGTTAGATTTTACAGCTTTATTGTGATTAGTTATTCATGCCATTGCCTGTTATTTAATTCAATGCATGCTCTAATTGCCTTTATTTTTGCATGTATGCTTGTTTAGTGCGAGGTAGGGATCCGCGTGACCCCTACTGAGTCTGGCTGTGACTCACCCTTCTTCTTTCAGGTGAGCCGCGCCCGTCGTCTCCCGGTGTTTCCTGTGTGCCCGGAGACCGTGCCTAGCTGCCAGCAGTAGACGAGTTGCCTTGTTGGGCTCTCTTGTGTACTTTTGTCGGGGTATGCCCAGTGTAGTTGTACTTTTGGACTGCACTCTTGTGCCTCTGGACTAGTATATATATTTAGCACTTGTTTATTTTAAATTGCTTCCGCTCTCCTGCTAAATTTTTAAATGTTGAATCTAATATGCGCGCTTGTGATTGCAATTCGTTATGCATCCCCTCAACAAACTTCACTAACCCTTCAGGGGCCTCATCAGCCTCTTGGGTGGCTTCCCCAGTTCCTGGTATCGGTGTATCGATGTTATCGGTATATCGGTATCTGGCACTCTGGGTCGTCACAATTGGTATCAGAGCGGAGTTGAGGATTTGTATAAGGAATTGGAATTTATATTTGTCCAGAGCTAGTCCTTCGTGTTGTCTATTGCTGGCTTAGGTTGTTTTCCGTGTGATTGACGATTTTGTTGTTGTTTTATACTTTTCGGCAGTGCAAGATGCCACCTCGTCGAGGAAGACCTCCTCGAGCCCATTGGCGTGCGCCTAGAGTGGAGAGTGGTTCTGCTCAACCTCCTGCAGTTCCCGCTGTTCTTGCTGTTCCTGTAGTTCCTCCTCCAGCACCAGTCGTTGCTCCTCAGGTTGAAGTGCCTGGTAGTCGAGGCAAGGCTGTAGCGACCCGGATTCTGGATACTCGGCATACCCGGTAGGACTACCGGATACACGTGATACCGCATGGAACCCGCGAGGCCTCCCAAGAGCGGGAAAGCTCCGAAGGGAAAAAGGCACGTGTAGAGTACATTGAAGCCATAGAGATAGTACAGTAAGCAATTAATTTCATTAGATAGGTTTGCTAAAGTAGCAGAAATAAAATTACTTTTTAATTAAATGTTCAAATTAACAATTATCCCAGAGTCAGTCCAAAGCTAAAGACAACAAGTCTAGCACAGTACAGTCGACAGAAAAGAAAGACGTACCAAGAAGTCAGGAGAAGCCCGACGCAGGTACCAGCTGGCAGCAACGGCACCGTTGCTGCCAGCTGGTACCTGCGTCGGGCTTCTCCCTACTTCTTGGTACGTCTTTCTTTTCTGTCGACTGTACTGTGCTAGACTTGTTGTCTTTAGCTTTGGACTGACTCTGGGATATAATTGTTAATTTGAACATTTAATTAAAAAGTAATTTTATTTCTACTACTTTAGCAAACCTATCTAATGAAATTAATTGCTTACTATACTATCTCTGTGGCTTCAATGTACTCTACTGTCTTTTTCCCTTCGGAGCTTTCCCGCTCTTGGGAGGCCTCGCGGGTTCCATGCGGTATCACGTGTATCCGGTAGTCCTACCGGGTATGCCGGGTATCTGGAATCCGGGTCGCTACAGAATGGTATCAGAGCAGTATTCTAAGATGTTCGGAGTTCTTTTCTGAGCTATCAGAGCATTGTCGTGTGAAGTACATGGGAATATGAGATATACAGTATCCAAAGTCGTGAAAGTCCAGTACAGTCTTCAGCTGGCTGCGGTTTGCGATCTTTTGTCGCGTTGTTTTCTATGTGTTGTCTTGTGCGTGCTGTTCTGGCACTGTACGAGATGGTTCTGCTCTCGTCAGGTTGTGACGAGGTGTTTTCTTTTTGTCGTTGTATTTGTCTCGATCATGTTGTACTTGGCAGTGTTCGTCGGAAGGCTTGAATCTACGGTACATTGTTCGAGATCTTTTCCGTGAGTTGTTCAGGTTACTGTTGACCTTTGGCCTTGGTTTGATGACCGTACACATTCTTACGTTGTCTTGGTCATTCTGGCTTGAGTCTGTTCAGCTCCTGATGTGTTTCGCTTCTGTTGAAGTGCTCGATTGGATTCCGTGTTGGAGAAGTTGCTCAGGCAAGCTAGGATTTTCCTTCCTGGTGAGCTTTTGGTTGATCTAATTGCTTCTTGTCCCTTCTGGTGGAATCTTCTCGAGGTGTGCCTTGGAATTGCTATCTTAGTGATGCCTTTGTCCTGTGTCTGCTTAAGTGTGGACAGCCTTATTTTGAGCCTGATCTGCTCTCTGCTATACGGTTGCTTGGCTTTGGACTCCGTGATGGTGTTAAGAGCTGTCGTGTACTGTAGTTGTCGTGCCGTGTCCAGCGGCCGATATATGGTGAGGGCTCATTTATCGTTTTTAGGACCTGAAGGTAAACTGAGACCAATGCTTTCCTTGTGCTTTGTGTTGAAGCTGGTGCTCTTCTCCTGTTGCACTTAGGCTCCTTGTGATAGGTTGTTCGCGGGATCGGTACTCGTGGCGTGTGATTTGCGATCTTTGTTGATTGCAATGGCGCCTGGTGTGTGCTGAGGAGAGACTATCGAGGTTGTTCTGTTGCCTGTGCACATTGTTGAGAGTGCAGCGGAAGTGTGTGAGTTGGCTACTCACTGGTCGAGAGATTTGCTTCTTCTCGATGTGACTTCGTCTTGGCTTCCTGTGCCTTGACGTTGTTGTTGCCGTTCTGTTGTTGGTGATTTTCTGGTGTTGGCATTGGCATTTGCGAGTGTTGGGGAATTTGTCGGCATTCTTGCTGATTGAGTACCCTCTACTCTGCATTTTCTTTCTTGGGTGTTGTGCTCTCGAGGTGTGTTGGTGGTCCTTGAGTTGCGTTCCCCGAGATTGTTGTCGTTTCTTGCTATTGTGGGTCTTCTCTTGGTGAGCAGTCTGATGCGTGACCCATTCCTTGTGGTCGTGTGCTCAGCTGTTCCTGTGCCTTGATGTGACCCTGCTTGCAGTTGTGTTCCATGGTCCTGTGTTCAGAGTGGAACCGGAATCCTGCAGGTGCTGCCGCTGTGTTGTTTCTGTGAGTGCTGTTTCTCTATGATTTTGTGTCTCTGTCTTGGACCATTGTCTTGTCGGTTAGCTTTGCTGTACTCTTTTTCCCTAGAGTGGCTTGCGACTCGATCAGGTGTAATATCTGAATGAGGACTGACTTGATTGTGTTTGTGGTCCGATGCTGTTGTTGTCGTTGGTGTCCTGTGTGCCAGGTGTTCCCTGTTGCCTTTGGCACTAGAGCCGATGATGTGGTTGAACTGTCAGCTGTGAGGACTGTGTCTCCTCGTGTAAGCTGCCGCTTGCCGTGCTGCCGTTGTGTTTCTCAGTTGGTTGTCTATTGTTGTGGCAGTCGTCTCCTTTTCTTGTGAGACGTAAACGACGTTGCCTTGTGTCGGAGGTGTCGGACTTGTGTCCACTTGTGTCGTGCTCGATCCAGAGCATGTACTCGTGATTGTGGTCTGACGTTGTTCCTCTGAGCTGTGTTTCTCGAGATTTGTGTTGTTTTTGTGGTTGTGTTACCGGGTTGTTCTTCCCTGCTTCTCCTTTGTTAGTGCTTAATTTCGAGGGTGAAATTTCTTAAAGGAGGGGAGGATGTAATGCCCTGGATCCTTGGTAGGTCTTGCTGGATCTTTATTGGATCTTTTAGATTGGTTTCGGTGAGTTTCGGTTCGCTTTGGTTGCTTCGAGTTGAGTTTTACGATCCGTGTGGGTTTTTCTCTCGTACTAGTTACGGAACCCTACGGTGAGTTTACTTGTCAGTTCTCGACTCGTGGATGCTACAGCGACGATGTACTCTTCGAGCCGGTCGTTTCGAATATTTTTACGTATTTTTCTGAATTTGTGCATTTTTGGCGCATTTTCGGAATTTTCAGAAATTAGAAATATTTTCTAATTTCCTTTTCTTATAACCCCCCTTCTCTCTCTCCTCACTCTCGCGTTCTCTCCCTCTCTCTCCCGTTCTCTCACCCCGTCGCCTCCGACTGTAGACGGAGCCATCCAGGGGCGCGGTGGCGACGTCGGGGAGTTGCTGAGGCGCGTGATGGAGCGAGGATCGGTGCGGTTTGGGCGCGATCCCGAATAGTGGATTCAAAGCCAACGGTTCGATTCGCGGCGTGGTTTTCGGTGCGGTTTAGTCCATTCGGGGCACGGTTTCTTCGGTGGAGGTAGGGTGATGGTTCTTCACTTCCTCCTGCTCGTTTTCCCTGCCCTTGCACTTCGTTTGGCGCAGAAACGGTCGAGTTTGGGCTTGTTTAGCCTAAACCGTGATTTTTGGGTTTTGTAGGGTTCGTCGGAAAACGGCAATCATTCGTAGCTCGGTTAATGTTGAACTGATCGTGGGGATGTTAGGATCCCATCCATGCTTGTTTTGTGTTGATCGGTGGTCATTCGAGGCCGGTAGGAGCCCGAGAACATCGGTGACTCTTTTAGGGTTGATTCGTTGGAATCGCCCCGATCTTGCATTTTGATGCTTGCATGTGGGCTTTTTAGCCTCCTTATGTTATTTTTTCGTCGATTGGGTTGGTTTCCCCTGCGCTTCGGCGTGAATGGGGCGTGGAACAGGCCAATTTGGCCATTCCTCTATTTTCCCGCCGTAGCTGATGCGGCGGTCGTTCCAGGGACCGTCACTTGCTCTGACGGCCCCACGACTAACCATTACATTGGCTGGGTTGATTGAGTTCTTCGGGGTTCTGAGAGTGTGACGGCCCAGAGCTAGCGCGTCACATTTCTCTGATGCGTCCCGTGAGGTGCGTTATATCTCTTTTGTCATTTATTGTTTGGGTTAAGTCGGTTCCTCTAACGCGCTTGACCCAGCGCGTTAGATAGATGTAACGCGCCCTGTTCTGGCCGTTACATTCCGTTTGACCGACGTTGACCATTTGAGGCGGTGCCTCTGGCGGTGGTTCCCCCGTGCGTTAGGTGTTTGTAACGCGCCTGCCCCAGGCTGTTACATGCTGTGTTGGCTGAGTTTGGTTGCTGCGCCGTTGGATATAACGGTGGGGCCTCTGTGCGTCAGGCGTTTGTAACGTGCCCTGTGCTGGCCGTTACATGCCTCTCAGCTAGCTTTGGTTGTGGGTGTGTTGGCCCTGACGCGCCTGGTCTTGTGCGTCAGGTGGCTATAACGCGCTCGTTCCCATGCATTAGTTTGTTGTAACGCGCCTCGTCTAGCGCGTTACATGCTTCGTGTGTTTTGTGTTTGAGGGTTGTTGGCCCTAACGGCCCTGGTCTGGCGCGTCAGGTGTGTGTAACGTGCCCCATGCTGGCCGTTACATGCTGTTTTCCATGTTTTAGAGTTGGTTAGGGCGGTGTGAGTGATGGCTGCTCCCCCGACCGTCGCTCGGAGTGTAACGACCCAGGTCTAGACCGTCGTATTCTTGTAGCAGTCTAGGGGTGGTGCGTTACATCCCTTGTGCTCCGTTTTCTGTTGTTTCGGCTTGTCTTGGCTTGGCCTTGTGGTCTGCCCGCTGTCCTGTGGAGGTCTTCTGACATCCTATGAGGGCTAAGACTACGTTGTAAGGTGGCCAGGAGTCTTCTTACTTGAGGTAGGATTCTCTTTCCTACTTTTCGAGCATTGTTGTTAGGTTCGGGTCAACCCGGTCTGACCCAGTTGTTGACGTGTGACCTAGTGTGTGCATGTCTTGGCGGTTCTATCTAGTCCGAGACACTGGTTCTGGATGCCTCGAGGTATCGTTCACCTTGGGTTGCGTGTCCAGGCGTGTCTGAGGGTCTTCGGTGTTCCCTCTGGTCTCCGTGAGTTGTTTCCTGCGGAGTGTCGTTTCTTGTGGCTTAGGATTAGACCGATTGGCGGCTTGTTCCGCTATTTGTGACGATCTTACCTTTGAGTCATTCGACTCGGGATCGTTACGTGGTAGGTCTAGTTGCCTGGTCCTGAGTCTGTTGGCAGTGGTTGTACTGCCAGTGGTGCTTCGTAGTACGTGTGACAGGGCTTCCGTAGACTGTCTGTACTCAAGCACTTGTGTTTTGGAGTCTGTGCCTTGTGAACCTCCACTAGTCGTAGCCTGTGACGTAGGGTTTTTAGTACGTCACCCACCGGGAGTGGTGGACGGGCAGTTCCCGTTACACGGTTTTTAAGTTAGTTCCGTGGGCCCCGGCCAGCGGTAGCGTCCTACCGAGGGGAATACTAGCTAGAGGCCTGGCCTAGGTAGTGGTCAGTGTGTGCAGACGTAGTCAGGGACTGGGGACTTGCGTCGACGGGCGTGGCCCTGACTAGTCACTTGCAGTTGTGGTATTGCGGTCCTGTGTCCGTAGTTGCCGCTCTTCCTTGGGATTGTTGTTCCTTGGACCTAGTTCTTGGTGTGTCTAGTCTCCCCCGTGCTGCACACGGTCGGGTGGACGTGACACTTGTGGCGCAGTGTAAGACGTCAGTGGATGCAACTGGCTGTTCTTCTAGTGTGAGGGTACTCCTATCACTTGACCGTTGACTCTCAGCGTTTCTTGTGCGTCGTGACCTGTCTGGGTTGGCCTTTCAGTGGCTGTGCCCAAGGTCAGTGTTTCTGTCACATGCATGATGCTCTGGTCGTGCGTGGGACAGTGTGCACGACGTTCCAGTCGTGTGTGTGTGATCGAGTCTGTCGGTCGTCTGTGTGATCTTTTCTAGACCTTCTTGTCTGTTCTTGCAGGTCTTCGTCTTAGACCTGGTGTTGGGTCGACAGATCGATAACTTCTGACTTTGCCAGATCAGAGTCGCCCTTCTGTCGTTGCTTGGAGTAGTTTGGGGTGCCGAGGTTAGTTCGGCCGCCGCTTGTCTAGCGCGGATTCTTCCCCCTTTCTTATTTGTTCCCTACTCCTACTTCCGTCTGCTCACTACTGCATGTAGCATAGTTTTACAGCTTTGTACTGTAACTTTTCCTGCTTTGCTACACCTGCTGTTTTGTTGTTGTTGTTCCGTGTTACTGCGTGTTTTTCAGTGGGGATCCGCGTGACCCCTACTGAGCCAGTGACACGTGGCTCACCCCTGCTTTTCAGGTGGGGTGGCGTTGTTCGTCTGCTTCCGCGTGGTTCCAGGTGCGCGTGCTCGTTGCGTACCGTTGCTGCCAGCTGGCACCTGCGTCGAGCTTCTCCCGACTTCTTGGTACGTCTTTCTTTTCTGTCGACTGTACTGTGCTAGACTTGTTGTCTTTAGCTTTGGACTCACTCTGGGATATAATTGTTAATTTGAACAGTTAATTAAAAAGTAATTTTATTTCTACTACTTTAGCAAACCTATCTAATGAAATTAATTGCTTACTATACTATCTCTGTGGCTTCAATGTACTCTACACGTGCCTTTTTCCCTTCGGAGCTTTCCCGCTCTTGGGAGGCCTCGCGGGTTCCATGCGGTATCACGTGTATCCGGTAGTCCTACCAGGTATGTCGGGTATCCAAAATCCGGGTCGCTACAAAGGCTCTTAAAGAATTTCTCTTGTTCAATCCGCCTGCTTTCGACGGACAGCCTGATCCAGAGGTAGCGAGGCAGTGGCTGGATGCGATTGAGCGCGTGTTCCTATCTATGGAGTGCGCAGAGGACAAGAAGGTTATGCTTGCCGCATTTCAGCTCCAAGGTGCAGCCATTACATGGTGGAAAGTCGAGTGGCAGATTGCATTTCATTCCAGGCCCCTTCGGCAGATCACTTGGGCAGAGTTTGTTGCAGCTTTCGAGCGTGCCTATACTCCTGCCTATTTGTAGATGGCAAAGATGTACCAGTTCATGGAATTATTCCAAGGCGATATGACTGTGCTTCAATATCGAATAAATTTACGGAATTGGGTCAGTATGCGCCCCATGTGCTAGCAAATGAAGCTTTGAAGACTCAACAGTTTTTGCGAGGGTAGAGGCCAGAATTGAAATTACCTTTGATTGCGAGTCGAGTTGCTGATCTAGATGGTGCGTACCAGGCAACTGTGGCACTTGAGCTGGAGATGGCGAGACCTGGAGGGTATCCATAAATGGGGTTGGTTATGCCGGCGATGCAATTTCAGTAGACTTACCGACCGCTAGTGGCAGGAGTCCCCTCAGTCGCGTCAGAGGTTAGCAGTGCTTCTTCCCCTTCCAAGACCAAGTTTAAAAGGTTCAAGAAGAAGAAGAAGTTCTTTCAGCAAGAATCTCCTGGTACGGCTACTGTTCAGCAGCCGACATCGCCTTCTTTCCAGAGTCGTCAGAGTTCCGCTGTCAGTCAGCCGTGGACTTGTCGGAGATGCGGTGGTCACCATAACGATCAGCCGTGTTCTCTTCCAGTTGTTTGTTTTCGCTATGACCAGCCTGGTCACATTGTTCGAGATTGCCCGTTGAGGCCGAAGCCGGTGCAGGCTCCTCTGTTTTCTCAGCCTCAGCAGTCGCAGTTTAGACCTCCTACTGTACCTCAACCTCAGCAACAATTTTATCCGCAAGCTTCATCATCTTCCCTGTAGTCTTCAGCCGGATCCAAGAAGCAAAAGGGCAAGGTTTCCCATATTTCTCGAGCTGAAGCGGTTGCATCCCATATGATGGAAGGTACGATTATGCTTTATGGTCATTCAGCTCGTGTCTTGTTTGATTCTGGTGCTTCTCACTCTTTTATCTCTGAGGATTTCATTGCATGCATTAAGGAGCCAACGTCAGAGATAACTTGTGAATTGTATGTTGAGATGCCTTCTGGAGATTTTATGATCACGCCTCTGTGTTTGGAAGAATCTCCTGTCATAATTAATAATCGTCAGTTGCCAGCGAGATTGTATGCGTTGCAGCTGGTAGATTATGACATTATTCTGGGTATGGATTGGTTGGAGCAATATGGAGCTGTGGTTGATTGCAGATCAAAGAAGGTTTATTTTCAGTCACAGGGGAAATCAACATTTTATTTCCAAGGTATTCGATCCGTTCTTCTCGAATGATTATTTCTGCTATTCGAGCCTATAGGTTGCTTAGTGCAGGTTGCCAGGGATTCTTAGCTTCTGTGGTTGCTGTTGAGAAACCACGACAGGACGTCAGTGATATTCCTGTTGTCTATGAGTTCACTGATGTGTTTCCTGACGAGTTGCCAGGCTTGCCTCTAGAGCGAGAGATTGAAATGGTGATTGAACTGATTCCTGGTACAACCCCGTTAGCAAAGGCACCGTACCGAATGGCTCCAGCTGAACTAAAAGAACTGCGAGCACAGCTACTTGAATTACTGGAAAAAGGCTATATTCGCCCCAGTTTTTCTCCATGGAGTGCTCCAGTGCTATTTGTGAAAAAGAAAGATGGAAGCCTGAGACTTTGTATTGATTACAGACAGCTGAATTAGGTGACTATCAAGAATAAATATCCGCTCCCCAGGACTGATGATTTGTTTGACCAGTTACAGTCTGCTATTGTCTTTTCACGAATTGACCTTCGGTCTGGCTACTTTCAATTGCGAATCCGGGAATCTGATGTGGAAAAGACAGCTTTCAGTACTCGATATGGTCATTATGAATTTCTGGTAATGCCGTTTGGTTTGTCTAATGCCCCAGTAGCTTTCATGGACCTAATGCAGCGTATCTTTCGTCCATATCTGGATCAGTTCGTGGTGATCTTTGTTGATGATATTCTGATTTATTCTGCTTCTGACGAAGATCATGTGCAGCATTTAAGGATCGTTCTGTAGACTCTGAGAGATCACGAGCTTTATGCGAAGTTTAGTAAATGTGAATTCTGGCTTCGGAAAATTCATTTTCTTGGCCACGTGATTTTTGGTGATGGAGTAGCAGTGGACCCTGCAAAGATTGAAGATATTCTGAATTGGCAGAGACCGAGAACTGTAACAGAGATAAGAAGCTTTTTAGGTTTGGCTGGGTATTATCGAAGATTCATCCAGGATTTTGCAAAGATTGCAGCACCTATGACTAGACTGACTCGTAAAGATGTGCCTTTTGTCTGGTCGGATCAGTGTGAGGATAGCTTTGTTGAATTGAAAAGTCTCTTGACTTCTTCTCCAGTGTTGATTTTACCTTCCGGCTCGGGTGGATTTATGGTTTGCACAGATGCTTCTCGAGTGGGTTTGCGTGCAGTGCTGATGCAACATGGTCAGGTTATTGCATGTGCATCTCAGCAATTGAAACAGCATGAAGAAAATTATCCCACGCATGATCTGGAGCTAGCTGCAGTTATTTTTGCCTTAAAGATCTGGAGACATTATCTGTATGGTGAAAAGTTTCAAATTTTTACTGATCATCAGAGTTTACAGTATATATTCTCCTAGAAAGATCTGAATCTCAGGCAGAGGCGATGGATGGAATACATGAAAGATTATGACTTTACACTCTCCTATTAGCTGGGTAAAATGAATGTTGTGGCTGATGCTCTGAGCAGGAAGGTGCAAGTCAGTCATTTGTTGCTTCATGAATGGAAACTTTGGGAACAGCTTCCGAGCGAGGCGATTAGCGTGGATATTCCTGTCGACCCGAAGACAACGGTTTGTGCTACCTTGACTTTGGGTTCTTCTTTATATCAGCAAATTCAAGAAGCTCAGCAAGCTGATTCTGATTTGGCTCATGTTTTATCAAGATATGATGTTGAATTTGATGACGAGCTGGTTGTCAGTTTCCGTGGCAGGTTGTATATTCCCGCTGATGATTCTTTGAGATTTACAATTCTGAGTGAAGCCCATGGATCTCGCTTTGCTATTCACCCAGGTGTCACCAAGATGTATCAGAATTTGAAGAAGCAGCTCTGGTGGCCAGGTATGAAGAGAGATGTGGCTGTATTTGTTTCTAAGTGCTTGACTTGTCAGCAGGTTAAAGCCGAACATCAAAAGCCAGGTGGATTGCTTCAGCCATTAGAGATTCCAATGTGGAAATGGGATCATGTTACTACAGATTTTGTGGTGGGTTTGCCTTGGACTTCTCAAGGTTTTAATGGTATCTGGTTGCTTGTTGATAGATTGACAAAAACTGCCAGATTGCTGCCAATGAAGGTTGTTTGGAATGTGCAGAGGTTGGCCGAGCTTTATCTTCAGAAGATAGTGCCACTGCATGGAATTCCAACTTCACTTGTGTCAGATCGAGATCCACATTTTACCTCCGGCTTCTGGCGCAGTTTTCAGAAAGCTTTGGGCACTGAGTTAGCATTCAGTTCAGCGTATCATCCACAGTCTGATGGACAGTCGGAGAGGACTATTCAGACCCTGGAAGATATGTTGAGATCGTGTTGCCTTCACTGGCAGGGTTCGTGGAGTCAATATTTGCCACTTGTTGAATTTGCTTATAATAACAATTTTCACTCCAGTATTGGCATGGCTCCTTATGAGGCACTGTATGGTCGTCCTTGTCGTACTCCTCTGAACTGGTTTGATGTTGGGGATCGACTTTTGACGGGACCTGATATGGTACAGCAGTGTTCTGATGTGGTTCGTCTAATTCGGCAGAGATTGTTGACGGCTCAGAGTCGACAGAAAAGTTATGCAGATCAGCGCAGACGTCCACTACAATTTGAGCCAGGAGATATGGTTTTTGTCAAGGTGTCTCGATGAAAGGTGTTTCCAGATTTGGGAAGCGTGAAAAGCTTAGTCCGCGTTATGGTGGCCCGTTTCCTATTATTGAAGCTGTGGGTCAGGTAGCTTATCGTCTGCAACTACCAGCGGCTATGCAAGCTATTCATGATGTGTTTCATGTATCTCAGCTGAGGAAATATGTGCCAGATGCATCCCATGTTCTCGATGACTCTGTTTGGCCCGAAGTGACCGCTGATTTGTCTACGCCAGAGTTTCCTATTAGAATTGAAGACCGTCGTGAGCAGCGGTTGAGAAATAAGGTTATCCCTCTGGTAAGAGTTGCTTGGCAGCGTCACTCTGGTAATGAGTCTACTTGGGAGCGTGAAGATGAGATGCGTCAGCTTTTTCCTTTCTTATTCCAGTAAGGTATAATTCAGTTTCTCAATTTCCTCCTTATCCTTTGTTGTAAATTTCGAGGGTGAAATTTTTATTAGGAGGGAGGGATTGTGAGGCCCGTGCCTTGATGGATCCTTAGTAGTTCGGACCTAGAACTCATTCTAGAATTTTTGGCTATTTTCCTGGATTTTTAGGAAATTTTTTGGTATTTTTCCGGATTTAATTGGATTTAATTAAGGTTTTATGGAAATAATAAGGTTTATATATATAATAAATATATTATATATATATTAACTTTATTTTTTTTCCTTTAATCCCTCACCCTCTCTCTCTCCCCTCGTCGATCTCTCACTCACCCTCACGCTCTCTCTCTCTTGTCCGATCGCCTCTCCCCCTCTCCATGGGATTCAGGCGAAACGACGACGGTTCGAGGCGTGGAAGGTGCCGGTGGATTCCTCGTGTCGAGAGGAACGCGTGGACGCCCACCTTGACGTGTTTCATGGCTTGTGAGAGCGAGACGGAGCGTGGAGGCTCAGTGGTACCCTCCTCTTGCATGTGGCCTAATCGGCCGATTCAGCTTGAACGAGGTAGGGGGATGGAATCCTGAACTCGCTAGGATCATTTCCTATAGCTTGGTTTCTTGTTTAAACCCATGTGGCATGCATATTGGTTATTTTCCATGTTTAGGGTTTAAGCTTCGTTCTTCATGTTTAAGCCATTGTAGGCGTTGCATGTTGTTATTTTGTTGGTATTATGTTGTTTAGAACGTGTGGTTTGACAGGTTTTACAGGTTTTCGTCGTTACCCGGCGATTCCGGTTGCCCGGGAGGGAACCCACTTACAAACATAACCCGTCCGTAACCCAGACGGTGTGACGGTCCTTCCAGGAACCGTCACATCCGTAACGGTCCATAGGGGACGCGTTACGTCACTGTAACGGCCCTTTGGAGGCGCGTAACAGTGAGTGTAACGGTCCGGCTCCTGACCGTTACATTTCCGTTGACCCGTTGAGGCGGTTGGCCTGACGGCCTATCGGGCGGCCGTCAGGAGGCTGTAACGCGCCTGGGCAAGCGCGTTACACCGTTTTCTGAACGTTTAAAAACTGTTAGCGTTAGTTTTGGTCTCGGGTGGACCTGACGGCCTGTCGGCCGGCCGTCAGGGTGATGTAACGCGCCACCGTGAGGGTGTTACATCCCGTTTGATCAGTTTGAGCTGGAGCTTCGGTGGCTGTAACGGCCAGGGGCGGACGCGTCACAGCCGATGTAACGCGCCCTTCCCCGACCGTCACACAGCTGTAACGCGGTGGCAGCAGACCGCCACACGCCTGTTCGTTTCAAAAAGCTGCCGGCCTATTCTTTAATGCTTCCTGAAATGTTTATATGCCATGTTGAGTTATTTTATAATATAATGGCATGTTTGTAAATCCCAATAGAGTGGCTTTTCTTTCCTTGCAATGGAACCACTATTGTAGCCCTAAGGTCTTTGAGTACCGACCCGCTTGGGGATAGCGGAGGGGTGTTTCCCATCGCACGGTTTTTATGCTAGTACCGTGGGCTCCTCGCCAGTGGTAGCGTCCTACCAAGGGAGAAATCTAGCTAGAGGGCCAGGCTCAAGCGAGAGTTAGTGTGTGCACACGTGGTCAGAGGCTGTGGACTGACATTGACGAATGTCACTCTGACTGGTCACTTGGTTTGGTACTGTTTACGTGCTCAGCTTGTCGTGTTGCCGACTGCGAGTGCTTGAGACGCAGTGTAAGTCGTCAGTGGACGCATCTGGTTTCTGTTCCCGGTGGTTGTCCTACTCCTGCAGCTTGGATTAGTTGAGGCATATTCTACTGGTAGATTTAGTTTCAGTCGTTTAGACTTACTCGTTATTGGCATGTATTAGCTGTTATATCTGTTTAGTTAGATTTTACAGCTTTATTGTGATTAGTTATTCATGCCATTGCATGTTATTTAATTCAATGCATGCTCTAATTGCCTTTATTTTTGCATGTATGCTTGTTTAGTGCGAGGTAGGGATCCACGTGACCCCTACTGAGTCTGGCTGTGACTCACCCTTCTTCTTTCAGGTGAGCCGCGCTCGTCGTCTCCTGGTGTTTCCCGTGTGCCCGGAGACAGTGCCTAGCTGCCAGCAGTAGACGAGTTGCCTTGTTGGGCTCTCTTGTGTACTTTTGTCGGGGTATGCCCCATGTAGTTGTACTTTTGGACTGCACTCTTGTGCCTCTGGACTAGTATATATATTTAGCACTTGTTTATTTTAAATTGCTTCCGCTCTCCTGCTAAATTTTTAAATGTTGAATCTAATATGCGCGCCTTGTGATTGCAATTAGTTATGCATCCCCTCGACAAACTTCACTAACCCTTCAGGGGCCTCATCAGCCTCTTGGGTGGCTTCCCCAGTTCCTGGTATCCGTGTATCAATGTTATCGGTATATCGGTATCTGGCACTCTGGGTCGTCACACTCCAGGATTTGAAGATCACGCATATCCAGATTATGTTTACATATTGGACAAGGCGCTTTACGGTTTGAAACAAGCTCCCCGCGCTTGGTACGAGAGGCTGAGTTCTTTCCTTATCGACAATGGGTTCAAACGTGGTAACATTGATCAAACCTTGTTTACCAAAGTAAATGGTAAGAAAGTTTAAATTGTTCAAGTATATGTCGACGACATAATTTTTGGTTCTACTGATATCACCTTGAGTGAAAAATTTGCCAAACTTATGCAAGGTGAGTTTGAAATGAGTATGATGGGAGAATTGACCTTCTTCTTGGGCTTGCAGGTCAAACAAATGGTTGATGGCATTTTCATATGCCAAAGGAAGTATACTCGAGACTTGCTCACAAAGTACAATTTCAACAAGGTGAAACCACAACCCACACCCATGTCAACCTCAATCAAACTCGATCAAAATGAGAAAGGTAAATCTATGGACCAAAAACTTTTTAGAAGCATGATAGGATCATTGTTGTATTTAACTGCCAGCCGGCCCGATATTCAGTTTTCAGTTTGCTTGTGTGCGAGATTTCAGTCCAATCCGAAAGAAACACACATGTCGGCTGTGAAACGTATTTTTAGATATATTGCTGGTTCAGTACATTTGGGTTTATGGTTTCTTCATAATTCGAGCTTTGAACTGATTGCTTATTCTGACGCCGATTATGCGGGTTGTAAAGTGGACCGGAAAAGCACCAGCGGGTATTGCCAGTTTCTTAGGGGATGCATGGTTTCATGGGCCTCCAAGAAACAAAATTCAGTGGCTTTGTCAACCGCCGAAGCCGAATATGTGGCTCTTGGTAGTTGCATTGCCCAGGTGCTTTGGATCCAACAACAAATGATTGACTATAGCATCTCCTTCAAAAACACCCTAATTTTGTGTGATAACACTTCTGCTATAAACTTGTCAAAAAATCCAGTTCATCACTCTAGAACGAAGCATATCGAAATTAGACATCATTTCATTCGAGATCATGTTAGTAAGGGTGATGTTGAAATAAATTTCATTGAAACAAATAATCAAATTACCGACATATTTACCAAACCGCTTAATGAAGAAAAATTTACATGTTTTAGGAGAGAGTTAGGGGTGTGTAGAATAGAGGAGTTTGATTCATGAGTTTCTGCATTTTGCATCATACTTAGTGTTGCTAGCATGCATATTTTACATTTGTGTCATTCATACTGTTGCATTAGATGGGTCTCCTTTTTCATGCATATGCACCATGTTGCTTGAATTGTAATAAATTGAATTGTGTGATTACAATTAAGCAATAAAATTAACAGAAGTGCGGAAGTAATTCAAAATAACCAGAGTGGTACATATATAAACTAGTCCAGAGACACAAAAGTACTAGTCCTAAAAGGTACAACTACACGGGGCATACCCCGGCAAAAGTACAACAAAGGCCCAAAAAGGTGACCCGTCTACTGCTGGCAGCTAAGCACGGTCTCCGAGTAACTCACGAAACTCTGGGAGACGGCGGGCGCGGCTCACCTGAAAGAAGAAGGGTGAGTCACAGCCAGACTCAGTAGGGGTCACGCGGATCCCTACCTCGCACTAAACAAGCATACATGCAAAAATAAAGGCAATTAAAGCATGCATTTAAATAAAATAATAGGCATTGGCATGAATAAACTAATCACAGAAAAGCTGTAAACTCTAACTAAACAGGTATACCAGCTAATACATGCCAATAACGAGTAAGTCCAAATGACAGAAACTAAATCTACCAGTAGAATATGCCTCAACTAAGCCAAGCAGCCGGGAATAGGACAACCACTAGGAATAGAAACCAGATGCGTCCACTGACGACTTACACTGCGTCTCAAGCACTCGCAGTCGGCAACACGACAAGCTGAGCACGTAAACAGTACCAAACCAAGTGACCAGTCAGAGTGACATTCGTCAATGTCAGTCCATAGCCTCTGACCACGTGTGCACACACTGACACTCGCCTGAGCTAGGCCCTCTAGCTAGTTTTCTCCCTCGGTAGGACGCTACCGTTGGCCGGGAGCCCACGAAACTAGCTTACAAACCGTGTACGGGAACACCCCTCCGCTATTCCCAAGCGGGTCGGTACTCAAAGACCTTAGGCTCACAACAGTGGTTCCATTGCAAGGAAAGAAAAGCTACTCTATTGGGATTTACAAACATGCCATTATATAATAAAATAACTCAACATGGCGTATAAACATTTCGGTATGCATAAAGAATAAGCCGGCAACTTTTTGAACCTAACAGGCGAGTGGCGGCCTACTGCCACCGCGTCACAAGGGTGTAACGGTCGGGAACTGGCGCGTTATATCAACAGTGACGCGTCCGCCCCTATCCGTTACATCTACCGAAGTTCCAGCTCAAAGCAAACCAAACAGAGTGTAACGCGCTTGCCCAGGCGCGTTACACCGCCCTGACGGCCGGCCGATAGGCCGTCAGATCTACTCGAGGCTAAAATTCAACTAATAGTTTTTAATCGCTCAGAGCACGAAGTAACGCGCTCGCCCAGGCGTGTTATAGCCACCTGACGGTCGCCCGACTGGCCGTCAGGCCAACCGCCGAAGCCGGTTAACGTAAATCAACGAACGAGTAACGGTTGGGAGCCCCACCGTTACTCTCAATACGACGCCCCTTCAAAGGGCCGTTACATTTATGTAACGCGTCCCCTACGGACCGTTACTAGTGTGACGGTTCCTGGAAGGACCGTCACACCGTCTGGGTCACGGACGGGTTATGTTTGAAAACGGTTCCCTCCCAGACGATCGGAATCGTCGGGTAACGAAGAAACAAACCTGTTCTTGTCAAACCACACATCCTAAACAACAATATAACAACTAAAACTATCACATGCAATGCCCACAACTGATTAAACATGAAGAACAAAGCTTAAACCCCAAAAATAGAAAATAACCATTAAGCATGCCACGGGGTTCTAACTAAGCAAACTAGCTATAGGAAATGATCCTAGCGAGATCGAGATTCCATCCCTCTACCTCGTTCGAGCCGAAACGGCCGAAAAAGCCGCATGCAAGGAGGAGGGTTCACCGGGCCTCCACGCTTCGCCTCGTCTCCATGAACCACGAATCACGCCAAGATGGGTACCCCCGCGTTCTTCTCGACGCGAGGAATCCACGGGCACCTTCCACGCCTCGAACCGTCGTCGTTTCGCCTGCAACCCAAGGAGAGGGGAGAGGGGCGATCGGACGAGGAGAGAGAGAGAGCGTGAGAGATTGAGATCGACGAGGGAAGAGAGGGGGGGTGAGGGATAAAAGGAAAAAAATAAAATGAATATATATAATATATTTATTATATATAAAAATCTTATTATTCCCATAATCTCAATTAATTCTAAATAAATTCGGAAAAATACCATAAAAATTCCTAAAAATCCAGGAAAATAGCCAGAAATTCTAGAATAAATACTAGATCCAAACCACTAAGGATCCACTAAAGCACGGGCCTCACAGTCCCTCCTTCTAATAAAAATTTCGCCCTTGAAATTTACAACAACGGATAAGGAGGAAACTGAGAAAAGAATTATACCTCACTGGAATAAGAAAGGAAAAAGCTGACGCATCTCATCTTCACATTCCCAAGTAGACTCATTACCAGAGTGACGCTGCCAAGCAACTCTTACCAGAGGGATAACCTTGTTTCTCAACCGCTGCTCACGACGGTCTTCAATTCTAATAGGAAACTCTGGCGTGGACAAATCAGCAGTCACTTCGGGCCAAACTGAATCATCGAGAACATGGGATGCATCTGGCACATACTTCCTCAACTGAGAGACGTGGAACACATCATGAATAGCTTGCATAGTCACTGGTAGTTGCAGACGATAAGCCACTTTACCCACAGCTTCAACAATAGGAAATGGGCCAACATACCGCGGACTGAGCTTTCCATGCTTCCCAAACCTGGAAACACCTTTCATCGGAGATACCTTGACAAAAACCATATCTCCTGGCTCAAACTGAAGTGGACGTATGCGCTGATCTGCATAACTTTTCTGTCGACTCCGAGCCGTCAACAATCTCTATCGAATCAGACGAACTACATCTGAACACTGCTGCACCATGTCAGGTCCCGTCAAAAGTCTATCCCCAACATCAAACCAGTTCAGAGGAGTACGACAAGGACGACCATATAGTGCCTCATAAGGAGCCATGCCAATACTGGAGTGAAAACTATTATTATAAGCAAATTCAACAAGTGGTAAATATTGACTCCACGAACCTTGCCAATCAAGGCAACACGATCTCAGCATGTCTTCAAGAGTCTGAATAGTCCTCTCCGACTGTCCATCTGACTGTGGGTGATACGCTGAACTGAATGCTAACTCAGTGCCCAAGGCTCTCTGAAAACTGCGCCAGAAGCCGGAGGTAAAACGTGGATCACGATCTGACACATGTGAAATTGGAATTCCATGTAGTGGCACGATCTTCTGCACATAAAGCTCGGCCAACCTCTGCACATTCCAAGCAACTTTTATTGGCAACAATCTGGCAGTCTTAGTCAATCTGTCAACAAGCAACCAGATACCATCAAAACCTTGAGAAGTCTGAGGCAAACCCACCACAAAATATATAGTAACATGGTCCCATTTCCACCTTGGAATCTCTAAAGGCTGAAGTAATCCACCTGGCTTTTGATGTTCGGCTTTAACCTACTGACAAGTCAAGCACTTGGAAACAAACACAGCCACATCTTTCTTCATACCTGGCCACCAGAACTGCTTCTTCAAATTCTGATACATCTTGGTGACACCTGGGTGAACAGCAAAGCGGGAACCATGGGCTTCACTCAGAACCCCAAGTCTCAATGCATCATCAACGGGAACATATAATCTGCCCTGGAAACTGACGACCAGCTCATCATCAAATTCCACATCATATCTTGATACAACACGGGCCAAATCAGAATCAGCTTGCTGGGCTTCTTGAATCTGCTGATACAAAGCTGAACTCAAAGCCAAACTAGCACAAACTGCCATCCTCGGATCGGCAGGAATCTCTATACTAAATGCCTCGCTCGGAAGCTGTTCCCACAATTTCCATTCATGAAGCAACAGATGATTGACTTGCACCTTCCTGCTCAGAGCATCAGCCACTACATTCATTTTACCCGGCTGATAGGAGAGTGTAAAGTCATAATCTTTCATGTATTCCATCCATCGCCTCTGCCTGAGATTCAGATCTTTCTAGACGAATATATACTGTAAACTCTGATGATCAGTAAAAATCTGAAATTTCTCACCATACAGATAATGTCTCCAGATCTTCAGGTAAAAATAACTGCAGCTAGCTCCAGATCATGCATAGGGTAATTTTCTTCATGCTGTTTCAATTGCCAAGATGCATATGCAATAACCTTACCATGTTGCATCAGCACTGCACCCAAACCCACTCGAGAAGTATCTGTGCAAACAACAAATCCACCTGAGTCGGAAGGCAAAACCAACACTGGAGAAGAAGTCAAGAGCCTTTTCAATTCAACAAAGCTATCCTTACACTGATCCGACCAGACAAAATGTACATCTTTACGAGTCAGTCTAGTCATTGGGGCTGCAATCTTTGCAAAATCCTGGATAAATCTTCGATAATACCCAGCCAAACCTAAAAAGCTTCTAATCTCCGTTATAGTTATCGGTCTCTGCCAATTCAAAACAGCTTCAATCATTGCAAGGTCCACTGCTACTCCATCACCAGAAATCACGTGGCCAAGAATATGAATTTCCCGAAGCCAGAATTCACATTTACTGAATTTCGCATAAAGCTCGTGATCTCTTTGAGTCTGCAGAACGATCCTCAAATGATGCACATGATCTTCATCAGAAGCAGAGTAAATCAGAATATCATCAACAAAGATCACCACGAACTGATCGAGAAATGGACGAAAGATACGCTGCATTATGTCCATAAAAGCTGCTGGGGCATTCGTCAATCCAAACGGCATTACCAGAAATTCATAATGACCATATCGAGTACTGAAAGATGTCTTCTCCACATCAGATTCCCGGATCCGCAATTGAAAGTAGTCAGACCAGAGGTCAATACGTGAAAAGACAGTAGCAGACTGTAACTGGTCAAACAAATCATCAATCCTGGGAAGCAGATATTTATTCTTGATAGTCACCTGATTCAACTATCTATAATCAATACAAAGCCTCAGGCTTCCATCTTTCTTTTTCACAAATAGCACTGGAGCACTCCATGGAGAAAAACTGGGGCGAATATAGCCTTTTTCCAGTAATTCAAGTAGCTGTGCTCGCAGTTCTTTTAGTTCAGCTGGAGCCATTCGGTACGGTGCCTTTGCTAACGGGGTTGTACCAGGAATCAGTTCAATCACCATTTCAATCTCTCGCTCTGGAGGCAAGCCTGGCAACTTGTCAGGAAACACATCAGGGAACTCACAAACAACAGGAACCTCACTGACATCCTGTCGTAGTTTCTCAACAGCAACCATAGAAGCAAAGAATCCCTGGCAACCTGCACTAAGCAACCTGTAGGCTCGAATAGCAGAAATAATCAAACGAGAAGAACGGGATCGAATACCTTGGAAATAAAAAGCTGACTTTTCCTGTGGCTGAAAATAGACTTTCTTCGATCTGCAGTCAACCACAGCTCCATATTGCTCCAACCAATCCATTCCCAGAATAATATCATAATCTGCCAGCTGCAACGCATACAATCTCGCCGGCAACCGATGATTATTAATCATAACAGGGGACTGTTCCAAACACAGAGGTAAAATCATGAAATCTCTAGAAGGTAATTCAACAAATAGCTCACAAGTCATTTCTGATGTCGGCTCCTCAACACATGCCATGAAATCCTCAGAAATAAAAGAGTGAGAAGCACCAGAATCAAATAAGACACGAGCTGAATGACCATAAAGCATAATCGTACCTTCCACCAGATGGGATGCAACCGCTTCAGCTCGAGTTATATGCGAAACCATGTCTTTCTGCTTCTTTGATCCGGCTGAAGATTGCTGAGAAGACGCCGAAGCTTGAGAATAGAACTGTTGTTGAGGTACAAGAGGTCTGAATTGCGACTGCTGAGGCTGAGAGAACTGGGGAGCTTGCACCTGCTTCAGTCTCAGCGGGCAATCACGAACGACATGACCAGGCTGGTCACAATGAAAACAGACCACAGGAAGAGAACACGGCTGACCCTTATGGTGACCACCGCATCTCCGACATGTCCACGGCTGACTGACAGCAGAACTCTGACGAGTCTGAGAAGAAGGCGCTGTCGGCTGCTGAACAGTATCTGTACCGGACGACGGCTGCTGGAAAAACTTCTTCTTCTTCTTGAACCTCTTAAACTTGGTTTTGGAAGGGGAAGAAGCATTGCTAACATCTGACTGGACCGAGGGAACACCTAACACCGGAGGTCGGTAAACCTGCTGAGACTGCATCATCGGCTGAACTGACACCGCCTGCGGATATCCACCTGGTCTCGCCATCTCCAGCTCAAGTACCACGGCTACCTGGCACGCACCATCTAAATCAGCAACACGACTCGCGATCAAAGGCAATTTCAACTCTGGCCTCAATCCTCGCAAGAATTGCTGAGTCTTAAAAGCTTCATTAGCCAGCACATGGGGCGCAGATTGACCCAATTCCATAAACATGTTCCGATATTGAAGCACAGTCATACTACCTTGAGTCAGCTCCATGAATTGATACATCTTAGCCATCTGCAAGCAGGCAAGAGTGTAGGCGTGCTCGAAAGTAGCAACAAACTCTGCCCAAGTGATCTGCCGAAGAGGTCTAGAGTGAAACGCAATCTGCCACTCGGCTTTCCACGACGTAATGGTTGTACCTTGGAGTTGAAACGCAGCAAGCATAACCTTCTCATCCTCAGCGCACTCCATAGATAGGAACACGCGTTCAACTGCATCCAGCCACTGCCTCGCAACCTCTGGATCTGGCTGTCCGTCGAAAGCAGGCGGATTGAACAGAAGAAATTCTTTCAAAGCCTTGCCTCGACTACCAGGCACTTCAACTTGAGGAGCAACGACGGGCGCTGGAGGAGGAACATCAGGAACAGCGGGAACTACAGGAGGAGGTGCAGAACCACTTTCTTCCCTGGGCGCATCTCTAGGAGCTCGAGGAACTCGAGGAGGTCTTCCTCGACGAGGCGGCATAGTTACACTGCCAAAAGCATAAAACAACCACAAATACATCAATCACACGGAAAACATCCTATGCCAGCAATAGACGACACGAAGGACTAGCTCTGGACAAGCGTAAATTCCAATTCCTTATACAAATCCTCAACTCCGCTCTGATACCAGCTGTGATGACCCAGAGTTCAGGATACCGATATACCGATACCAAGAACTGGGGAAGCCACCCAAGAGGCTGATGAGGCCCCTGAAGGGTTAGTGGGGGTTTGTCGAGGAGGTGTATAACAAATTACAATTTGGAACGTGCATATTACAATTAAGCAATAAAATTAACAGAAGTGCGGAAGCAATTCAAAATAACCAGAGTGGTACATATATAAACTAGTCTAGAGACACAAAAGTACTAGTCCAAAAAGGTATAACTACACGGGGCATACCTCGGCAAAAGTACAACAAAGGCCCAAAAAGGCGACACGTCTACTGCTGGCAGCTAAGCACGATCTCCGAGTAACTCACGAAACTCAGGGAGACGGCGGGCGCGGCTCACCTGAAAGAAGAAGGGTGAGTCACAGCCAGACTCAATAGGGGTCACGCGGATCCCTACCTCGCACTAAACAAGCATACATGCAAAAATAAAGGTAATTAGAGCATGCATTTAAATAAAATAATAGGCATTGGCATGAATAAACTAATCACAGAAAAGTTGTAAACTCTAACTAAACAGGTATAACAGCTAATACATGCCAATAACGAGTAAGTCCAAACGACAGAAACTAAATCTACCAGTAGAATATGCCTCAAATAATACAAGCAACAGGGAATAGGACAACCACTAGGAACAAAAACCAGATACGTCCACTGACGACTTACACTGCGTCTCAAGCACTCGCAGTCGGCAACACGACAAGCTGAGCGCGTAAACAGTACCAAACCAAGTGACCAGTCAGAGTGACATTCATCAATGTCAGTCCACAGCCTCTGACCATGTGTGCACACCCTGACTATCGCCTGAGCCAAGCCCTCTAGCTAGTTTTCTCCCTCGGTAGGATGCTACCATTGGCCGGGAGCCCACGGAACTAGCTTACAAACCGTGTACGGGAACGCCCCTCTGCTATTCCCAAGCGGGTCGGTACTCAAAGACCTTAGGGTCACAACAGTGGTTCCATTGCAAGGAAAGAAAAGCTACTCTATTGGGATTTACAAACATGCCATTATATAATAAAATAACTCAACATGGCGTATAAACATTTCGGAATGGCCGGCAACTTTTTGAACCTGACAGGTGAGTGGCGGCCTACTGCCACCGCGTCACAAGGGTGTAACGGTCGGGGATTGGCGCATTATATCAACAGTGACGCGTCCGCCCCTATCCGTTACATCTACCGAAGTTCCAGCTCAAAGCAAAACAAACAGAGTGTAACGCGCTTGCCCAGGTGCGTTGCACCGCCCTGACGGCCGGCCGAGAGGCCGTTAGATCCACCCGAGGCTAAAATTCAACTAACAGTTTTTAATCGCTCAAAACACGAAGTAACACGCTCGCCCAGTCGCGTTATAGCCACCTGACGGTCGCCCGACTGGCCGTCAGGCCAACCGCCAAAGCCGGTCAACGTAAATCAACGAACGAGTAACGGTTGGGAGCCCCACCGTTACTCTCAATATGACGCCCCTTCAAAGGGCCGTTACATTTATGTAACGCGTCCCCTACGAACCGTTACTAGTGTGACGGTTCCTGGAAGGACCGTCACACCGTCTGGGTCACAGACGGGTTATGTTTGAAAACTGTTCCCTCCCGGACGACCGGAATCGTCGGGTAACGACGAAACAAACCTGTTCTTGTCAAACCACACGTCCTAAACAACAATATAACAACTAAAACTATCACATGCAATGCCCACAAGTGATTAAACATGAAGAACAAAGCTTAAACCCCAAAAATGGAAAATAACCATTGTTCTAACTAAGCAAATGAGCTATAGGAAATGATCCTAGCGAGATCGAGATTCCGTCCCCCTACCTCGTTCGAGCCGAAACGGCCGGTGTAACGACCCAGAGTTCAGGATACTGATATACCGATAACATCGATACACCGATACCAAGAACTGGGGAAGCCACCCAAGAGGCTGATGAGGCCCCTGAAGGGTTAGTAGAAAAGTGCTGAGGGGTATGCATAACGAATTGGAATTTGGAACACGCAATTTACAATTAAGTAAAGAAATTAACACAAGTGCGGAAGCAATTCAAATAAACAGAGTGATATATATATATACACTAGTCCAGAGAAGCAAAAGTACTAGTCCACTGGTACAACTACACGGGGCATACCCCGGCAAAAGTACAACCCAAGCCCAAAGGGCAGCTCGACTAACGTTGGCAGCTAAGCACGATCTCCGAACTAACTCACAAAACACCGGGAGACGGCGGGCGCGGCTCACCTGAAAGGAGAAAGGGTGAGTCACAGCCAGACTCAGTAGGGGTCACGCGGATCCCTACCTCGCACTAAACAAGCATACATGCATAAATAAAGCAAGTAGAGCATGCATTTAAATAAGCTAACAGGCAATGGCATGATCGAACTACTCAAGTAAAGCTGTAAACTCTAACTACACAAGTGTAACAGCTAAAACATGCCACAGCTAAATAATGCAACGATTAAACCGAATCTACCAAAATAGTAGGAGCCTTAACTAATCCAGGCAACAAGGAAGGACAACCACTGGAGCAGAAACCAGAAGCATCCACTGACGACTTACACTGCGTCTCGAGCACTCGCAGTCGTCAAAGCGACAAGCCAAGCGCGTAAACAGTACCAAACCAAGTGACCAGTCGGAGTGGCACCCGTCGGTGTCAGTCCACAGTCTCCGAACACGTGTGCACACACTGACTCTAGCCTGAGCCAGGCCCTCTAGCTAGTTTTCTCCCTTGGTAGGATGCTACCATTGGCTGGGAGCCCACGGAACTAGCTTACAAACCGTGCATGGGAAACACACCCCTCCGCTATCCTCAAGCGGGTCGGCACTCAACAGACCTTAGGGCAACAACAGTGGCTCTGTTGCATGGAAAGAAAAGCTACTCTATTGGTATAAGAAACATGCCGTTGAATATTAAAACAATATAAACATGGCATTAATGCATAATGGAACGCAAAACGAAAGGGCTGGCAACATATTAAAACCATCAGGGAAGCGGCGGTCGGATGTCCACGCGCTATTTGGAAGTGACGGTCGGGGACTGGCGCGTTACACCAAGAACGACGCGCTGGTCTCCATCCGTTACTTCCACCTGAGTTCCAGCTCAAAGGACCTAACAGGGAAAGTGACGGTGGGGGTCCTATGCGTTGCTTCGAAGCGACGCGCGGGAGCTCCGCCGTTACTTTCACCCGAGGCCTAAATCCAACGTACCATATTTAAAACTGCTAGCAGGCGAAGCGACGCCCCAACCCAGGCGCGTCGGACTGAAACGACGGTCGGCCGACTGGCCGTCGGGCGCACCGCCTGACCGGGTCAACACAAAACAACGCACGAGTAACGGATGGAGCTCCCACCGTTACTCTCCAAATGACGCGTCCTCGACGGGCCGTCGTTTGGAAACGACGCACACCCCAAAGACCGTCAGGCGTGTGACGGTTCCTGCCAGGGCCGTCACACCACCTGGAACATGGGCGGGTACGGTTTGAAAACCGAAGCCCTCCCGGATGATAGAAATCGTCGGGTAATGCCGTAAAAACCTGTAACCTGTCAAACCACACATGCTAAACAACACTATCAAGCTCAAAACACCCGCATGCATCAACCCAAACCCACTAAACGGCTAAATTACTCATTTATACCAAAAATGGGGAAAATGGCCAAATGCATACAACGGGAAACCTAAACAACGAAATGAACTACCGGGAAAGCTCCTAGCGAGCTCAGGATTCCATCCCCCTACCTCTTGCAAGCCGAAACGGGCGAGAAGGCCGCATGCACCGAGGTAGGCTCACCGAGCTTCCAAGCTCTAACCCGCTCCCACGATCACCGAACCACGCCGAAGTGGACACCTACGCGTTCCTCTCGACGCGAGGAATCCAACGGCGCCAACCTTGTCTCAATCCGACCTCGTCTCGTCCGCGATCCCTAGGAAGGGGAGAGGGACGATCGCATGGAGGAGAGAGAGAGAGAGGGTGAGAATGAGAGATCGACGGGGGAGAGAGGGTGAGAGAGGGATTAAAAGAAAAAAAAAGAAATTAAAAATATATATAATATAATTATTATATATATTAAAATCTCATTAATTCTAATAACCCTCAATTAACACCAAATAAATCTGAAAAAATACCAGACAAATTCCTAAAAATACAGGAAAATAGCTGAAAATTCCAGAACAACTAATAAAACAAAAACCATCAAGGATCCATTAAGGCACGGGCCTTACAGTCCCTCCCTCCTTACAGAAATTTTGCCCTCGAAATTTACAACAACCGAAAAGGAGGAAACTGAGAAAGGACATATACCTCACTAGAATAAAAAAGAAAAAGCTGACGCATCTCATCTTCGCGCTCCCAAGTAGACTCATTACCAGAGTGACGCTGCCAAGCAACTCTTACCAGAGGAATAACCTTATTTCTCAACCGCTGCTCACGACGGTCTTGAATTCTGATAGGAAATTCTGGCGTGGACAAATCAGCAGTCACCTAGGCCATACTGAATCATCGAGAACATGAGAAGCATCTGGCACATATTTCCTCAATTGAGACACGTGGAACACATCATGAATAGCTTGCATAGCCGCAGGAAGTTGCAAACGATAAGCCACCTGACCAATAGTTTCAATAATCGGAAAAGGGCCAACATACCGCGGACTAAGCTTTCCACGCTTCCCAAATCTGGAAACACCTTTCATCGGAGATATTTTAACAAACACCATATCTCCAGGCTCAAATTGTAGTGGACGTCTGCGCTGATCTGCATAACATTCTGTCGACTCTGAGCCGTCAACAATCTCTGCCTGATCAGACGAACCACATCAGAACATTGATGCACCATGTCAGGTCCTGTCAACAATCTGTCTCCAACATCAAACCAATTCAGAGGAGTTCGACAAGGACGACCATAGAGTGCTTCATAAGAGCCATTCCAATACTGGTATGAAAACTGTTATTATAAGCAAATTCAACAAGTGGCAAATGCTGACTCCACGAACCCTGCCAATCAAGGCAACACAATCTCAGCATGTCTTCCAGAGTCTGAATAGTCCTATCTGACTGTCCATCTGACTGAGGGTGATACGCTGAACTAAAAGCTAACTCAGTGCCCAAAGCTTTCTGAAAACTACGCCAGAAGCCGGAGGTAAAATGTAGGTCACGATCTGACACAAGTGAAATAGGAACTCCATGCAGTGGCACGATCTTCTGCACATACAGCTCGGCCAACCTCTGCACATTCCAGGAAACTTTAATCGGCAACAATCTGGCAGTTTTAGTCAATCTGTCGACTAACAACCAGATGCCATTAAAACCTTGAGAAGTCCGAGGCAAACCCACCACAAAATCTGTAGTAACATGGTCCCATTTCCACATCAGAATTTCTAACGGCTGAAGCAAACCACCTGGCTTTTGATGTTCGGCTTTAACTAACTGACAAGTCAAGCACTTAGAAACAAACACAGCCACGTCTTTCTTCATACCTGGCCACCAGAACTGCTTCTTCAAATTCTGATACATCTTGGTGACACCTGGATGAATAGCAAAACGGGAACCATGGGCCTCACTCAAAATCTCATTCCTCAAATCATCATCAGCGGGAACATACCATCTGCCTTGAAAACTGACAACTAGCTCCGTATCAAAATCCACATCATAACTTGATATAACACGAGCCAAATCAGAATCAGCTTGCTGGGCATCTTTAATCTGATGATATAAAGCTGAACCCAAAACCAAGCTAGCACAAACTGCCATCTTCGAATCAACAGGAAACTCTGCACTGAATGCCTCACTTGGAAGCTGTTCCCATAATTTCCATTCGTGAAGCAACAAACGACTGACCTGTACTTTTCTGCTCAGAGCATCAGCCACAACATTCATTTTACCCGGCTGATAGGAGAGTGTGAAGTCAAAGTCTTTCATGAATTCCATCCATCGCCTCTGCCTAAGATTCAAATCCTTCTGGGAGAAAATATACTGTAAACTCTGATGATCAGTAAAAATTTGAAATTTCTCACCATACAGATAATGTCTCCAGATCTTTAAGGCAAAAACAACTGCAGCTAGCTCCAGATCATGCGTGGGATAATTTCCTTCATGCTGCTTCAACTGCCGGGATGCATATGCGATAACTTTACCATGTTGCATCAGCACTGCACCCAAACCTACTCGAGAAGCATCTGTATAGACCATAAATCCACCCGAGTCGGAAGGCAAAGTCAACACAGGAGAAGAAGTCAATAGCCTTTTCAATTCAACAAAGCTAGCCTCACACTGATCCGACCAGACAAAGGACACATCCTTATGAGTCAATCTAGTCATCGGGGCTGCAATTTTTGCAAAGTCTTGAATGAATCTACGGTAATACCCAGCCAAACCTAGAAAACTTCGAATCTCTGTTACAGTTCTCGATCTCTGCCAACTCAAAATAGCATCAATCTTTGCAGGGTCCACTGCCACTCCATCACCAGAAATCACATGACCAAGAAAATGAATTTCCCGAAGCCAGAATTCACATTTACTAAACTTCGCAAAAAGCTCGTGATCTCTTAGAGTCTGCAGAACAATCCTCAAATGCTGCACATGATCTTCATCGGAGGCAGAATAGATCAGAATATCATCAACAAAGATCACCACGAACTGATCAAGAAATGGACGAAAGATACGCTGCATTAGGTCCATAAAAGCTGCTGGGGCATTAGTCAAACCAAATGGCATAACCAGAAATTCAAAGTGACCATAACGAGTGCCGAACGCAGTCTTCTCCACATCGAATTCCCGGATTCGCAATTGGAAGTAGCCAGACCGGAGATCAACCCGTGAAAAGACTATAGCAGACTGTAATTGGTCAAACAAATCATCAATCCTGGGAAGCGGATACTTATTCTTGATAGTCACCTGATTCAATTGCCTGTAATCAATACAAAGTCTCAGGCTTCCATCTTTCTTTTTCACAAACAGCACTGGGGCACTCCACGGAGAAAAACTGGGGCGAATATAACCTTTTTCCAGTAACTCAAGTAGCTGTGCTCGCAGTACTTTCAATTCAGCTGGAGCCATTCGGTACGGTGCCTTCGCTAAGGAGCCGGTACCTGGAATCAATTCAATCACCATTTCTATCTCTCACTCTGGGGGCAAGCCTGGCAACTCGTCAGGAAACACATCAGGGAATTCACAGACAACCGGAATATCACAAACATCCCGTCGTGATTTTTCAACAATAACCACTGAAGCAAGGAATCCCTGGCAGCCTGCGCTAAGCAACCTATAGGCTCGAACAGCAGAAATAATCATACGAGAAAATCGGGATCGAATACCTTGAAAATAAAAGGCTGATTTTCCCTGTGGCTGAAAATAGACTTTCTTCGATCTGCAGTCAACCACAGCTCCATAATGCTCCAACCAATCCATTCCCAGAATAACATCATAATCTGCCAGCTGCAACGCATACAATCTTGCCGGCAACTGGTGATTATCAATCATCACAGGAGATTCTTCCAGGCACAAAGGTGTAACCATGAAATCTCCAGAAGGCAATTCAACAAGCATCTCACAGGATACCTCAGAAGTCGGTTCCTCAATACATGCCATGAAATCCTCAGAAATAAAAGAGTGAGAAGCACCAGAATCAAATAAGACACGAGCTGAATGACCATAAAGCATAACCGTACCTTCCACAAGATGGGACGTAACAGCATCAGCTCTAGTCAAATGAGAAACCTTGCCTTTCTGCTTCTTAGAACCAGCTGAAGATTGCTGAGAAGACGCCGATGCTTGAGAGTAAAATTGTTGTTAAGCTTGTGGTGCAGGAGGTTGTTGACACCCGTTTTATACCCAATAAGTCGGGTCGTCTCCTTATTCATTCTATACGATGCTCCGAGTTGTTCACCCTTCATTGAGATTCTTGGTCAGTTGAAGCTTGTTTCTTGGGTCTTAATTCCTGGATTAAGATGTGGCTCTCGGTGGCATTTCGTTGGATGAATCTTAGCAAACCCTTCACTCTATTTTTGAACCTCAATATTAATAACGGTCCCAGTCAGGCGCGTTGCTTCCTTCTGACGGATGGGTCCTGGACCGTTACTTTTTGAAGAGTCCTAAGGCTTAAAGCCTCGTGTTCAGAGCTTATCTTTTTAAATTCCACGTTGATAATAACGGTCTGTCGTCCAGCCGTTGTTTCATTCTAACGCCCTATGCCTTGGCCGTCGCTTCCTTGAAGAGTCCAGCTTGTTGGGTCTTCCTCCCGTTGATCTTATCTCTTTGGGATAGGGTTGAAAGTGACGGATGATCCCCCATGCGTTACCTCCAAGTGGCGGTCTATCGTGCAGCCGTTACTTCCTTCCGAGAGTCCTGGCAGTTCAGGCCTTTTCTCTACTGCTCTGTGGTCGAGATAAGGATTTGGATTGACGTTATCTCTTTCAAATCCGATCCTTAGGACCCCCCGTTTGTTTCTAAGGACTCTTGGTGATATTATCTTCGAGGATTTGCTAAGATTTATCCCTCTTTCCTGCTGAATTATCCTCTGCTCGACCTAAGAGTTTGAGGGTCTATAAATAGAACCCTTGACTTCATGGCCAAAGGAGAGGAAGATTTGAATTCGCGACGAAGTGCTGCCGAACTCAGGAGCCATCTTCATCCAGGAGGAGCTGCTTCCCACGTCCATCCATCTTCTAATCAAGGGAGTACTTTAGTTTTGTCTTTCAAGTTCATCCTTGCATGCTTGAGTTCTTCCTTGGTTTTCTTCAAACAAAGCATTGTCCCTCCTCTTCCTCCACGTTTTTCACTGTTCTTTAAGCATACAAACATCCTCCCAAACTTTTAAAACACCCAGAGGGGTTAAAAAACCAAAACTCCCCGATAATTCTCTCTCCTTTTGATGTTCTTAAGCTCTTTAAGAATTGATGCTATGCTTGTAAAAAGGGCTAATTGAGGTTGTCTTGTCTTATCTTCCTACATCTTTGGCAGGTTTACAGGTTCATTAGCACGAGGCCCAAGTCTTCTAGCCGGCTGGAAGAGTTGGAGTTAAAAGAATTCAAGCTTTACTACTGCAGGTTACCTGACGGTCTGGTGCAGGCGCGTCACTATCCTCTGGCGGTCTATCGTGCGGCCGTCACTTCCAAGCGACGCACAGGGTTCTGGCCGTTACTTCCAAGTTGATCTGCAGGCTTTCCTTGGTTTTCTCTCCCGTGGGCGGGTGCTTCATCCACCTATTTCCAAGGTATATTCAGGTCTTTGACTTGTGTTTACTTTGGTGGCGATCACATCTTTCCTTGGTATTGGGCATTAGCTGTCTTCTTCATATCTTCTTTATTTTCCTTGCTTGTTCCACCCCTAGCGGTGTGTTTTTATTTATTCCTTGCTCCACGCCCCGGCGTGTGTTTTCCTTTTCCTTAGCGTAATTTGATTGAGGTAGCATGCCCATGCTAGAGTTGGCTATGATGGCCTAGGTTCATGTTCACATGTTCATGGGTTTGAGTAGATCTTTGATTGCTTGTTTGTCATCTTGCCATGTTACTTTACAAACCTCAAAAGTAAGATAAAAGATAGGCAAATAAATATCAACAGATAATTTTTTGGCGATCACGGTGGGACAACTTGTGCCAATCATGCTCTTGATTCTTGTTTAAAACCTGCCATCATTTGCTCGTTGAGTTGCCCTTTGTTTCCCCTTTGATTACTGCATATTCTGGTTTTCCGAGTTCTCTGACGGCCAGGTGTCCCAGCGTCACAGTTCTCTGACGCAGGGGCATTAGACCGCCACATTGGTTCTGCTGTGAGAGCTCCCATGGGTTTCCCGGTTATTTCTGTTTGGTTTTTGTTCTCTGGCTCATCTGACGGTCTCATCCCCCTGCGTTATATATTATCTGGCGGTCTGGCCTTCGACCGTTATTTTTCTCTGACGCAGGGTCCTTCGACCGTTATTCTCCTGGCAGGTACGCATCCGAGGTGCATTGATTTCCGTAGTTTTTGCTGTGATTTATTGCTTGGGTGATACTTGACCTCCTTCTTGCTTTGCTCATATCTGTATATCATGGTGTGCACTATTGATTGTTAGATTGTTAGGCTAGACTTTGCATGCACTCCGGTGCACATAGGGTCATTCATCTTCTCATACATTAGATTGCATTTTCCTACCTTGTTGTGAGGACCTCTCGTCTCCATATTCCTTGGGGCCGACTAGGAAATCCCAGCAGGGACCTCCATAAGTCCCCGTGAGCCGTGGATTCCCACACGGACGCCGGGCTGGTTGTACCTTTCCCACCCCGTGTCTAGGGTTGCATAAGTGATTGAATGGTTACACTTAGAGTCAAACCAAGTCCCATATCCATCTCCTATTAGGAACCCATTGTTGAGAATACATATCGATCAATTCACTAAAGTTCCAAAGGATAAATCATAAGAATCTTGTCGCATCATTCTAAACAACTTGCTTGATTTTTGAGTGTCTTCATCTTTTATCACTTACATCTTGTTAAAATCACCTAAGTTCGGTTGCTTATTGTGTGCTTTGTGTTGGATGTTTTTGCTTTTTGTCAAGGTTGTCCGTTGCATGTGGAGTTGTTTTCGTCCCTCTGAATCGTTTTCTCGAGTCGCTTCCTCCTTCACGTTCTATTCCAATCCCCTCTTCGAATCTACCATGGCATCCTTCAATCCTCCACATTCCCAAGAGGACTCTCTTCCTCAAGGGCTCCTTGAGAACCCCCCTAGGGTTGCCACCTTTCCCTCCGGAGAAGGGACTGCCCCTCTCCCGTCCTCCACATCTGTGGGAGGTAGTCAAGGTACCCCTTCTCTTTCTACTCCTTCCGCGGGCTCCGTCCTTCAAATGATGGCCCAATTGGACCCGACCCAACTTCAAGTCCTATATCAAGCTATGCAAGGGTCCAACGCTTCTCCCTCCGCCGCTGTTCCAGGTCAATCTAATCCTTCCATTATTGGGCCGTCCGTTCAGCCCACTCCGATTGACCTCACCCCGGTCCAACCTCGGACCATCACTTTCGCCGGCATGGAGATGGGCCAATCTTCCAATTCAGCCCATCAGTCTTTTGATAAAGGGAAATCGCCTATCCCTTCTTTCGTCCAGGTGGATCATCACAATTCCGGTTCGGTGGCTTCACAGCTTCTCACGAACCCCTCTGATTTCCTACACCCTCAGCAAGGGGTGGCCCAAACTCACTCCCATCCGGGTATATCTCAGGCTCAATATCCTTCTTACAGGCCCCCTATTTCCACTGTCTATCCTTCTACTCATGCCTATGGGCCTCCCCTTTCTGCTACAGTCATTCCGTCCGCTCCTCAAATACAATCGGCGTCCTTCACTACCCCTGCTCCCTCCCAAGAGCAGGACTTGCTTGACAAGTGGGCTGCCATGCAGCAACAACTCGATTTCCTCCAGAAAAGGGTTGGCCCACAATCCTTGGCCGATATTCCTATTCCGAGCTTCCAGAACATTCGGTTCCCTCCGCAATCAGAGCTTCCCAACTACCGTAAGTACGATGGGAACAGCAATCCCTTTATCCATGTGAGGGATTTTCTATATGAATCGGCGCAGTTCCAATATGATGATCGCCTCATGGCGTATTTATTCCGCCGATCCTTAGATAGAGTTGCTCTGGAATGGTTCTATTCTTTGCCACTGGAAGAGGCCGAAAGTTTCAAGGTAGTTAAGGACAAATTCATTCAGCGGTTTCAAGACAGGGTTGGACCGGAATATTCATTTACAGACCTAGTAGCCGAAAAGATGAAACCGGAAGAAGAGTTCGCCACCTATGCAGACAGGTGGAGGCAGATGGCCGCCAGAGTGCCTGGCCATATTCCGGAGGAAGAGAAGGTCAAATTGCTGATCTCCAATGCCACGCCGACTTTTCGCAACATCCTGGCAATGAATGATATAGCTAACATGCATCAACTCTACAGCCGGGCGCACTTCATACAGACTCAATTCAAGGACTCCCCTATCCATTCTCTCTTCGAAAACCAAAAGCCCAAGTACAACAAGAAACCACAAGGGCCGGTTACCGAGGGAGTCCAAACAAACGAGCAAGTACAAGCCGTTGCTTTTCCATTTCAGGCCGCACCCTTCCGCTACAACCAAAACCCCCGCAATCCACAAAACCCCGCTCCACAAAGCTTCCAGGCCACTCCACAAAACCCTCCCCCCTTCTTCACCATTCCTCAAAACACCTTCACCATTCCACAACAACCACCGCCACCATCACAATACCATAACGTCCCTCCACCCAACGGCTACAACAACAACAACCCTAATAGCAAGCGCCCGGCTCCCAGGAGAGCCCAGTATCCTCCGTTGCCAGAGACACTTACAGATATTTTCTCGGCACTCATGTCAATAAATGTAATCCAACTTCCTCCGGAACGACCTGTTTGGAACCCGGCGGTTGATCAGACTAAATATTGCATGTTCCATAGGCAGCCGGGCCATATCATAGAAGGATGCTTTCAATTCCGAGATCTGGTATATGACCTTCATGAGGGGCAGAGAATCGACTGGGCCGAAATGCATAGGGCCATTGTTGAGATTAAAGAGAAGAGAAGGCAGCCGCAGGGGCAGCAAGTGCAGCAGCATCAAGCACCGCAGCCGCAGCAGCCGCCACAACAGCAGCAACCGTAGCAAGTACAAGACCTGGGCATCCATCAGAACCCGATGCCGAATCATCCACCCGCTCCTCAGCAGCAGCCACCGGCACCAGCACAAGTAAACGTGGTTCAACCCCCGGCCCCCAATGCCGGGTGGTCTTTTGATGATGATGGCGTCGCACCGCAAGTAATGGCCTTCCACCACAACCTCTGCAACCATTCCTTCATCCTCCCTACACAACCGACACCCTCTCCGCTCATCTTACCTTCCACACCCGCTCCAGCAAACCCTCTACCGCTCTCCATCCCATCATACCCTCCAACACTTACTCCCCTCACTATCATCACACCACCACCTAATCCTTCGCCCACTCTCAAACATCCACTAGCCTTCCCTCCACCCGCATCGACGTCCATCACCACCGTGCCTTCCACCAATCCCTCACCTATCATCCGCTCACCCCCCATTAACCTCACCAACCCTACGCTCCACCAGATCACCTCCCCCGCACCACCTGTCCCACTCATCCACCCTACAGGGCCCATCATACTCTCTTCGGATGCTGCGGCAAACTATGCCTTAAGGAGCGAGAAGATGTTCCATAGGAATTACGTTACTACTTCTAATCCCCAGTCCACCCAGCCAACGGCCGAGCAAGAGGAAGCTGAACCTTTGCCGGGTACCCAATATGACTTGCTACATCATCTGGATCGGGTGCCCGCTAAGATATCCGTGCTGGAGCTGATCAAAAGGTCTACCCTTCATCAGGATGCACTGAGGGATTTCCTACAGAAGGTGATGGTTAGTGAAGACATGGCAGTCGACAGCTTACCAACGGCACTAGCAACTATCTCCAAAGGGCCGGCAATTACGTTCTCAGAAACGAGCTTGCACCTCCGGGGGCTCGGCAAATGCTGCTCTGCATAACAATTACCCTGAACAAAGTCAACATTGAAGTAGCACTGGTTGACACGGGGGCCTCAATTAATGTTTGTCCACTTAGCACCCTCCGAGCATGCAACATATCTGAAAAGTTACTACGGCCTACTCCCACCACTATAGCAGCATATGACAACTCAAGGCGAGCATGTCACGGGATAATCACCATTCAGGCAGAGCTCGGGCCCCTTGCTATGGCTGTGGAATTCTATGTTCTCGATATCGACCCTATGTTCAAGGCTATCTTGGGTCGTCCCTGGATTGACACGCTTGGCGCCGTACCCTCCACCGCACATCAGTGCGTTAAATTCCCCTTCCAAGGGAGGGTCGTCAAAGTCAAGAGCTTGTCCACGGTGCAGACAGTCAAGGCCATCTCAGATCAAGTTCTTCCCACACTCTGGCTGAGCAGCCGGCCCGTTTTGTCAGTGCTTGATTTGAACTTTCCTTGGGCTTACACATCTCCTAAGCCCATCACTACTCCAGTCAATGTCAAAGTGAAGCCGCAGATTCGGGATTCAAAGGGGTGGAACATTATATTGAAACTGGGCTATCAACCGGGGAGAGGCCTCGGCGTGCAACTGCAAGGCATGACTAAGCCTATACCTAAGGGAAGAAAAATGGGTAGGCGAGGTCTCGGTTACAAGGAAACAGCATTATCTATGATGGGTGATTCTGGGCCGCTTACCTGGGATTATCGTCAGCACTTTGTCAGAGGGCCTCTCCAGCCCGGCACATTAGCTCCAAAGCCGGTTCAGCCAAAAAGGGATATAGTTTGCCCGATTGCCAGTCCGCCTTCCCTGCCAGGAGGGTCAGATGATGACATGCTCAACTACAGTCAGGCCTTGCAGAGGCTCTTTTATGAGGAGGAGCGCCAGAAGCAACAAGAGGTTCGGCTCGTACAGTGGAGGCCGAAGAAGCAGCCCGCGGTTAAATTGCAGAAGGTGGAGAGCTCTCCAGTTATCTTCTCTTGGTCTCCCTCACGCTTCCAATCCATCTTTCAGCAAAAGGGGTTCATACCCCGCCTTCCTCCTGTCATGGTAAATCCATCCGTCTTTGATCCGTCGGAGATTCTATTCATTCCTTATGCTTGCGGGAAGTGCCCGTGCATTGATCTATCTACTCTATTTACTCCTCCTCCTCCCAATGCTCAACTCCACGAGATGTGGTTCCCTTCTTCTGACCCCTTCTTCGATTGCATCTTCCCCGAGCTGTTCCCTATGCAGCTCCCACCTCCTCTGTCTTGCTATGTAGTCTCTACTGATCTCCAGAAGAAAAAAAACGTCAAATTTAAAACGGAGATTTCAGTGGAAGATTACGCTATCTTGTCTCCATCCTCCTTCTCCCAGGGGCACGAGTCCCCTGCTCCTCCCCTTCCACTAGGACTTCTGTCCCCTAGGTTAGGATTAGGGTCCGTCGAGTCTAGAGAAGTAGAGTCAGTTAGGTCTAGAGAAGTAGGGTCTTGTTCTGGGTCGTCCAACCCTTCCCATTCTGAGCCGCGCCCGCTCGCGCGTCCTTCCCGATCTATTCCTGATAGGTTCTTGCAAGATCTAGCTCAGCGGTGTCATGCTCTTTTGAAGTGCCCGGAATTCATCGCTACAGCAATTGTGATTAAAGACGAAGTGGAAATAGAAGGGGAATGGAGCGACGACGGATTAGGCGTCTATGAGGTTTTGGATGAGAAGGATCCAATAGATGAAGACAGCAACGTAGGTGACACTACCGATTTATATGCACAAGGACTAAAAAGATTCGACCAGCCGTCGACGGCAGTGGATGAACCTACAAAGGAAATCAACTTGGGGACAGAAGAAGACCCAAGGCCCGTCATTATTTCTGCTAATCTCCCTTCACGGGTAGAAGAAGATTTAATTAAGGTATTAAGGGAGTATAGCGATTCTTTCGCCTGGTCTTATGAGGACATGCCAGGTCTTGACCCCTCCTTAGTGGAACATCGACTCGTGCTTAAACCAGGGGCAACACCTGTTAAACAACGGTCAAGAAGATTTCACCCCACATGGCCTTAAGAATCAAGGAAGAGGTCGACAAGCTATACAAGGCCAAGTTCGTCAGAGTGGTCTTATATCCCCAGTGGGTGGCGAACATAGTCCCTGTTCTCAAGAAGGATGGAAAAGTGCGCATATGCATTGATTTCAGGGACCTAAACAAAGCATGTCCCAAAGATGATTTCCCGCTACCTCATATAGATGTTCTAGTGGATAACACTGCCGGGTACGAAGCTCTGTCGTTTATGGATGGATACTCGGGCTACAATCAAATCCGTCTCGCTCCGGAAGATCAAGAGAAAACTTCCTTCACCACGCCCTGGGGCACGTATTGTTATGTGGTTATGCCATTTGGGTTGAAGAACGCGGGTGCCACCTATCAAAGGGCAATGATGGCCATTTTCCACGACATGATGCACATATACATGGAGGCTTACGTGGATGACATCTTGGTGAAATCAAGGACAAAAGAAGAACACCCCTCTATTCTGGCTAAAGTGCTGCAGAGAGCCAGGGAGTATAAGCTTAAGATGAATCCGAAGAAGTGCGTATTCCGAGTCTCCTCAGGGAAGTTGCTAGGGTTCATAGTGAGCAAACGGGGGATCCAGATTGATCCTAATAAAGCACAGGCCGTCATGGACATGCCTCCGCCAAAGAACATTACGGAACTTCAAGGATTGATTGGTAGACTGCAATTCATTAGAAGATTTATATCTCAGCATTCTCAGAGGTGCCGCCCATTTTATGAGTTGCTTAAGGCGGGGGCCAAGTTCGAATGGAATCAAGATTGTCAGAAGGCCTATGAGGACCTCAAAGAGTACCTAACCAATCCCCCGATTTTGCAACCCCCTGTCCCTGGGAAACCCCTAATCCTATACATCTCGGTCATCAAGGACTCCCTAGGGGCGGTTTTAGCACAAGCAGATGATGAAGGGAAAGAGCGGGCTGCGTACTACCTCTCTCGACTGTTTAATCCAGCTGAATCCAAGTACACCGCTATGGAGAAGACTTGTGCTGCTTTAGTGTGGGTAGCTCAGAAGCTTAAACATTACTTTCTCACCCACCCAGTTAGGTTGATCTCTAGAATGGACCCGGTCCGTTATCTCCTAGAAAAGCCCATCCTTTCTAGTAGGTTAGCTCGCTGGCAGAGCTTCCTCTCTTAGTTTGACATCACCTTTGTCGTTCAGAAGGCTGTCAAAGGATATGCCATTGCTGAGCATCTTGCACATCTTCCTATTCCTCATACCGATTCCATTCAGGACGATTTCCCTGATGAGCATCTCTCTGTCCTTTCTCATCATCCCTTCTGGTCTCTGCACTTCGACGGTGCACTCAACTCGCAAGGCCAAGGCATCGGGGCTGTCTTGCTTACTCCAGAGGGAGTAACCATCCCCTTCGCTTATCAACTTTGATTTCCTGCTACCAACAACATCGCTGAGTATGAGGCTCTCCTGGCCGGCTTGAAGCACGCCTATCTCCTAGGCGCGCGCTATTTGAACATCATAGGAGACTCTCAGCTCGTTCTACGGCAAGTTCTGTCCACTTACCGTACTCGTGACCCCAAGCTCAAACCTTATCAAGATTTGGTCACGCTCATTGCTAAGCAATTCCGTAAGCTGATCTATATCCATACTCCCCATTCTTTGAACATTCTAGCTGATGCTTTGGCATCTCTTGCTTCCTCCTTATCTTTTTCTCTCAGTCGTAGTACTGAGACTATCATCGTCCAGAGATTGGACGCACCTTCTTTTCAAGATCCCTGGTTCATCAACCTCAGAAAATCTGTAGAGGCGAGAGTTGAGAAGGAAGATCTCAAGGAAGTTTCATTAACAGAACTAGAGGAGATTCTGGACGAAGAGGAATTGCCTTGGTATCATGAAATCGAATTGTTTTGCAAAGAAGGGTCATTCCCAGAAGGGGCAACGGCCGAGCAGCGTAAAGCAATAAGAAGAGCCGCCGTAAGGTACACTATCATTGCAGGAGAATTGTATAGGCGCGCTACTAATGGAATGCTCATGAGATGCTTGGATGATGTAGAAGCTTGGAAGGTGGCTGAAGCGGCCCATTCTAGTGAGTGTGGAGGTCATGTCAATGGCCAGGCTCTAGCAAAGAAGATCCTTAGGCAGGGCTACTATTGGCCCACTCTAGAGGAAGATTGCTCCCTCTATGTCCGGAGGTGTCTTAAATGCCAACTCCATGCTGATAAAATCCACTCTCCAGCTTCGTCCCTCCATCCTATGACTGCTCCTTGGCCATTCTCTATGTGGGCTTTCGACGTCGTCGGCCCACTCGGTGATCCTAATTCTCAAATCAAGCAAAAATCCTTCATCCTCACCGCTACTGAGTACTTCACCAAATGGGCCGAAGCCGAGGCGTACGCGGAGATCAAAGCTACAACGGTGTGCCGCTTTATCATGAAGAATATCATCTCGCGGTTCGGAGTGCCAAGCAGCATCATTACCGACAATGGACCCCAGTTCGTCTCCCAAGAGCTTAAGGACCTATGTAAGAAGTTCAATATTGCACTGCATCATTCATCTCCATATTACCCTCAAGGCAACGGTCAAGCCGAGGCCACTAATAAAACCCTTCTTAAAATCATTAAGAAAACATGCGAAGCACATAAATTTTCTGATTGGCCTGAAAGATTGGTAGAAGCTCTGTGGGCTTACCGCACCTCCGTCCGTACCCCTACGGGACAAACTCCCTACTCTTTAACTTATGGGATGGAGGCGGTGCTCCCATACAAGATCTTAATCCCTTCCCTTAGAGTGCAGCTCGATAAGGAACTTAATCTCGATGAACGTCGGGAGGCGTTGCTGGTCCAGTTGGAACTCTTGGATGAGAAGAGGATGAACGCGGCCGATCACGTGTCCGTTTATCAAAAGAGGGTTTCACGTTATTTTCAAAAGAAGGTAATCGAACGAAAATTTTGTAAGGGTGAAATGGTTTTGAAACGCAAATTCATTCGGTCTGCAGGTCCTAGGTCCAAGTTGCAACCTAACTGGGAAGGGCCATTTGTAATAAAAGAAGCTTATCCAGGGAATGCTTATCGTTTAGTAAACGCGGAAGGTGAGGAGCTCTCTCACCCGTGGAATGGGTTGTATCTTAAGCGTTTCTTTCCTTAAAAAAATCTAAAACCATGTGCTTCTCCGGTAATAAGAACTTCCTCCCTATCTTCAAAAGAGGGTCTCGAGTAAGGCAATCACACACTACACGGCATCCCTGGTCGGGTTCCTTGCCTATAAGACACCGTTCTCCCTGGCCATGCTTTAGGGGAAAGTCGAAGTCCCTGTCCGCTTCATTCTTCGGCTGAATCCAGGGGCAAGGAGTAAATAAGGAGGCGACAACCAATCCAAACTCCCTAACGAGAGGAGGTCTCAAATATGGGCAAGTCCGTTATGACCTGACGCCACAAGGAAGAAAGGACAAGAAAAGAAAAGGAGTGCTCTTTACCAACAAAGTCAAAAGCATCATCTCAAAGTCTATGAATGAAATTTCAAAAGCTCCAAAGGAAAAAGAAAACTAGGCATGACAAGAGTGGCAGTACAGTTCCCCGCGGGACGTTATGAGCCCGGTCGCATGCATGCCTAGGTGGAACAAAGGTTCGATGACGGACATAAAAGCCCCGGCACAATAGACCAAATCTCTGATAGGGTTGTATGGTGAGGGAATCAAGTTCTAAAAACTCCCATATCTGGCCTAAGCTTACCCCCATGTTCCTTTTTTCTTTTAGGGCTGAGATGAGTACCCTAGGTATGGCTTTGGTAAAAACACCGTCACAATGATTAGGTCTCGGCCAGGGGTTGTCACAATATTGCACGCCGGTCTCGAGACTCAACCTAAAACGAGGGAGGTCTCGTGTTGCTAGAGAGGCACTGGTTTTTCAAAATCCAAAAACATCAAATATTTTTCAAAATCCAAAAACAACAAATACTTTCAAAATCCAAAAAAAACAACAAATATTTTCAAAATCCAAAAACATCAAATATTTTTCAAAATTCAAAAACAACAAATATTTTCAAAATCCAAAAACAACAAATATTTTCAAAATCCAAAAAAAAAACATCAAATATCTTTCAAAATCCAAAAAAAGATCAAATATTTTCAAAAATCCAAAAAAACATCAAATATTTTCAAAAATCCAAAAATATTAAATATTTTCCAAAACTCCCAAAATTACCATCATATGCATAGCATGCATCGCATTGTCATTATATTTTCGCCTATTTAATAAGGCTCCACCCCTTGACCAAATATCAAGAAACGGTCATTACCTAACTTGCTTCAAGACAAGGGGTTGAGTCTAAGAACAGATCTAACTTGTTTCATGTTTGAGTGTGTGCGGAATACAGGGGCAAGCCCAAAAACAAAAGCTCACAACAATGCAGGTTCAGAGTGTGTAACGCGCCAGCATCAGACCGTTACATTCATGTAACGGGCCCATATTTGACCGTCATTTCTCTTCAGGCATGGGCCTTCTTCCTTTTCATTAAACCATCACTATAACGGTCTGAGACTCTCCGTTACTTGAATATAACGGCTCAAGACCCATCCGTCATTTCCTTCAGAGACCGGGCTCTTATTACTCTCATTCTGACGGCCTGTCGCAGGACCGTTATTTCCTTGTAGCGGCCCAGCGCACATCCGTCATATCCTCCAGAAGCCCTGTCTGTTCACATCAGTCTAGCCTTTCAAATGATGGAACTCAAGATCATTCAACTATGGTAATCTCATCTCATTTAAGTAAAGATTAATGAAATATAATTCTTGATAAATTCAACTTCAATTGTCAATTACATGATATCTCTCATGAATAAAAAAAAGGGAAAATCAAGATACATTCAATTTCTTATCCGCAAGAGGGCGGATTCTTCTCAACTCTTTCATGTAATCTCGGCGTGTTTCGTCGTTCTCTTCAACCTCTGCTTGCCACGGGCGCACCTTGCTGATCTCCCACATGGTCAGCGCGGTCCGGATCGCTCGTTCATCTTCCTCGGTCCCCATCTTCCTAGGTAGAAGGGGAGGGTAGTGTGATAGTGCAGAAACGCTGATTCGAGGTAATCCGATCTGAAGATGGCATCGGTGCGGGTTGTAGATCGCCATGGTAGTGTTCCCTACTAGCTGGAGGTCCAGGCCTTGACGCCGCGGTATTTTGAGAAGAGTGCTTCGGAGGACTCTTGGTCGCATGATGAATTTGTCTATTGGCAAAGTGTTAAAGAAGAGGCGCCATTCATCCCGAGTTTTCTTATCCGCTGTCTTGCATTCAACCTGAGAAGAGTATCCAAATGCCCCTCCAATAAAGAAGAGAGGGTGGCTCCCAAAGATCCGGCTTGCTGAGATTATGTCTTCCTTAGGAAGGAATTTGATTCTTATTCCCATCCAGCACTCAAGGAGTATCATGGAGCCGAACAAAAGTCCTCCTGTACAAGCCGAGCTTAGTCCTTCATAAAGGTATGAGAGGACCGCTTGAGAGATAGACATTCCCCGCCACAGCCCGCTAATAATACCAAGATTTTGAATGTCTAAGAGGTGGTCGGTAGTGGTAAAAAGAAAGACTCCACACAAGAAAACCGCCACCGCCTTGGCTATCGCTTCATGTCTCTCCCACTTATTTTTACAATGAGACACTATCCACTGTGCTAAGGGTATCAAGTGGATGTGGTGTGGGCTGATCATGGTTCTCACGTCCTTTGGATTGTGAATGAAATCACTCAAGATCAAGGACGAGTCGATGGGCTCGATTGTGTAGCAAACCCGGTCTTCATCCCCCACCTTAGTCTTAGGAAGGGTTAGGTAGGTTTCTACCTCCTCCAATAGGACGGTTGCTTCAAAGGAAGGGAAGATGAAGGTATGAGTTTGTGGATGCCATAATTCCACAAGTGCTGAAAGGCTTGGCCAATCGAAAGATAATTTCTGGAAATTCTTGCCTAAAACCAAGAGGGGTTGGAGGTGCCATGTTTTAAGGATTGATGTGACCTCTATGGGGAGTGCCTTTACCATGTGAGCCACCCACTTCAGGTTGGAATAGCACCTTGGACCAGGAAGGGGCTTGAGAAAAGAAGGAAGGAAGTCATGAAAAGAAGAAGTGCAGCAAAATTCTGAACTTTGGATGAATTGTAAGGACTTACCACTCTTAGGACGTTGGAGCTTAGGTGTTTGGGAATTGAGGTTAGCCGTTGAAGCTCTCCATGTTCCCTCCTTGCAGCTTTGGGGCCGGTGTAAGCTTTCTCCTCCATAGCCATCACCTCGAAGCTCCTCTTCATCATGTTTTCTGCTCTTTGGAAGAGCTCTTCAAACCCTAGAACAGAGGTTTCAGCAAAGTGGCGATTTTGATTAAGGTTTCAAGTTGCTAAGGCTTATATTTAACTTTGGAAGGATAAGACTCGGGCTAGAAGGCTTTATCTTCAATTAGGATAAGTTCTAGTGATGGATCAAGTGGCTAAACCTCAGGTTTTAGTTACCTCGGCTCAATCCGTTTCGGATTACAACCCAGATTCTGACGGTCCATCGTGCGGCCGTTACTTCATTCCGACGCGCCAGCCCTTGGCCGTCGCATTTTCTGTGGGTTTCAATTTTCCGAATCATGTTCTGTGGAGAATGACGGTCTAAGGGTCTACCGTCGCTTTCTATAACGCGCAAGCCCTAAGCCGTCGCATTCTCAGCTACTCAGTTCCTTCTCTTCTGGGCTAAAACACTTCCTGACGGTCTTGCTTGGGACCGTCTCTTTCTGACGCGTCCTCTTCAGACCGTCGCATTTCCTGCTAGTTGCCCTGACCAACTATCATTCTGCCATGATCAACGGTCTGACCCTTGGCCGTTACTTGTCTTTGACGCACCCTCGATTGGCCGTCGTTTATCCTGATGCCCCACTGCCAGAGTGGGCTTCTGATGATTAACGGTCTTTCACCAGAGCGTCGTTTGATTATGACGGTCAGATCTTAGACCGTCACTTTCTCTGCTGCTGAGTTCAGGCTATTTCTTCTGCCCTTGCCTAGACCTGGCGGTCTTTCACATTGTACACCTCGTTTTCTTCCCATTTTCATACATGCATTCCTGCATACATCTCATTCATTCATTCACATTTCGTCCATCCTGCTATTTTTCACATTCATTCATTCACGCTTGCATAAAACTAAAACAAAACAGAAAACTAAAAAAGGGATCTCATTCCATTTTGCCAAAGGTTCTATACAAATGATAAATAAAACATAAGAAAAGGCATCATTCGGTCGGCTTATCCGCCGGACCGCCCTCATCCTCTCTATCCTCGGGTCTCCTCACAGGTGGCGGTGCTATGGAAGCACTCTCCTCCTGCTGTCCTCTCTCTGCCCTCTCATTCCTCCGCTGGGCGGAGGAGCTGACAAGGAAATTCCCTACTGAGCCGCTAGGGGCAGCACTCCTATGTACCCCACTCTGGGAGGCACTCCGCTCCGGTCCCCGGCCCATCATCCGGACCGTCCGCTCCAATGTCCGCAGCTCGATCTTCAGTGTAAAGATCTGACGCCGCGTCTCCCGTGCCTCGGTCCGGTAGCGATCCAAGTCGGCCGTCCCGATCCGAAGCTCCTCCACCTCAGCTCGCGCCCGCGCTAACTCCTTCCGGAGTTGTTCCATCTCTGCATCATCTGGGCGTCGCAGGGTCTCCGCTCTCAGCCGGGCCATCTCTGCCCGTACCAGCTCCGTCTCTGCTCGGGCTCGATCAGTCTCAGCCCGGCTTCTCTCTACCTCAGCTCTCGCCTGGCTGGCCTCGGCCACTGCTGCTGCTAGATCCCTCGCCTGTAGATTGCATTTCATGTCATTAGTCATTAAGCATTTAATGAAGCATAGTCATAAGTTTTTTAGTCTCTTACCCGCTCCGCGAGGGTGGCCTCCGCCTCCTCGGCCCGGGCTACCGCCCGAGCAAAGTCAGCCTCCTGCTCAGCCCTGCCTCCCGCAGGCTGCGAGGAAGACGATGGGGCATCCGGTCCAGCGCGTTGGGCTCCCTCGGCCCGCTGCATTTAGAAGTCATGGTTAGTTGACATTGGCATTTGCATCATGAACATCATTGCATAAATCATGAGCATTTAAGTTTTTAGTCTCACCAGGAGCTCCAGGGCAGACCGGTACCCGTCCCGCTGTTGGATGGTGGAGTGGAGTAGCCCTTCCAGCTCGGCTATCCGTCCCTCAGGGTCTAGCTGCATTTTAGAAAGCATGAGTCAGCATATATCTCATTGCATCTTTGCATAATAGAAAAGTTTAGAGTTTTAGTTTGCATACCGGTCGTCGGGTACCTCGGTACACCCGGTCGCCGTAGAGTCGAGCGAAGGCCTTCAGGTATGCCTCGTCGCTCTCGTCTCGCTCCTTCACCGCTCGGCCCCGCCTGTTCCAATCGTGGACGTACTTCGCCTTCCGGGCGCACCAATCCACATTGCCGCTGATGCCCCTTGCTGACTTGCCGGGGTGGTCGTCGCTGTGGCGTGGAAAGGTCACCTCGGGCTGGTGTAGTCCCCGGGTCCGCAGGATCAGCCTGTAGTGCAGAGGCTCGATGATATGGAGGCAATGCAACCATATGTCTCGCCCCCGGTACGATAAGGCCGCCTCCACCCATGGCTGTCCCGTATAGCCCTCGTCGCGGTATGGGGTCCATCTCACCTGAGAGCATTTAGTTCATTCATTAGCATATGAAAGCATTAAAAGATATTTGGAAAGCATTTTAGAAAGCATTTAGAAACATTTAAAAGCATATAGAAATCATTTTGAGTTCCGGGCTTACCGATGTGTGCGGGAAGGAGTCCAAGTCGTCCTGGATCGTCCGGGTCAGTCTGCTGATCGACCCTGTGTCCCTCGCCACCGACCAACGCCTCGCGATCGGTATGCGGCCAGGATGGAGTAAAGCGCCTCTCCCGATGCCCGGGAGGTACATATAGCTCCAGATCTGCATTTAGAAATCGAGTCAGTCGAATCATTGCATAAATCATTGCATAAATCATTTTTCATAAATCATAGCATCAATATTCATGGTATAATAGAAAGCATTTAGAAGTGCATTTACCTGTAGGAAAGGCGAGAAGCCGCCCAGCATCGTCTGCCTGTCCGTAGTGCTGAGGGACTCGAACAGGAATGCAAGCACTGCCGCTCCCCAGGCGTATCGCCTGACTCTGCCCAAATCCTCTATCATCGGCAGCAGTCTGCAGCTGATGACATCTGCCCGAGTCGCGAAGAGGAGCTTCCCGAATAGCAGCATCAGGAAGCGCCTGAGCACTCTATCTCCCTCTGGTCCCGCCTCCGCCGCCACGCGAGGGCGCACCTGGTCTATCACTCTGCTCAGGTGCTCCTCGGGGAGCTCTCCCACGGCGATCGCCGCTCCTCTCAGTCCCAAGCTCTCCTGCAGCACTGATCTCGAAAGCTGGGAGGAGGACTGTCCCGGCCTGATCAAATCTAGCCCGAGCAGCTGCTGCGCCATCTCTCGGTAGTCGCCGTATGTCCACCCTGTCACCGTGGCTCCGTGGACTCTCAATCCGGTAATCCTCGCTATGTCTTCTAGCGTGGGGATCATGTGGCCCCATGGGAAGATGAAAGCTCGGCTGATCGGGTCCCATCTCTCGTGCAAGGCGTATAGTACCGGAGTGTCCATCCGGATCACCTCGATGCTGAGCACCTCGGAGAATCCCATCTCGGCAAGTCTCTCTCTCTGGTAATCGGGCAATGCCTGGTACACTGCCCGGATCTGTAGCCAGGAGATCCGCGATCGTCTCTTCCCCTGCATTGCATATTAGATCATCAATTAGTCCAATTTGCATCATATAATCATTATTGAAAACAAAATAAAAATTTAAAAAACTGAAAACCTTAAAAAATAGTTTAAGTCCCTGGCAAGAGTGACGGCCCTGGGGTAGGGCGTCATTTGACTCTGACGGCCTCAGCTTGGCGTGTTAGGAGTGTGACGGTCACTGGCAGGACCGTCACATTGACTGCATTTGGGAATTTTTTCCCCTGCATTCTCATGGCTTCCCATGTTGGCCAAATGGCCTACAATTGTTCCTAGTGGGTTCGTAGACCCATTTCTACCCCTTTCCCTCACATGCATCCATAAATAAACACAAAAAAATAAAAATTAGAAAATTAGGGCGGGGGGCCTACCTCGTGGTCCATGTTTCTCCTCTTCTTCTTCTCTGGTTCCTTGGGCTCCTCTGCACCCAAGGGAACTTCCCCTTCGTCCCCCGTAGCCGTGGGAGCTTCCTCTTCCTCCCTTGGACTTCGCCTCACCGGTCGTTCTTCTTCCACCGGCGGGATCGCCTCCTGTTCAATCCAGCGGTGGAGCCGCCGTATGGCCATCTTCTTCCCTCTCCCTCTCTTCTGTGGTGGCGGCTGGGGTGCCTCGTCGCCGGCCATTAGAGTGGTGGGGCGGTGGTCGCCGGAGCTCTCGGTTTTGGGTGTTTTGTGCGTTGAGTGTTTGAATGAACGGGCCGTAACCGTTCGGTTGTTTTTTTTGAAATCTCAGGAAATGTGACGGTCTATCGACCGGCCGTCACATCATTCTGACGCGTCTTTCATAGGCCGTTACATGTGATGGACTGTTTTATTGAAGAATGTGAACCGCCTTGTTTATGGCGGATCAAGGGTGATCCGTTACTTTATGTAACGCCCTGTCATCAGACCGTTATATGCTTGCAAGTTTCTTGATGAATTAAATGGTCTAATTAATGTCAAAATGGTTCCATTTTCTGTCATGATGTTCCTTATGGATGCCTCTTGCACGTACAATAGTTATGCCTTGGATTCTTGATCATATTTATTGTTGGCTAACCTATCTTTCATGAAAGGAATTACGAGTAAAATCACGCTTGGCCTTCCGTCCGGCAGGTAAGTCAGGTATTATATATCACTCCCTCATTCCCTTAATGCATTACTATATGTTATCTATGATATATTACCTCGAGAACCGGCTGGTCATTCATGTGTCCTGGGATCTGATGTTCCCCTAAAACAAAAATGATGATGATCTAAGTTCACATGTTTAATCGTTGGATAGGCCGTTAGATTAGAAAATTTGGGGACGATGGTTCTATCTTGCACGCCGTGGTTGCAGATGGTGTCCTGACTCTGATTTCTCCGGTCTGACAATAATTATTCTCGAGTATTTGCTATTTTATTTTTCTTTGCATTTTGTTTTGAAGATTTTGTTTTCCTTTAGCCCAGCATGCATCATACGCATTCTTTTGAGCATTTCATGAGTTTCATCTATTCAAGATATCTCGATGATGGTGAACAGCTGTGTTCTTAATCCCGAATAAGGAGAATCATTCCACTCTGAATTAGAAGGTTTCCTTCGATTTGCTCGCTTGATCTGGTTCGCTGAAGATTCCTGTCTGGAGTTTAGTCTCTTTCTTTTCCGTTGCCTCCGGCGGCTAGCCGTGTTTCCTTTCCTTAGATAAATAGTTCCTCCAGACTTGCGTCCTTTGGTTGGCTATTTCCTTGTGATCAATTTGAGGTTTTCCAGAAAATTCCTATCGCTTGTTGGTACAGAACGGGTGTCGTTTACCTTAACGCCCTCTTTTTGATACACTCCACTTCATTTCCGCTTCATCTCCATGTTCCATTTCACTTTCGCTTCATCTCCGCTCGTTCCCCTGCAAAGAGGACGTTAAGGAGGGGCATCTGTTGACACCCGTTTTATACCCAATAAGTCGGGTCGTCTCCTTATTCATTCTATACGATGCTCCGAGTTGTTCACCCTTCATTGAGTCTCTTGGTCAGTTGAAGCTTGTTTCTTGGGTCTTAATTCCTGGATTAAGATGTGGCTCCCGGTGGCATTTCGTTGGATGAATCTTAGCAAACCCTTCACTCTATTTTTGAACCTCAATGTTAATAACGGTCCCAGTCAGGCGCGTTGCTTCCTTCTGACGGATGGGTCCTGGACCGTTACTTTTTGAAGAGTCCTAAGGCTTAAGGCCTCGTGTTCAGAGCTTATCTTTTTAATTCCACGTTGATAATAACGGTCTGTCGTCCAGCCGTTGTTTCATTCTAACGCCCTATGCCTTGGCCGTCGCTTCCTTGAAGAGTCCAGCTTGTTGGGTCTTCTTCCCGTTGATCTTATCTCTTTGGGATAGGGTTGAAAGTGACGGATGATCCCCCATGCGTTACTTCCAAGTGGCGGTCTATCGTGCAGCCGTTACTTCCTTCCGAGAGTCCTGGCAGTTCAGGCCTTTTCTCTGCTGCTCCGTGGTCGAGATAAGGATTTGGATTGACGTTATCTCTTTCAAATCCGATCCTCAGGACCCCCCGTTTGTTTCTATGGACTCTTGGTGATATTATCTTCAAGGATTTGCTAAGAGTTATCTCTTTATCTTGCTGAATTATCCTCTGCTCGACCTAAGAGTTTGAGGGTCTATAAATAGAACCCTTGACTTCATGGCCAAAAGAGGAAGATTTGAATTCACGACGAAGTGCTGCCGAACTCAGGAGCCATCTTCATCCAGGAGGAGCTGCTTCCCACGTCCATCCATCTTCTAATCAAGGGAGTACTTTGGTTTTGTCTTTCAAGTTCATCATTGCATGCTTGAGTTCTTCCTTGGTTTTCCTCAAACAAAGCATTGTCCCTCCTCTTCCTCCACGTTTTTCACTGTTCTTTAAGCATACAAACATCCTCCCAAACTTTTAAAACACCCAGAGGGGTTAAAAAACCAAAACTCCCCGGTAATTCCCTCTCCTTTTGATGTTCTTAAGCTCTTTAAGAATTGATGCTATGCTTGTGAAAAGGGCTAATTGAGGTTGTCTTGTCTTGTCTTTCTACATCTTTGGCAGGTTTACAGGTTCATTAGCACGAGGCCCAAGTCTTCTAGCCGGCTGGAAGAGTTGGAGTTAAAAGAATTCAAGCTTTACTACTGCAGGTTACCTGACGGTCTGGTGCAGGCGCGTCACTATCCTCTGGCGGTCTATCGTGCGGCCGTCACTTCCAAGCGACGCACAGGGTTCTGGCCGTTACTTCCAAGTTGATCTGCAGGCTTTCCTTGGTTTTCTCTCCCGTGGGCGGGTGCTTCATCCACCTATTTCCAAGGTATATTCAGGTCTTTGACTTGTGTTTACTTTGGTGGCGATCACATCTTTCCTTGGTATTGGGCATTAGCTGTCTTCTTCATATCTTCTTTATTTTCCTTGCTTGTTCCACCCCTAGCGGTGTGTTTTTATTTATTCCTTGCTCCACGCCCCGGCGTGTGTTTTCCTTTTCCTTAGCGTAATTTGATTGAGGTAGCATGCCCATGCTAGAGCTGGCTATGATGGCCTAGGTTCATATTCACATGTTCATGGGTTTGAGTAGATCTTTGATTGCTTGTTTGTCATCTTGCCATGTTACTTTGCAAACCTCAAAAGTAAGATAAAAGATAGGCAAATAAATATCAACAGAGGTCTGAATTGCGACTGCTGAGGTTGAGAAAACTGAGGAGCTTGCAATTGTTTCGGCCTCAGCGGGCAATCCCGAACCACATGACCTGGCTGGTCACAACGAAAACACACCACCGGAAGAGAGCACGGCTGGCCCTTATGATGACCACCGCATCTCCGACACGTCCATGGCTGACTGACAGCTGAGCTCTGCCGAGTCTGAGAAGAAGGTGCTGTCGGCTGCTGAACTGCATCCGTACCGGACGGCTGCTGGAAAAACTTCTTCTTCTTCTTCTTGAACCTTTTGTATAGGGGTTTGGAAGGAGAGGAAGCACTAGAAATCTCTGACTGGACCGAGGGAACACCTGGCACTGGCGGTCGGTAAGTCTGCTGAGACTGAGCTACCGGCTGCACTGATCCTGCCTGAGGATACCCACCTGGTCTAGTCATCTCCAGCTCTAAAGCCACTGCTGTCTGGCACGCACTATCAAGATCCGCAACACGACGGGCAATAAAAGGCATCTTCAATTCAGGCCTCAAACCTCGCAAAAATTACTGGGTTTTCAAAGCTTCACTGGCCAGCACATGGGGCGCATACTGACCCAATTCCATAAACTTATTCCGATATTGAAGCACAGTCATATTGCCCTGCGACAACTCCATAAATTGATACATCTTGTCCATCTGAAGACAAGCAGGAGTATAGGCACGCTCAAAAGCAGCAACAAATTCTGCCCAAGTGATCTGCCGAAGAGGTCTTGAATGAAAGGCAATCTGCCACTCGGCTTTCCACCACGTGATGGATGTACCCTAGAGTTGAAAAGCAGCAATCATAACTTTTTCATCTTCAGCACACTCCATCGAGACAAACACACGCTCGATTGCATCCAGCCATTGCCTTGCCACCTCTGGATCAGCTTGACCATCGAAAGCAGGCGGATTGAACATCAGAAATTCTTTCAATGCCTTGCCTTGACTGCCAGGCGCTTCAACAGGAGGAGCAACAATCGGCGCTGGAGGAGGAACAACTAGAATAGCAGGAACTGCAGGAGGAGGTGCAGAACCACTATCTTCCCTGGGTGCATCTCGAGGAACACGAGGAGCTCTAGGGGGTCTTCCTCGACGGGGAGGCATAATTACACTGCCAAAACGCAAATCAATCGCAACTAATCAATCATATGGAAAACATCCTATGCCAGCAATAGACGACAACAGGACTAGCTCTGGACAAAGAGCAAATTTCAATTCCTTACACAAATCCTCAAACAACGCTCTGATACCAACTGTAACGACCCAGAGTTCAGGATATCGATATCCCGATAACATCGATACACCGATACCAAGAACTGGGGAAGCCACCCAAGAGGCTGATGAGGCCCCTGAAGGGTTAGTAGAAAAGTGCTGAGGGGTATGCATAACGAATTGGAATTTGGAACGCGCAATTTATAATTAAGTAAAGAAATTAACACAAGTGCGGAAGCAATTCAAATAAACAGAGTGATATATATATATATACACTAGTCCAGAGAAGCAAAAGTACTAGTCCACTGGTACAACTACACGGGGCATACCCCGGTAAAAGTACAACCCAAGCCCAAAGGGCAGCTCGACTAACGCTGGCAGCTAAGCACGATCTCCGAACTAACTCATAAAACACCGGGAGACGGCGGGCGCGGCTCACCTGAAAGGAGAAAGGGTGAGTCACAGCCAGACTCAGTAGGGGTCACGCGGATCCCTACCTCGCACTAAACAAGCATACATGCATAAATAAAGCAAGTAGAGCATGCATTTAAATAAGCTAACAGGCAATGGCATGATCGAACTACTCAAGTAAAGCTGTAAACTCTAACTCAAGTGTAACAGCTAAAACATGCCACAGCTAAATAATGCAACGATTAAATTGAATCTACCAAAATAGTAGGAGCCTTAACTAATCCAGGCAACAAGGAAGGACAACCACTGGAGCAGAAACTAGAAGCGTCCACTGACGACTTACACTGCATCTCGAGCACTCGCAGTCGTCAAAGCGACAAGCCAAGCGCGTAAACAGTACCAAACCAAGTGACCAGTCGGAGTGGCACCCGTCGGTGTCAGTCCACAGTCTCCGACCACGTGTGCACACACTGACTCTAGCCTGAGCCAGGCCCTCTAGCTAGTTTTCTCCCTTGGTAGGACGCTACCATTGGCTGGGAGCCCACGGAACTAGCTTACAAACCGTGCATGGGAAACACACCCCTCCGCTATCCTCAAGCGGGTCGGCACTCAACAGACCTTAGGGCAACAACAGTGGCTCCGTTGCATGGAAAGAAAAGCTACTCTATTGGTATAAGAAACATGCCGTTGAATATTAAAACAATATAAACATGGCATTAATGCATAATGGAACGCAAAACGAAAGGGCTGGCAACATATTAAAACCATCAGGGAAGCGGCGGTCGGATGTCCACGCACTATTTGGAAGTGACGGTCGGGGACTGGCGCGTTACACCAAGAACGACGCGCTGGTCTCCATCCGTTACTTCCACCTGAGTTCCAGCTCAAAGGACCTAACAGGGAAAGTGACGGTGGGGGTCCTATGCGTTGCTTCGAAGCGACGCGCAGGAGCTCCGCCGTTACTTTCACCCGAGGCCTAAATCCAACGTACCATATTTAAAACTGCTAGCAGGCGAAGCGACGCCCCAACCCAGGCGCGTCGGACTGAAACGACGGTCGGCCGACTGGCCGTCGGGCGCACCGCCTGACCGGGTCAACACAAAACAATGCACGAGTAACGGATGGAGCTCCCACCGTTACTCTCCAAATGACGCGTCCTCGACGGGCCGTCGTTTGGAAACGACGCACACCCCAAAGACCGTCAGGCGTGTGACGGTTCCTGGCAGGGCCGTCACACCACCTGGAACACGGGCGGGTACGGTTTGAAAACCGAAGCCCTCCCGGACGATAGAAATCGTCGGGTAATGCCGTAAAAACCTGTAACCTGTCAAACCGCACATGCTAAATAACACTATCAAGCTCAAAACACCCGCATGCATCAACCCAAACCCACTAAACGGCTAAATTACTCATTTATACCAAAAATGGGGAAAATGGCCAAATGCATACAACGGGAAACCTAAACAACGAAATGAACTACCGGGAAAGCTCCTAGCGAGCTCAGGATTCCATCCCCCTACCTCTTGCAAGCCGAAACGGGCGAGAAGGCCGCATGCACCGAGGTAGGCTCACCGAGCTTCCAAGCTCTAACCCGCTCCCACGATCACCGAACCACGCCGAAGTGGACACCTACGCGTTCCTCTCGACGCGAGGAATCCAATGGCGCCAACCTTGTCTCAATCCGACCTCGTCTCATCCGCGATCCCTAGGAAGGGGAGAGGGACGATCGCATGGAGGAGACAGAGAGAGAGGGTGAGAATGAGAGATCGACGGGGGAGAGAGGGTGAGAGAGGGATTAAAAGAAAAAAAAAGAAATTAAAAATATATATAATATAATTATTATATATATTAAAATCTCATTAATTCTAATAACCCTCAATTAACACCAAATAAATTCAGAAAAATACCAGACAAATTCCTAAAAATACAGGAAAATAGCCGGAAATTCCAGAACAACTAATAAAACAAAAACTATCAAGGATCCATTAAGGCACGGGCCTTACAACCGGAAAAGCCGCATGCAAGGAGGAGGGTTCACTGGGCCTCCACGCTCCGCCTCGTCTCCACGAACCACGAATCACGCCAAGATGGGTACCCCCGCGTTCCTCTCGACGCGAGGAATCCACCGGCACCTTCCACGCCTCGAACCGTCGTCGTTTCGCCTGCAACCCAAGGAGAGGGGCGATCGGACAAGGAGAGAGAGAGAGAGTGTGAGAGATTGAGATCGACGAGGGAAGAGAGGGGGGGGTGAGGGATAAAAGGAAAAAAAATAAAATGAATATATATAATATATTTATTATATATAAAAATCTTAGTATTCCCATAATCTCAATTAATTCTAAATAAATTCGGAAAAATACCATAAAAATTCCTAAAAAATCCAAGAAAATAGCCAGAAATTCTAGAATAAATACTAGATCCAAACCACTAAGGATCCACTAAAGCACGGGCCTCACAATAACACATGTTTAATATGGCATTTAAGGGATTATAATAACTCCATTTCTAGAAGATTGACTCAAGAATCAACTCTTACCTACCATTCCACTTTAGACCAGCCGAAATTACATTATTTTCACACCAATTCACACCAAAAATGGGCTAGATTAAGAAGAGAAATTGAATTTTTTTTCTAAATTCAGACTTAATGGGTTAGGTAAAATTAGGTGAGGAATCTTGACAAAATTGGCCATGTTTTAGCTATAAATAGAACTCCAATGAACCCACAAACCATCCCTGGAGGCCTAAGCAATGCTAGTTTGAAGATTGAAGGAGATTTGAAAGAAGATTTGGGAGAAATCAAGGGTTTCATCTTATTTGGGGATTTTTCTTACCTCTTCCTTAGATCCCCAAATGTAGGTATCTCTCAGACTAAATTCTAATTAAAGTATGCTAGATTGTTCATTTTTCAATGCTCTTTCCATTGATACCTTATTCATTAAATTTCATTGAGAAATGAGTGAGTTATAGCCATTTTAGTGAAGAAAAATTGAAATTAGCAAAAAAAGTGTCGACCTACAAGGTCGACACTCGAGATCAAGTTTTCTGTTAAAGAAATGGAACTTAGTGATAAGTGTCGACCTCCCGGGTCGACACTTTTTCACGGGTGTTCTGTTTTAGCCTCCCAGGTTGACACTTTTTCACGGGTGTTCTGTTTTAAGAACAAAACCGCATACAGGGTATAAGTGTCGACCTAATGAGTCGACACTTTCTGCCTGAAAATAAGAGTCGACCCTTGGGGTCGACACTTTTCCTGTCATATGAAAATATATATATACACTCATATGGCAAGCAACCAACCAACCAACCACACCACACCACGGCGCGGCGCGGCGCGGCGCGGCACAAATAAATAAATATACTAACATTTTCGTATCCATTCAATTCAACTCACAACTCGAGCCCACATCCTATGTCCCTTGGGTCCTGACCCAAGGGTGAGCTCTCCAACATATAAAGCTATGAAAGTTTTCTAAACTTCTAATGTGGGACTAAAGATTAGTCACTACACAATATGGACTATAACATTTGGAATCTCCAATAATTATAAGTATTTAGTCACCAAAAATAAGAAATGACAATATTAGCATGTTTTAATTCTTACAGCATGTTAAAAATTATTTTTTGCAGAATAAAATTATTTTTACATGCAAAAATCTATTTTTAACCATATTAGTAAATTAATGCATGAAAAATATTTCTAGCATGTTAAAAATGACTTCCAATATGATAAAATTATTTTATACATACTGAGATATAAAAAACTATTTTCATCATGTTAAAATATATTTAAACTATTTTGTGCATGTTAAACCTAATTTTTCCTATTAAATAATTAGTAAATTGATGCATGAAAATTACTTCCAGCATGTTAAAATTACTTCCAACATGATAAAATTATTTTCAACATGTTAGAATTATTTTTAGCATGTTAGAACTATTTTCAATATATTAAAACTATTTTTCAGCATGATAATTCTATTTTTCTATTAAATAATTTGTAAATAAATATAGAAAAATAATTTTCAGCATGATAAAATCTATGTTGTTATCAGAGAATTTATGTAATCAGCATGGTAAACTTATCTTTATCATCTTATCAGTAAATTAATGCGTGAGATTTATTTTAGCATGTTAAGTATTAATTTTAGCATATAAAAAATTAATTTTCAGCATGTTAAAAATTAAATCCAACATGAAAAATTTATTTTTATCATCTTACCAGTAAAGTAACATATAAAAATCATTTTCAGCATGCAAAAGTTATTTTCAGCAAGTTAGAATTATTTTCGGCATAAAAATCTATTTTATAACAAAATTCTGATTTTTAAATAATAAATCACCGTTTTTGGCAAAACTAATGCATCTCTAATGTACAAAAACTTTCTGAAAATATGTCTAAATACTTATAAACCAAATGCACACAAGATTAAACTATGGAATTAAATTAATTCTATTAAACTCTAATTACTTGAATTTTCTTCTTAGTTACCGTTCTTTCTTGAATTCCACGACTTAATGTCATTAAACATGATGCCTTAAAATTATTATTCACTCCTCTTGCTACTTCTGAGATTTTTGCTAGATCTTTACTTTTTACAAATGAGCTTATTCTTGAAATTCATTGGCCATAGTGTTAAGTGGATGTCTAAACATACTTGGGATCTTTTGATCCAATGACCCAATGTCTGGCATTAATGGGGCCCGGTCTGGTCATGGGAGGAGCGCCCGAAAGTACTTGTGCCCATGGGACTTGATTGACCAGGGTGTGGCATTGCACTGAAGTGCATGACCTGCTAGATTATTTATGACATTCCACACTTCGTTATTGTACTTGTTTACTTGTTACTTGAAATTGCTTGAAGTTACATGATATATTTGACTTGCATGAAATGGCCAAATTCTTTCATGATATTCTTTACATGTTCAATATCCAATACTGGAAATTATCTTGGAACCTTGTTATCATGTTATTACTTAAAATTCCGTATACAATTTCCTTCTCGCTATTCATGATCTTAACACTTCCCGATTTACTTGGAAAAATGTCCAAAATGATAAATACTTAAATATTGCCTGATTATAGAGATATAAAATCCTACTGAGCTCTTTGCTCACCCTACGTTTTGGTAAATTGTTGCAGGAAATGAAAATGAACAAGGGAATGGACAAGAGTGAGAGAGTGATTTTCCTTTTACCTAGGTTTATGTAGGTCATTAGTGATTTTACAAGAATGATGTATTTTGGATTTGAAGATTGTAATTACCTTTATGACTTATCAATTAGTATTGTAAACTTCATTTTGATAGAATAAAAGTATCATTTCCCATTCATTTCTGACTTTAGAAATGAAATTGTACGTACTCTGATCGACACGCTTGTTTACGACTCGCTCACGCCCTCGATATTCCGCGTCGGGGCGTGACAGTCTTTGTGGTATCTGTAATGTCCCAGATTTTTTAGATCCTTGTTCATGGGTCCCAGATCTGGTTTCTCGGAGTGTCTGACTCCGTTGTGTCTGAAATTTTGTTTCGGACATCTTTCGTGTTCGGATCGACGCGATCTAGAGTTGTTTCGGAGGCCCGGAAGCGTTCAACGGCTTTTCCGCGTGTGTTTTCCGATTCCCGGTGTGTGTTTCGGTAATTCCTTCGGAATCTCGTTGCGGATGAACCGGGCCGTTCACCTGGGTGCGAGTGGTACCGTTGCGATGATCGCGGAAACGTGATTTTCTATTTTTCGATATTTTTTGGAATTTCTGGATTTTCCTATATAAACCCCCTTTCTCTCTCTTCCTTCTCATTTCTCACTCACTCCCCTCTCTCTTCTCTCACGTAATCTTTCTCCCCTCTCTTCTCCGGCGGCCGACGGAGCGAGGCGGGGGCGAGGTGGAGGCGACGCGGGCGAGGACGCGAGCGAGAATGGGTGAGGATCAAGGCGGTTGCGGGCGCGATCCCTCGGTGGATTTCGAGATGGCGTCGTTCGCGTTCCGGGTAGTTTTCGGCGTGGATTAGTCCCTTCAGCGCGCGGTTTCTTCGGTGGAGGTAGGGTGATGGAACACTGCTACGTTCTGCTCGTTTTCCCTGCCATTACACGTCGTTTGGCGTGGAAACGGCTGTGTTTGGGTCCGTTCTAGCGAAACCGTGGTTTTGTAAGTTTCGTAGGGTCGGTCGAGAAACGGAGACAGTTTCCAGATCGGTTACTGTCAACGGATTCCTTGGGGTGAGAGCTTTCTTTTCCCCCTAATTTCAACTCGATTGGCAGTCCCGTTAAACCGGTAGAGCTCCGGGAAGCTCGGTAACCCTTTTAGGGCAACTTCGGTAGAATCGCTCGTTTGTCGCGATTCGTGCGTCGTTTTGACTCCGGTCGGAGTCCATGTGATTGCCAGGGTGGTTGTGGTTGTATCCCCTTCGTTTTAGCACGAACGGGGCGTGGAAAGGCCGCGATCGGGCGACCCCCTGGGTTTACCCTCCGTGATGGTTGGGCGGTCGAACCAGGGCCCGTCCATCGTATGGGCGGCTACCTTTGGTCCGTTCATCTTCTCTTGGTTTTGGGGTTGTGCGGTCGGACGATAGACCACACATGTGATGTGCGGCCAGGTGAAAACCGCATGTCTCCCCCATGGGCGACCGGTCCCCAACCGTCTGTCCTTCCGTGGGCTTGTGCGGCCAGGCGCTGGCCGTATATCCCGGTTGACCCTTGGTCAACAGTTTAGTGTCGGTTGGGTTGGGCGGTTTGGTCAAAACCATTTTGACCGGCACTGGAGTAGGTCGGTTGGGTTGTGCGGACGATCCTTGGCCGCACATCCCCTTGGGCGGTCCAGCGCTAACCGTCCATCCTCCGTTTGGGGTTAGTCCGATTAGGGCTTTTGTGCGGCTCCTGCCTGACCGCATGTCTCTTGAGCGGCTGTGCCCCAGCCGCACATCCCTTCAGCGGCCCAGGGTGAGCCGCACATGTGCCAGTCTAACCCGGTGTTTCCGTTTTGACCAATTCAAGTCCCGGGTGTGTGGTTCTCGAACCATGTACCGACCCGTGGCCTGACGGATGCTGTGCACGTCGTCGGGGCCAGGTGTCGTGGTACGTTGTAGTCCCGAGTGTAGCGTTCTCGACTCGTGTCACCATGTGTTGGCGTGTGTCATCGATTTCTCCAGAAAGCTATTCCCGAGTGGGTCCTGTGTGAGGCCTTGGGCTGCGAGCCCAGTTGTCCAATCTGGGGCTGGAGGTTACCCTCTTCTCCTTGAGTTGGGCTGGAGCTTGGCGGTGTGTGAGTTGCCTTGGGAATCATACTTCTGTGCTTTCGAGTGGGCCGTGTGTGTGGCCTTAGTCCCGTGAGTTCTCTTTCGGAGGGAATGGTCTCGACGGCTCGTGAGCTACCTCGGTACGCGTGCTACCGTGATTTTAGACCTAGAGATTGGACTAGATTGACGGCCTTGTGCTGTTGCGTGCGACGGTCTTGACCCCGAGTCTTCTGACTCAAGGACCGTTGGCTGTAGTTCATCTAGAGGACTGCCCAGAGTCCAGTGGTTTAGCGTCACTTGGGTTTTCTCGACTCTCGCGCAGGGTGCGTGCGTATCCGTGGGCTGCGAGTCCCGTTCCTTCTCCGACTGTGGTCGTCGTGCGACGGTGCCGGTACGTGGGATGGTCCCCGTACGACGTCTGATTCGGACGTTGTTTTTCGTTGACTCGAGAGTCTACTCCTTCAGTGACCCTCCACTAGTCGTAACCTGCTTACACGCATGTGGTTCCACCAGGGAGTGGTGGAGAGGCTACCCTTAGAGATGGTTTGTGGACCAGTTTCGTCGGGCCCCACGTCTTGTAGCCAGAGTCCGGCTGAGGGGAAAATCGGTCAGAGGGCCAGACCAGGGACGCACGGTCTGTGTGTGCACTCGTGGTTGGGGGAGGTTGGACCCACGTCGACGGGCATGACCCCAGCTAGTCACTCGTTTGTGGTTACTTGTGCGGTGTTCGTGCCTTTGGTAGGAGTTACCACGTCAGGCAGTTCACCTGCGGTGCGGTGTAAGACATCAGGGGACGCTACCGGCTGTGCTTCTGGTGGGAGGTACTCCTGTCGAGTCTGGAGTGACAGACTGTCAGTCTCTATGACTTTTGTTGACACCCGTTTTATGATCAATAAGTCGGGTCATCTCTTTATTCATTATATATGATGCTCCGAGTTGTTCACTCTTCATCGAGTCTCTTTGTTTAGTTGAAGATCGTTTCTTGGGTCTTGACTCCTTGATCGGATGTGGCTCTTTGTGGCATTTCATTTTGACTAAAGCTTAGCAAAACCTTCATTCCTTCTTTTGAACTTCATTGATAATAACGGTCTGTCCCAGGCGCGTTTCTTCCTTCTAACGGATGGGTCCTGGGCCGTTACTTCTTGAAGAGTCCTGAAGCTTAAGGTCTTGTTCCAAAGATTATCCTTTGGCCTATATGTAGAATATAACGGTCTGTCGTGCAGCCGTTGTTTCGTTCTGACGCCCTATGCCTTGGCCGTTACTTTCTTTACAGAGTCCTATTGGTTTGATCTTCTTCCCATTGATCTTATCTCTTTGGGATAAGGTTGAAAGTAACGAATGTTCCTTGATGCGTTATTTCACTGTGGCGGTCTGTCGTGCAGCCGTTACTTCCTTCAGAGAGTCCTAGCAGTTCAGGCCTTTTCTCTGCTACTCCGTAGTCGAGATAAGAACTTGGATTGACGATATCTCTTCCAAATCTGATCCTCAGGACCTTCTGTTTGATTCTATGGACTCTTGGTGATATTATCTTCAAGGATTTGCTAAGAGTTATCCCTTTATCTTGCTGGATTTTCCTCTGCTCGACCTGAGGGTTTGAGGGTCTATAAATAGAACCCTTGACTTCATAGTTCCAAAAAGGGAGAAAATTCTGGAGTTTGTGTCGAAGTGCTGCCGCATTTAGAGCCACGTTTGATCAAGGAGAAGTGCTTTCCACGTTCGTTTGCTGCCTGGTGAAGGGAGTATCTGTTCCTTTGGTTCTTAAAGTTCATCATTGCATATTGAGTTTCTTTCCATCTCCCTTTCATCATAAGCATTATTTCTCTTTCTTCTCCATGTTTTTCACTGTTCTTCATCATATAAGCATCCTCCCAATCTTTTAAAAACGCCCAGAGGGGTTAAAAAACCAAAACCTCCCGGTATTTCCCTTTCCTTTTGATGATATTGTGTTTATTGAAGAATTGATGCTATACTGTCTAAAGGGCTAATTTGGGTTATTTGTTCTTGTTCTCTACGTCTTTGGCAGGTTTATAGATCCACCAGCACGAGGCCCAAGCCGGCTGGAAGAGTTGGAGTTAAAAGGATTCACGCTTTGCTACTGCAGGTTATTTGACGGTCTTGTGCAGGCACGTCAGATTCTTCAGCGGTCTATCGAGCGACCGTCACTTCCAAGTGACGCACAGGGTTCTGGCTGTTAATTTCAGCTGACCTGCAGGTCTTCTTTGATCTTTCCTCTCCCGTGGGCGGGTGCTTCATCCACCTATTTCCAAGGTATTTTCAGGTCTTTGGCTTATTTTTACTTTGGTGGCGATCACATCTTTCTTAAGTATTGGGCATTAGCTTTCTCTTTCGCATCTCACATCTTTTATTTCCTTGCTTGTTCCACCCCTTGCGGTGTGTTTCCATTTACTCCTTGCTCCACGCCCCGGCGTGTGTTTTTCCTTTATTCTTTAGCTTAGTTTGGTTGAGATAGCATGCCCATGCTACAGCTTGCTTTGGTTGCCTAGGTTCATGATCACATGTTCATAGGTTGAGTGCAGATCTTTGATTATTTGCTTGTCATCTTACTACATATCATCATTAAGACCCCAAGAAAAAGGAGATAGAGAAGCAAAATAAAATCAACAGATAATTTTTTGGCGATCACGGTGGGACAACTTGTGCCAATCGTGCTTTTGATATCTGTTTAAACCTGCCATCATCTGCTTATTCGGTTCCCTTTGGATTGCCCTCTTATTTCCTGATGATTCTGGTTTTCTGAGTGCTCTGACGGCCCTGTGTCCCTGCGTTATACTCCTCTGACGCAGGGGCAGTAGACCGTTAAATTTGGTCTACTGTGTGGGCTTCCACGAGTTTTCCTTTTACTTCTGGTTGATTTTGGCTCTCTGGCACATTTAGCGGTCTTATCTCCCTGCGTTACATTTATTCTGGCGGTCTGGCCTTCGACCGTTATTTACCTCTGACGCAGGGATCATTGACCGTTATACTCCAGACAGGTACGCATCCGAGGTGCATTTTGTTTCCGCAGTTTCTGCTGTGCTTCCTTGCTTGGGTGATACCTGACTTCCTCCTTGCTTTGTTACATATATCCATATCATTGTATGCATCATTGTTTGTTAGATCATAGGCTAGACTTTGCATGCACTCCGGTGCACATAGGGGCATTCGTACATTCATATCTTAGATTGCATTTTCCTACCTTGTTGTGAGGACCTCCCGTCTCCATATTCCTTGGGGCCGACTAGGAAATCACACCAGGGACCTCCGTAAGTCCCCGCGAGCCGTGGATTCTCACACGGACGCCGGGCTGGTTGTACCTTTTCCACCCCGTGTCTAGGGTTGCATAAGTGAAGGAGTGATTACACTTAGAATCAAACCAAGCCTTATATCCACTTCCTACCAGGAACCCATTGTTGAGAGCACACATTAATCAATCCATAAAAGTTCCAGGGAGAAATCACAAGAATCTTGCTGCATCATCTGAAGCAAACTTGGTTGACTTTGGGTGTTTTCATATTTTGCCACTTACATCTTTATCGGGGTCATTTTAGTTTGGTTAATCATTGTATGATTGTTTGCGTTGTGTTTTTTGCATCTTTTCCAAGGTTGTTCGTTGCATGTGGAGTTATTTTCGTCCATCCGAATCATCTCCTAGGATCAATTCCTTCGTCAAGTTCTATTCTAATCCACTCTTCGAGTCCGCTATGGCATCCTTCAATCCTCCTCACCCCCAAGAGGACTCGCTTCCTCAAGGGCTTCTTGAAAACCTTCCTAGGGTTACTTCCTGGGAAGGGACCGCCCCTCTTCTATCCTCCACTTCCATGGAAGGCGGTCAAGCTACCCCTTCTTTCTCCACTCCTTCCGCGGGCTCAGCTTCAGGTTCTCTATCAGGCCATGCAAGGGTCCAATGCTTCTCCTTCTACCATTATCCAAGGCCAATCCAATCTCTCTGTTGATCCATCTAGGGTTAATGGGCCATCCATTCAGCCCACTCCGATTGATCTCACTCCGGTCCAACCCCGGACCATTTCCTTCACTGGCATGGAGACGGGCCAGTCTTCCAACTCAGCCCACCAATCTTTTGATAAAGGGAAGTCACATATCCCTTCGTTTGTTCAGGTGGATCATCACACCTTTGGCCCGATAGCCCCGCAAGTTCTCCTGGGCCCTTCCGATTTCCTACGCCCTCAGCAAGGGGTGGCCCAAGCTTTTTCTAACTCGGGTCAAGCTCAGGCCCAATATCCTTCTTACGGGCCCCCTATTTCCACTGTCTATCCTTCTGCTCCTTCCTATGGGCTTCCACCTTCTGCTACAATCATTCCGTCCGCTCCTCAAGTCCAATCAACATCTTTTACTACCACTGCTCCCTCTCGAGAGCAGGAACTATTTGATAAATAGGCCACCATGCAACAGCAACTCGATTTCCTCCAGAAGCGGGTTGGCCCACAATCTTTGGCAGATATTCCTGTCCCGAGCTTCCAGAACATCCGGTTCCCTCCGCAATCGGAACTCCCTAACTACCGCAAGTACGATGGGAACGGCAACCCCTTTATTCATGTGAGGGATTTCCTATATGAATCGGCGCAGTTCCAATATGATGATCGCCTCATGGCGTATTTATTCCACCGATCTTTGGATGGTGTTGCTCTGGAATGGTTTTACTCTCTGCCATTAGAGGAGGCTGAAAGTTTCAAGGTAGTGAAGGACAAATTTATCCAGCGGTTCCAGGACAGGGTCGGCCCGGAATACTCATTTACAGATCTAGTGGCCGAGAAAATGAAGCCGGATGAGGAATTCGCCACTTATGCAGACAGGTGGAGACAAATGGCCACGAGAGTGCTTGGCCATATTCCGGAGGAAGAGAAGGTCAAGCTGCTCATTTCAAATGCTACCCCGACCTTCAGGAACATCCTGGCAATGAATGATATAGCTAACATGCATCAACTCTACAGCCGGGCGCACTTCATACAAACCCAGTTCAAGGATTCCCCCATACACGCCCTATTTGAAAACCAAAAGCCCAAATCCCACAAGAAACCACAAGGGCCGGTTACTGAGGGGGTCCAGACAAACGAACAGGTACAAGCCGTTGCCTTTCCATTCCAAGCCGCACCATTCCGCTTCCCCCAAAACCCCCGCACTCCACAAAATCCCGCTTCACAGAACTTTCAAGCCGCTCCACAAAACCCTCTGCCTGCCTTCACTATTCCACAAAACGCCTTCATCGCTCCACAACAACCCCCACCACCTCCACAATATCACAATGTCCCTCCACCCAACGGCTATAACAACAATCCGAACAACAAGCGCCCGGCTCCCAAGAGGGCACAATATCCTCCACTGCCAGAGACCCTCATGGATATCTTCTCAACTCTTATGTCGGTGAATGCAATTCAACTTCCTCCGGAACGGCCTAACTGGAACCCAGCCGTTGATCAGACGAAATATTGCATGTTCCATAGGCAGCCAGGCCACACTATCGAAGGATGTTATCAGTTCCGGGATCTGGTATACGATCTCCATGAAGGGCAGAGAATCGATTGGGCCGAGATGCATCGGGCCATTGTTGAAATCAAAGAGAAAAGAAGGCAGCCGCCCAGGCAGCAAGTGCAGCAGCATCCAGCACCGCAGCCGCAGCAGCCACTACCACAACAGCAACCACAATAGGCTCAGGATCTGGGCATCCATCAAGATCCGATGCCAAATCATCCGCCTGCTCTACAGCAACAGTAGCCGCCGGCACCGGCACAAGTGAACATAGTTCAACCTCCGGCCCTCACTATCGGGTGGTCTTTCAATGATGATGTCCCCACACCGCAAGTCATGGCCCTCCACCACAACTACCGCAATCCTCTCACCCCTTCCTTTGTCCTTCCTGCATCCCCAGCACCTTCCCCATACACATCCGCTCCAACAAATCCACAACCTACCACCACTCCATCATACCCTCCGCCACTTACCCCGCTGCCATCATTACGCCACCACTCAACCCTTCACCTGTCTTTACGCTCCCCCCAACATCCCCTCCACCCGCACCAACACTCATCGCCATCCTGCCATTCACCAGTCCTTCATCTATCATCCGCTCACCACCGCCTATTACCCCCACTAACCTCACACTCCACCAAATCATCTCCCCTACATAGCCTACTCCGCTTATTCACCCCGCAGGGCCCATCATACTATCCACCGATGCCGCGGCCGCTACAAGTTACGCCTTAAGGAGCGGGAAGTTATTTCATGGGAATTATCCTACTAATTCCAATCCCCAGTCCTCTCAGCCAACAGCCGAGCAAGAAGAAGCCGAACCTCTGCCGGGTACTCAGTATGACTTATTGCATCATCTGGACCGAGTACCCGCCAAGATATCTATTCTGGAGCTCATTAAAAGGTCTACCCTTCACCAGGATGCGCTAAGGGACTTCTTACAAAAGGTGATGGTTAGCGAGGATATGGCAGTCGACAGCTTACCAACGGCACTAGCAACTATCTCCAAAGGACCGGCAATCACATTTTCAGAATCCGAGCTAGCACTCCCAGAAGCTCGGCAAATGCCGCTCTGCATTACAATCACTCTGAACAAAGTCAGCATTGAAGCAGCACTGGTTGACACAGGGGCTTCAATCAATGTGTGCCCACTCAGTACCCTCCGAGCTTGCAACATATCTGAAGTGTTATTACGACCTACCCCTACCACTATAGTAGCATATGACAACTCAAGGCGAGCATGTCACGGGGTGGTCACTATCCAAGCAGAGCTCGGACCCCTTACAATGGCCATGGAATTCTATGTACTAGACATCGACCCTATGTTCAAGGCTATCTTGGGTCGTCCATGGCTGGATACGCTCGGTGCCGTGCCCTCCACTGCACATCAGTGCGTCAAATTCCCTTTCCAAGGGAGGGTCGTCAAGGTCAAAAGCCTATCTACAGTGCAATCGGTTAAGGCCATTTCAGAACAGATTCTTTCTACACTTTGGCCAAGCAGCTGACCCGTCATATCAGTGCTGGATTTAAACTTCCCTTGGGCTTATACACCTCCTAGGCCCATCACTACTCCAGTTAACATCAAGATGAAGCCCCAAATCCGAGACTCAAAAGGCTAGAACATTATACTGAAACTGGGCTACCAACCGGGGAGAGGCCTCGGTGCACAATTACAAGGAATGACCAAGCCCATACCCAAGGGAAGAAAGATGGGCAGGAGAGGTCTTGGCTACAAAGAAACCACATTATCTATGATGGGTGATTCTGGGCCACTCACCTGGGACTACCATCAGCACTTTGTCCGAGGGCCTCCCCAGCCCGGTACATTAGCTCTGCAGCCAGCTCCGTTAGAGAGAAATACAGTATGTCCGATTGCCAGTCCTTCACCGGCACTAAAAAGGCCAGAACATGATATGCTTGATTATGGTCAAGCCCTCCAGGGGTTGTTTCATGAAGAAGACTGCCAAAAGAAGCAAGAGGTTCGGCTCATGCAATGGAGACCGAAGAAGCGGCCAGACGATGATCCACGGGAGGAGGGGAGCTCGCCAATTGTCTTTTCTTGGTCTCCCTCCCGCTTTCAATCTCTCCTCCAGCAATGGGAGTTCTTACCCCGTCTTCCTCCTATCATGGTAAATCCATCCTTCGTTGATCCGCCCGAGATTCTATTTGTTCCTTGCGCTTGCGGGCACTGCCCGCCCATTGATCTATCCACTCTATTCACTCCTCCTCCTCCCAACGCCCAACTCCACGAGATGTGGTTCTCATCTTCTGATCCCTTCTTTGACTCCATCTTGCTGTATAGTCTCTGCTGATCTCCAAAAAAAAACGTCAAATTCAAAATGGAGATTTCAGTGGAAGATTATGCTACCCTGTCTCCATCCTCATCCTAGGGGCACGAGTCCCCTGCTCCTTCCCTTCCACTAATGGAGATTTCAGTGGAAGATTATGCTACCCTGTCTCCATCCTCATCCCAGGGGCACGAGTCCCCTGCTCCTTTCTCCTAGGTTAGGATTAGGGTCTATCGAGTCTAGGGAAGTAGAATTAGTTAGATCTAAAGAAGTAGGGTCTTGTTCTAGGTCATCCAACCCTTCCTCCTCTGAGCCGTGCCCGCTTGCGCGTCCTCCCAAATCTGTTCCTGATAGGTTCTTGCAAGACCTAGCTCAGCGCTGTCATGCCCTTTTAAAATGTCCGGAATTTATTGCTACGGCAATTACGATTGAGGATGGAGAAGAAATAGAAGGGGCGTGGGGCGATGACGGACTCGACGTCTATGAAATCCTGGGTGAAAAAGATCCGGTTAATGAGGACAGCGACGTAGATGACACTGCTGATCTGTACGCGCAAGGACTTAAGAAATTCGACGAGCCGTCATCAGCAGTGGATGAACCTACAAAAGAAATCAATCTGGGAACCGAAGAAGACCCCAGGCCCATCATTATTGATGCTAATCTCCCTCCACAAGTAGAAGAAGATTTGATCAAAGTTCTAAGGGAGTATAGTGATTCCTTCGCCTGGTCTTATGAGGACATGCCAGGTCTTGACCCCTCTTTAGTAGAACATCGACTCGTGCTTAAACCAGGGGCAACACCGGGGAAACAACGGTCAAGAAGATTTCACCCCCACATGGCCTTAAGGATTAAGGAAGAAGTTGACAAGTTATATAAGGCCAGATTCATTAGAGTTGTCCTATATCCTCAGTGGGTGACAAACATAGTCCCTGTCATCAAGAAGGATGGAAAGGTGCGTATTTGCATCGATTTCAGGGATCTCAATAAAGCATGTCCCAAGGATGATTTTTCGCTGCCTCACATTGATGTCTTGGTCGATAATACCACCGGGTACGAGTCGTTGTCATTTATGGATGGTTACTCAGGATATAATCAAATCTGTCTCGCTCCAGAAGATCAAGAGAAAATCTCCTTCACCACACCCTGGGGTACATATTGTTATGTGGTTATGCCGTTCGGTCTGAAGAATGCAGGTGCCACCTATCAAAGGGCGATGATGGCCATCTTCCACGACATGATGCATATCTATATGGAAGCTTACGTGGATGACATTTTGGTGAAGTCAAGAACCAAAGAAGAACACCCCTGTATTCTGGCTAAGGTGCTGCAAAGAGCAGGGAGTACAAGCTTAAGATGAATCCGAAGAAGTGTGTATTCGGAGTCTCTTCAGGGAAGCTGTTAGGTTTCATAGTGAGCAAACGGGGGATCCAGATTGATCCTAACAAAGCACAGGCCGTCATGGATATGCCTCCGCCTAAAAACATTACGGAACTTCAAGGATTGATCGGCCGATTGCAATTAATTAGAAGATTCATATCCCAACATTCTAAAAGGTGTCGTCCATTTTATGAATTGCTTAAGGCGGGGGTTAAGTTTGAATGGAATGAAGATTGTCAAAAGGCCTACGAGGACATTCCTCCTTGACTGCTTGGTTGACCTAGCGGCCGAGTGATGGATAGCCTGTGCCCAGAGAGTGGTTTATCGGTGGATTGGTTTTCGGTATCTTGGCTTGACCTGGTGGTTCGCCCATTGTCACGTGGACATCACCCGATGTCCTATGAGGGCAATAACCGTGTTCTGAGGTGGCCAAGAGGGTTTGTGCCTGTGAGTGTGTCTCGACGGTTCTGTCCAGTTCGAGACACTAGTTCTGGATGCCTCGGGGTACTGTTTTACCTTGAGTTACATGTCCAGGCGTGCCAGAGGGTTCTTGCTGTTCCCTCAGGTCTCCGTGAGTCATTTTCTGCGAAGTGTCGTTTCTCGTGGCTTAGGATTAGACCGATTGGCGGCTTGTTCCGCTATCGGTGACGATCTTGCCTTTGAGTCGTCTGACTCAAGGATCGTTACGTTGTAGGTCTAGTTGCCTAATCCTGAGTCTGTTGGCAGTAGTAGTACTGCCAGTGGTGCCTAGTAGTACGTGTGACAGCGCGTTCCAGCTTGTCCGTACTCTAGCACTTGTGTTTTTGAGTCTGGTATCTCGTGAACCTCCGCTTGTCCTATCCTGTCGATGCACGCGGTCCAGTGTGTTGACGCACCTCGGACGGGTGGAAAGGGTAGTTCCCGAGATACGGTTTGTAAGCTAGTTCCGTGGGCTCCTAGCCAACGGTAACGTCCTACCGAGGGAGAAAACTAGCGAGAGGACCTGGCTTAGGCTAGAGCCAGTGTGTGCACACGTTGTCAGGGACTGGGGACTTACACCGACGGGCGTGACCCTGACTATTCTCTTGTTGCTGTTATTCTTATTTGGTTCAGTGTGTGTCTGTGTCTCTGCCGTGTCTTTACCGGTACCGTAGGCGAGACACTCGGGGCACAGTATATGACGTCAGTGGACGCAGTTGGCTGTTCTCCTTGTGAGGAGGCGCTTCCGTCACGTGATACGTGGCTTTCGCGTTTCTTGTGCACCGTGACCTTTCCAAGTTAGCCCTCTCGTGGCCCTACTCGAGGTCAGTGTTGTGTTGTGTGCACGACGTTCTAGTCGTGTGTGCTCGTCGGGTCTGTCCGTCGTCTATCTAGATCTTTTCTAGACTTTTGTCTGTCCTTGCAGGTCTTTGTCTTAGGCCTGGCGTCGTGTCAGCAGATTGGTAACTCCTGACTTTGTCAGTTCAAAGTCGCCCTTCTGTCGCTGCCTGGAGTAGTTTGGGGTGTCGAGGTTAGTTCGGCAGCCGCTTGTCTGGTGCGGATTCTCCCCCTTTCCTACTTGTTCCCTACTCCTACTCCCCGTCTGTTCTTTACTACTTCTAGAGTAGTTTTACAGCTTTGTAGTGTAGTTTTCCCGCCTTACTACACCTGCTATTCTTCTTGTCATTTTTATTGTTCCGTGTTACTAGATGTTTTTCAGTGGGGATCTGCGTGACCCCTACTGAGCCAGTGACACGAGGCTCACCCCTGCTTTTAGGTGGGCTATCATTCGTTCTGCTTCCGTGGTTCTTGGTGTGCGTGCTCGTAGCGTGTCGTTGTGGCCAGCTGGTACCTGCGTCGGGCTTCTCCCGACTTCTCGGTACGTCTTTCTTTTCTGTCGACTGTACTTGCTAGACTTGCTGTCTTAGCTCTAGGCTTGACTCTGGTTTATAATTGTTAATTTGAAACTGTTAATTAAAAAGTAATTTTATTTCTGGTACTTTAGCAAACCAATCTAATGATATATTATTGCTTACTGTACTATCTCTATGGCTTCAATGTACTCTACACATACCTTTTATCCCTTCGGAGCTTTACCGCTCTTGGGAGGCCTCGCGGGTTCCAAGTGGTATCAGGTATATTCGATAGTCCTATCGGGTATATATGGTATCCGGGATCCGGGTCGTCACAGCTGGTATTAGAGCAGTGTTCTGAGATGTTCGGAGTTCTTTTCTGAGCTATCAGAGCATTGTTGTGTGAAGTACATGGGAATCCGAGATATACTGTATCCAGAGTCTTGAAAGTCCAGTACAGTCTTTCGCTGGCTTAGGTTTGTGATTCTTTGTCGCTTCGTTTTCTGTGTGTCGTCTTGTGCGTGCTGTCCTGGCACTATACGAGATGGTCCTGCTCTCGTCAGGATGTGACGAGGTGTTTCTTTTTCATCGTCTTGTCTATCTCGATCATGTTGTACTTGGCAGAGTTCGCCGGAAGGCTCTGCGGTACATTGTTCGAGACCTTTTCCGTGATTTATTCAGGTGGCTGGTGACTTTTCGCGTTGTTGTGATGGTCGTACACGTTCTTACGTTATTTTGGTCGTCCCAGCTTGAGTCTGTTCAGCTCCTGATGTGTTTCGCTTCTGTTGAAGTGCTCGATTAGATTCTGTGTTTGAGAAATTGCTCAGGCAAGCTAGGATTTTCCCTTCCTAGTGAGCTTTCGTGGTTGAGCTTATTGCTTCTCGTCCTTTCTGGTGGAATCTTTTCGAGGTTTGCTTTGGAATTGCTATCTTAGTGATGCCCTCGTCCCGTGTCTGCTTAAGTGTGGACAGCTTTGTTCTGAGCCTGATCTGCTCTTTGTCTTACGGTTGCTTGGCTTTGGACTCCATCATGGTGTTAAGAGCTGTCGCATATCGAATTTGTCGTGCCGTGTCCAGCGACCGATGTGTTGTGAAGGCTCATTTACCATTTTCAGGACGTGAAGGTAAGCTGAGATTAGCATTCTTCAGTGCTTTGTGCTGGAGCCGGTGCTCTCCGTGATTGGCACTTTGGCGACCTACGATCGGTTGTTCGCTGGATCAGTACTTGTCGTGTGTTATATTGCGATCTTCAAGGATTGCAATGACGCCTAGAGTGCGCTGAGATGCGGATACCAAGGTCTTTCTGGTGCCTGCATGCGTTGTTGAGTGTGCAGCGGAAGCGTGTGGGCTGATTACCCACAGGCTCAGGATTGTTGGTTGTGAGATTCTGGCGGATCGAGAGAATTGTTGTTCTCGATGTAACTTCATCTTGGCTTCCTATGCCTTGATGTTGCATGTTGCCGTGCTGTTGCTGGAGTTATTCTGGGTGCTGGCATTGGCATTTGTGAGTGTTGGGGAATCTGTCGGCATTCCTGCTGATTGAGTACCCTCTGCTCCTCTATTTTTTCTCTTGGGTGTTGTGCTCTCAGGGTGTGATCGTGGTCCTTGAGTTGCATTCCCCGAGATTGTTGTCATTTCTTGTTGTTGTGGGTCCTTTCTTGGAGAGTTGCTCGATGCATGACTAGTCCCTTGTGGTCATGTGTTCAAATGTTCTTGTGCCTTGATGTGACCCTTCTTACAGTCGTGTTCCGTGGTTCTATGTTCTATACGGAGCCAGAATCCTGCAAGTGATGTTGTCGTCGTTTTATTACTGTTTCTCTATGATTTTGTGTCTCTGTCTTGGACCAGGTCTTGTCAGTTAGCTTTGCTGTACTCTTTTTCCCTAGAGTTAGCTTGCGGCTCGATCAGATGTAATATCTGAGTAAGGACTGACTTGATTGTGCTTGTGGTCCAGTGTTGTCGTTGGCGTCTGTGTGCCAGGTGTTCTCTGTCACCTTTGGCACTGGAGCCGATGATGTGGTCGAGCTGTCAGCTGAGAGGACTGTGTCTCCTTGTTTAAGCTGATACTCGCCGTGTCTGTCATTTCATTTTCCCGATATCTGTTGTTGTGGCAGTCGTGTCTCTTTCCCGGTGAGACGTAAGCGACGTTGCTTTGTTTCAGGGGTGTTGGACTTGTGTTCACTTGTGTCGTGCTCGATCTAGAGCGTGTGCTTGTGATTGTGGTCTGATGATGTTCCTCTGAGCTGTGTTTCTCAAGATTTGTGTCATTTCCGCAGTTGTGATGTCGGGCTGTTCTTCCATGCTTACCCTTGCTAGTCCTTAAATTTTGAGGACGAAATTTCTTGAAGGAGGGGAGGATGTAATGTCCCGGATCTTTGCTGGATCCTTAGTAGGTCTGGTTGGATCTTTCGGATCAGTTTCGGTGAGTTTCGGTTCGCTTATGTGGCTTCCGAGTTGAGTTTTACGATCCATGTGGGTTTTTCTCTCGTACTAGTTACGAAACCCTGCGGTGAGTTTATTTGTCAGTTCATCGACTCGAGGATGATGCAGCGACGATGTACTCTCCGATCCGGTCGTTTTGACTATTTTTGCGTATTTTTCTAAGATAGGGCCAAAAATTGGATTTTTCAGAAATTAGGAAAATTCCTAATTTCTTTTTCTTTTTTCTTTCCTTCCTCTCTCCTCCTTCTCATTTCACGCCGCCGCCCCCTCTCTCTTCGTTTCTCTCCCGTTTTGCCTTCTCGGCTCCGACCGCAGACGGAGGACCTAGGGGCGAGTGCTGGGGATGATGTGGAGTTGGTCGGGTGCGCGACGGGGCGAGGATGGAGTGGTTTTTGGCGCGATCCCGAACGGTAGATTCAAAGCCGGCGTTTGAGCTCGCAGCGCAGTTTTTGGCGCGATTTAGTCCCTTCGGGGCACGATTTCTTTGGTGGAGGTAGGGAGATGGATCGCCTACCTGTTCTGCACGTTTTCCCTGCTTCTGTGCGTAGTTTGGTGCTTGATCAGGAGAGATCGGGCCGATTTAGTGAAAACCATTATTTTCGGAGTTTTCAGGGTACGGCAACCATTCTTGGTCTAGTTAGTGTCAAAATGACCGCTGGGAAGTCTGGATCCCATTCATGTTAGTTTCGTGTCGATCGATCGTCATTCGAGGCCGATAGGAGTCCGGGAACCTCGGTGACTCGTTTAGGGTCGATTTGTCCAAATCACCCCGATCGTGCGTGTTAATGCGTGCATGTGGGCTTTTTAGCCTCCTGAAGTTATTTTTCGTCGTCTAGCTTTGTTTCCCCTGCATTTCGGCATGAATGGGGCGTGGAACGGGCCGATTCGGCGTTTCCACCTTTTTCCCACCGTGTCCGGTGTAGCGGTCGTTGCAGAGACCGTCACAGTCTCTGACGGCCCTACGATAGACCGCCACAGCGTTTTAACGTTTTAAACTTTTCGTGGCTGTGGGAGTGTGACGGTCCAGTAGTGGTGCGTCACAGCCCTCTGACGCATCCAGGTAGGTGCGTCACGGCTATTTTATCTTTTTGATATTTGAGTAAGTCAGTTCCTCTGACGGCCCTTCCGTGGTGCGTTAGAGCCTTGTAACGCGCTTGTACTAGGCCGTTACGTTCTGTTTGACCGGATTTGATCGTTTAAGTCGGTTCGTGTAGTGGTCTTACCCTCATGCGTCACAGTGATGTAACGCGTCCATCTTGGACCGTTACATGCTGTTTGTCTGAGTTTTTTTGACTTAGGTCTGTTGGCCCTGACAGCCCTAAAGTGGTGTGTCAGAGCTGTGTAACACGCCTAGGTTAGGCCGTTACATGTCTTGTGCGTTTTAGGTGTTGGATAGGGTGGTGTCTGTGACGGCTCATTCTTCGACCGTCACGCCGCTGTAGCGCGTCTTCATTAGATAGCCACATTCGTGTAACTGTCTAAGGGTGGTGCGTTACATTCCTAGAGCTCCGATTTTCTATCGTTGTGGTTTCTAATTGTCTTGGCTTCACCTTGTGGCCTGCCCGTTTTCCTGCGGATGTCTCCTGACATCCTATGAGGGCTAAGACTACATTATAAGGTAGCCAAGAGTCTTCTTGCTTGAGGTAGGATTCTCTTTCCTGCTATAGAATGTCTTTGCCTCTGGTTGCGTGGCGATTCCTCCTTGACTGCTTGGTTGACCTAGCGGCCGAGTGATGGATAGCCTGTGCCCAGAGAGTGATTTATCGGTGGGTTGGTTTCCGGTATCGTGGCTTGACCTGGTGGTTCACCCATTGTCACGTGGACATCACCCGATGTCCTATGAGGGCTATAACCGTGTTCCGAGGTGGCCAAGAGGGTTTGTGCATGTTAGTGTGTCTCGGTGGTTCTGTCCACTTCGAGACACTAGTTTTGGATGCCTCGGGGTATTGTTTTACCTTGAGTTGCGTGTCCAGGCATGCCGGAGGGTTCTGGCTGTTCCCTCAGGTCTCCGTGAGTCATTTTCTGCGAAGTGTCATTTCTCGTGGCTTAGGATTAGACCGATTGGCGGCTTGTTCCGCTATCGGTGACGATCTTGCCTTTGAGTCGTCTGACTCAAGGATCGTTACGTTGTAGGTCTAGTTGCCTAATCCTGAGTCTGTTGGCAGTAGTAATACAGCCAGTGGTGCCTAGTAGTACGTGTGACAGCGCGTTCTAGCTTGTCCGTACTCTAGCACTTGTGTTTTTGAGTCTGGTGTCTCGTGAACCTCCGCTTGTCGTGGCCTGTCGATGCACGCGGTCCAGTGTGTTGACCCACCTCGGAGGGGTGCAAAGGGCAGTTCCTGAGATACGGTTTGTAAGCTAGTTCCGTGGGCTCCCCACCAATGGTAACGTCCTACCGAGGGAGAAAACTAGCTAGAGGACCTGGCTTATGCTAGAGCCAGTGTGTGCACACGTTGTCAGGGACTGAGGACTTACACCGACGGGCGTGACCCTGACTAGTCTCTTGTTGATGTTGTTCTTATTTGGTTCAGTGCGTGTCTGCGTCTCTGCCGTGTCTTTAGCGGTACCGTAGGTGAGACACTCGGGACGCAGCATAAGACATCAGGGGACGCAGCTGGCTGTTCTCCTTGTGAGGAGGCGCTTCCGTCACGTGATACGTGACTTTCGCGTTTCTTGTGCGCCGTGACCTTTCCAAGTTAGCCCTCTCGTGGCCCTACTCGAGGTCAGTGTTGTGTTGTGTGCACGACGTTCTAGTCGTGTGTGCTCGTCGGGTCTGTCCGTCATCTATCTAGATCTTTTCTAGACTTTTGTCTGTCCTTGCAGGTCTTTGTCTTAGGCCTGGCGTCGTGTCAGCAGATTGGTAACTCCTGACTTTGTCAGTTCAAAGTCGCCCTTCTGTCGCTGCCTGGAGTAGTTTGGGGTGTCGAGGTTAGTTCGGCAGCCGCTTGTCTGGTGCGGATTCTCCCCCTTTCCTACTTGTTCCCTACTCCTACTCCCCGTCTGTTCTTTACTACTTCTAGAGTAGTTTTACAGCTTTGTAGTGTAGTTTTCCCGCCTTACTACACCTGCTATTCTTCTTGTCATTTTTATTGTTCCGTGTTACTCGGTGTTTTTCAGTGGGGATCTGCGTGACCCCTACTGAGCCAGTGACACGAGGCTCACCCTGCTTTTCAGGTGGGCTATCATTCGTTCTGCTTCCGTGGTTCTTGGTGCGCGTGCTCGTAGCGTGTCGTTGTGGCCAGCTGGTACCTGCGTCGGGCTTCTCCCGACTTCTCGGTACGTCTTTCTTTTCTGTCGACTGTACTTGCTAGACTTGCTGTCTTAGCTCTGGGCTTGACTCTGGTTTATAATTGTTAATTTGAAACTGTTAATTAAAAAGTAATTTTATTTCTGCTACTTTAGCAAACCAATCTAATGATATATTATTGCTTACTGTACTATCTCTATGGCTTCAATGTACTCTACACATACCTTTTATCCCTTCGGAGCTTTACCGCTCTTGGGAGGCCTCGCGGGTTCCAAGTGGTATCAGGTATATTCGATAGTCCTATCGGGTATATATGGTATCCGGGATCCGGGTCGTCACAGAGGTTGCGTCTTGCTGTGCGGTACCCGTGACCAGGTGGTCGGGGTTGCACCTTGGACAGCGTGTCCAAGTTGGCCGTGTCCGGGGAGACAGGCCTCCGCGATGCGATTACCGTGAGCTTTTACTTTGGTAGGTGGTACTAGTGTGGTTCGGTAACCTCGACTGTGAACCCGAGGTGTGTTTTCTGGTACAGTAGGAGTGGTTATAGTGCCGTGTTTCGATCGGCCACCGGGTTTACTATTCTTGCTGTTACTGTTGCTCTCGTTGTTACAGCTTTCTGTACCGCCGTTGGTTCTTGGTGGGGTTCCTCGGGATCCCTGCTGAGTCTCTGTTTTGGAGACTCACTCCCTGCCTTTCAGGTGTGGCGGTTCTTCCTCGAGAATCGAGGGTGCTGTACGGAGGTTCTCAATTGCCAGCTCGCCGGGCCGAGTGTTCACTCGGCATGTGGTACGTTTTTACTGCTTTAGACTATACTTCTTGTTGGACTGGACTCTGTTGTAGCTGTAGTTGTTCTTTTACTTCTACTTGTTGTTGTTGGTTGTCCTGCTTTATTTCCTATTTCTCTGTGCCTCCACAGTCCTTTTAGCCCTTCCGAGCCCTCCCGGCTCGTGGGCGACGGTTCGAGTCTCGGGTTATCGGGTCACTCCCGGTAATCAGATTCTCGGGTCGTTACAGTATCAGAGCCTATGTGACGACCCGGATCCCGGATACCAGATATACCCGATAGGACTACCGGATACACCTGATACCACTTGCAACCCGCGAGGCCTCCCAAGAGCGGTAAAGCTCCAAAGGGATAAAAGGATTGTCGTGTAGTACATTGATGCCACAGAGATAGTACAGTAAGCAATTAGATTTCATTAGATCGGTTTGCTAAAGTAGCAGAAATAAAATTACTTTTTAATTAACAATTTCAATTTAACCATTATACCAGAGTCCAGTCCAAGAAATTAAAGACAAGTACAGGCCACATGAAAAGAACGTACACAAAGGTCGGGGGAAACCCAACGCAGGTACCGCTGGCAGCTACAGACGCGCCACATCAGGAACCACGAACAGAGACGGCGCCACCCTCCTGAAAAGCAGGGGTGAGTCTCAAAACAGAGACTCAGTAGGGGTCACGCGGATCCCCACTGAGAAACACGCAGTACACGGAACAGAAAGTAACAGTAGTAGCAAAGCAGGAAAAGTTACACTACAAAGCTGTAAAAAGAACGGGAACAGCAGGAGTAGGGAATAGGCTAAGAGCAAGGGAAGCTAAAAGAAAAGGGAAAAGCGAGGCCGTAAAGCTCAGAACACGGCCACCGAGAGGAACTCGGCTCCCTAAGCTACTCCAAGCAACGACAGAAGGGCGACTCTGATCTGACAAAGTCAGGAGTTACTGATCTGCCAACACAACGCCAGGCCTAAGACGAAGACCTGCAAGGACAGACAAAACGTCTAGAAAAGATCTAGACAGACGACAGACAGACTCAACGACACACACGACTAGAACGTCGTGCACGTAACACAACATTGACCTCGAGTGGGGCCACGAGAGGGCAAACTCGGAAAGGTCACGACGCACAAGAAATGCGAAGGTCACGTATCACGTGACGGAAGCACCTCCTCATCAGAAGAACAGCCAGCTGCGTCCACTGACGTCTTACACTGCGCCACGAGTGTCTCGCCCACGGTACCGCTGAAGGCACGGCAGAGTCGCAGACACGCGCTGAACCAAACAGGAACTACAACAACAAGTAACTCGTCAGGGTCACGCCCGTCGACGTAAGTCCTCAGCCCCTGACCACGTGTGCACACACTAGCTCTTGCGTAAGCCAGGCCCTCTAGCTAGTTTTCTCCCTTGGTAGGATGCTACCTCTGGCTGGGAGCCCACGGAACTAGCTTACAAACTGTATTATGGGAACTACCCTTTCCACCACTCCGAGGTGTGTCAACACACTGGATCACGTGCATCGACAGGCTACGACTAGTGGAGGTTCACAAGACACCAGACTCAGAAACACAAGTGCTAGAGTACAGATAAGCTAGAACGCACTATCGCACGTACTACTAGGCACCTCTGGCAGTATGACTACTGCCAACAGACTCAGGACTAGGCAACTAGACCTACAACGTAACGATCCTTGAGTCGGACGACTCAAAGGCAAGATCATCACAGACAGCGGAACAAGTCACCAATCGGTCTAATCCTAAGCCACGGGAAACGACGCTCCGCAGAAAACAACTCACGGAGACCTGAGGGAACACCAAGGACCCTCAACACGCCTGGACACGCAAATCAAGGTAAAATGGTACCTCGAGGCATCCAGAACCAGTGTCTCGGGCTGGACAGAACCGCCGAGACACCCACAAGGTCGCCCGCCAACCGCTGGTTAACACCGGGTTGACCGAAACCAGACAAGACACACAAGCACAAACCCTCTTGGCCACCTCGAAATATGGTTACAGCCCTCATAGGACATCGGGTGACGTCCGCGTGACAATGGCGAACCCCAAGGTCAAGCCAAGATTCTAGAAACCAAACCACCAGTAAACCACTCTCTGGGCATAGGCTATCCATCACTCGGCCGCTAGGTCAACCAAACAGTCAAGGAGGAATCGCCACGCAACCAGAGGCAAAGACACTCGCGGTCCTAGATTAAGTCGCTCGGAGAAACTATAGCAGTCAAGGAATAGACCGCACACAATTCACCCGAACCGACCGATCCAGGGAACCACCGGACAGATAAACCAACACTAGCAGTCCAGGATAGGACCACTAGAAACACCGCCCTAACTCACGTAGACGACCGACACGAAACAGACATGACATACGAAGACTTGGGGGAACTTCGACACCCTCAAGGCACCTGGACATATAAACCGAGGTCAAATCGTACCTCTAGGTGTCTAGAACCACGTCTCGAGCTGGACAAATCCATCGAGACACAGGCAAGGTCGCATGTCGACCATTGGATCACACCGGGTCGACCAGACCAGAGCAATGACTCTAACACGACACCGGGAGAAGCCATCACGGCCAATCGATAAAACATCGGGGATGAGCGGTTCAGAATGGACCACTAAACATGATGGACGGTACAAAACTGACCACACAAAGGGGATGAACAGACGTCCGAACGGGAACACACGTGCGGCTCACCCCTAGCCGTGCGGGGGAACAGACGGCTAAGACAACACCGCACAAAGGCTTGTGCGGTCCACCTCGGGCCGTACAATAGCCACCGGCACCAGGGATGTACGGTCAGCTACTAGCCGTACAAAAGGTTAGGCGGCCAGACCCCAGCCGCACAGCCCAACAACGGTCCAAACCGAAGGGGAAAAATGGTTCAACCCTGGCCGCACCTGAGTTATACGGTCTCACGATAGACCGCATGACCCTCGCTGCGCGCCAAGCCGATCAGAGCGCGCCGATCAGATGAACGGTCAAGACAGGGCCGCCCATGGGGATAGATGGACCTAGTCCGACCGCTTAACTCTCACGGCGGGCAAACCGTGGGTTCGGCCCAACGGAGGCCATTCCACGCCCCATTCGTCCCGAGATGAAGGGGATACAACCCTGGACCTGCTGGCAATCACATAGACTCCGTCCGGAGTCAAAACGAAGCACGGATCGCAAGAAACGGGCGATTCTAACGAAATCACCCAAAAGGGTTACCGAGCTTCCCAGAGCTCTAGCGGTCAAACGGGATCACCGAACGAAACGAAATTAGTGACTATGGAACGCTGACGTCCCAGGGAGTCCATTTACAGTAACTGATCTAAAAATGGTTGCCGTTTTCCGGCGAACCCTACAAAACTGGAAAATCACTGTTTAGGCTAAACAAGCCCAAACTCAGCTGTAGACGACGGGATCACACCAACGTCTGTCCCAAGAGATGTGGACGACGAGATCGTATCAAGGAGAGGGAAGGAAAAGAGGAACGAGGAAAACGCAAAGACTGATTGTTAACAGACTCCGGTACGTGGCGGAGATAGGGGTCTGAAGACCCTCTCGCGCAAACTGACCTTTTCCCGGTAAGCGTAACCTACCGTTCCGCGAGCAGCTTTTCATATATCGAGGAGTCTGAGAACCTACGTAATGGAAGTTGAGAGACACGCAGACTCGAAATCTGTAACAGTATATCACTCCTCAGATAATTATAAGAACAATATGAACAAAAGCATACCACCGCAGGACATTGGTCTTTGCAGGGTTTTAACAGCAATATAACAATATCAGCAGTAATGAATATGTGTACATATAGAAACCACAGCGAGACATTGGCCTTACGGGATTGTTACTGTAATATAAATAATAAATATAAGTATATATATATACCACCGCGAGACATTGGCCTTTGCGGGATTTTTACAGCGATACAAATAATAAATATAAATATTTACAAAAGACCACCGCGAGGTATTACTCTCCGCGGGGTTTTTACTATAATATAAATATGTATAACAAGAAAGGAAAAGGGGATCAAATAAATCGCCGCGAGATGTCACTCTCCGTGGGGTTTTAAGGCGGTGATAGGGGAATGCTAAAATTAAACAGTTAGGGGTCAGGATGTTAGAGTGCAGAAATTAAATTACTAAAATGAAAATGGTCGCGGGAGGTGACCCACCGCACTAGTTAGATAAAACCGCCGCGAGGAACCAGTTCCGTCAACGGGGTTCGAACAAAAAAAAATGACAGAAAATAAAACCACCGCGAGGAAGCAGTTCCATCAACGGGGTTCGAACAGAAAAGAAATGACAGAAGATAAAGCCACCGCGAGGAACCAGTTCCGTCAACGAGGTTCGAACGGAAAAGAAAAGACATAAGATAAAACCACCGTGAGGAACCAGTTCCGTCAACGGGGTTTGAACAGAAAAGAAATGGGGAGGGGAGTTAGAGTCAGTATGGAACCTCCGTGAGGAACTGGTTTCGTTTGCAGGATTTGAACAGAAAAGAAATAACATAAAGAAAGGGTGGGAAGTGTGATCGCCAGGGGCTGAGAACCCCACAGGAAGTGTTCTGATCGCGTTCGCCGCCGGAGCGGGAGCAGTGCAGGTCCTCTCTTCCTCTTCTTTCGGCCGGCCAACGAAGAGGGCATTCCTTGGTTACCCCGGTTTTGTTATTCCTTCTTTTGGTTTGTTTTAGTTTTTCGTTGTTATTTTTTTGGTTTTCATTTTTTTTGCATTTATTATTTTTTTGTTCTTTTATGTCTTTTAAAGGGATAGGAGAAAATGATGAGAGGAATCGAGATATAAGAAAACAAAGAGAGATAGTGGGGTATAAAGTAGGATAATACAGATATTAAAGATTGCTAAGAAAACAGATCGAGTGAAAGATTCTTTCTGTTTGTTATTTAGAAAGTAAATAGAGAGGGAGAGGGACAAAAGCCTAATAACAACTAACGAAAACAGGGGAGCGGAGAAGATGAAAACGGTGAAGGTGACGGTCGAGTACCTCAGAATATGGGGGAACGATTGTTTTTCATCTATGGGCTGGGGGATTCCGTAGGCTCGTCCTCCTCTTCTTTCGGCTGGCAGATGAAGGGGGCTTCTTAATTGGTTACCCCTACACCAAGAACAAACGAAGAAAAATAACTAAATGAGGACGACAATGGTGTAGTACCAATTCTTTAGAAAATGATATTGAAAATAACATAAACGAACACGCACCTTGTTGGTGGTGTTTAAAACCCCTTTTAGAACTAAAGGGTGGGGGAATGATATGATGAAATGCCCAACGAAATATTCTCAACGAGATGATTGTATTACAAACAGAATGATGAGTGATGTATGCAAAAGAACTAACAAACCGAACATAATGTAAAAGGAGAGAAAAGCTTATTGGTAGGTGCCGATAACGGGCTTTGGAAAAACTTCTTCAGCAAGGTGAGAATGAAGTAGGCACGCGGCGCAGCAGAATGGCTTTCCTCGCACACTCGAACGCCCAGGAACTCAGCAGGATCTTCCTTAATTTTACAAGCTTCAAAAGGGACCGGATTGGAATCTTTCTTTTCACTTCAAATAGACTCATACACGCCCTCGCAGACACATGCACACACGCGAGACAATAACAATAACACGAATTAAAGAAGACAGATACTAAGAATAATAAAATAAGAATATGGTGATATGTATGGGAGGGAGATAGAGAGAGGGGGGACCGCAACAGGGGGTAAGAGAGAAAGGGAATAAAATATTAAAAAGAAAGAAGAAGGAGAGGGATGAAGAGGGAGAGAGAGACGAGGGAGAAGGAGGGGAGAGAGGAGAGATCTGCGAAATGGGGGGGGGAAGAAAGGGAAGAAAAAAACAAAGAAAGTGAGAGGGAGAGAGAGAGAACTCGATGGAGGGGAAAAAAATAGAGACGGGTGAGAGGGAAAAGAAAAAGGAGATTAGGAGAGAGAGAGGAAGAATATTAAAATAAAAAAAAGAAAGATCAGATGAGAGAGAGAGTGAGAGAAAGAAACAGAGAGAAGAGAGTACGGCAGAGGGGGGGGAAGAAAACTGAGAGAAAAAATAATAAAAAAAAGAAGGGGAGTGGGAGATCGAGAAAGAGAGAGAGAGAGACGGTGGGAGGAAAAGAGGGAAGCAGAGAGAGGGAGACAAAAGAGAAAGGGGGAGAGGGGATTAAAAAAAATAAAAGAGAAGTGAGAGAGTGGGGGATCGAGAGAGAGAGAGATGGTGGGAGTGGTGGAGAGTGAGAAGCAGAGAGAGGGAGAGAAAGAGAAAGAGGGAGGGGGATTAAAAAAATAAAATAAAAAAAGAAGTGAGAGAGAGGGAGAGAGGGGGGGAGAATATGTGAGAGACGGGGTGAGAGAGTGAGAAGCAGAGAGAGGGGGAAAAGAGAGACGATGGGGAGAGAGAGAGGGAGAGAGGGAGAGAAGAAGAGAGAAGACAGAGGGAGAGAGAATAGGTGGGAAAAAAAATAAAAAAGAGAGTGAGTGAGATCGAGAGGGAAGAGAGAGGGCGAGTGAGAGGGGGAGAGAGTAACGGCAGGGGGAAGAGAGAAAAAGGGAGAGGAAGATCGCGGCGGGGAGGAAGAGAGAGGGGGAGAGCGCCGCGTCGGGGTGAGAGAGTAGAGAAACGGGAGAGAGAGAAAGACGGAGGGAGAGAGGTCACGGTGGGGAGGAGAATGAGACGGAGGGAGAGAGAACCGAGAGGTGGAGAAACACGGCAGGAGAAAGAGAGAGAGAAAGAGGAAGACGCGGTGGGGAGGAAGAGTAGACAAGGGTGTGTACGAGAGAGAGCGCGAGAGGTGGAGGAAGAGAGAGGAAGAGGAAGACGCGACGGGGAGGAAAAGATAAGTGGAGAGAGAGAGACAGAGGGAGAGAGAGAGAGGAAGAGGAAGACGCCGTGGAGGTTCGTAGTGGCGAGCTCATCGGTGACGGGGGACGTGGAAGCGACGACGATGATGGCCGGGATGACCTCGCGGCGGCGGCAACGTCCGATGGGGTTCGCAGTTACATCGGCGGTGCAGTAGGGAGTCGACGGTGTCCGCGGTGCGGTGGTGGCGCGGCTTCACGGCAGACGGCCGGAGGTGGTGGCAGTGCGGCTTCACGGCGAGGGCGACGGTGGTAACGGTGGAGTCGACGGTAGCGGGAGTGGGGTACTCAGAGGCGTGGATGGCCGGGGATCGCGGAGGTGCAGCGAGGTGGGATGCTCGGTGGAGGGCTCCCTGGTGGGGAGGCTGACGACGGCGATGACGGTGTGGGGAGCTCGATGGTGCAGTGACGTGGTGCTGGGGGTGGCTGTGAGGTCACGGCAGGTGGCGGACGTGCATGGGAGAGGAGCATAGTGGATCTTAACGTGAACGGTGGTAAGGAGGTAGTGGGTTCAGCGTTGTAGGGGAGGGGAGTGCTCGGACGATGTGAGGTTCTGGGAAGTGGAAGGAATGAGGAATGGAGGGTCTCTCTTGCTCTCCGGGGGTTTTGCTCTCGCTCTCTGAAAGATCCGCCGAAGGTCTAGCTCTCGAGAGTGGAAGAAGGTCTCAATTGATCTCCCTCGGATGCCTCCCTATCGTATGGGGTTCATGTGGGTTTTGGCAGAGGGCAGAGGTAGTGGGAGACATGCCCTCTGGTTGTGGCAGTGGTGGTGGGTCTATGAACATCCGTCGACAGAATGGGGTGTGCATGTAGAGGAAAGGGAAGAAAGAGAGGGGACCAGATAACCCATGTGATCAGAATGGGGAAATGCAAACAATAAAAGTGGGGAACATGAGAGGGTCGTCATGAGTTGGCAAAAGGGGCAGGGAATAAAAGGACGAAGGAAGAAAGGGGGGACCAGGGAATGGAGAGATGGAGACAAGAAGTTTAATATAAACTAAAAGATATGTACAGGGTCGGTGCAGATCTGATGGGTTAATGCATATAATTAGGTCCGTGCAGGTTTGCAGCACAGAAGTCGGTGCAGACCTTGTGCTTGCGCAATGCACATTGTACAGACTTTATTTTGAATGATTGCACAAAAGTATGTACATTGAAGAGAGATGCTCAGTCATGCTATCAAAGAATGTACACACTTTGCGTGCATGCGACAAGGCGATGTACAGACTTTCTGTGCCTACAACAAAACGATGTACAGACTTGCTGCTGAAGAATGTACAGACTTTAAGTGTTGTACAGACTTGCCATCAAAGAATGTATAGACTTTGGTGTGCGAGCGGCAAGACGATGTATAGACTTACTGTGCCTACATAAAACGATGTGCAGACTTGCTACTGAAGAATGTACAGACTTAAGGGTTGTGCAGACTTGCCATCAAAGAATGTATAGACTTTGAGTTATGCATGCACGGACTTGCCACCAAAAAATGTACAGACTTGCTAAGGCAAATGTATAGACTTGCTAAGGAATGTACAAACTTACCAAAGCTGAATGTATAGACTTGCTAAGGCGAATGTATAGACTTGCTGCAACGTGCAGACTTGAATGTATAGACTTGCTATGTATAGACTTGTCGCAACGTATAGACTTGCTATGTATAGACTTGTTGCAATGTACAGACTTGCTATGTATAGACTTGTTGTAACGTGCAGACTCGAATGTATAGACTTGTTGCAACGTATAGACTTGAATGTATAGACTTGTTGCAATGTATAGACTTGCTATGTATAGACTTGTTGCAACGTATAGACTTGAATGTATAGACTTGTTGCAACGTATAGACTTGTTGCAACGTATAGACTTGTTACGTATGGACTTGTTGCAACGTATAGACTTGCTATGTATAGACTTGTTGCAACGTATAGACTTGCTATGAAGATGCACGGACCTTGTTTATGCAAGGCAAAGGCTGCACTGACCCTTACATGCTAGAAATCTAGGCTGCACCGAGTATGTCTATGCGGCACGAAGGCCTGCATCGACTTCACTCACGTATATGAACAAAGTTGCACAGACTTAGTGTGGAGTGCACCGAGTTTTTGAGGCATGCACTGACTTGATTACGTGCACGAGAGGAGGTGCACGAGTATGTCTGTGCAATAAAATTTGTACCGACTCCAAACGTGCACAGGGACGATTATGTAGAGACTTGATTCCAGTACGCGGCCAACAGATGCACTAACTTCAATGCAGAGAAAAAAAGATTGCACCAAGTTTGTTCATGCACCGTGTTGTTCATGCACAGACTTCGTGACAAGCGTAGATCAAATGTGCACTGACTTAGCATGTGGTATGCACCAACGTTAAATACAGGGGAAGGCATGGGATGCACCGAGTTAGTCCAATACATGCATAGACTTTAGATGCTGATGACTCATACTTAAAAAGGTGCATCAACCCTAATGCAATATGCTAAAGGTGCACCGATGCTATATGCCAAATGAGCACGTACATATGCACCGACCTATATGCTGACCTTATGTGTATACACCGACCCATATGTACACATAAATAGAAACGTGCACTGACCTAACAGTGATATGTGCACGGACCTTTGTTATATATATATGCTCAGACCAACAATGAGCTCGGACCATGAATGCATATTTCACCACTATTCAACCTTGTCAGAAAATTGAAGACCATTTAAAAAATTCGACCGGGAGGGCTGCTTTGGGGCATCATAATATAATACGAGATCTACTCGCCACAATGTCAAAATTGGCGTGTCTACAGCTGCCCTGCCTTGGCATCCGCTTTGTAGGGGAACGACATGTAATGGAATGCAATGAAGGGTAATGAAATGAAATGGAGTGGACTGAAAAGTGGATGCCAAGGTATGATGTGACACGCTTTCAATATTTCGTGATTGGAACCTTTCCAAAGTCTCAGCAAAACAACCCTGAGGAGGGTCTCCCAAAGTCAACGATTGTTCGGATGGAAATAAGGAAGGAAAAAAAATGCTCTTGAGCATAAATAAAAAAGGGGACCAACTTCTCTACGCGGAAGTACCTGGGTCGTAGACCTGCAGGTTTCCCTCGGGGAGCGGTTACCAGCCATGTGGAAGTGCTGCGGCCGAGGTGGGCCCAATGAAGTACAAAAGTAGTTGATAAATCCAAACAAACGTTTCTTCCGGAGAACCAATCCCAAGGTGGTTTCGAGGAAACTGAGTACTCGACTCAAAATGGAATATCTCATACTATTCAAGAATTTAAGCACAGCGACTCTCGCGATCAAGTTAAGTGAATGATCTTCCACAATGATATCAAAGTCTTATATGAATGCATGCTGGGTTTAAAAGAAAAATATATAAAAAAGAAAATAGAAGGTATCCAAGGATAATATTGTTAAGCTGTGGAGACCGGGTCAGGATACCGATCCGATGAGCTGATATTGAGCCGGGGCCCGTTTATCCACGTACCGACACATCGGACGGGACCGTCGTCCCCAAGCTGTCACACCCTAACGGCCTATCCGTACGTCCTGAATTCCTCTGAAGTGATCACTGTTTTTTTTGAAGGGGAACTCAAACTCCAGATTTATCCAAGACATAAGGTCCTTGGTATGCTCTAATAGCGTAGATATCATATAGTAGGATGTATGACACAGTGGGGCCAATCACCGGAGCAACTGAGGGTGGGATAGTGTGATCCCATTTTTTTTCTTTTTCAACGGTACCTGCACTCAACAGTTAACACACAATTATTGCATCGATGTCTGCACCGAACAATTAACACACAATTATTACACAAGAAATGGAATTGCACTTTACAAAGAAATCCACACACCCAGGTAATTCACAAAAATAAGCAAAGACATAATGCAAATCAAACAAGATTCCTCCGGTAAAAATCCATAACGGTAACTCATCGTTCATGCTTTACATTTACAGTTTTACCCCTCTTTTCTCCTATAAGTATCCCCCTAGCGCTTAGCCAAATGCATTCAATGGTGGTTATGTGCTTTTGAGATGGGAAGAGAGAGGTCCCAGTCTTTGGAGATGGAGGGTGAACCTTCCCATCTTACCAAAAGGCGGAGGTTTGATCGTGAATTCCTGAAATTGACCGACCTCGGAGGTCATCTGAGCGAAAGGATTCTCTCGCGAAGGGTGAGTTAACTCTTTCCTCTATTTTTCAGACACGAGTTCTTTCTTACCCATTCATTCTTTTCTTTCCTTTCCTTTCAGCCGTATCCCCTCTTTCCGGGTCCTCGAAAATTCTCCAGACTGCCCTGGCTGTCGAAGCTCACTTCCAACATTACTACCGACATGAGGGTTTTTATTTCAAAGGGGCACCTTCAAGGCCTGGTTATCCACGCCAAATATTATAACAAGATTTGCATGGACTGGACAGCCATGGGTGCACTGGTAGAGGTTTGGCACCCTGAAACCCACACCTTCGTCTTTCCAACTTTTGAATCGACGATCCTTCTGGAGGAGGCGGAACTCCTGCTTGGCTTAAAAAGATTCAGGAATGATGGGAGAATAAAAATTTTGCCCATGGGGAAGAAGGTATCTTCTGAGGAAATCCTGGGGAGCTTCATGCCCTATGGAGCCATTAAAGGCGTTCAGACACGGCAGGGAATCAACTTACAAAAGCTTGCAGACTGGACCATGAGCGCTTTAGAAAGATTGACAGGTGACGAATGCTTAGAAGGACTCATGAAAGGGTTCGTGATATGTTTGGCCGGAGCTCTCCTCTTCCCCAGCACCGACAATATCATGGAGGAGGATCAGCTGGGCGCGATTTGCGGACACTGGGAGGGCAAAAGAGTGGGGCCAACCGTCCTCGCCTACCTTTACAGCGGTCTTACAGCTTCCAGCATGGGCCAGCCCCCCTATGGGTGCATGTTTCTCCTCAATTGCTGGATCGATCTCCACTTCAAATTTGATCATTGCGAGGAGGCACGAACTACTTCCAGAATCTTCCAACAAAGCCCCCTTTATCACATGGTTGATGTGTTGGGTTTTGGTGGGAGTGTGGTCAATCGCATCCCTCGGCTGAAGTCACGTGGAGACTGGTGCACTTACTTCAACACTTTGGAACGGGATGCGTTTACTCACGCGCCAGCATGTTTACTTGGACGTTAGCTTCTCACGAGACTCTCCCCTGATGCGGAACTCCAGCTTATCGGTGCAACTGAGTTTGTTCTTTACAGCTCGCACCGGTGTTGCCTGCAAATCGGCCTTCCGCGACACTCTTTTCCTACGTTATCCGACCTTCCTTTGATTAAAGAAAGGGAGTTAGGCACGGATGATGATGCAATAGACATGATAGTGATCAAAGCAGCGTGGAAGGCAAGCGTTCCATGGAAGGTGATGGTGTCTGTGAGTGAGGATCGGGAGCTATGGAAAGCTTATGTAATGGAGCTCGAGAAACTGAGGCCTGAGGTGCCCAAACCCTAATGTATCTCGTTTTAGAATAAATGCCAAGCCTTAATGTCATTGCATGATCCTTGAATCCCCTTTCCCCTTTTCTTTTCATAGAGGCGGCTAAAATGATGGATGTCAGACAGCAACTGGCTGTCTCAGACAGGAGCTAGAGGATCGGAGCAACTACAGTATGAGGAGTTACCCTGAGACGTCCTAGAGCTAAAGGTTTCTCTCCAGGTGCCGAGGAGAGAGGTAAAGCAGGAGAGAGTAAGGAGAGAGACGAGGATAGAGCGGCATCGAGGTTGGTAAGAGGGGGGCAATGAAGGCCCTGGCGATGAAACTTTGGGAGAACCAGTGATCGGGCACGTCAACCTCTCAGAGTCGTTGCAGGGAATTGGAGCTCACAGTGGTGGGCTCCTGGAGCTGGTGCAGTCTTTTCGGGAAGCAAAGGGCAGCTCGACCAGCGGCCATCGGGGTCGCGAGAGAAGCAGGAAGATGACGAAGGGCACCGCCAAAGAGCTGGTGGGAATGTGTGGCACGGCAAAGCGATTGATGCGTCACGGAACTATAGAAGGCCTCCAAGGGACTTCTTGCCTTCGGAGAGAAGAAAGAAGAGAAGTGACCAGAAGAGTGACGAGGGTTAGTGAGTGGCTTGCACACCCACCCACTCCTCATGACGGGCACAAACCCTTATATAGATGTGTGAGTGGAATGGCTTGGTACGAACGCGGCTTGTTTGCCCTGGATGCGTTCCTTCTCCTCTACGGCTCTTCTCTACCACATAGGTTCTCGTGAGACATGCTCGACAAGATGTCTCCTTAAAACCCGGGGCGGTGACTCATAATAGTCATGATTTTCAAAGGGAATCTGCCACCGACTTTGACAATGTCGATGCCTAATCCTCTTTTCCCACGTGAATGTCCCTAATTTTCTTCTTCACGCTAAAAGTAGTGGCAATAGGACAAGGGACATGGGGAATCTTTAGACCACGTATGGGTGGCGGGTCAACAAATCACGGCTCTGCTCCATTTACTTCATATGGCGAAGTGGCACGCGAGGGTACCGAGGCCATGATTTCAAAGGATCTACCACTAATTTCAACAACGTCGGCCACTGGTCCTGTTTTTCCGCATAAATGTCCCCCATTTTTTTTGCGCTAAAAATAGTTACAACGGGACAATAAACACGGGGAACCTTTGGACCGAATAGGGAGGACAAGTCAACAAATCACGCCTCCGAATCGATCACTCTACATGGTAGAGTGGGCGCGAGAGTAAAAGGAGGGTGAATTGTCGTAAAGGCTGTTGCTAGGGGTGATGGTGATAGATCCAGATCGCCTCCTTTCCAATCCTATAAATATCTTTCCTTTCCCTCGACTTGGAAGCACCAAAGTCGTGAGAGCAGATTTGAGGAGTGAAAGTTTGTAAGGAGGGGAGGTAGCGAGTGTTGCTCATTTTCTAAGATGGAGGATGAATCTAGCTTCAGAGCAGAAGGTGAGTCTTCCCGCTCTTCGAAGAGGAGCAGATCTGGTAGCAGCTCCAGAAGACTCTCAGAAGTCGAAGGACAACTGAGTGAGAGGACCCGATCACAACTTGTAAGTGGATCCCTTAGTTCCTTTCTTCATCCTTTCTTCTCCTTTCTTGCTTAGCAAAGCTCCCCCTTTTCACCTCTTGTGTATGTTCAGAGCATGATGCGGTCGCACATCTCGTGGGAGCTGGTAGTGGCGGCATATCGAGGTCTCCCGGACTTCCAGAAGGCCAGGCAAGACGTGATGGGGTTCGGGGCCTTTCTCCGAATCGAGCCAATTAAGCTCGACCTTGCCCTGATCCAAGCACTGAGTGAAAGATGGGACCCAGTGAGTCGGGCATTCCTGATGCCGTGGGGGCACATGGTGCCCAGCCTGGAAGACATGCATGGTCCGCATCACGGGCCTGAAGGTAGATGGGGAAGGGGTGACTGGCATCACCTACGCGGACAATAGAGAAGGTGCCCAGAAGCTGTTGGGGCTGGACCTTGACAGTCGGAAGAACAGGTCAGTAGCCAAGGCATCGATCATGGAGGCGTTAGGGCTTACTGACATTCATCCACGGGATGACGAGTCCCTGGAGGAATTCATGGAAAGGGCAGAAAGAGGTGCCCGTGCTGTATACTGCGTGGATGCCAGCAACTGGGAGAGGACCAACATGGACCTGAGGAGGTTCCTCCTCTTGCTGTTGGGCAAGTTGCTACTGGGCTCCAAGGGAGACAACATACACTGTCGCGTCCTAGAGCTACTCGTGGACTTAGAAAGAGTAGGGCAGTATGCCTGGGGAGCTGCCGTACTAGCGCATCTATTCACAGGCCTGTCCCAAAGGACAGGCCGAGAGGTGACAATAAGTGGGTTTACCCCCTTCATCCAGGTAAAAAATTATTTTGTGTTATTTTTGTTTTATGCCTTTTTTTGTATTTGTTGATGTGAATGGCCCATGATGATGTAGCTATAGAGCTACTACTACCTTCCAATGGGGAGAGCTCGACACTGGCGACCAGTGACGATCCCACTGGCTAGACAGTGACAACCCATCATGAGTACAGCACCACTATCCTACCAACTGATGGTGTTGAGACGAGAGCTGCAAGAGCTCCCTGCAACGATGGTAGGATACTTTTTTTTTCTCTTCTCTTTTTTTTGTTATTCATTTTTAACATTTTTTTGTATTTTAACTAACCAAGAAGATATGTACAACCCATCATAGGTGAACTGGAGGCCTTACTTGAACATGGTCGATGTCGACCAGCCGTGGGTAATTGGAAGCCATGCCCGGTTCGGACGGGACCTTTGGCTCCATTGTTTGAATGAGATCGAGCCCCTCAGGCTGCGATTAGCCATGAGGGCCCTAGGGCTTGCCCAGGAATGGGTGGATATGACCACATCACCCAGCGTCGAAAGAAGACACGCGGGCCGGCAACTTGTGTTGATTGGAGGGTGCGTTTTCCCGAACAATATGAGGACTGGCAGCGGGGAGGCACGCTCGTAGAATCGCAAGCACAAGACAGCGAGGATTACCTACGCCTCTATAGAGTAATGTATGCGGAGAGGTTCTAGCCTGGAGGGATTGTGGAGGTAAAGTAAAAAGAAACCATTTTTTTCTTTTATATATTTTTCATTTTTTATTTTTTTTATGAACTCATAAGCCATAACTGTAGGATGCCCGTGACACCATAATAACGAACTTATGAGCTCGTTTGGCGGACACGGAGCAAGAGTTGAACGACACCCGAGCAGCTCTGGGTTCATCAGTAAGTGTGTATGTACACGCTCCTGGTATGATTTGAAATTCATGGCCCTAACCACTTAAATGTCACCTCTTATCTATCGCAGCGTGCCCAGCTCGATGCAGTTTCATCGGCGATGGGGGCAGATGGCGTTTCTTCCAGTCTATGGATTCCTACTTCAGAGTCAGATCTACTCCACGAGCAGGTTGCTCATGCCACACAACGGGCTGCGGAGGCAGAAGGGATGTTTTCTGCACAGGTGAGGGTTTCACCGTTTAATATCCCTTGTTCAAACCTTGCCATATGCCTGAGATGAAACGTATGGCAGGAGAAAGAAACACAGGAGGCACTTGCGCATGCCGCGTAGAAGGAAACTAGAATAGCTGAGCTAGAAGAGGAATTACATCGTCATCCAGGTGAGGACTCTTCTAGGGATGCTGTGGAGCTGAGGATCACCCTTCAGCTGGAGAGGGAAGACAGAGAGAGAGAGAGAACGGGCCGAGAGAGAAAGGGACAGGGAAAGAGAGAATGCCAAGAGATCGACCGAGAAAGAGGAGAAGAGGGCCTTAGAGGCCCAATTATTTGAATTGAGGACCAATCTCGGCCTCGCCGAGCAGTGGCTGAAGGATGGCGAGGAACGCTACCGAAGAGCATGAGAGCATGGCTTTCGTGTTAGTAGCTTCTTTGCTGCCCCCGCAGATTGATGTCGGGGAGTGGAGATAGAAAGAGGACTACAAAGTGGTAGAAGTACCACTTTTCATGACTGGATAGCACCTTCTAGAGTTTCTTGCCCAGAGAGTGGCAAGACGAGTAATGTGGAGAAGGAGGGTGGAACCTAATGTAGACTTTTGTTATTTATTTTTGGTTGGGAGTGGAATAAAATGTTTGGTTTTTTGATTCTCTGTTTCTTTCCGGTCTCTCGAATCTCTGCACATATTTAAGCAAACAAGTTAGTATTTCTATTCTGACTTGCCCCTTGCTCAATAATCAAACGAGATTTTGAACTGTCCTTGATAACGAGTCAAGGGGCAAGCCTTTATTAATAAAGGCAATAATAAAAGATGATGATGAATGCGGCAGACAAGCACACAGATGCAAACGGAAATTTAAAATGAGATGTTGCATACAAATGCAATCATGTGAAATGTGTTATTTTTTTTAGGTGTATTCATTTTTTTGTGTTTTGTTGTTTGTTTATTATTTTTTTTGGTCTTTTACATTTCCATTTTTTTGTGCATATACATTTTTCTACTTTTTTGGATTTTTGGATTTGTTATTTTTTATTTATTTTTGGTTTATTTATTATTATTTTTTTTTTTTGCTAATGCATGATGACCAACCCATATAACATCTAACCTGCATGAGAACAAGGGTTTCTTACTAACCTCCCAGGTATCCTAAGTGCGCATCTAGGTTGGTTTGGGCCTCTAGACTCCTCGAATGATAATCCCGCCGGTTAATACTTATCCTGATGACAATACCGTCATGCCATGCTTAGGCTCCCAATTACTTCCGACCACAGGGATTCACCCAAAAAGTGGCCGAGGTAAATGATTTGCCCGACCCGGGTCTATTTCCTCACAACTCTAGATGATATGTAATGGAACACCCTGGAACCCAAACGACCAACTGCGCGACGCTGACCCAGAATCAGACGTCGTCGCACCCATAGGTGATGCGCTTGCATTGGTCTAAGCCCGAGGTTAGACTAAGAATAGATTAAGGTGGCAGATAGGGGTCTTGACTGGCCAGAAACACGGAGACTCCTTCACGACAACGGCTTTTGCTTTTCAAAAAAATGGACAACCATATGTTTGTATTGAAATGATGTTACAAGCTTTGGCAAGCTTCATCCTTCGGGAACTCCATTGAGCCTTCATCTTCAGGGGAAGAAGGAAGAATATTGGGGGCAAACCTCCTGAGAGGAATGGTAAAACCGTTAACCCGGCGAGCCAATAGGGGCGCACTTAACTTCCCCTTTCGGGTAACTTCAGACCAAATCTCGAGCATTTACATCTCATGACCCCTTTGTATAGAATTTGACTTTCAATCAAAGGGGTTTCATTTGTGGGATCAGGCACGGTTATGACCAGGCTTTTCACTTGACTTTGATTTTGTTCTTCTTTTCTGATTTTTTTTTTGTTGACAGATTTTTGCGAGGGACATAGTATTTTGACATTATGGAATCCCTCTTGGATGCCTGCGGGGACACTGCCCTCTTCTCGTGCTCTGACCCATGCTCGAGGAATTGGGCCCTACTCTCACCCTAGGGGTTGTGTTCGTGTTTCCCATGCTCAGCGTTTTAAGGGCGCCGGTTGTCTCATTCGGTCGAAGAGAGAGAGAATAAAGATTTAAGCCTTCTGGAGACCTTCTGGGTGAGGCCTCACCATGAGCAATGCTACCGATCTTCTATAGAACACATGTGTACATGCATGTTGCCTTCTTTTGAGGGGGGCATAAGCCAAACTAGCCGGATAGGGATCTCCACGGTTCTGGCAAACCAAGACCCGGAACCTACCAAGTCTTAATAGGCCCTATCCCAACATGGAGGTTGAATGCAATGACTTAACTACATGGTGTTCTCCAGGCATTGGCATTTTAAATTTTTTATTTTTTTTCTTCTTTTCATTTTTTCTATTTTTTCCTTTTGTTGTTGTATATATACATATTTTTGTTGTTTTCAGTGTTTTCTATTTTTTTGTTGTTTGTCGTTTCATCATTTTTTGACACTATGTACACCTATCTAAGGGTAGTACTTCTTAAGATAAAGTCCATTCCAAGGGTGGGATAACTCGATCTCCTCAGCATTTACTAGCCTGTAGGCATTGCCAGGATGCACAGCCTGAACCACGTATGGTCCTTCCCAATTGGGTTGGAGTTTAGAACGTGTCCCACCAGGTTTTACAAAAATTCTTTTAACTACCATTTCACCGACTTGAAATTTCCTTTCAATGACCTTCTTTTGATAAAAACGTGTGAGTCTATTCTGATATACACGTGCATGCTCGGCAACGGCCAGCCGTTTCTCATCTAAGAGTTCCAATTGGGTAAGGAGTGAATCACGACGTTCGTCGAGGGGAAGCTCCTTGTCCAACTGTACCCTGAGAGAAGGAACCAAGATTTCATACGGAACTACCGCCTCCATCCCATAAGTAAGGGTGAACGGAGTTTGCCCAGTGGGAGTACGGATTAAAGTGCGATAGGCCCATAAAGCCTCAATCAGCTTTTCTTGCCAATCCGAGAACTTGTTTGACTCACAGGTCTTTTTTATGATTTTAATCAATGTTTTATTAGTGACCTCTGCTTGGCCATTACCTTGTGGATAATAAGGTGATGGATGATGCAATGCAATTTTATTCCTTTTGTAGAGGTCTTGAAGGTCCTGAGAAATGAATTGCGGCCCATTGTCGGTGATGATTGTGCTTGGAATACCGAACCTAGCGATGATGTTCTTCATGATGAATTTGCAGACTGTTGACGCTTTAACCTCCACGTAAGCTTCGGCTTCGGCCCATTTGATGAAGTACTCCGTTGCAGTAAGGATGAATGATTTTTGCTTAGTGAGGGAGTTAGGATTACCAAGAGGACCAATGACATCGAAAGCCCACATGGAGAAAGGCCATGGGGAGGACACTGGATGAAGTGAAGAAGATGGGGAATGAATCTTATCGGCGTGAAGTTAACATTTGACACACCTACGGACATAGACAACACAGTCTTCCTCCATGGTGGGCCAGTAAAAGTCTTGCCGAATGATCTTCTTAGTAAGCATTTGGCTGTTTACATGGCCACCGCACACGCCTGAGTGTACTTCCTCTACACACTTCCAGGACTCATCATCATCAAGACACCTTAGAAGAACACCAGTGAGGCTTCTTTTGTATAGCAATCCCCCAACAAGTGTGTACCTCTGGGCAACTCTCCTTATGCCTTTCCTGTCTTCTGCTGTAATTTCTTGTAAAGGAATGGTGATAAAAAAAGGATTAGACAGAAGATGCCTAGAAGAATTTACAAGATAAGAAAGGAATCAAAGAAAAAGGTGAGGACTAAAGCCTCGAAAGCAGTATGAGAACGGGCAGATGCCCAAGACAATTAATATGACATGAATCGAGTCAGACTCGGGATCAAGATCGAGAGGAATTAGAAATTGATGAGTTGAGAGAGGCGGATCCGGAGGGTCCGGATGTAAAGGAGGAGAATCAAAGGAGAATGGATCTGGAGGTTCCAGAGGAAGAAAATGATGAGGGACGCGATGCCCTGGAAAAAAGTATGCAAAAAGGTAATTTAAAGGGATGAAAAGGATGAAGGACACAATGCCACAGAAGAACAAAAGGATAAATCGGAAGAAGGAAAGGTCCGGAGACTTCGGACGAATATGAAAAGGAAGGGCACGATGCCCTAGGAGGGATGGATAACAAGATGAGAAATCCGGAGGTTCCGGAGGGAAATGAGAGATGGATAAAGATACGGAATTAAACATGGAGGGGTCCGGAGGTTCCGGACGGGGATGAATATAGGGGTCCGGAGGCTCCGGACGAGGTGGGATGTAAGGGTAGGATAAAGACAAGGAACTAAACAGAGCGAGGTCCGAAGGTTCCGGACGGGGATGAATATAGGGGTCCGGAGATTCCGGACGAGGTGGAAGGTAAGGATCCGGAGGCTCCGGAGGGGGTTGAATGTGAGGGTCCAAAGACCCTAGAACAGAGGAGGAGTTTGATTGCATAGATCTAGATGATGGGAAGCGTCCCCTCAGCCAATAGATCACCCATAAAAAGAAGCATAATAACAGTACGAGTGGTGATGGAATTGGATATTAAGTAGATGAGCTACAGGATGGCTCCTCACAGGGGATTTATCACCCTTAAGCTCCACTTTATGCTTTCCCTTCTTCCTTATGGATACTCTCTCATAGGGTGACCTCTCAACCTTCAATACAATTTCTTTGCCTCTTGGCTTCGTAGGCCACTCTCTCCAATTATGTGCTTCAAAAGATGGCCTGGTCCTTCTCTGACCAACTGGCTCGATTGGTGCAGTCAGGGACCATGGGCTCTCATTTGATGGACTCTTAATAAGATCCCTTGGACGTTCGGAAGCGAACGTCAACTCCCTTGGCAAATAATGATAACAAAAATTTGAGAGTTCCGCTTGTGCAGTAGAGATCTTGACATGGAATGGCTCCTTTGGAAATAACTCCCTTGATAAATGGATGGTATCTATCATTGGGAGTTTGACCTTCGGCATAAGGAGCTTCTTATTTGATGCGCTGCTCAAGACTGTGAGAATATCATGTGGGAATATACTTGATAGCATAGGAGTTCGCCCCTTGCATGGAAGTTGGTAGAGAGTAGACAAAATGTCAAAAGCTTCTAACAAGGAGCGGCCTGACCCGTCCCTGAGCATAGAATTCATCATCTCCTCGGCAGTAGAATGTGTCATCACTATGCTTGAGGAGAACCCCTTCTTTTGATTAGCCATTTGAACTATGACCGAACAGGGGGTAATGAGAGCCATGAAAGAATGTTGGCCAATGAGTAACGTGATCGTTATTGTTTTGGCCCTTGATTTACTTAGCACCAATTCCTGAGAGTCCTTTTTGATGGACATTGGTGCAGATGGAGATTCGGCCTTCTCAAAGGTGGCCGATACAAGAACTCGAATTGGCATTCGGCATATGAAATCTTGAATTTTGAACGGCATAGCCGTAACCAAATTCTTCTTGTCCGATTCTTGATCATCATCTCTGGCACATGTATTTATAAGAATACACCCACTCCGAGAGGTGATAGAAAGAGGTGAGTCGGAAACAACATGATCGGACAATGGAGGTTCAATGAAAGGGGTTATAGAAAGGGTAGATTGAAGTTGAAACACGTCGAGCTTCTTCTCTTGCTCGGGAGCAGATGAGGTTGACTCGAGTGCAAAAATGGATGGGCCCTGCTCAGGGTTAACCACGGGTTTGGGTATGAGGTTGGGTGGAGGAACACAAGTGGTTGAGTTTAGTGATGGGCCCTGCTCAGGGTTAATCACGGATTTGGATATGAAGTTAAATGGAGGAACAAGAGTGGTTGAGTTTAGTGATACAAGGCTAGCGGAGGTTTTAGGTGGAGACAATGGAGGATTACTTGGTTGAGGACAAGGATTAACAGAAGGCTCAGTGGAAGCCAATGGTGCGAGGGTTAATTGTGTGACCGAAGGGGTAACAGTAGAAGGCTTGGTACGTAAGAAATGGGTGGTACGTGGGGGGTTAAGGATAGAAGGTGATTCATGGTCCATTGATGCGGGTTGTTGGGGTGTAAACCCGTCATCGTAACACCATGTGGTTTCATAGGTAAGAGTAGAATCAGTGGTTGACTCATGGTGCATTGACGTGGGTTGATGAAGCATCGACCCATCGTCGTAACACCATAATGTCTCGTAAGCAGGGGTAAGACTGGTGGCTTCATCCTGAGCATGGGTTTCTTGTGGGAGCAGTGGAAGAGGGAAACGAAGAAAACTCGGAGTAGGTGTATATTCAAAATCTTCATAAATTTCATCATGTGCCATTTCTAATTCTTTATGATCATCAAGTTTAAATGGACGCCGTGGTGGAGGTGTGTTGATGAGTGGAGATGATGTATAGTGACATGAAGGATATTTTGGATAGCGGAGGCGGAGGGCCATATGAATGAGTATAACGAATGAATGGTGGGTGAACGGCATCCACTTGATCGTTAAAACTTGGGAGAACTTCTTGCTCACTCATATTCTCAATGCCATACTCATCTCTTCTCTCCTTCCAATCCTTCTCCATTTTAGTGATGTTATTCATGAAAGTGTGAAGGGGATTGACTTGAGGAGGAGGAGGAGGCGGTCGCGGACTCATGATCCTCTTTAATTGTTCCTCCATTTGATCAATTTTATCAATGATAGCTTGCTGGAGAGGTGTGACTTGTGAGGTTAAGGGTCGACTTTGAGACTTTGGAGGGGCGGCTTGACATGGAGGCCGTGAAAGAGAAAGGGAGTGAGGTGTGCCCATGGAATGACCCGGTCGAACCGGGGTAAGAGGGACAACCAAATTTTGGGGCCATGAGGGATGCTGAAATGAGGGAGGTGGTTGGCCCATGTGGTCCTCAAAAGGAGCAGCACGAGGACCACCTATGGCGCATGGATGACCCAGGGGAGAGGGAGAGGTAGAACCCCTCTTAATGACAGCCTAGATGGCTTCAAGTTGTTGAGGGGTAAGGGAATCGACGTGAGGAGCTAGGACATCTAAGGCATAGGGAGCACTAATGGAGGAGGAAGCTCCCCCGGCAGTGGCCTGTACTCCATGTGAGGACTGATAAGACGGACCAGCGTCCATGGCATGCACCCCTGGCTCGCCTTAGTAGCCCTGGTCTGGGTTATACTCCCCATAAGAGTCATGACTAGGGTCATGCATTTGGGGCTCATAGCTGAAGGCCTCGGCCTCGAAAGCATCGTAATTGTGTTCAGCCATCCGTAACACTTTTTCGGAACGTAATAACATACAACAACAAACAAATGATAGAAGTTAACACACAAGTTGATGCTTTACATCTTTTTTTTGTTTTTACTTTTTTTTTACCTTTTTTTTTTCAATATGATGTTCACACAATAGGAGATATCTTAGTTACAATATCAGTTTCCGCCGTGTCATCTAAGGCACTCGCCTCACCACGAATGGGCTGACTATCTCCAGGGAACTTCAGTGATACAACCAGCCCAGTGAACGAAGAGGGAATCCTTCGATGTCGGGGACTTACGGAGGTCCCGATGGAGGAGATCCTAGTCCGTCGAGAGGAATTCCCGACGGAGAGTCCTTCCTTCACTGAGAGAGGTTAATCCTTAAAAAAAGTAAAAAAAAAAAAGAAAGAAAATGGGGTAAATGCATGAAATACAGTGCTGAATAAAAGATATATAACATAAACAAAACAAGGATAAACACACCAATAGAACAGAGATAACAATGATATAACAGATATAACAGCAATAAACAGATAGAGTAGGATATAACCGTTCTTCTTTCCAAGACACGTAGAAACATAAAGGGACTATGAGAGTGCACGTGGTGCACGAGGGGGATGACGTTATGCACGCGGGTGCAATAAGAAAGGGCACACGTGGGTGCCGAGTAGAGGGGAGCACACGTGGGTGCCAAATGAAGGGGGAGCACACGTGGGTGTCAAATGAAGGGGGAGTGCACGAGGTGCACGAGACAACGTTGACCTCTAAGGAACCGCAAGGGACTGGGGGAGTGCACGTGGTGCACGAGGGAAGTGATGTAACGCCCGTGGGCGCAATAAGGAGAGGCACACGTGGGGTGCCGAAAAGAGGGAGGCACACGTGGGTGCCGAAAAGAGGGAGGCACACGTGGGTGCCGAGAGTTCAAGGGTAACCCAAAAAAGTAAAAAGCGAGTCCCACCGTGATCGACAAGAGTTGTGGATGACGGGATCGCACCAACGGAGAGGGAAGGAAAAGAGGAACTAGGAAAACGGTAGATAAGTACGACCTACAGATGAGACAACAGTGGTGACATTGAAGTCCTAGACTTAACAGACTCCGGTACGTGGCGAAGATAGGGGTCCGAAGACCCTCTCGCGCAAACTGACCCTTTCTCGGTAAGCGTGACCTACCGTTCCGCGAGCAGCTTTTCATATACCGAGGAGTCTGAGAACCTACGTAATAGAAGTTGAGAGACACGTAGACTCAGAATCTGTAACGGTATATCACTCCTCAGATAATTATAAGAACAATATGAACAAAAGCATACCACCGCAGGACATTGGTCTTTGCGGGGTTTTAACAGCAATATAACAATATCAGCAGTAATGAATATGTGTACATATAGAAACCACCGCGAGACATTGGCCTTACGGGATTGTTACTGTAATATAAATAATAAATATAAGTATATATATATACCACCGCGAGACATTGGCCTTTGCGGGATTTTTACAGCGATACAAATAATAAAAATAAATATATACAAAAGACCACCGCGAGGTATTACTCTCCGCGGGGTTTTTACTATAATATAAATATGTATAATAAGAAAGGAAAAGGGGATAAAATAAACCGCCGCGAGATGTCACTCTCCGCGGGGTTTTAAGGCGGTGATAGGGGAATGCTAAAATTAAACAGTTAGGGGTTAGGATGTTAGAGTGTAGAAATTAAATTACTGAAATGAAAATGGTCGCGGGAGGTGACCCACCGTACCAGTTAGATAGAACCGCCGCGAGGAACTGGTTCCATCGACGGGGTTGGAATGAAGAAGAGAAAATAAAACCACCGCGAGGAACTAGTTCCGTCGACGGGGTTCGAACAGAAAAGAAATGACAGAAAATAAAACCACCGCGAGGAACCAGTTCCATCAACGGGGTTCGAACAGAAAAGAAAAGACAGAAGATAAAACCACCGCGAGGAACCAGTTCCGTCAACGGGGTTTGAACAGAAAAGAAATAGGGAGGGGAGTTAGAGTCAGTATGGAACCTCCACGAGGAACTTGTTCCGTTCATGGGATTTGAACAGAAAAGAAATAACAGAAAGAAAGGGGGGGAAGTGTGATCGCCAGGGGCTGAGAACCCCACAGGAAGTGTTCTGATCGCGTTCGCCACCGGAGCGGGAGCAGTGCGGGTCCTCTCTTCCTCTTCTTTCGGCCGGCCGACGAAGAGGGCCTTCCTTGGTTACCCCGATTTTGTTATTCCTTCTTTTGGTTTGTTTTAGTTTTTCGTTGTTATTTTTTTGGTTTTCGTTGTTGTTGCCTTTATTATTTTTTTGTTCTTTTATGTCTTTTAAAGGGACAGGAGAAAATGATGAGAGGAATCGAGATATAAGAAAACAAAGAGAGATAGTGGGGTATAAAGTAGGATAATACAGATATTAAAGATTGCTAAGAAAACAGATCGAGTGAAAGATTCTTTTTGTTTGTTATTTAGAAAGCAAATAGAGAGGGAGATGGACAAAAGCCTAATAACAACTAACGAAAACAAGGGAGCGGAGAAGATGGAAACGGTGAAGGTGATGGTCGAGTACCTCAAAATAGGGGGGAACGATTGTTTTTCATCTCTGGGCTGGGGGATTCCGTAGGCTCCTCCTCCTCTTCTTTCGGCTGGCTGATGAAGGGGCTTCTTAACTGGTTACCCCTACACCAAGAACAAACGAAGAAAAACAACTAAATGAGGACGACAGTGGTGTAGTACCAATTCTTTAGAAAATGATATTGAAAATAACATAAACGAACACGCACCTTGTTGGTGGTGTTTAAAACCCCTTTTAGAACTAAAGGGTGGGGGAATGATATGATGAAATGCCCAACGAAATATTCTCAATGAGATGATTGTATTACAAACACAATGATGAGTGATGTATGCAAAAGAACTAATAAACCGAACATAATGCAAAAGGAGAGAATAGCTTATTGGTAGGTGCCGATGACGGGCTTTGGAAGAACTTATTCAACAAGGTGAGAATGAAGTAGGCACGCGGCGCAGTAGAACGGCTTTCCTCGCACACTCGAACGCCCAGGAACTCAGCAGGATATTCCTTAATTTTACGAGCTTCAAAAGGGACCGGATTGGAATCTTTCTTTTCACTTAAAACAGACTCATACACGCCCTCGCAGACACATGCACACACGCGAGACAATAACAATAACACGAATTAAAGAAGACAGATAGTAAGAATAATAAAATAAGAATATGGTGATATGTATGGGAGGGAGATAGAGAGAGAGAGGACCGCGACAGGGGGTAAGAGAGAAAGGGAATAAAATATTAAAAAGAAAGAAGAAGGAGAGGGATGAAGAGGGAGAGAGAGACGAGGGAGAAGGAGGGGAGAGAGGAGAGATCTGCGAAATGGGGGGGAAGAAAGGGAAGAAAAAAATAAAACAAAGAAAGTGAGAGGGAGAGAGAGAGAACTCGATGGAGGGGAAAAAAACAGAGACGGGTGAGAGGGAAAAGAAAAAGGAGATTAGGAGAGAGAGAAGAAGAATATTAAAATAAAAAAAAGAAAGATCAGATGAGAGAAAGAAACTGAGAGAAGAAACTGAGAGAAGAGAGTACGGCAGAGGGGGGGAAAGAAAATCGAGAGAAAAAAATAATAAAAAAAAGAAGGGGGAGTGGGAGATCGAGAAAGAGAGAGAGAGAGAGAGAGAGACGGTGGGAGGAAAAGAGGGAAGCAGAGAGAGGGAGAGAAAAGAGAAAGGGGGAGAGGGTATTAAAAAAAATAAAAGAGAAGTGAGAGAGTGGGGGATCGAGAGAGAGAGAGAGACGGTGGGAGGGGTGGAGAGTGAGAAGCAGAGAGAGGGAGAGAAAGAGAAAGAGGGAGGGGGATTAAAAAATAAAATAAAAAAGAAGTGAGAGAGAGGGAGAGAGAGGGGGAGAATATGTGAGAGAGGGGGGTGAGAGAGTGAGAAGCAGATAGAGGGGGAAAAGAGAGACGATGGGGAGAGAGAGAGGGAGAGAGGGAGAGAAGAAGAGAGAAGACAGAGGGAGAGAGAATAGGTGGGAAAAAAATAAAAAAAATAAAAAAGAGAGTGAGTGAGATCGAGAGGGAAGAGGGAGGGCGAGTGAGAGGGGGAGAGAGTAACGGCAGGGGGAAGAGAGAAAAAGGGAGAGGAAGATCACGGCGGGGAGGAAGAGAGAGGGGGAGAGCGCCGCGTCGGGGTGAGAGAGCAGAGAAACGGGAGAGAGAGAAAGACGGAGGGAGAGAGGTCGCGGCGGGGAGGAGAATGAGACGGAGGGAGAGAGAACCGAGAGGTGGAGAAACACGGCAGGTGAAAGAGAGAGAAAGAGGAAGACGCAGTGGGGAGGAAGAGAAGACGAGGGGGTGTAGGGAGAGAGCGCGAGAGGTGCAGGAAGAGAGAGGAAGAGGAAGACGCAACGGGGAGGAAAAGAGAAGTGGAGAGAGAGAGAGAGAGAAGAAGAGGAAGACGCCATGGAGGTTCGCAGTGGCGAGCTCGCCGGTGACGGGAGACGTGGAAGCGATGACGACGATGGCCGCGATGACCTCGCGACGGCGGCAACGTCCGATGGGGTTCACAATTACATCGGCGGTGCAGTAGGGAGTCGACGGTGTCTGCGGTGCGGTGGTGGCGCGGCTTCGCGGCAGATGGCCGGAGGTGGTGGCGGTGCAGCTTCACGGCGAGGGCGACGGTGGTAACGGTGGAGTCGACGGCAGTGGGAGTGGGGTACTCGGAGGCGTGGACGGCCGGGGATCGCGGAGGTGCAGCGAGGTGGGCTGCTCGGTGGAGGGCTCCCTGGCGGGGAGGCTGACGACGGCGATGACGGTGTGGGGAGCTCGATGGTGCAGCGACGTGGTGGTGGGGGTGGCTGTGAGGTCACGGCAGGTGGCGGACGTGCATGGGAGAGGAGCGCAGTGGATCTTAACGTGAACGGTGGTAAGGAGGTAGTGGGTTCAGCGTTGCAGGGGAGGGGAGTGCTCGGACGGTGTGAGGTTCTGGGAAGCGGAAGGAATGAGGAATGGAGGGGCTCTCTTGCTCTCCGGGGGTTTTGCTCTCGCTCTCTGAAAGATCCGCCGAAGGTCTAGCTCTCGAGAGTGGAAGAAGTTCTCAATTGATCTCTCTCGGATGCCTCCCTATCGTATGGGGTTCATGTGGGTTTTGGCAGAGGGCAGAGGTAGTGGGAGACATGCCCTCTGGTTGTGGCAGTGGTGGTGGGTCTATGAACATCCGTCGACAGAATGGGGTGTGCATGCAGAGGAAAAGGAAGAAAGAGAAGGGACCAGATAACCCATGTGATCAGAATTGGGAATATGCAAACAATAAAAGTGGGAAACATGAGAGGGTCGTCATGAGTTGGCAAAAGGGGCAATGAATAAAAGGACGAAGGAAGAAAGGGGGGACCAGGGAATGGAGAGATGGAGACAAAAAGTTTATATAAACTAAAAGATATGTACAGGGTCGGTGCAGATCTGATGGGTTAATGCATATAACGTGCAGGTTTGCAGCACAGAAGTCGGTGCAGACCTTGTGCTTGCGCAATGCACATTGTACAGACTTTATTTTGAAAGATTGCACAAAAGTATGTACATTGAAGAGAGATGCTCAGCTATGCTATCAAAGAATGTACAGACTTTGCGTGCATGCGACAAGGCGATGTACAGACTTTCTGTGCCTACAACAAAACGATGTACAGACTTGCTGCTGAAGAATGTAAAGACTTTAAGGGTTGTACAGACTTGCCATCAAAGAATGTATAGACTTTGGTGTGCGAGCGGCAAGATGATGTATAGACTTGCTGTGCCTACACAAAATGATGTACAGACTTGCTGCTGAAGAATGTACAGACTTAAGGGTTGTGCAAACTTGCCATCAAAGAATGTATGGACTTTGAGTTATGCATGCACGGACTTGCCACTAAAAAATGTACAGACTTGCTAAGGCAAATGTATAGACTTGCTAAGGAATGTACAGACTTACCAAAGCTGAATGTTTAGACTTGCTAAGGTGAATGTATAGACTTGCTGCAACGTGCAGACTTGAATGTATAGACTTGCTATGTATAGACTTGTTGCAACGTATAGACTTTCTGAGTATAGATTTGTTGCAACGTACAGACTTACTATGTATAGACTTGTTGCAACGTGCAGACTCGAATGTATAGACTTGTTGCAACGTATAGACTTGAATGTATAGACTTGTTGCAACGTATAGACTTGCTATGTATGGACTTGTTGCAACGTATAGACTTGAATGTATAGACTTGTTGCAACGTATAGACTTGTTGCAACGTATAGACTTGCTACGTATGGACTTGTTGCAACGTATAGACTTGCTATGTATAGACTTGTTGCAACGTATAGACTTGCTATGAAGATGCATGGACCTTGTTTATGCAAGGCAAAGGCTGCACTGACCCTTACATGCTAGAAATTTAGGCTGCACCGAGTATGTCTATGTGGCACGAAGGCCTGCATCGACTTCACTCACGTATATGAACAGAGTTGCACAGACTTAGTGTGGAGTGCACCGAGTTTGTGAGGCATGCACTGACTTGATTACGTGCACGAGAGGAGATGCACGAGTATGTCTGTGCAATAAAATTTGCACCGACTCCAAACGTGCACAGGGACGATTATGTACAGACTTGATTCCAGTACACGGCCAACAGATGCACTAACTTCAATGCAGAGAAACAAAGATTGCACCAAGTTTGTTCATGCGTCGCGTTGTTCATGCACAGACTTCGTGACAAGCATAGATCAAATGTGCACTGACTTAGCATGTGGTATGCACCAACGTTAGAATACAGGGGAAGGCATGGGATGCATCGAGTTAGTCCAATACATGCACAGACTTTAGATGCTGATGACTCAGACTTAAAAAGGTGCATCAACCCTAATGCAATATGCTAAAGGTGCACCGATGCTATATGCCAAATGAGCACGTACATATGCACCGACCTATATGCTGACCTTATGTGTATACACCGACCCATATGTACACATAAACAGAAATGTGCACTGACCTAATAGTGATATGTGCACGGACCTTTGTTATATATATATGCTCAGACCAACAATGTGCTCGGACCATGAATGCATATTTCACCACTATTCAACCTTGTCAGAAAATTGAAGACCATTTAAAAAATTCGACCGGGAGGGCTGCTTTGGGGCATCATAATATAATACGAGATCTACTCGCCACAATGTCAAAATTGGCGTGTCTACATCAGCCGTTTTCGCGTCGAACGACGTGCAATGGCAGGGAAAATGGGCAGGGAGAAGTGGTGATCCGTCACCCTACCTCCACCGAAGAAACCGTGCCCTGAAGGGACTAAATCGTGCCGAAAACTGCGCCGCAAGCTCGAACGTCGGCTTTGAATCCACCGTTCGGGATCGCGCCAAAATCGCTCCATCCTCGCCCTGTCGCGCACCCAGCCAGCTCCACAGCGTCCCCAACACTCGCCCCTAGGTCCTCCGTCTGCAGTCGGAGCCGAGAAGGCGAAACGGGAGAGAAACGGGAGAGAGAGAGGGCGGCCGCGTGAATTGAGAAGGAGGAGAGAGGAAAGGAAAAGAAATAGAAAAGAAATTAGGAATTTTCCTAATTTCTGAAAATATGATTTTTGGCCCTATCTCAGAAAAATACGCAAAAATAGTCAAAACGACTAGCTCGGAGAATACATCATCGTTGTAGCATCCTCGAGTCGATGAACTGACAAATAAACTCACCGTAGGGTTTCGTAACTAGTACGAGATAAAAACCCACACGGATCGTAAAACTCAACTCGGAAGCCACAAAAGCGAACCGAAACTCACCGAAACAGATCCGAAAGATCCAATAAAGATCCAATAAGACCTACCAAGGATCCAGCAAAGATCCGGGACATTACATCCTCCCCTCCTTTAAGAAATTTCACCCTCGAAATTTAAGGACTAACAATGGAGAAGCAAGGGAAGAACAACCCAACATGACTATGCATACTACGCATCAGCCAACACAATGCCGAGAACACGGCAACACCAATCTCGAGAAGCACGGCTCAGAGGAACATTGTCAGACCATAATCACGAGCACACGCTCTGGATCAAGCACGACACAAGTGGACACAAGTCTGACACCTCCGAAACAAGGCAACGTCGCTTACATCTCACCAGAAATGCACAGACGACTGCCACAACAACAGACAACCGATACCGAGGAACACAACAACGGCACGGCAAGCAGCAGCTTACACAAGGAGACACAGTCCTCTCAGCTGACAGCTCGACCACATCATCGGCTCCAGTGCCAAAGGTGGCAAAGAACTCCTGGCACACAGGACGCCAATGACAACAGCACCGGACCACAAACACGATCAAGTCAGTCCTCACTCAGATATTACCTCTGATCGAGTCGCATGCCAACTCTACGGGAGAAAGGGAGTACAGCAAGCTAACTGACAAGATCACGGTCCACGGCAGAGACACAAAATCATAGAGAAACAGCGATAAAACGATAACAACAGCACTTGCAGGATTTCGGCTCGGTATAGAACACAGGACCATGGAACACAACTGCAAGCAGGGTCACATGAAGGCACAAGAACAGCTAAACACACGACCCCAAGGGACGGGTCACGCATCAGATTGCTCACCAAGAAAGGACCCACGACAACGAGAAATGACAATCTCAGGGATCGCACCTCAAGGACCACGATTACGCCTCGAGAGCACAACACCCAAGAGAAGGAATGCAGAACAGAGGGTACTCAATCAGCAAGGAATGCCAATAGATTACCCAATGCTCTCAAATGCCAATGTCAACACCAGAAATGCTTCCAATAACAGCACGGCACGGCAACGACAACGTCAAGGCACAGGAAGCCAAGACAAAGTCACATCGAGAACAACAAACCTCTCGACTGGTCAGAATCTCACCACCAACGATCCTGAGCCCGTGGGTAACCAGCCCACACGCTTCAGCTGCAAACTCATAAAACGCACACAGGCATCAGGGAATATCTCGGTACCCGCATCTCAGCACACACTCGGTGCCATCGCAACTTCTGAAAATCACAACGTAACACACCAAGAGTATCGATCTAACAAATAACCGATCATAAGTCGCCTAAGTGCAAAGAAGAGGAGTACCAGCTTCAGCACAAGGCCCAAGGAAAAGGCTAATCTCAGCTTACCTTCACGTCCTGAAAATGGTAAATGAGCCTTCACAATACATCGGCCACTGGACATGGCACGACAAATACGGTACGCGATAGCTCTTAACACCATGATGGAGTCCAAAGCCAAGCAACTGCATAACAAAGAGCAGATCAGGCTCAGAACAAAACTGTCCACGCTTAAGCAGACACAGGACAAAGGCATCACTAAGATAGAAATTCCAAGGCAAACCTCGAAAAGATTCCACTAGAAGGGACGAGAAGCAATAAGCTCAACCACGAAAGCTCACCAAGAAGGGAAAATCCTAGCTTGCCCGAGCAACTTCTCAAACACGGAATCTAATCGAGCACTTCAATAGAAGCGAGACACATCAGGAGCTGAACAGACTCAAGCCGGGATGACCAAAATAACGTGAGAACGTGTACGGTCATCAGACCAAGGCCATAGGTCAACAGCAACCTGAACAACACACGGAGAAAACCGCGAACCACGTACTACAGATTCAAGCCTTCCGGCGTACACTGCCACGTACGTCAAGATCGAGACAAACACCATGATAGAAAGAAGCGTCTCATCACATCTTGACGAGAACAAAAATCACCTTGCGCAGTGCCAGAACAGCACGCACAAGACGACATTCAGAAAATAACGCGACAAATCATCGCAAAACCTAAGCCAGCAATTGCCTGTACTGGACTTTAAGGACTCTGGATACTGCAACATCTGAGATTTATAATAAATAACAATCAAAAAAGCATGGGGATGGGTTGACTTTTCCAGAAAACAATCGAAGCCCAAAGCCAACAATACCATGCTAAAATTTAGCTGATGACAAATGTGTTTGACCCCACATTGATCGATGCAATAAAAGGAGGCTTTACCGGTCAACATCTATTTGGCCACTTGTGCCCTTAATGTTGTTTATTAGTTGGTCATGCTACAACCTCCAAATCTAGAGCTTAGCAAATTATCATGCATGTGCAATGCAAATAGTTGTGAAGTCTTCCTTTCTTCCCTCATATCTTGAGCCATTGTTACGCCTACTGGGAGCCAATGACACTACAGACTCCAATGCAATTGCCAAGTTAATTGTTGCCTAACCTCTAATGATTTCTTCGATAGTACCCTTTTGCCTTCCTTAGAATGTGGTCCATGCACTTAAGAGAAGATAAAGAAAATCATCCTCCGGTGAAAGTGATAGAAATCACAAGCCAGCCCACACATCCAAGCTCCTCCAATTCCTGCAGCATGAATTCATACACAGTACAATAATGAAAGGACACAACGACTAGGGAATGCAACCCCTTCATTGTTGTAATGCCCTGGATCCTTGGTAGATCTTCATTGGATCTTTTGGATCCGTTTCGGTGAGTTTCGGTTCGCTTTGGTGGCTTCCGAGTTGAGTTTTACGATCCGTGTGGGTTTTTCTCTCGTACTAGTTACGGAACCCTACGGTGAGTTTGTTTGTCAGTTCCTCGACTCGTGGATGATGCAGCGATGATGTACTCTCCGAGCCGATCGTTTTGACTATTTTTACGTATTTTTCGGAGATAGGGCCAGAAATCAGATTTTTCAAAAATTAGGAAAATTCATAATTTCTTTTCCTCTTTCTTTCCTTTTCCTCTCTCCTCCTTCTCATTCGCCGCCGCCGTCTCTCTTTCTTCGTTTCTCTCCTCTCGAGCCTCCTTGGCTCTGGCTGCAGACGGGATACCTAGAGGCACGTGTTGGGGATGCTGTGGAGCTGGCTGGGTGCGCGACGGAGCGAGGATCGGGTTGGTTTTGGCGCGATCCCGAACGGTGGATTCAAAGCCGACGTTTGAGCTCGCGGCATGGTTTTCGGCGCGGTTTAGTCCCTTCGGGGCACGGTTTCTTCGGTGGAGGTAGGGTGATGGTTCCTCACTTCCTCCTGCACGTTTTCCCGGCCATTGCACGTCATTTGGCGCGGAAACGGCTGAGTTTGGGCTCGTTTAGCCTAAACCGTGATTTTCAGGTTTTGTAGGGTTCGCCGAAAAATGGCAACCATTTGTAGCTCGGTTAGTGTTGAACTGACCGTTGGGATGTTAGGATCTCATCCATGCTTGTTTCGTGTTGATCGGTGGTCATTCGAGGCCGATAGGAGTCCGGGAACCTCGGTGACTCTTTTAGGGTCGATTTGCCCAAATCGCACCGATCTCTTGTTTTAACCCGTGCATGTGGGCTTTTTAGGCTTCTAATGTGGTTTTTCATCGTCGAGTGTTGTTTCCCCTGCGCTTCGACGTGAATGGGGCGTGGAACGGGCCGATTTGGCCAACCCTCAATTTTCCCGCCGTGACCGGTGTAGCGGTCGTTCCAGGGACCGTCACATGGCCCTGACGGCCCTACGATAGACCGTCACAGCGTCTGGGCATTTTTAGTCTTCGTGGCTTTGAGAGTGTGACGGCCCAGGGGTGGCGCGTCACAGCCCCCTGACGCATCCGGTGTGATGCGTTAGGCTTGTTTTGTCATTTAGCGTTTTGGGTTAAGTCGGTTCCCCTGACGCACCTTCCACTGTGCGTCAGGTGGGTGTAACACGCCTGGTGTAGGCCGTTACATTCTGTTTGACTTTGTGTTTTGACCGTTGAGTCGGTTTGTGTAACGGTGGTGTCCCCGTGCGTCACAGCATCGTAACGCGCCTGCCCCAGGCCGTTACATGCTGTTCTGGTTGAGTGGGTGATTGTGCCAGTGACGACCCGGATTCTAGATACCAGATATACCCGGTAGGACTACCGGATACACGTGGTACCGCATGGGACCCGCGAGGCCTCCCAAGCGCGGGAAAGCGCCGAAGGGAAAAAGGACTGTCGTGTAGTACATTGAACTGACAGATATAACAACAAGCAATTAAATTTCATTAGAATGGTTTGCTAAAGTAGCAGAAATAAAATTACATTTTCATTAATAATTCAAATTCTACAATTATACACCAGAGTCTAGTCCAAAGGAAAGACAACAAGTACAGTCTGACAGAAAAGAACGTACACAGAAGTCGGGGGAAGCCCGACACAGGTACAGCTGGCAGCTACTACAACGCGCTCCACCAGGAACAACAGAGGCAGACGGCGAAACCCACCTGAAAAGTAGGGGTGAGTCTCTAAACAGAAACTCAGTAGGGGTCACGCGGATCCCCACTGAAAAACGACAGTGCAACGGAAGCAACACTAACAACAAGTGCAGCAAAGCAGGAAAAGCTACACTACAAAGCTGTAAACAGAACAGGGACAGCAGGAGTAGGGAACATGCTAAGAGCAAGGGGAGTTCAATAACAAAGAAGAGCGAGGCCGAAAAACACGGAACACGGCCATCGAGGAGAACTCGGCACTCTAAGCTACTCCAAGAGGCAACAGACGGTCAACCCTAAACTCACACGGTAGGGTACACCATTCTGTTGGCCAAAACCGGGAAAAGGGCAAAAGCCAACTACACAAACGGAAAAGGTCTAGAAAAGACCCAGACGAACGACGACCATAACGACCAAAAACACCGTACACGTAGCCCCACGCACAACCAGGACGTCGCGTAGACAACAGGGCACTGACCTTGAGTACAGCCACAAGAGGGCCACTCGCAGAGGTCACGACGCACGAGAAACGCCGAGAGTCACTGGTCAAGTGATAGGAGTACCTTCACACTAGAAGAACAGCCAGATGCATCCACTGACGTCTTACACTGCGCCACAAGTGTCACGTCTACCAGATCGTGTGCAGCACGGAGGAGACTAGACACACTAAGAACCAGGTCCAAGGAACAACAACATTCCATGGAAGAACAGTAACTACGGACATAGGACCGCAGTACCAAGCTGCGAGTGACTAGTCAGGGTCACGCCCGTCGACGCGAGTCCTCAGTCCCTGACAACGTGTGCACACACTGACCACTACCTAGGCCAGGCCTCTAGCTAGTATTCCCCTCGGTAGGACGCTACCGTTGGCCGGGGCCCACGGAACTAGCTTAAAAACCGTGTAACGGGAAACTGCCCATCCACCACTCCCGGTGGGTGACGTACTAAAAAGCCTACGCCACAGGCTACGACTAGTGGAGGTTCACAAGGCACAGACTCCAAAACTCAAGTGCTAAAGTACAGACAGTCTACTGAAGCCCTGTCACACGTACTACGAAGCACCACTGGCAGTACAACCACTGCCGATAGACTCAGGACTAGGCAACTAGACCTACCACGTAACGATCCTGAGTCGAACGACTCAAAGGTAAGATCGTCACAAACAGCGGAACAATCCGCCAATCGGTCTAATCCTAAGCCAGAAGAAACCACGCTCCGCAGAAAATAACACACGGAGACCTGAGGGAAAACCAGAAACCCTCAGCACAACTGGACACACAAAACGAGGTAAGGCAATACCTCGAGGCATCCAGAACCAGTGTCTCGGACCGGACAGAACCGCCAAGACACGCACACACTAGGTCACACGTCAACCACTGGGTCACACCGGGTTGATCAGAACCTAACAACAAAGCTCAAAAAGTAGGAAAGAGAATCCTACCTCAAGCAAGAAGACTGATTCCGGATACCATGTGCACCCGGTAGGACTACCGGATACACGTGGTATCCGGAATCCGGGTCGTCACAGTGTCGTTGGCTCTAACGGCCACGCCCCCATGCGTTAGGTGTCTGTAACGCGTCCGAGATGGGCCGTTACGTGCCTGTTGGCCAGTGTTTTCTTGACTTGAGCCTGTTGGCCCTGACGCGTCTGCCTTGGAGCGTTAGGCTGTGTAACGCGCTTGATCTCGTGCGTTACGTGGTTCGAGTGTTGTTTTGGCTTGAGGTCTGTTGGCCCTGAAGGCCCGGGTCGGGCGCGTCAGAGCGGTGTAACGCGCCTGGTGTAGGCCGTTACGTGCCTTCTGTGTTCTAGGTGTTGGTTAGGGAGGTGTGTGTGACAGCTCTCCTCCAGACCGTCACGTCTGTGTGACGCGTCTGCGTTAGACCATCACGGTTGGAGTGTAACGGCCTGAGCTAGACCGTCACGTTCGTGTAACGGTCTATGGGTGGTGCGTTACAGTCCCTCTGCTCCGATTCCGACGGTTTGGTTTCCGCTTGACTTGGCTTGTCCTTGTAGCCTGCCCGTTGTCCCGTGGATGCCTCTTGACGTCCTATGAGGGCTAAAGACTACGTTGTAAGGTGGCCAGGAGTATTCTTGCTTGTGGTAGGATTCTCTATCCTACTTTTGTGAATTCTTGTCGGGTTCCGATCAACCCGGGGGGACCCAGGGGTTGACAGGCGACCTTGTGTGTGGGTGTCCTGGCGGTTTTGTCCAACCCGAGACACTGGTTCTGGATGTCTCGAGGTACTACGTTACCTTGGTTTGCGTGTCCAAGCGTGTCTGAGGGTTCTTCGGTGTTCCCTCAGGTCTCTGTGAGTTATTTTCACTTTTTTAAAACCCGTTATCAAAAAAAAATAAGTAAATAAGTAAATAAGTATTTAAGTAAATAAGTAAATAAGTAAATAAGTAAATAAGTATTTAAGTAAATAAGTGTTTAAGTATTTAAGTAAATAAATATTTGAGTATTTAAGTAAATAAGTATTTCAGTATTTAAGTAAATAAGTAAATAAGTATTTATGTAAATAAGTATTTAAGTAAATAAGTAAATAAGCATTTAAGTAAATAAGTATTTAAGTATTTAAGTATTTAAGTAAATATGTATTTAAGTAAATTAGTAAATAAGTATTTAAGTAAATATATAAATAAGTAAATAAGTATTTAAGTAAATAAGTATTTAAGTATTTAAGTAAATAAGTCACTACAATTGTCCTATGCCTCTCTCCTACGAACTCATCTGCCACCTCACTACATCTGGTCTCTGCAAACAAATGGTTATTTACCTTGCATCTACCAAGTAACAACTCTCATCACCCTCTTCCTAGTGCATGAGCCTTTCTTTTCATCCTAGTGTCCCTTATGGAAGTTCACCCTTCGAAGGGGAGTCACTTAACTGATGAAAGATAAAATCATCTTATTTCAAAATTGTGTACCACATATATGTGTTTGTTTCACGAGCTATGATGATAATAAAAAGAAAAATTCCTAAATAGAAAAATGTTCCATGTGTGAGAGGTAACAACAGAGTGACACGGTAAAGTGCATGTGGTGCGAGAGAGTTGTGGCAGAAAAAGGAGACTTATGAATTCAACTTTAAAGACATGTTGCTTCCAGAATACCTGGGCCTGGTAGACAGAACCTATTATAATAGGACACATTATTGCATTACATTATCCAACACCACGAAGGTTTATTTTTGGTGACTAAATACTTATAATTATTAGAGATTCCAAATGTTATAGTCTATATTGTGTAGTGACTAATCTTTAGTCCCACATTGGAAGTTTAGATAAATAAGTATTTAAGTAAATAAATATTTAAGTAAATAAGTATTTAAGTAAACAAGTATTTAAGTCAATAAGTATTTAAGTATTTAAGTAAATTATTATTTATGTATTTAAGTAAATAAGTATTAACCTATTATAATAGGACACATTATTGCATTACATTATCCAACACCACGAAGGTTTGAAGTGGTCTCATTGTAAAACCAATCTCACTCATTATGTCTATTAGAGTGACAACATAATAGTTCATCAATGGATGAATGATTTGAGTAGAAATGTCAAACATTCTCGGTTTGGAACAATATGGGAAGAAAAAAAAGAAGGAAGTATCCTCATGAATCCATCTGATAGAGAACAAAAAATGACTGCATATAGTTAAGGGAAAATATATATCTTTTGAAACAGTAGAAGGAATCTATCAATTTCGAATGAATTAATAAAGATGATAGAAAGATCGATGAAACACATTAAAAATGAGCGATAAGGTGACTTGGCCAAAAGATGTTGATGGTCCTTAAACTGAAAAACTGTACAAGATTCTCAGTTGAATGGAAAAAATTATGAACCTGTTTTAGTACAAAAACATGAAATGGAGGAGATTGTCAGTTGAATGGATAAAATTATGAAACTGATTTACTGCAAAAATAAGGAGCAAACCGATCTAATGAAATTTAATTGCTTCTGTTATATCTCTGTGGCTTCAATGTACTCTACACACTCCTTTTTCCCTTCGGAGCTTTCCCGCTCTTGGGAGGCCTCGCGGGTTCCATGTGATATCACGTGTATTCGGTAGTCCTACCGGGTATGCCTGGTATCCGGAATCCGGGTCACTACAATTGTCCTATGCCTCTCTCCTATTTTACTAATTATTTAATAGAAAAAATTAGGTTTAACATGTACAAAAATAGTTTAAATAGATTTTAACACGATGAAAATAGTTTTTTATATCTCAGTATGTATAAAATAATTTTATCATGTTGGAAGTCATTTTTAACATGTTGGAAATATTTTTCATACATTAATTTACTAATATGGTTAAAAATAGATTTTTACATGTAAAAATAATTTTATTCTATAAAAAATAATTTTTAACATGCTGTAAGAATTAAAACATGCTAATATTGTCATTTACCTAGGTTTATGTAGGTCATTAGTGATTTTACAAGAATGATGTATTTTAGATTTGAAGATTGTAATTACCTTTATGGCTTATCAATTGGTAATGTAAACTTCATTTTGATGGAATAAAGGTATCATTTCTCATTCATTTCTGCCTTTAAAAATGAATTGTACATGCTCTGATCGACACGCTTGTTTACGACTCGCTCAGGCCCTCGATATTCCGCGTCAGGGCGTGACATCACTACATCTGGTCTCTGCAAACAAATGGTTATTTACCTTGCATCTACCAAGTGACAACTCTCGTCACCCTCTTCCTAGTGCATGAGCCTTTGTTTTCATCCTAGTGTCCCTTATGGAAGTTCACCCTTCGAAGGGGAGTCACTTAACTGATGAAAGACAAAATCATCTTATTTCAAAATTGTGTATGTGACGACCCAGAGCTCCGGATACCGATATACCGATAACATCGATATACCGATACCAAGAACTGGGGAAGCCACCCAAGAGGCTGATGAGGCCCCTGAAGGGTTAGTGAAGATTGTCGAGGGAATGTATAACGAATTGCAATCACAAGCGCGCATATTAGACTTAAGCAGTAAGATTTAGCAGGAGAGCGGAAGCAATTTCAAAATAAACAGAGTGCTAAATATATAAACTAGTCCAGAGGCACAAGAGTGCAGTCCAAAAGTACAACTACACGGGGCATACCCCGGCAAAAGTGCACCAGAAAGCCAAAAAGGTGACCCGTCTACTGCTGGCAGCTAAGAACGGTCTCCGAGCACACGGGAAACTCCGGGAGACGACGGGCGCGGCTCACCTGAAAGGAGAAGGGTGAGTCACAGCCAGACTCAGTAGGGGTCACGCGGATCCCTACCTCGCACTAAACAAGCAATCATGCGAAAATAAGGCAATTAGAGCATGCATTTAATCAAATGAACAGGCAATGACATGATAAGACTGAAAGCTGCAAATCTAACTAAACAGATATAACAGCTAATACATGCCAATGACAAATAAGTCTAAACGACAAAAACTAAATCTACCAATAGAAAGTGCCTCAACTAACCAAGCCACAGGGAACAGGACAACCACTGGGAGCAGAAACCAGATGCGTCCACTGACGGCTTACACTGCGTCTCAAGCACTCGCAGTCAGTAACACGACAAGCTAAGCGCGTAAACATTACCAAACCAAGTGACTAGTCAGAGTGACACTCGTCAGTGTCAGTCCAAAAGCCTCCGACCACGTGTGCACACACTGACTCTCGCCTGAGCTAGGCTCTCTAGCTAGTTTTCTCCCTCGGCAGGACGCTACCGCTAGCCGGGAGCCCACGAAACTAGCTTACGAACCGTGTAACGGGAACACCCCTTCGCCATCCCCAGGCGGGTCGGCAACTCAAGGCCTTAGGGCTACAACAGTGGCTCCATCGCAAGGAAAGAAAAGCTATTCTATTGGGATCTAAAAACATGCCATTATTACACAAAATAACTCAAACATGGCATATAATCATTCTAGAAAGCATTAAAGAATGAATCGGCGATTTTTAAAACCCCAGGTAATGTAACGGTCAGAAGTCCCCGCGTCACAGGGCGTAACGGTCGAGGGGTAGCGCGTTACATCCAGCGTAACGTGCCCCCGCACAGCCGTTACGGCCACCCGAGACCAAAAGGACTAACAGCCCTTACACACAGAGCGTGACGGCCCAGCCGGGGCGCGTCACGCGGCCCTGACGGTCACCCGACAGACCGTCAGGCCAACCGCCTCAACGGGTCAACGCCAACTAACGAGAATGTAACAGCCAGGGAGCTGGCCGTTACACACACTGTGACGCACCCCCTTGGGTCCGTCACAGGACTGTAACGCGTCCCCTATGGACCGTTACGGCTGTGACGGTTCCTGGTAGGACCGTCACACCGTCTGGGTTACGGACGGGTTATGTTTGAAAACTGGTTCCCTCCCGGGCGACCAGAATCACCGGGTAACGTCGAAAAAACCTGTTTCCTGCCAAACCACACGTCCTAAACAACAATATACCAACTAAAACAACCACATGCAACACCCACAATGGATCAAATAGGAAGAACAAAGCTTAAACCCCAAACATGGAAAATAACCATTATGCATGCCACAGGAGTCTAATCAAGCAAACAAGCTATAGGAAATGATCCTAGCAAGATCGGGATTCCATCCCCCTACCTCGTTCAAGCTGAAACGGCCGAATAAGCCGCATGCACCGAGGAGGGTTCACCGAGCTTCCACGTCTCGTCTCGCGACCACGGGCCATGAATCACGTCAAGGAGGGCGTCCAAGTGTTCCTCTCGATGCGAGGATTCCACCGGCGTGCTCCACGCCTCGATCCGACGCCGAATCACCTGAAATCCCTAGGAAGGGGGGGGGTGATCGGACGAGAGAGGGAGAGAGCGTGAGATCGACGAGGGGAAGAGAGAGAGAGGGTGAGGGGAAATGGGAAAAAAATAAAAGGTTAATATATATATATATATACCTTAATAATCCCATTAAACCTCAAATAATTCTAATTAAATCCAGAAAAATACCATAAAAATTCCTAAATATCCAGGAAAATAGCCAGAAATTCCAGATTAGATTCTAGGTCCGAACCACTAAGGATCCGCTAGGGCATGGGCCCCACAGTAACTCCCTCCAAATAAAAATTTCACCCTCGAAATTTATAATAACGGATAAGGAGGAAACTGAGAAAAGCATTATACCTTACTGGAATAAGAAAGGAAAAAGCCGATGCATCTCATCTTCACGTTCCCAAGTAGACTCATTACCGGAGTGGCGCTGTCAAGCAACTCTTACCAGAGGGATAACCTTATTTCTCAACCGCTGCTCACGACGGTCTTCAATTCTAATAGGAAACTCTGGCGTAGACAAATCAGCAGTCACTTCGGGCCAAACTGAATCATCGAGAACATGGGATGCATCTGACACATATTTCCTCAACTGAGAGACGTGGAATACATCATGAGTAGCTTGCATAGCCGCTGGTAGTTGCAATCGATAAGCCACCGGACCCACAGCTTCAACAATAGGAAACATGCCAACATAACGCGGACTAAGCTTTCCACGCTTCCCAAATCTGGAAACACCCTTCAACGGAGACACCTTGACAAATACCATGTCTCCAGGCTCAAATTGTAGTGGACGTCTGCGCTGATCTGCATAACTTTTCTGTCGACTCTGAGCCGTCAACAATCTCTGTCTGATCAGACGAACCACATCAGAACACTGATGCACCATGTCAGGTCCCGTCAAAAGTCTGTCCCCAACATCAAACCAGTTCAAGGGAGTACGACAAGGACGACCATACAGTGCCTCATAAGGAGCCATGCCAATACTGGAGTGAAAACTGTTATTATAAGCAAATTCAACAAGTGGCAAATGTTGACTCCACGAACCTTGCCAGTCAAGGCAACACGATCTTAGCATATCTTCCAGGTCTGAATAGTCCTCTCCGACTGTCCATCTGACTGTGGATGATACGCTGAACTGAATGCTAACTCAGTGCCCAAGGCTTTCTGAAAACAGCGCCAGAAGCCGGAGGTAAAATGTGGATCACGATCTGACACAAGTGAAATTGGAATTCCATGTAGTGGCACAATCTTTTGCACATAAAGCTTGGCCAACCTCTGCACATTCCAAGCAACCTTTATTGGCAACAATCTGGCAGTCTTAGTCAATCTTTCAACAAGCAACCAGATACCATCAAAACCTTGAGAAGTCTGAGGTAAACCCACCACAAAATCTGTAGTGACATGATCCCATTTCCACATTGGAATCTCTAACGGCTGAAGCAATCCACCTGGCTTTTGATGTTCGGCTTTAACCTGCTGACAAGTCAAGCACTTGGAAACAAATACCGCCACATCTCTCTTCATACCTGGCCACCAAAACTGCTTTTTCAAATTCTGATACATCTTAGTGACACCTGGGTGAATAGCAAAGCGGGATCCATGGGCTTCACTCAGAACTGCAAATCGCAATGCATCCTCTGCGGGGACATACAATCTGCCATGGAAACTGACGACCATCTCATCATCAAATTCCACATCATATCTTGATATAACACGGGCTAAATCAGGATCAGCTTGCTGAGCTTCCTTAATCTGCTCATATAAAACTGAACCCAAAGCCAGACTAGCACAAACTGCTATCCTCGGATCGGCAGGAATCTCCACACTGAATGCCTCGCTCGGAAGCTATTACCATAATTTCCAATCATGAAGCAACAGATGACTAACTTGCACCTTCCTGCTCAGAGCATCAGCCACAACATTCATTTTACCTGGCTGATAGGAGAGTGTAAAGTCATAATCTTTCATGTATTCTGTGAGGCCCATGCCTTAGTGGATCCTTAGTTGTTTGGATCTAGTATTTATTCTAGAATTTTCGACTATTTTCCTGTACTTTTAGGAATTTTTCTGGTATTTTTCTGAATTTATTTGGAATTATTTGAGGTTATGGGAATAATAAGATTTTTATATATAATAATTATATTATATATATTAATTTTATTTTTTTCCCTACCCCTTCACCCCCCCTCTCTCTCTCCCTCGTCGATCTCAATCTCTCACGCTCTCTCTCTCTCTTGGCCGATCGCCTCTCCCCCTCTCCTAGGGATTTCGGGCGAGACGATGTCGGTTGGAGGCATGGAGCGCGCCGTTGGAATCCTCACGTCGAGTGGAGCGCGTGGACACCCACCTTGACGCGGATCGTGGCTTGTGGAGATGAGGCGGAGTGAGAAGGCCCGGTGAACCCTCCTCCTTGCATGCGGCTTTTCCGGCCGTTTCGGCTCGAACGAGGTAGGGGGATGGAATCTCGATCTCGCTAGGATCATTTCCTATAGCTCGTTTGCTTAGTTAGAACCCCGTGGCATGCTTAATGGTTATTTTCCATTTTTTGGGTTTAAGCTTTGTTCTTCATGTTTAATCACTTGTGGGCATTGCATGTGATAGTTTTAGTTGTTATATTGTTGTTTAGGACGTGTGGTTTGACAGGAACAGGTTAGTTTCGTCGTTACCCGGCGATTCCGGTCGTCCGGGAGGGAACCGTTTTCAAACATAACCCGTCCGTGACCCAGCCGGTGTGATGGTCCTTCCAGGAACCGTCACACTAGTAACGGTCCGTAGGGGACGCGTTACATAAATGTAACGGCCCTTTGAAGGGGCGTCATATTGAGAGTAACGGTGGGGCTCCCAACCGTTACTCGTCCGTTGATCACGTTAACCGGCTTTGGCGGTTGGCCTGACGGCTAGTCGGGCGCCCGTCAGGTGGCTATAACGCGCCTGGGCGAGCGCGTTACTTTGTGTTCCGAGCGATTAAAAATTGTTAGTTGAATTTTAGCCTCGGGTGGATCTGACGGCCTATCAGCCGGCCGTCAGGGCGGTGTAACGTGCCTGGGCAAGTGCGTTACACTCTGTTTGGTTTGCTTTGAGCTGGAACTTCTGTAGATGTAACGGATAGGGGCGGACGCGTCACTGTTGATATAACGCGCCAGTCCCCGACCGTTACACCCATGTGACGCGGTGGCAGTAGGCCGCCACTCGCCTGTCAGGTTCAAAAAGTTGCCGGCTTATTCTTTATGCATTCCGAAATGTTTATACACCATGTTGAGTTATTTTATTATATAATGGCATGTTTGTAAATCCCAATAGAGTAGCTTTTCTTTCCTTGCAATGGAACCACTGTTGTGACCCTAAGGTCTTTGAGTACCGACCCGCTTGGGGATAGCGGAGGGGCGTTCCCGTACACGGTTTGTAAGCTAGTTCCGTGGGCTCCCGGCCAACGGTAGCATCCTACCGAGGGAGAAAACTAGCTAGAGGGCCTGGCTCAGGCGAGAGTCAGTGTGTGCACACGTGGTCAGAGGCTGTGGACTGACATTGACGAATGTCACTCTGACTGGTCACTTGGTTTGGTACTGTTTACGCGCTCAGCTTGTCGTGTTGCCGACTGCGAGTGCTTGAGACGCAGTGTAAGTCGTCAGTGGACACATCTGGTTTCTGTTCCTAGTGGTTGTCCTATTCCCTGCTGCTTGGATTAGTTGAGGCATATTCTACTGGTAGAATTAGTTTCTGTCGTTTGGACTTACTTGTTATTGGCATGTATTAGCTGTTATACCTGTTTAGTTAGAGTTTACAGCTTTTCTGTGATTAGTTTATTCATGCCAATGCCTGTTATTTTATTTAAATGCATGCTCTAATTGCCTTTATTTTTGCATGTATGCTTGTTTAGTGCGAGGTAGGGATCCGCGTGACCCCTACTGAGTTTGGCTGTGACTCACCCTTCTTCTTTCAGGTGAGCCGCGCCCGCCGTCTCCCGGAGTTTCGTGAGTTACTCGGAGACCGTGCTTAGCTGCCAACAGTAGATGGGTCACCTTTTAGGGCCTTTGTTGTACTTTTGCCGGGGTATGCCCCGTGTAGTTGTACCTTTTTGGACTAGTACTTTTGTGTCTCTGGACTAGTTTATATATGTATCACTCTGGTTATTTTGAATTGCTTCCGCACTTCTGTTAATTTTATTGCTTAAATGTAATATGCGCGTTCCAAATTGCAATTCGTTATGCACCTCCTCGACAAACCCCCACTAACCCTTCAGGGGCCTCATCAGCCTCTTGGGTGGCTTCCCCAATTCTTGGTATCGGTGTATCGATGTTATCGGTATATCGGTATCCTAAACTCTGGGTCGTCACAGCTGGTATCAGAGCGGAGTTGAGGATTTGTATAAGGAATTGGAATTTGCGCTTGTCCAGAGCTAGTCCTTCGTGTCGTCTATTCCTGGCATAGCATGTTTTCCATGTGATTGATGTATTTGTGGTTGGCCTCGTCGAGGAAGACCTCCTCGAGTTCCTCGAGCTCCTAGAGATGCGCCCAGGGAAGAAAGTGGTTCTGCTCAGCCTCCTGCAGTTCCCGCTGTTCCTGTTGTTCCTCCTCCAGCGCCCGTCGTTGCTCCTCAAGTTGAAGTGCCTGGTAGTCGAGGCAAGGCTTTGAAAGAATTTCTTTTGTTCAATCTGCCTGCTTTCGACGGACAGCCAGATCCAGAGGTTGCGAGGCAGTGGCTGGATGCAGTTGAACGCGTGTTCCTGTCTATGGAGTGCGCTGAGGATGAGAAGGTTATGCTTGCTGCATTTCAACTCCAAAGTACAGCCATTACGTGGTGAAAAGCCGAGTGGCAGATTGCGTTTCACTCCAGACCTCTTCGGCAGATCACTTGGGCAGAGTTTGTTGCTACTTTCGAGCACGCCTACACTCCTGCCTGCTTGCAGACGGCTAAGATGTATCAATTCATGGAGCTGACTCAAGGCAGTATGACTGTGCTTCAATATCGGAACAAGTTTATGGAATTGGGTCAATATGCGCCTCATGTGCTGGCTAATGAAGCTTTGAAGACTCAGCAATTCTTGCGAGGATTGAGGCCAGAGTTGAAATTGCCTTTGATCGCGAGTCGTGTTGCTGATTTAGATGGTGCGTGCCAGGCAGCCGTGGCACTTGAGCTGGAGATGGCGAGACCAGGTGGATATCCGCAGGCGGGGTCGGTTTAGCCGACGATGCAGTCTCAGCAGGTTTATCGACCGCCGGTGTCAGGTGTTCCCTCGGTCCAGTCAGATGTTAGCGGTGCTTCTTCCCCTTCCAAAACCAAGTTTAAGAGGTTCAAGAAGAAGAAGAAGTTTTTACAGCAGCCGTCGTCTGGTACAGATACTGTTCAGCAGCCGACAACGCCTTCTTCTCAGACTCGTCAGAGTTCTACTGTCAGTCAGCCGTGGACATGTCAGAGATGCGGTGGTCACCATAAGGGTCAGCCGTGTTCTCTTCCTGTGGTCTATTTTCGTTGTGACCAGCCTGGTCACGTCGTTCGTGATTGCCTGCTGAGACCGAAGCAGGTGCAAGCTCCCCAGTTCTCTCAGCCTCAGCAGTCGCAATTCAGACCTCCTGTACCTCAACAACAGTTCTATTCTCAAGCGTCGGTGTCTTCTCAGCAATCTTCAGCCGGATCAAAGAAGCAGAAAGGCAAGGTTTCGCATATAACTCGAGCTGAAGCGGTTGCATCCCATCTGGTGGAAGGTACGATTATGCTTTATGGTCATTCAGCTCGTGTCTTATTTGATTCTGGTGCTTCTCACTCTTTTCCTTCTGACGATTTCATGGCATGTGTTGAGGAGCCGACATCAGAAATGACTTGTGAGCTATTTGTTGAATTGCCTTCTGGAGATTTCATGATTACACCTCTGTGTTTGGAAGAGTCTCCTGTTATGATTAATAATCATTGGTTGCCGGCGAGATTGTATGCGTTGCAGCTGGAAGATTATGATATTATTCTGGGAATGGATTGGTTGGAGCAATATGGAGCTGTGGTTGACTGCAGATCGAAGAAAGTCTATTTTCAGCCACAGGGAAAGTCAGCTTTTTATTTCCAAGGTATTCGATCCCATTCTTCTTGTTTGATTATTTCTGCTATTCGAGCCTACAGGTTGCTTAGTGCAGGTTGCCAGGGATTCTTTGCTTCTGTGGTTGCTATTGAGAAACCACGACAGGATGTCAGTGAGGTTCTTGTTGTCTGTGAGTTCCCTGGTGTGTTTCCTGACGAGTTTCCAGGCTTGCCTCCAGAGCGAGAGATTGAAATGGTGATTGAACTGATTCCTGGTACTGGCCCGTTAGCAAAGACACCGTACCGAATGGCTCCAGCTGAACTGAAAGAACTGCGAGCACAATTGCTTGAATTGCTGGAAAAAGGCTATATTCGCCCCAATTTTTCCCCGTGGAGTGCTCTAGTGCTATTTGTGAAAACGAAAGATGGAAGCCTGAGGCTTTGTATTGATTATAGACAGTAGAATCAGGTGACTATCAAGAATAAATATCCGCTTCCCAGGATTGATGATTTGTTTGACCAGTTACAGTCTGCTACTGTCTTTTCACGGATTGACCTCCGGTCTTGCTACTTTCAATTGCGGATCCGAGAATCTGATGTGGAGAAGATAGCTTTCAGTACTCGATATGGTCTTATGAATTTCTGGTAATGCCGTTTGGATTGACGAATGCCCCAGCAGCTTTTATGGACCTAATGCAGCGTATCTCTCATCCATTTCTCGATCTGTTCGTGGTGATCTTTGTTGATGATATTCTGATTTACTCTGCTTCTGATGAAGATCATGTGCAGCATTTGAGGATCGTTCTGCGGACTCTAAGAGATCACGAGCTTTATGCGAAATTCAGTAAATGTGAATTCTGGCTTCGGGAAATTCATTTTCTTGGCCACGTGATTTCTGGTGACAGAGTAGCAGTGGACCCTGCAAAGATTGAAGCTGTTTTGAATTGGCAGAGACCGAGAACTGTAACGGAGATTAGAAGCTTTTTAGGTTTGGCTGGGTATTATCAAAGATTTATCCAGGATTTTGTAAAGATTGCAGCCCCAATGACTAGACTGACTCGTAAAGATGTACCTTTTATCTGGTCGGATCAGTGTGAGGACAGCTTTATTGAATTGAAAAGGCTCTTGACTTCTTCTCCAGTGTTGGTTTTGCCTTCCGGCTAGGGTGGATTTGTTGTTTGCATAGATGCTTCTCAAGTGAGTTTGGGTGCAGTGCTGATGCAACATGGTAAGGTTATTGCATATGCATCTCGGCAATTGAAACAGCATGAAGAAAATTACCCTACGCATGATCTGGAGCTAGCTGTAGTTATTTTTGCCTTGAAGATCTGAAGACATTATCTGTATGGTGAGAAATTTCAGATTTTTACAGATCATCAGAGTTTATAGTATATATTCTCCCAGAAAGATCTGAATCTCAGGCAGAGGTGATGGATGGAATACATGAAAGATTATGACTTTACACTCTCCTATCAGCCGGGTAAAATGAATGTTGTGGCTGATGCTCTGAGCAGGAAGGTGCAAGTCAATCATCTGTTGCTTCATGAATGAAAATTGTGGAAACAGCTTCCGAGCGAGGCATTTAGTATAGAGATTCCTACCGATCCGAGGATGGCAGTTTGTGCTAGTTTGGCTTTGGGTTCAACTTTGTAACAGCAGATTCAAGAAGCCCAGCAAGCTGATTCTGATTTGGCCCGTGTTGTATCAAGATATGATGTGGAATTTGATGATGAGCTGGTCGTCAGTTTCCAGGGCAGATTATATGTTCCCGCTGATGATGCATTGAGACTTGGGGTTCTGAGTGAAGCCCATGGTTCCCGCTTTGCTATTCACCCAGGTGTCACCAAGATGTATCAGAATTTCAAGAAGCAGTTCTGGTGGCCAGGTATGAAGAAAGATGTGGCTGTGTTTGTTTCCAAGTGCTTGACTTGTCAGCAGGTTAAAGTCGAACATCAAAAGCCAGGTGGATTACTTCAGCCTTTAGAGATTCCAACATGGAAATGGGACCATGTTACTACAGATTTTGTGGTGGGTTTGCCTCGGACTTCTCAAGGTTTTGATGGTATCTGGTTGCTTGTTGACAGATTGACTAAGACTGTCATATTGTTGCCAATAAAAGTTGCTTGGAATGTGCAGAGGTTGGCCGAGCTTTATGTGCAGAAGATCGTGCCACTGTATGGAATTCCAATTTCACTTGTGTCAGATCGTGATCCACGTTTTACCTACGGCTTCTGGCGCAGTTTTCAGAGAGCCTTGGGCACTGAGTTAGCATTCAGTTCAGCGTATCACCCACAGTCAGATGGACAGTCGGAGAGGACTATTCAGACTCTGGAAGACATGCTGAGATCGTGTTGCCTTGATTGGCAAGGTTCGTGGAGTCAACATTTGCCACTTGTTGAATTTGCTTATAATAATAGTTTTCACTCCAGTATTGGCATAGCTCCTTATGAGGCACTATATGATCATCCTTGTCGTACTCCTCTAAACTGGTTTGATGTTGGGGATAGACTTTTGACGGGACCTGACATGGTGCAGCAGTGTTTAGATGTAGTTCGTTTGATTCGGCAGAGATTGTTGATGGCTCAAAGTCGACAGAAAAGTTATGCAGATCAGCACAGACGCCCACTACAGTTTGACCCAGGAGATATGGTTTTTGTCAAGGTATCTCCGAGGAAAGGTCAGTCCGCGGTATGTTGGCCCATTTCCTATTGTTGAAGCTGTGGGTCAAGTGGCTTATCGTCTGCAACTACCAGCGACTATGCAAGCTATTCATGATGTGTTCCACGTCTCTCAGTTGAGGAAGTATGTGCCAGATGCATCCCATGTTCTCGATGATTCAGTTTGGCCCGAAGTGACTGCTGATTTGTCCACGCCAGAGTTTCCTATCAGAATTGAAGACCGTCGTGAGCAGCGGTTGAGAAATACGGTTATCCCTCTGGTAAGAGTTGCTTGGCAGTGTCACTCTGGTAATAAGTCTACTTGGGAACGTGAAGATGAGATGCGTCAGCTTTTTCCTTTCTTATTCCAATGAGGTATAATTCTTTTCTCAGTTTCCTCCTTATCCGTTGTTGTAAATTTCGAGGGTGAAATTTTTATTAGGAGGGAGGGACTATGAGGCCCGTGCCTTAGTGGATCCTTAGTGGTTTAGATCTAGTATTTATTCTGGAATTTTTGGCTATTTTCCTGGATTTTTAGGAATTTTTCTGGTATTTTTCTGAATTTATTTGGAATTATTTGAGGTTATGGGAGTAATAAGATTTTTATATATAATAATTATATTATATATATTAATTTTATTTTTTCCCTAACCCTTCACCCCCCTCTCTCTCTCTCCCTCGTCGATCTCAATCTCTCACGCCCTCTCTCTCTCTTGGCCGATCGCCTCTCCCCCTCTCCTAGGGATTTCAGGCGAGACGACGTCGGTTGGAGCCGTGGAGCGCGCCGTTGGAATCCTCACGTCGAGTGGAGCGCGTGGACGCCCACCTTGACGCGGATCGTGGCTTGTGGAGACGAGGTGGAGCGAGAAGGCCCGGTGAACCCTCCTCCTTGCATGCGGCTTTTCCGGCCGTTTCGGCTCGAACGAGGTAGGGGGATGGAATCTCGATCTCGCTAGGATCATTTCCTATAGCTCGTTTGCTTAGTTAGAACCCCGTGGCATGCTTAATGGTTATTTTCCATTTTTGGGGTTTAAGTTTTGTTCTACATGTTTAATCACTTGTGGGCATTGCATGCGATAGTTTTAGTTGTTATATTGTTGTTTAGGACGTGTGGTTTGACAGGAACAGGTTTGTTTCGTCGTTACCCAGTGATTCCGGTCGTCCGGGAGGGAACCGTTTTCAAACATAACCCGTCTGTGACCCAGACGGTGTGACGGTCCTTCCAGGAACCGTCACACTAGTAACGGTCCGTAGGGGACGCGTTACATAAATGTAACGGCCCTTTGAAGGGGCGTCATATTGAGAGTAACGGTGGGGCTCCCAACCGTTACTCGTCCGTTGATTTACGTTGACCAGCTTTGGCGATTGGCCTGACGGCTAGTCGGGCGCCCGTCAGGTGGCTATAACACGCCTGGGCGAGCGTGTTACTTCGTGTTCCGAGCGATTAAAAATTGTTAGTTGAATTTTAGCCTCGGGTGGATCTGACGGCCTATCGGCCGACCGTCAGGGCGGTGTAACGCGCATGGGCAAGCGCGTTACACTCTGTTTGGTTTGCTTTGAGCCGAAACTTCGGTAGATGTAACGGATAGGGGCAGACGCATCATTGTTGATATAACGCGCCAGTCCCCGACCGTTACACCCTTGTGACGTGGTGGCAGTAGGCCGCCACTCGCCAGTCAGGTTCAAAAAGTTGCCGGCTTATTCTTTATGCATTCCGAAATGTTTATACGCCATGTTGAGTTATTTTATTATATAATGGCATGTTTGTAAATCCCAATAGAGTAGCTTTTCTTTCCTTGCAATGGAACCACTGTTGTGACCCTAAGGTCTTTGAGTACCGACCCGCTTGGGGATAGCGGAGGGGCGTTCCCGTACACGGTTTGTAAGCTAGTTCCGTGGGCTCCTGGCCAACGGTAGCGTCCTACCGAGGGAGAAAACTAGCTAGAGGGCCTGGCTCTGGCGAGTGTCAGTGTGTGCACACGTGGTCAGAGGCTGTGGACTGACATTGACGAATGTCACTCTGACTGGTCACTTGGTTTGGTACTGTTTACGCGCTCAGCTTGTCGTGTTGCCGACTGCGAGTGCTTGAGACGCAGTGTAAGTCGTCAGTGGACGCATCTGGTTTCTGTTCCTAGTGGTTGTCCTATTCCCTGCTGCTTGGATTAGTTGAGGCATATTCTACTGGTAGATTTAGTTTCTGTCATTTAGACTTACTCGTTATTGGCATGTATTAGCTGTTATACCTATTTAGTTAGAGTTTACAGCTTTTCTGTGATTAGTTTATTCATGCCAATGCCTGTTATTTTATTTAAATGCATGCTCTAATTGCCTTTATTTTTGCATGTATGCTTGTTTAGTGGGAGGTAGGGATCCGCGTGACCCCTACTGAGTCTGGCTGTGACTCACCCTTCTTCTTTCAGGTGAGCCGCGCCCGCCGTCTCCCGGAGTTTCGTGAGTTACTCGGAGACCGTGCTTAGCTGCCAACAGTAGACGGGTCGCCTTTTAGGACCTTTGTTGTACTTTTGCCGGGGTATGCCCCGTGTAGTTGTACCTTTTTGGACTAGTACTTTTGTGTCTCTGGACTAGTTTATATATGTATCACTCTGGTTATTTTGAATTGCTTCCGCAATTCGTTATGCACCTCCTCGACAAACCCCCACTAACCCTTCAGGGGCCTCATCAGCCTCTTGGGTGGCTTCCCCAATTCTTGGTATCGGTATTACTGAAAGATGTCTTCTCCACATCAGATTCCCGGATCCGTAATTGAAAATAACCAGACCGAAGGTCAATCCGTGAAAAGACAGTAGCAGACTGTAACTGGTCAAACAAATCATCAATCCAGGGAAGCGGATATTTATTCTTGATAGTCACCTGATTCAGTTGTCTATAATCAATACAAAGCCTCAGGCTTCCATCTTTCTTTTTTTCAAATAAAATTGGAGCACTCCACGGAGAAAAACTGGGGCGAATATAGCCTTTTTCCAGCAATTCAAGTATCTGTGCTCGCAGTTCTTTTAGTTCAGCTGGAGCCATTCGGTACGGTGCCTTTGCTAACGGGGATGTACCAGGAATCAGTTCAATCACCATTTCAATTTCTCGCTCTGGAGGCAAGCCTGGCAACTCGTCAGGAAACACATCAGGGAACTCACAAACAACATGAATATCACTGACGTCCTATCGTGGTTTCTCAACAGCAACCACAGAAGCTAAGAATCCCTGGCAACCTGCACTAAGCAATCTACAGGCTCGAATAGCAGAAATGATCAAGCGAGAAGAGCGAGATCGAATACCTTGGAAATAAAATGTCGATTTCCCTTGTGGCTGAAAATAGACCTCTTTTGATCAGCAGTCAACCACAGCTCCATATTGCTCCAACCAATCCATTCCCAGAATGACGTCATAATCTGCCAGCTGTAATGCATACAAACTCACCGGTAACTGATGATTACTAATCATAATAGGAGATTCTTCAAGACACAGAGGCGTGATCATAAAATCTCCAGAAGATATCTCAACATACAATTCACAAGTTATCTCTGATGTCGGCTCCTCAATACATGCAATGAAATCCTCAGAGATAAAAGAGTGAGAAGCACCAGAATCAAATAAGACACGAGCTGAATGACCATAAAGCATAATCGTACCTTCCACCAGATGGGATGCAATCGCTTCAGCTCGAGAAATATGAGAAACCTTGCCTTTCTGCTTCTTGGATGCGGCAGAAGACTGCTGGGAAGATGCTGAAGCTTGCGAAAAGAATTGCTGCTGAGGTTGAGGTACAGGAGGAGGTCTAAACTGCGACTGCTGAGGCTATGAAAACAGAGGAGTCTGCACCGATTTCGGCCTCAACGGACAATCCCGAACAACGTGACCAGGCTGGTCACAACGAAAGCAGACAACAGGAAGAGAACACGGCTGACCCTTATGGTTGCCACCACACCTTCTACAAGTCCACGACTGACTAATAGTAGAACTCTGTCGACTTTGAGGAGAAGGCGCCGACTGCTGCTGAATAGTATCTGTACCAGATGGCAGCTGCTGAAAGAACTTCTTCTTCTTCTTGAATCTTTTAAACTTAGACTTGGAAGAGGAAGAAACACTGCTGACTTCTGGCGGAACAGAGGAAACTCTTGTCGCTGGCGGTCGGTAAGTCTGCTGAAACTGAACCGTCGGCTGAACCGACCCAGCTTGAGAATATCCTCCAGGTCTCGCCATCTCCAGCTCGAGTGCCACAACTGCCTGGCACGCACCATCTAAATCAGCTACATGACTTGCAATCAACGGCAACTTAAGTTCAGGCCGAAGTCCTGGCAAAAACTGCTGAGTCTTCAACGCCTCATTAGCAAGTACATGGGGCGCATACTGACCCAATTCCATAAATTTGTTCCGATATTGAAGCACAGTCATATCGCCCTGAAACAATTCCATGAACTGGTACATCTTTGCCATTTGAAAATAGGTAGAAGTATAGGCACGCTCGAAAACTGCAACAAACTCCACCCAAGTGATCTGCCGAAGGGGCCTGGAACGAAAAGCAATCTGCCACTCAGCTTTCCACCACGTAATAGCTGTACCTTGGAGTTGAAATGCTGCCAACATAACCTTCTCATCTTCCGCGCATTCCATAGACAGGAACACGCGCTCGATCGCATCCAGCCATTGTCTCGCTACCTCGGGATCAGCCTGACCGTCAAAAGCGGGCGGATTGAACAAGAGAAACTCTTTCAAAGCCTTGCCTCGACTACCAGGCGCTTCAACATGAGGGGCAATAACTGGCGCTGGAGCAGGAACTGCAGGAACTATAGGAGGTTGAGCAGAACCACTCTCTTCTCTAGGCGCATCTCCAGGAACTCGAGGAACTCGAGGAGGTCTTCCTCGATGAGGTGGCATCTTGCAACTGCCGAAAATCAAAAACAATAGCAAATCCATCAATCATACAGAAAACATCCTAAGCCAGCAATAGACGACACAAAGGACTAACTCTGGACAAGTGTAAATTCCAATTCCTTATACAAATCCTCAACTAGGATCTGATACCAACTGTGACGACCCAGAGCTCCGGATACCGATATACCGATAACATCGATATACCGATACCAAGAACTGGGGAAGCCACCCAAGAGGTTGATGAGGCCCCTGAAGGGTTAGTGAAGATTGTCGAGGGGATGTATAACGAATTACAATCACAAGCGCACATATTAGACTTAAGCAGAAAGATTTAGCAGGAGAGCGAAAGCAATTTCAAAATAAACAGAGTGCTAAATATGTAAACTAGTCCAGAGGCACAAGAGTGCAGTCCAAAAGTACAACTACACGGGGCATACGCCGGCAAAAGTGCACCAGAAAGCCAAAAAGGCGACCCGTCTACTGCTAGCAGCTAAGAATGGTCTCCGAGCAAACGAGAAACTCTGGGAGACGATGGGCGCGGCTCACCTGAAAGGAGAAGGGTGAGTCACAGCCAGACTCAGTAGGGGTCACGCGGATCCCTACCTCGCACTAAACAAGCAATCATGCGAAAATAAGGCAATTAGAGCATGCATTTAATCAAATGAACAGGCAATGGCATGATAAGACTGAAAGCTGCAAATCTAACTAAACAGATATAACAGCTAATACATGTCAATGACAAATAAGTCTAAACGACAAAAACTAAATCTACCAATAGAAAGTGCCTCAACTAACCAAGCCACAGAGAACAGGACAACCACTGGGAGCAGAAACCAGATGCGTCCACTGACGGCTTACACTACGTCTCAAGCACTCGCAGTCAGTAACACGACAAGCTGAGCGCGTAAACATTACCAAACCAAGTGACTAGTCAGAGTGACACTCGTCAGTGTCAGTCCAAAAGCCTCCGACCATGTGTGCACACACTGACTCTCGCCTGAGCCAGGCCCTCTAGCTAGTTTTCTCCCTCGGCAGGACGCTACCGCTAGCCGGGAGCCCACGGAACTAGCTTACAAACCGTGCAACGGGAACACCCCTCCGTCATCCCCAGGCGGGTCGGCAACTCAAGGCCTTAGGGCTACAACAGTGGCTCCATCACAAGGAAAAAAACGTTATTCTATTGGGATCTAAAAACATGCCATTATTACACAAAATAACTCAAACATGGCATATAATCATTCTAGAAAGCATTAAAGAATGAACCGGTGATTTTTAAAACCCCAGGGCATGTAAAGGTCAGAAGCCCCCGCGTTACAGGGTGTAACGGTCGAGGGGTAGCGCGTTACATCCAACGTAACGCTCCCCCGCACGGCCGTTACGGCCACCCGAGACCAAAAGGACTAACAGCCCTTACACACAGAGCGTGACGGCCCAGCCGGGGTGAGTCACGCGGCCCTGACGGTCGCCCGACAGACCGTCAGGCCAACCGCCTCAACGGGTCAACGCCAACTAACGAGAATGTAACGGCCAGGGAGCTGGCCGTTACACACACTGTGACGCACCCCCTTGGGTCCGTCACAGGACTGTAACGCGTCCCCTATGGACCATTACGGGTGTGACGGTTTCTGGTCGGACCGTCACACCGTCTGGGTTACGGACGGGTTATGTTTGAAAATTGGTTCCCTCCTGGGCGACCGGAATCACCGGGTAACGTCGAAAAAACCTGTTTCCTGCCAAACTACACGTCCTAAACAACAATATACCAACTAAAACAACCACATGCAACACCCACAATGGATCAAATACGAAGAACAAAGCTTAAACCCCAAACATGGAAAATAACCATTATGCATGCCACAGGAGTCTAATCAAGCAAACAAGCTATAGGAAATGATCCTAGCAAGATCGGGATTCCATCCCCCTACCTCGTTCAAGCCGAAACGGTCGAATAAGCCGCATGCACCGAGAAGGGTTCACCGAGCTTCCACGCCTCGTCTCGCGACCACGGGCCACGAATCACGTCAAGGAGGGCGTCCAAGCGTTCCTTTCGACGCGAGTATTCCACCTGTGTGCTCCACGCCTCGATCTGACGCCGAATCACCTGAAATCCCTAGGAAGGGGGGGGGGTGATCGGACGAGAGAGGGAGAGAGCGTGAGATCGACGAGGGGAAGAGAGAGAGGGTGAGGGGAAATGGGAAAAAAATAAAAGTTTAATATATATATATATATATATATATATATATATATATATATATATATATATATATATATATATATATATATATATATATATATATATATATATATATATATATATAAACCTTAATAATCCCATTAAACCTCAAATAATTCCAATTAAATCTGTAAAAATACCAGAAAAATTTCTAAAAATCTAGGAAAATAGCCAGAAATTCCATATTAGATTCCGAACCACTAAGGATCCGCTAGGGCACGGGCCTCACAGTGTACCACATATATGTGTTTGTTTCACGAGCTATGATGATAATAAAAAGAAAAATTCCGAAACAGAAAAATGTTCCATGTGTGAGAGGTAACAACAGAGTGACACGGTAAAGTGCATGTGGTGGTAGAGAGTTGTGGCAGAAAAAGGAGACTTGTGAATTCAACTTTAAAGACATGTTGCTTCCAGAATACATGGGCTTGGTAGACAGAACGTATTATAATAGGACACATTATTGCATTACATTATCCAACACCACGAAGGTTTGAAGTTGTCTCATTGTAAAACCAATCTCACTCATTATGTCTATTAGAGTGACAACATAATAGTTCATCAATGGATGAATGATTTGAGTAGGAATGTCAAACATTCTCGGTTTGGAACAATATGGGAAGAAAAAAAAAGGAAGTATTCTCATGAATCCATCTGATAGAGAACAAAAAATGACAGCATATAACTAAGGGAAAAATATATCTTTTGAAACAGTAGAAAGAATCTATCAATTTCGAATGAATTAATAAAGATGATAAAAGGATCGATGAAACACATTAAAAACGAGCGATAAGGTGACTTGGGCAAAAGATGTTGATGGTCCTTAAACTGAAAAAATGTACAAGATTCTCAGTTGAATGGATAAAATTATGAACCTGTTTTAGTACAAAAACATGAAATGGAGGAGATTGTCAGTTGAATGGATAAAATTATGCAACTGATTTACTGTAAAAACAAGGAGTGGAATATTTACTTATTTACTTATTTACGTATTTACTTATTTACTTAAATACTTATTTACTTAAATATTTATTGTAGTGACCCAGATTCCGGATACCAGGTATACCCGGTAGGACTACCGAATACGCGTGATACCGCAAGGAACCCGTGAGGCCTCCCGAGAGCGGGAAAGCTCCGAAGGGATAAGGGCATGTGTAGAGTACATTGAAGCCACAGAGATATAACAGAAGCAATTAAATTTTATTAGATCGGTTTGCTAAAGTAGCAGAAATAAAATTACTTTTTAATTAACAGTTTCAATTTAACAATTATATCCCAGAGTCAGTCCACAGCTAAAGACAACAAGTCTAGCACAGTACAGTCGACAGAAAGGAAAGACGTACCGAGAAGTCGGGGGAAGCCCGACACAGGTACCAGCTGGTAGAAACGGCACGCAAAGAGCACGCGCACCAGGAACCACGCGGAAGCAGAACGAACAACGCCACCTCACCTGAAAAGCAGGGGTGAGCCACGTGTCACTGGCTCAGTAGGGGTCACGCGGATCCCCACTGAAAAACACGCAGTAACACGGAACAACAACAACAAAACAGCAGGTGTAGTAAAGCAGGAAAACTACACTACAAAGCTGTAAAACTACGCTATAAGCAGTAGTAAACAGACGGGAAGTAGGAGTAGGGAACAAGTAAGGAAGGGGAAGAACCCGCGCCAGACAAGCGGCGGCCGAACTAACCTCGGCACCCCAAACTACTCCAAGCAACGACAGAAGGGCGACTCTGATCTAACAAAGTCAGAAGTTACCGATCTGCCGACCCAACACCAGGTCTAAGACGAAGACCTGCAAGAACAGACAAAAGGTCTAGAAAAGACCCACACAGACGACCGACGGACTCGATCACACAAACACGACTAGAACATCGTGCACATTGTCCCACGCACGATCGGAACATCATGCATGTGATAGAAACACTGACCTCGGGCACAGCCACGGAAAGGCCAACCCAGAAAGGTCACGACGCGCAAGAAACGCGAAGAGCAGTGGAGAGCCACGCGTCACAAACGGACGCACCTCCCCACCAGAGCAACGGCCAGCTGCGTCCACAGACGTCTTATGCTGCGCCACGAGTGTCTCGCCTACAATACCGCTGAAGCCACGGTAGAGTCGCAGACACCCGTACAGAACCAAACAGCATCAAGTAACTAGTCAGGGTCACGCCCGTCGACGCATGTCCTCAGCCCCTGACCACGTGTGCACACACTGGCTCTAGCCTAAGCCATGTACTCTAGCTAGTTTTCTCCCTCGGTAGGACGCTACCGTTGGCTGGGAGCCCACGGAACTAGCTTACAAACCGTATCTCGGGAACACCCCTCCGCCATCACTAGGCGAGTCGGCACTCAAAGGCCTAGGGCAAAAATAATCGGAGGCGTACAAAACATAAAACTCCTAGCACAAGTGCTAGAGTACTGACAGGCAGACACGCTGTCACATGTACTACGAAGCACCACCGGCAGTACGGCAACTGTAATATCCCGGACCTTTCGGATCCTTCTTCGTGGGTCTCGGATCTGGTTTCTCGGAGCGTCTAGGTCCGTTGTGCTCAAAATTCGTTTCGGACATCTTTCGTGTTCGGATCGGCGCAATCCGGAGTTGTTTCGGAGGCCCGGAGGCGTTCCGCGGCTTTTCCGCGTGTGTTTTCCGATTTCCTGTGTGTGTTTCGGCAATTCCTTCGGAACCGCGCTGCGGGTGAACCGGGCCGTTCACCTGGGCACGAGTGGTACCGTTGCGATCGGTGCGTCCCGAGGATTCCGAAATATAAATTCTATTTTCGGTATTTTCGGTATTTTCTGGATTTTCTATAAATATCCCATTTTTCTCTCTCTCCCCAACCCTCTTCTTCTTCTTCTTCTTCTTCTTCTTATTCTTCCTTCCTCCCCACCGTGACCTCTCCCTCTCCCTCTCTTCCTCCCATTCGACCGCGGTGAGCTCCTCTCGGCTGCAGACAGCGGCGGGGCGACGGCGCGGCGACGTGGGCGGTGGCGAGGCGATCGTGGGGACGTGCGGTGCTCGTGGGAAGCTTGAAGAACGAGGGTTTTCCAAAGTGATTTCTTGCGTTTGTGGACGATCCAGCGGAGCATTCACTCCATTGAGGTAGGGTGACGTTCCCTAGCTCCCCGCCGTTCATTTCCGTGGTTTATAGGCTGAGGGGAGGCCAAGAGGGGTGTGATTGAGCATGTTGGGGTTTTTCCATGATTTGGGGAGAGCTCGCCCGATCTATGGATTTAATGCATGATTTCACGTTTTGATGGCCTAGAATCATGCTAGGGGTCCCCAGGGGTCTTCCCCTTTGATTTCCCCCTCTCCGGTGGAGGCATGGGGGCGTGGTTGAAGTTTTTGGGCTTTCCCGCCGTTCTCGCCGTCGGGCGCGTGTGACGGTCCGTCCAGGGACCGTCACATGATGTGACGTGCCTCGGGGGGGCCGTCACATGCCCTTTGGTTAGCCTTCGGGGGTCAGGGACTGTGACGTTCCCACGATTGACCGCCACTTGTATGTGACGCGCCTAAGCTGGGCCGTCAGGGGCTTTCCGACCGTTGATTTTTGACCGTTGGGGGTCTGCGTGTGTAACGCGCCAGGGCGAGCGCGTTACATCCAAGTGACGCGCTGGGGCGAGCGCGTTACTCCCTGGGTTACCCCAGGTGTGAGGGGCGCGTAACGCGCTGGGCCAGGCGCGTTACATTCGTGTAACGCGCTGGACCAGGCGCGTTAACCTCTGCGTTCCTCAGGCCGTGTAACGGCCTGCGTTAGACCGCCAAGTGTGTGTGTAACGGTCTTGCCTAGACCGTTACAGCCTTGTGACGGTCCCGGGGTGGACCGTCAGGCGCCGGGTTGCCCCGAGAGGGCTAGCAACCCCATTTTTAGTCCGACTGTGGCCACCGTGCGACGGGGCCGGTGCGTGGGGTGGTCCCCGTGCGTCGTCGGATGCAGGCGTCGTTTTCCGTGACTTGAGAGTCTACTCCTTCAGTGACCCTCCACTAGTCGTAGCCTACCAGTACGCGGTACCGGTCGCACCAGGGAGTGGTGTACGGGCTTACCCTTAGAGGGGGTTTGTGGACCGGTTGTCGTCGGGCCCCACGTCTTGCAGCCAGAGTCCGGCTGAGGGGAAAACCGGTTAGAGGACCAGACCAGGGACGCGCGGTCTGTGTGTGCACACGTGGTTGGGGGCAGTTGGACCCACGTCGACGGGCGTGACCCCAGCTAGTCACTTGTTTGTGGTTACTTGTTCGGTGTTCGTGCCTTTGGTAGGCGCTACCACGTCAGGCAGTTCACATGCGTTGCGGTGTAAGATGTCAGGGGACGCTACTGGCTGTGCTTCTAGTGGGAGGTACTCCTGTCGAGTACGGAGTGTCAGACTGTCAGTTTCGTGGCTTTGACCTTCAAGTTTTGTCGGGTCGACCGTTGAGCTTCGGTTGTCTCACCATGGCACGTGTGCCGATTTACGTGCCGTAGGGTCTTTATTGTGTAGAGTACATGGCTTTCCTTTCCGAGGTACTCTCCTACCGCTAGCGTAGTGGTTTCCCGTTTTACGAGGTAGGGTTCGAGTGATCCCTACTGAGTCTTGTTCTGAGACTCATTCCCTACGTATTTTCACCGTGTTTCAGGTGAGGCGCCGCCCCAGGGGAGCGCGTCTGGGGTGCAGCGTGGTGCGGGTGCCCAGAGGTAGTGCCAGAGGTCAGAGCCGGGGTATGCCCCGTGTAGCTGTACTTTTCTTTCTTGTCTCTGTGCTAGTTGTGGACTACTGTTGTTGTTATTTATTTTCTATTGTGGACCATGTAAAATGTTAATTTATTTCCTGCTTAATATTATAACTGTTTAATTTCTGCAATTACTTGTGATACTTGTGTAGTTTCCACACCATCCTTCTAAACCTTCCGAGTCTTCGGACTCGTGGGTGGCGGTGCGAGTCTCAGGTTATCGGGCCTTCCCGGTAATCAGATTCTCGGGTCGTTACAGCTGGTATCAGAGCGCGGTTGTGGAATTATATGAGAATCATAGGTAATTGTAGTGGTCCACTTGTCCACAGTAATGATGTACAGTTGACACTGGCATCGGGCATCGTGTGTTTTTCTTGACCATGCCGTTTTCGTGTTTTCTGCCTTTTGCTCCAGGAGCGAGCATGGCGCCGAGGAGGAGCACTTGCTCTCAGCAGGGGCAGTCGGCTGGAGGTCAGGAGATCCAGCAGGGGGTCCAGGGGGAGGAGGAGGAGCATAGCAGAGCGCCACTAGGAGCTACCGAGGCCGCGGCTACTGCGAGGGTTCCGGAAGCCGAGGATTTCTTCTGTGGCATTTACCAGCTTATGTCTCAGCAGTTCGGTGGAGAGGCTGGTGAGGGCTCGTCAGCTAGGGGTGGGCCAGGCCGAGCAGTGAGGGACTTTCTGCAGTTCCATCCGCCTTACTTCAGCGGCCAAGCAGACCCTGATGCGGCTCGTGATTGGCTTGATGAGATGGAGCTGGTGTTCAGTTCTGCGAAGAGTGCTGCCGAGGACAGAGTGGTGTTGGCCTACAACCAGTTGCAGGGTACGGCTCGGAAGTGGTGGTCTTCCGAGTGGAAGACATCCTTTCAACTTCGTCCACTTGAGCAGGTCGAGTGGGATGACTTCGTCAGTGCTTTCGAGCGTACGTACTGTCCAGATTTTGTTGCTACGCAGCGGATGCGGGAGTTTCTGGAGCTGGTGCAGGGCGACATGTCCGTGTTGTAGTACAGGCCCGATTTGTCGAGCTGGGTCGGTATGCACCTCACATCATGGAGCATGGGAGGGTGAAGACCGCGCAGTTTGTTCAAGGTTTGAGGCAGGAGCTGAGGCACCATCTGATCGCGAACGGGGCCACTGATCTAGAGACAGTGTCTCGTGATGCGGCTTCTTTGGAGATGGATATGCAGAGGACCCGAGGACCGATCAGCCAGGGGCAGTCTTTGTCAGGTCGCAGCCCCAGCAGTCGGCTACCCAGCAGCAGGGTTCCTTCCAGCATGCGATGAGTGGTTCAGGAGTGTCGGCACAGACAGCATCGGTGACAGGATCTGCGTCCTTTGGCACGAAGGTCAAGAAGTTTTTCAAGAAAGGGTTCGGTAAGAAGAAGTCCAAGGATCAGGGGCAAGCTTCATCGGGCAGTGTACAGCAGTCGACCCCCTTGCCGCGTCAGGGATCAGTGGGTGGGTCGTGAGGACCGTGTCCACGGTGTAGTGGGTTCCACCCAGGCAGGCAGTGCACGGCGCCGATTATCTATTTTCGATGTGACTAGCCAGGGCACATGGCGCGTGACTGTCCTCAGAGGCCGCCGCAGCAGCAGGTTCCCCAGCAACAGAGGCAGCAGCAGCAGCATGGACAGTATCCGCCGCTACCCAGCTCAGCTAGTGTGGGAGGCAGACAGAGAGCTCGAGGCCAGATCATGCACATGACCAGGGCAGAGGCAGTGGCGTCGCAGCTCGTGGAAGGTACCGTTCAGATTTTGGGTTGTGCGGCTCGGGTTTTGTTTGATTTTGGCGCGTCTCATTCGTTTATTTCGGAGGATTTCGCGTTGAGCATCGAGGAGCCGGTGACCCAGTTGTCCTGTGATTTGACAGTGGAGTTGCCTTCGGGTGATTTCATGATCACTCCGTTTTGCTTCGATCAGGTTCCGGTTTGGATCGATGGGCGGAGTATGCCAGGCAGGTTGTATGCGTTGCAGCTTCGGGATTACGATGTGATTCTAGGCATGGACTGACTCGAGACTCATGGAGCGGTGGTGGATTATGGAATGAAGAGGATCTACTTCCAGCATCGAGAAAGCGGACCTTCTATTTCCAAGGTATCCGTTCCACCTCTTCTCGATTCCTCATCTCTGCTATTCGAGCCCGTCGGTTGCTTGATTCTAGTTGTCAGGGTTTTCTCGCGTCCGTGGTTGTGTCTGACCGGATGGAGCCGAATGTCGAGGACATTCCGGTGGTGTGCGAATTTCTCGACGTTTTTCCCGAGGAGTTGCCTGGATTACCTCCCCAGCGGGAGATCGATTTTGTGATCGAGGTTGTGCCTGGTACGGGACCTTTGGCGAAGGCTCCCTACCGTATGGCCCCCGCTGAGTTGAGGGAGTTGAGGGCGCAGTTGCAGGAACTGCTGGCCAAGGGGTACGTTCGTCCTAGCTTTTCCCCTTGGGGTGCGCCCGTGTTATTTGTGAAGAAGAAGGACGGTAGTCTGCGGCTATGCATTGACTATCGGCAGCTGAATGAAGTGACCATTAAGAACAAGTATCTGTTGCCACGGATTGATGATTTGTTCGACCAGCTCCAGTCTGTGCGAGTGTTCTTGCGGATTGATTTGCGGTCCGGTTACTATCAGCTGAGAATTCGTGAGTCCGTTGTGGAGAAGACTGCTTTCAGTACGAGGTACGGGCATTATGAGTTTTTGGTGATGCCGTTCGGGCTCACCAATGCCCCAGCAGCCTTCATGGACTTGATGCAGAGGGTGTTTCATCCGTATTTGAACCAGTTCGTGGTCATCTTCGTGGATGACATCCTTGTTTATTCGCAGTCTGCCGAGGAGCACGCGTACCATTTGGGTGTGGTGCTGCAGACATTGCGAGATCACCAGTTGTATGCGAAGCTCAGCAAGTGCGAGTTTTGGCTCGGCGAGGTGCACTTTCTGGGGCACGTGATTTCTGGTGATGGTATTTCCGTGGACCCCGCCAAGGTCGAGGTAGTAATGCAGTGGCCGGGGTCGGTGACGGAGATCCGGAGTTTCTTGGGGCTTGCGGGCTATTATTGCCGGTTTATCCAGGATTTTTCTCGTATTGCGGCCCCGATGACTAGACTCACGCGGAAGGATGTACCTTTTGTCTGGTCTCAGGAGTGTGAGCAGAGCTTCAGGGAACTGAAGAGATTGCTCACCTCGGCTCCGGTGTTGGTTTTGCCTTCTGGATCGGGAGGTTTCGTGGTGTGTACAGATGCTTCCGGCGTTGGATGGGGAGCTGTGTTAATGCAGCATGGTAGAGTGGTGGCTTATGCATCTCGGTAGCTAAAGCCCCACGAGGAGAACTACCCTACCCATGACCTTGGGTTGGCGGCGGTGATCTTCGCGCTGAAGATCTGGAGGTATTATCTGTACGGCGAGAAGTTCGAGGTGTTCACTGACCATCAGAGTTTGAGGTACGTGTTCTCGCAGAGGGACCTGAACCTCAGGCAAAGGCGTTGGATGGAATTTATGAAGGATTATGACTTCACCCTGTCTTATCAGCCTGGCAGGATGAATGTCGTCGCCGATGCCCTGAGTCGGAAGGTCACAGTCAGTGCCTTGATGTTGAGGAAGTGGAGGCTCTGGGAACAAGTGCCCGAAGTATCCTTCAGACTCAAGATTCCCCAGGAGCCAGGGTTGGCAGTGCTTGCGAGTCTGACTGTCACTCCTGCTATCCATCGTCAGGTGACAGAGGCTCAGCATGCGGACCCTGAGTTGCCCTGGATTTTGGCGATGGCTGATGTGGAACTCGGCGAGGACGGTGCTGCAAGGTTTCGCGGCAGGCTGTACGTCCCAGCGGAGGAGCAGATTCATCGTGCGGTGCTGCGCGAGGCTCATGGGAGCAGGTACACCGTACACCCGGGTGCGACGAAGATGTATCGGAACTTGCGGAGGCAGTTCTGGTGGCCTGGCATGAAGAGAGATGTCGCAGAATTTGTGGCCAGGTGCCTGATCTGTCAGCAGGTGAAGGCGGAGCATCAGCGACTAGGAGGTACTCTCCAGCCCTTGGATGTTCCTGCATGGAAGTGGGACCACGTGACTACGGATTTTGTGGTGGGGTTGTCAAGGACCCCGGGTGGACAGGACAGTATTTGGTTGCTGGTGGATAGGCTGACGAAGGTGACTCGGTTGTTACCGGTCAAAGTCAGCTGGAGCGTGTCCAAGTTGGCTCGTTTGCATGTGGAGCGGATCGTGCCGTTGCATGGGATTCCCGTTTCGATCGTGTCAGATCGGGATCCGCGCTTCACTTCTGGATTCTGGAGGAGTTTCCAGCGAGCTCTTGGCACGGAGTTAGCTTTTAGCTCAGCGTATCATCCTCAGTCTGATGGTCAGTCTGAGAGGACCATCCAGACTTTGGAGGACATGCTGAGATCCTGCTGCCTGGAGTGGCAGGGGAGTTGGATTCATCACCTACCATTGATGAAGCCTGCTGTTGATCGATTGGCACCCTGCCCGATCAACGATAAAGCCTCTCCGATTTAGACCTTACGTCTATCCCGATGAAACATATGAAATCCTTGCATTGGTATGAACCCGGTACCGATGATGAATCCTGCTGTTGATCGATTGGCGCACTGCCCGATCAGCAATGAAACCTGTCCGGTTTAGACCTCACGTCTATCCCGATGAAACATATGAAACCTTTGCATCGGTATGAGCCCAATACCAATGATGAAATCTGCTATTGATCGGTTGGCGGACTGCCTGATCGATGCTAAAACCATCCAGGGTAGACCTTCCGTCTGCTCTGACAAACACGACACAGCTGTTTGAATCAATTCAGACCCTTCGTCTGGATAGATCATGAAACTCTATTCCTTTGCGTTAATGTCAAACCTTACATTAACGATGAAACTCACATTCCCAGCAAAAGGCTTCGTGCCCGAGCTGCTATCTATATCCTCTAAATCAATTCGGACCTTTCGTCTGGATAGATCATGAAACCCTATTCCCCTTTGCATTGATGTTGACACCCACATCAATGATCATGTATCCACAATAAACATATGGTCCCATGGTCCATAGAATGAAAGTTCTAGTTCCAGGAAAGACGATGACAAAGGAAAAGAGAAAGAATACAAAAAATATATATATATATATGAAAAGTGGGGTTAAAAATAGAGATACCCCGCCAGACTTGTTCAGTCATTCTGGACAAGGGCAAGAATGGCTAAAACCCATCTGTGGTGAAAACCCAAAAGGGCACTGCAGGCAAAATCGGGTACCCCGCCACGTGAAAATCCGAAAGGGCGTGTGGGCAAAAGCAAGAGGGGACTGGCTCCGGTGAAAACCCGAAAGGGCGCCTGGGCCAGTAATGTGGTAATTCTAAGAAATTCCATACTTCCTTCCCTTGGTAAGGCCTTCCGTTAACCGTTTGGCTCCTTGCCCGGTCAACGATGAAACCTTTCCAGGGTAGACCTTACGTTTACCCTGATATAATTTGCATACCCTCTTGCAAATGTCCCACCGACAATAAAACCCATCACCATTCTGATAAAGCCCGGCCAGCTCAGACCTTACGTCTGTCCTGATGAAACTCTTAAACCTTCTCTTGATCGATCGGCTCCTTGCCCGGTCAGCAATGAAACCCTACCAAGATAGACCCTACGTATATCCTGATGAAACCTACGTATTGCTTAGCAGAGTCCCACATGCGACCAAACCCTATCCAGGATAGACCTTACGTCTATTCTGATGAAACCTATGAAACTTCTTTGCATCGATATAAACTCAATGTCGATGATGAAACCAGCTATTGATCGACTGGCACCCCGCCCGATCGATGATAAAACCCTATCCAGTCTAGACCTTACGTCTATTCTGATGAAACTATGAAACTTCTTTGCATCGATATAAACCCAAATGTCGATGATGAAACCAGCTATTGATCGACTGGCACCCCACCCGATCGATGATAAAACCCTATCCAGTCTAGACCTTACGTCTATTCTGATGAAACCTATGAAACTTCTTTGCATCGATATAAACCCAATGTCGATGATGAAACCAGCTATTGATCGACTGGCACCCCGCCCGATCAATGATGAAATCCCATCTGGTTCAGACCTTACATCTATCCTAATGAAAACCACGGACCTTCAAAGTCCTACCTGATGTAACCCTATCCAGTCTAGACCTTACGTCTATTCTGATGAAACCTATAAAACTTCGTTGCATCAATATAAGCCCAATATTGATGATGAAATCATGCACCGGCTGATTGGCACACTGCCCCGACTGGGTTTGAAACCTACCCGGGATGGACCATTCGCCCGTTCTGGATGATGCTCTAGGCCTTTTCATTCACATTCCCGCAAACAGTCTCCCTTGCGGCACATATGGCCAAAGAAGACGTTTGCTACTACCAACAGAATTCGGTTTAAGCACGCCCCCCGGATGCCGTCACGCGGTGGAGCGAGTTCCCCATCCTTTCTATGAAGGGATGGACGCTCTCCTGTCAGGTACGGGTCATTCACAGGAGGGACTGCTAGAACCACTACCCCACTTCCCAAAGTGATGAAACCACATAGAAAAGACGATGGATACACATGAAGCTGAAGATTCCTTTTCATTAAAAGAGGAGTACATAAAGAGCCCCGAGGGGACACTGTATCACAAAAGAGGGCAGAAGAAAACAAAGAAGAGATAATTCAAGGCCGCCGGAAGATATCTTCAAAGGCCAAAAGACCCACATCGGGAGCAGCTCTTAGCTCGTGAAGGCGCGCCTCCTCTTCCTGAAGCTTCACGGACATACCCTGGAGAGACATCACCCGTCCCTCCAACAAGGCCACCTCCTCGGTGGACTGTGGCCGAATAGAGGATAATTGTTGCAGCTCGGCTCGAAGTCCAGCGAGTTCTGCTTCCATAATGGCTATCCGGTCCTGGACAACTTCCTCCCGCTGAACAACACTCTGTAGCTCAGTCTGGCGTTCGTCAAGGGCAAGCGTCAGCTTCTCCAGCTCAGATTTACACTCTGACCTCTGCAACTTCAATGCCGTCAGCTTGTCGGTCATAGTCCGTGCTAGGAAATCCCTCCGATGCACGAATTTCAGTAGAAGCAGAACACGCTGAACCCATATGTCCAAAGGGCAGCCCATGGCCTGCAGGTCGGTAGTGAAGCGATCAACAATTTCCTTCAGCTGCAAATGTGTCAAGCCAGGCTGGGATTCTACTAGCTGGCGCAGCATATCCAGGTTCTGCCAGACAAAGCTCTCAGACGATGCGAAGCCAAAAGAAGCGGAGGGGATCACTTCAAAGGTCACTTCACTATCAATGTCCGCCTACAGCGCAATAGCCGGCCGGGAGGATGAAGACGGCAAATCTGCTGGGAGAGCTGGCTGGTCCCTCTCTATACTCTCTTGCCGAGCCGAAGATTCCTCTGCTACCGCTGCCTCAGGAGTTATGGCTTGAACACTCGCAGGAAGAGAATCAATAAATGATGGAGCTATCTCTTCATGGGTCTCCTGAGTGGGGGCTTCATCTTCAACTGCTCTTTCTGGTAATGGGGAGGAAGGCGCCCTAGTCTGTGGAGGCAGAAATCCAGTCTCTGTAGCCACTATGGCAGGGACTGCTGACTCGGGCGCAATGGACATTACTGCTGCCGGTATAAAAGCCGAGCTCCTGGCTGGGTCTGCTTCGGCTCTAAAATCTGAGGCCCTGACAGGGACGGAACTTTCTCCTGAGGCCCCCTGTAGACACCCAATTTTGGCCGATAAATTGAGCATTTTCTTTGTTCTCCTAGTTAATGCCCCAATTGATCCTTAGTTGGTTGATTTTCTGGGATGTCTCTCTATTCTTGACCCAACATTTAAATTCCATACCTTGGATCTCGTCTCGAGTTTGGCATTCCCGCGCTATCCGCTCTTATCGCTTTCTTGTTCATAGCGCATTGAGGATCTAATTGAAGTTATCATTTGAGCAGTTGTTATTTCTTGACATTTGATCATTATAGCATCCACTTTGGATATTATTCTCACTCAACATTTGATTAAATGGCTGCCCAAAGGATACTTCTCTTTTTTTAAATCATTTAATGGGCCTTTAATTATCGCGCTATATCGTCATAGCGCGTTCTTCATGAACGCGCTATGGACATATAGCGCGTTACCAGGCAGATCCCTTTCCAAACCGGACTCCCTTCTTTCGACTCAGAGTCCTCATTTGGTAAGTTTCTGATCGTGTTTCTTATCCAGGAAGGTTTCTAAACCTAGTAGGAGCCTTTCCCCCTCATTAATTGGCAGGATTACCTCAATTTGAGCCGCCAAATCATCGGATTGAATTGAACTCCGACCTAGGGTTGCTTCTTGATCTTTTTCCTATAAATTGCAGCCTTTGGCCGTCGTTTTCGAGGGGATGCCACTCGAGATGTTGATGAGGAGGAGGAAGTTCTTCGTGCCAAGTCAATAAATCCTCGCTCCTCGCACATCCAAGGGAGTATTTAGAGGCTCTTTTCGTGTTATTCCTCTTTCTTCTTTTTCTTTCCCCAATTTATGAAATTTAATCTTTGCATAGCATTGCATATTGATTTCAAAACACTCCTTTTACGAAATACATGCATACACACACACCACACCTATCTTTTGCCCTTCCATAGGGGTTTAAAAACCACCAAACCCCCAGGTAATCGAGCCCCCCCGTTTGCATGCTTTTGATTAAGAATAGGGATAGATTCTACTAAAATCTTGATCTAATGGGCCTTTTGTTTGTTGTGTATGATTGTTTGCAGGCACTAGAAGACTATTACGTGGAGCCCTTGCACCTTGGCCGGCCTTGGAGCAAGGAAGGAACGAATCCAAATAGCCCGCTTCCTGTCTGATATTGCGCTATATGTTCCTAGCGCGACCTGAAGAACGCGCTAGGACGATATAGCGCGTTCATCTCCAGGCCTACGGCTGGCCCCTCATGAATTTCTGAGGTATGTAGCATGCCCCTATTTTAGTCTTTTATTATTTGGCGTGTTTCTGGCCCCAGTGGCGATCACGGAATCTTATTAATGCATGTTTCACCCCTCTTTTATCATCGACTTTAGCGCTTTTATCTTGCTAAATTATCTTGCTAAATACAAATTCATCAATTTTTTTTTTGGGGGGGGGGGTGTTCTAAACTCATGATTCACACCCCCAAGTCCAATGATGCTAAGTCAAGTGAAGATTGTATCCTTACTGGCACAGGGCGGATAACCTCAGAAATTCCCATGCAAGTTAAAGGTAAAGTAGGGATAACGGCCAAGTCTGCGGATGAAACGGCCATAGAAACTGCGGCCGCGTCTGAGTGGATGATGACAGGGTCCTGAGGACAAAGCAGAATGACCTTCAGCAATGAATGAAAGAAAATAAATAGAACAGCAAACAAAAAAGAGAAGCTTACCTTTAAAGTGGGGTCTATACCCTCGAAATGAGACAAAAGGGGAGAAAGCTCCGTAGTTGAAGCAGCAAACGGAGGGGTTATGTCAACCTCGGTGTCGAGCCCGGCAAACTCCTCTCGCAATTCCTCCTCAGAAGATAGCAACAGTAGCTTAGGAGGCTATAAAGGCGGAAGGCCTTTTGCAAATACGGGCAAGGCTTCTGATTTTAGAACTTCCTCCTCACTGTCGCTGAAAGTCACTTCCTCCGCATTATCAGAAACGGTCTCGGAGCTGCCCGAGGATATCTCCACTCTAGCTATATGCTGCGGGGTCGCCTCTAGAGCATACCGGGATGCAGACCGGGTGATTATGCGTCTGGCCGAATAACGCTCCGTTTTATTGGAGTCTCGTGACTCTCCTGCGGTTGAGGCAACTCTCCCGCTGCTATCATGGCCTCAGTCTGCTCCCTGACTGCCACCTCAACAAAAGGGGACCTCTGAGGGATATAACAGAAAAACAAGGGAAGTATAAAGAAAAGATGAGAAAGCACATTTACCCTCCTCCTCGCCAACCGGGGTAGGAGAAGGCAGCCTCGTGTCCCTTTCCACAGGCACTGCAACCTGCTCCTGGGCTGTATCAGATAAAGAGAAGCTCAGTCTCGAAGAACTCCTTAAAAGATCAGTCAAGAAGACAATGAAGATTGCATCTACAAGCTATTACCGCCACTCTCGGCAGGTTCCTGAGCGGCCTCCCTCTGAGACCTGAACTCGTCGAAAGAGGGGATGTCTGGAAGAGGGGTTCCGGCATCCGTCACAACCGGAGCTGACTGCTGGACCCGAACAACCTTGGCCCTCTTGGCCTTGGCAACTGCAGCTTTCACCACAGAAGGCTTCCTCTTCTTTCCAGGAGGCAAGGGAGTGGTCGTAGGTGCCGCTGCAAGAATTTTAAAGTAAGCAGGCTTCTCAGCTTGAGCAATAATCTTCCTGTAAAGTCACTGTCGCTTTATGTCCGGTCTATCTGTGTAAGACGCAAGAAAGGCAGTCATAGTGGACAGATGCAGAACATAACAATAAAAGAAAGATGCCATGAGCGCACAGGAAGGGTCATACCTGCTGGGCCATCATAAAATGTGGAAAGCGGCCAATACAGATAAGCCACCTCCTTCGATCGAGAAGCCGCCCAATCCTCGCGCCGAGAAGCCCATGAATGCCATGCCGAGAAGGCCCCAAAGCGCTGAAAACAGAAAAAGAATTAGAAGAATATGGCAAATAAAAATTATGCATGTCGAATGATACTACAGCAATATGATCAAGCTGAAGGACAATATCAAAGAGAAATTGAAGAAGATAGCCTCGAATGTTAAAGAGGCACCTGCAAACCCCGTGACGCTGTTCCTGTGCTTACGTCGTCCGCAGGTGGGGGGCATTTGTTGACACCTGAAATATAATCAAGATCAAAGATGGGACCGAAGAGAAGATCAAAACAGAACCAGCAATGAAGACCCTTATAATCTCTGCAAAGTCAGAACTAAAGAAGAGCCGTCACTAAAGCTATCTACCCAGCTGAAGCCCTCCCCGGCCAAGCTGATGTCCGGTGTTATCATCGCCCAGATGACAGTACTGATGAAATTGCAAGTCTGTTGACTGATGAAAACCTCCAGAAGTATTCTGGTGAAACTATACCAACTCACCAACAAAGAAACCTTCGCCTGTCCTGACAGACTCGAGGGACTAGCAAGTGAAGAAGCAGGGCTAACGGCTTTGATAGTTGGAGCCCACTGATAGAAAGAATTGAGAGCATTTAAAAGCCCTAAATGGGCCTATGATCACGGCGCCGAGATCCTCTCACCAAGCCCAATCAAGCCTTGCACGCCGGGAAGCTCCCCATTCGGCTGAGGCGCGCCGGGAAGGTGGGTAAGGCAAGTCGAAATATGCCCGCCAAGAAGACACTGAGTAAGGGCTATAAAACCCCCCTTTTCTCTCGAAGGAACAACAATAAGGGGAGAAGAGTAGCGTCAACAGAAGAAGAAGCAGAGAAGAGGCCAAGAGATCAGAGAAGAAGGTGGGCAGCTGGGGAGGGAGAGGAGTCAATACTCCGCCCTCCCCCATAGTTTCTCCGTTGTTTTCTCTGCTGTATTTTTCTTTCCCCAATGTTTATGTTCTTATCTGACGATCAGTTCGTCCCGATGAAACCATGTGTCTCCTGTTGGGTTTCCTTCATTTCTTCCTTTTGGTTTGATGGAGATCATCTGATGTAACTTGTGTGATGATTGAATGAATAAAAGGGGTGAAAGAGCACTGCATGCATAGTGCTTGCTGTTATTCTTTCTCTATATTACTCTGTGTATGTTTCCCTACCCCCGGGTTCTGGCCTTGGCTGCTCCAGAAGGGTTCACGTGAGGTTCAGATCCTTTCAGTGGATCTTGGACTCTCTCGTCCCCTGGCCGTAGAGGCACCGATACCTTGCTCCGTCATCTGTCTCCCCCTCTGTACATGTTGTTCAGCAAGATGCTTGATGACTCTGATATTCTGGGTTTCCGTATCTTTCACATATCAGGGGTCTGTCCTTTGAGAAAAGATGAGGATGGAGCACCGGCCCTCATCCAATGGGTTATTGGGTTTCATCTCCTTATCCTTTCTTCTCTTAATGACATGCCTCCTGCAAAGATTTTAGCCCTCTCTCGAGCCTTCAGGTTGCTCAGGGATCAGAGACATCAATCTCTTGATCACCTGGACAGCAGGTGACAAAAACCCCATATATCTCCCGAGGATTTAATGATGGATGATCCTGTCCTTCGACTGATGCTACCCTCCCTTAAACATCCGGCCTCTATACTGATAAACCCTCTAATCCTCCCCATCTGTGCTAGAAAATCCTGCCTGAAACCTCTTCCGAAACCAGAAGAACCAGGAACAGAGACCCGAAACCTTCCCGGCGCCAAGAACAGTAACCCCTGAAGAAACCTTCCCGGCGCGGCTGTTTGCGCGCCGGGAACTCCCTGTCCCAGCTTCCCGGCGCCTAGAATAGTGCCTTGTGAAGAACACTTCTCGGCGCAGTGGTTCTTGCGCCGGGAACTACCCCCTTGTGCCGTAAGCCCCTTTAGGCTATGAATACTCCATCCCTTGAACCCCAGACGAAAACCTCCTGCCACCAGTCAAGAAACCATACAGATACCCCTATAATCCACTCAATGTAACCCTATATTCTGTCGAGGGACATCCCGGGTCATCATATGCACCTCAAGGATAAAAATCAATGGGGATAACCATCCCCCTTACATGCCCCCCTGGGGTTCGATCTATTTTTATAACCTGACGAACCAAGGAAGCCCTGCCACTGCATAGGCTTCAATGGTCTCAAAAGGGATATTAAGATGGTGCTGCAAGCGCGTACATGGGTTAGGGGTCTAGTAGCCCCCCTACTCTTTGGCTTTCACCCCGGCACTCTGTGGGTGATTGTCTATCATTCCCTGGCAAATTCTAAGTCCAGGGGAGGTGCTGCCAAAAATTCTCCCAGGATGATGAAAGACGATATTAAGCTGTCCCCGGGACTTTGCACTACACTAGTGACAGGGATCCTCTGGACCCCGATCTTCCCCAATTCATCTTCGATCCTGGCCTTCCTTTGGAACCTAAACCTAATCCAGTTCCAATCTGATGAACTGATCCACTTTGGCCCCACAGAACCCATCTACCTTGGCCTGAATCATCAAGAAACCCAAAAACAGGGCTCCGGAAACCATTCTAAACCATCTCGGCGCCATCTCTTATACATCCCGGCGCCACGAACAGTAGAATAGGTGAATAGTTCTCGGCGCAAGCCTTCTTGCGCCGAGAACCCCATCTCCTGGGCGCGTCGAGAACCCATCTCTTGGGCGCGCCGGGAACCCCTTTTCCCACCTTGTCTTCGCGCCGAGAACCCATCACTTGAGCTGCGCCGGGAACCCCTCTTCCACCTTGCCTTTGCGCCGGGAACCCCATCCGCTTGAGCTTGCGCCGAGAACCTATCCTACCATCCAATTGGGCCTCCGATAGCTTGATCAGACTTACTCAGGGATACCCATGAGTCACCAGACCGGTCCCGGGGATAAATCTAAAGGGGGACAGACTCCCTTATGTTCCATCGTCCAGTATCGGATTCATGAATAACCCCTTTTAGCTCGGGAGGGCTCTGCCACTGCATGAGTTCCACCAGCTTCCCTAAGGGAAAATCGAACATCGCCTCATGACAGACATATGTAATTCAGGAGGTTTGGCACCTCTCTCTCTCTCGGCTTTCATCCCGGCACTCCGTGGGTGATAGCCTATTTCCCCCTGGGCATGATCAAGATAAAGGGGAAATACTGCTGAAATGTCGATTGACGCTTTAACCCTGATAAGCCCTGGAAAATGTGTATCATACGCCTTCCGTCTGGCTCAATTCTTCGGGAGATACAAATACCTCGAGGCCCTTGGCCGGATGAGAAACGTGAAAGGGGACATGTCTCCGATGATCGTCCAGGCCCCGCCCCGCCACTGCGTGGACGGTGTCTTATCTCTGCCCGGTATGACCCACACAAAGGGGTCATGCTGATTTAATAATTTGTCGTCTATTCAATCACCTTCTTAGAATAACAAGAACTTCAATGTTATGCACTGTCGTTTTTTTTTTAAACCGTCCCGAGGGGGCCCCCCTATTTTGGCGTTTAATCAAGGGTTGTCCTTATTAGGAAGGGCGTAATTAACGTCATAACCTTTATGGTATGACGGACTTCCGGTCCCGACTCGGACTTCACAATCGACTGATTGAGTCAGATCGAGCGCATAATAAATTGTCACTCCGGTGACTGGCACGCCTAACAAACCAACCAATAAACCAATAAATAAAAAAAATAATAAAAATAATTAAATAAATGATGAATAAAACCATTCCCACAGTGCGTCCCGAGGATTCCGGAAATGTAATTTTTTATTTTTTGGTATTTTTGATATTTTCTGGATTTTCTATAAAACCCCCCTATTTCTCTCTCCTCCCCACCTTCTCTTTCCTCTTCTTCTTCCTCCTCCGTTTCTCCCCACCGCGGCCCCCCTTTCTCCCTATCTTCCTCCCGTTCGACCGCGGCGAGCTCCCTTCCGGCCGCAGACGGTGGCGGGGCGACGGCGTGGCGACGTGGGCGGCAGTGAGGCAATCGTGGGGACGTGCGGTGCTCGTGGGAAGCTTGAAGAACGAGGGTTTTCTAAAGTGATTTCTTGCGTTTGTGGACGATCTGGCGGAGCATTCGCTCCATTGAGGTAGGGTGACGTTCCCTAGCTCCCCGCCGTTCATTTCCGTGGTTTATAGGCCGAGGGAAGGCCAAGAGGGGTGTGATTGAGCATGTTGGGGTTTTTCCATGATTTGGGGAGAGCTCACCCGATCTATGGATTTGATGCATGAATTCGCGTTTTGATGGCCTAGAATCATGCTAGGGGTCCCCAGGGGTCTTCCCCTTTGATTTCCCCCTCTCCGGTGGAGGCATGGGGGCGTGGTTGAAGTTTTGGGGCTTTCCCGCCGTTCTCGCCTTCGGGCGCGTGTGACGGTCCTTCCAGGGACCGTCACATGATGTGACGCACCTCGGGGGGGCCGTCACATGCCCTTTGGTTAGCCTTCGGGGGTCAGGGACTGTGACGGTCCCACGATTGACCGCCACTTGTATGTGACGCGCCTGGGTGAGCGTGTTACATCCGTGTGACGCGCTGGGGCAAGCGCGTCACTTCCTGGGTCATGCCAGGTGTGAGGGGCGCGTAACGCGCTGGGCCAAGCGCGTTACATTTGGCGTTACATTCGTGTAACGCGCTGGGGCAAGCGCGTTACATCCAGCTTTCACGTTGGGAACGTGAGGCGCGTGTAACGCGCCAGACCAGGCGCGTTACGTTTGTGTAACGCACTGGGCCAGGCGCGTTACATTCGTGTAACGCGCTGGACCAGGCGCGTTACTCCCTGCGTTCCTCTGGCCGTGCAACGACCTGCGTTAGACCGCCAAGTGTGTGTGTAACGGTCTCGCCTCGACCGTTACAGCCTTGTGACGGTCCCGGGGTGGACCGTCAGGCGCCTGGTTGCCCCGAGAGGGCTGCAACCCCGTTTTTAGTCCTCCTGTGGCCACCGTGCGACGGGGCCGGTGCGTGGGGTGGTCCCCGTGCGTCGTCGGATGCGGGCGTCGTTCTCCGTGACTTGAGAGTCTACTCCTTCAGTGACCCTCCACTAGTCGTAGCCTACCAGTACGCGGTACAGGTCGCACCAGGGAGTGGTGTACGGGCTTACCCTTAGAGGCGGTTTGTGGACCGGTTGCCGTCGGGCCCCACGTCTTGTAGCCAGAGTCCGACTGAGGGGAAAACCGGTCAGAGGGCCAGACCAGGGACGCGCGGTCTGTGTGTGCACACGTGGTTGGGGGCGGTTGGACCCACGTCGACGGGCGTGACCCCAGCTAGTCACTTGTTTGTGGTTACTTGTTCGGTGTTCGTGCCTTTGGTAGGCGCTACCACGTCAGGCAGTTCACCTGCGGTGCGGTGTAAGACGTCAGGGGACGCTACCGACTGTGCTTCTAGTGGGAGGTACTCCTGTCGAGTACGGAGTGTCAGACTGTCTGTTTCGTGACTTTGACCTTTGGGTTTTGCCGGGTCGACCGATGAGCTTCGGTTGTCTCACCGTGGCACGTGTGCCGGTTTACGTGCTGTAGGGTCTTTGTTGTGTAGAGTACAGGGCTTTCCTTTCCGAGGTACTCTCCTACCGCTAGCGTAGTGGTTTCTCGTTTTACGAGGTAGGGTTCGAGTGATCCCTACTGAGTCTTGTTCCGAGACTCATTCCATGCGTGTTTTCACCGTGTTTCAGGTGAGGCGCCGCCCCAGGGGAGCGCGTCTGGGGTGCAGCGTGGTGCGGGTGCCCAGAGGTAGTGCTAGAGGTCAGAGTCGGGGTATGCCCTGTATAGCTGTACTTTTCTTTCTTGTCTCTGTGTTAGTTGTGGACTACTGTTGTTGTTATTTATTTTCTATTGTGGACCATGTAAAATGCTAATTTATTTTCTGCTTAATATTATAACTGTTTAATTTCTGCAATTACTTGTGATACTTGTGTAGTTTCCACACCATCATTCTAACCCTTCCGAGTCTTCGGACTCGTGGGTGGCGGTGCGAGTCTCGGGTTATCGGGCCTTCCCGGTAATCGGATTCTCGGGTCGTTACACCTACAAACCTAAAAATCACGGTTTAGGCTAAACAAGCCCAAACTCGACCGTTTCCGCCCCAAATGACGTGCAATGGCAGGGAAAACGGAGAGGAAGAGGTGAGAAACCGTCACCCTACCTCCACCGAAGAAACCGTGCCCCGAAGGGACTAAACCGCGTCGAAAATCACGCCGCGAGCTCAAACGTCAGCTTTGAATCCACCGTTCGGGATCACGCCAAAACCACTCCATCTTCACTCCGTCGCGCACCCAGCCAGCTCCACAGCATCCCCAATACGTGCCTCTAGGTACCCCGTCTGCAGTCGGAGCCGAGGAGGCTCGATAGGAGAGAAAACGGGAGAGAGAGACGATGGCGGCGAATGAGAAGGAGGAGAGAGGAAAAGAAAAGAAAAAGGAAAAGAAATTAGGATTTTTCCTAATTTCTGAAAAATCCGATTTCTGGCCCTATCTCTGAAAAAATACGCAAAAATAGTCGAAACGACCGGCTCAAAGAGTACATCATCGCTGCAGCATCCACGAGTCGAGGAACTGACAAGTAAACTCACCGTAGGGTTCCGTAACTAGTACGAGAGAAAAACTCACAAGGATCGTAAAACTCAACTCGGAAGCCACCAAAGCGATTCGAAACTCACCGAAACAAATCAATAGATCCAATGAAGATCTAGCAAGACCTACCACGGATCCAGGGCATTACATCCTCCCCTCCTTTAAGAAATTTCGCCCTCGAAATTAAGGACTAACAAAGGAGAAGCAAGGAAGATCAATCCAACAACACCACCACGGAAACAACACAAATCTTGAGAAACACAGCTCAGAGGAACACTGTCAACCACAATCACGAGCACACGCTCTGGATCGAGCACGACACAAGTGGACACAAGTCCTACACCTCCGGAACAAGGCAACGTCATTTACGTCTCGCAGGGAAAGAGACACGACTGCCACAACAACAGACAACTGACCGAAAAACACAACGACAGCACGGCAAGCGGCAGCTTACACGAGGAGACACAGTCCTCTCAGCTGACAGCTCGACCACATCATCGGCTCCAGTGCCAAAGGCAACAAGGAACACCTGGCACACATGACGCCAACGACAACACCACGGCTAGACCACGAACACAATCGAGTCAGTCCTCACTCAGATATTACATCCGATCGAGTCGCAAGCTAACTCTAGGGAAAAAGAGTATAGCAGAGCTAACCGACAAGACTGGGTCCAAAACAGAGACACAAAATCATAGAGAAACAGCACTCACAGAAACAACACAACGGCAGCAGACAAAGTCAAGGCACAAGAAGCCAAGACGAAGTCACATCGAGAATAACAAACCTCTCGACCCGTGGGTAACCAACCCACACGCTTCAGCTGCACTCTCAACAACGCACACAGGCATCAGAACAACCTCGATAGTCGCATCTCAGCACACACTAGACGTCTTCGCAACCAATGAAGATCGTAAACAACACGCCATGAGTACCGATCTCACGAATAACCGATCACCAAGAGCCCAAGTGCAACAAGAGAAGAGTACCAGCTTCAGCACAAAGCACAAGGAAAGCATCAATCTCAGCTTACCTTCACGTCCTGAAAACGGTAAATGAGCCTTCACAATACATCGACCGCTGGACACGGCACGACAACACGGTGCATAGCAACTCTTAACACCATAACGGAGTCCAAAGCCAAGCAACCATATAGCAAAGAGCAGATCAGGCTCAAAATAAAACTGTCCACACTTAAGCAGACACAGGACAAAAGCATCGCCAAGACAGCAATTCCAAGGCAAACCTCGAAAAGATTCCTTCAGAAGGGACGAGAAGCAAGAAGCTCAACCACGAAAGCTCACCAGGAAGGGAAAATCCTACCTTGCCTGAGCAACTTCTCAAACACGGGATCTAATCGGGCACTTCAACAGAAGCGAAACACATCAAGAGCTGAACAGACTCAAGCCGGGACGACCAAAACAACGTGAGAACATGAACGGTCATCGAACCAAGGCTAAAGGTCGACAGCAACCTGAACAACATACGGAGAAAACCTCGCAACGTACTGCAGATTCAAGCCTTCCGGCGAACACTGCCAAGTACAACATGATCGAAACAAACACAACGACGAAAAGGAACACCTCGTCACATCCTGACAAGAGCAGGACCATCTCGTACAGTGCCAGGACAGCACGTACAAGACAACATACAAAGAAAACAACGCGATAAAAAATCACAAACCGAAGCCAGCTGAAGAATGTACTGGACTTTCACGACTCTGGATACTGTATATCTCAGATTCCCATGTACTTCACACAACAATGCTCTGATAGCTCAGAAAAGAACTCCGAACATCTCAGAGCACTACTCTGATACCAAACTGTAGCGACCCGGATTCCGGATACCAGGTATACCCGGTAGGACTACCGGATACGCGTGCTACCGCAAGGAACCCGCGAGGCCTCCCAAGAGCGGGAAAGCTCCGAAGGGATAAGTGCATGTGTAGAGTACATTGAAGACACAGAGATATAACAGAAGCAATTAAATTTCATTAGATCGGTTTGCTAAAGTAGTAGAAATAAAATTACTTTTTAATTAATAGTTTCAATTTAACAATTATATCCCAGAGTCAGTCCACAGCTAAAGACAACAAGTCTAGCACAGTACAGTCGACAGAAAGGAAAGACGTACCGAGAAGTCGGGGGAAGCCCGACACAGGTACCAGCTGGCAGCAACGGCACGCAAAGAGCACGCGCACCAGGAACCACGCGGAAGCAGAACGAACAACGCCACCTCACCTGAAAAGCAGGGGTGAGCCACGTGTCACTGGCTCAGTAGGGGTCACGCGGATCCCCACTGAAAAACACGCAGTAACACGGAACAACAACAACAAAACAGCAGGTGTAGTAAAGCAGGAAAACTACACTACAAAGCTGTAAAACTACGCTATAAGCAGTAGTAAACAGACGGGAAGTAGGAGTAGGGAACAAGCAAGGAAGGGGAAGAACCCGCGCCAGACAAGCAGCGGCCGAACTAACCTCGGCACCCCAAACTACTCCAAGCAACAACAGAAGGGTGACTCTGATCTAACAAAGTCAGAAGTTACCGATCTGGCGACCCAACACCAGGTCTAAGACGAAGACCTACAAGAACAAACAAAAGGTCTAGAAAAGACCCACACAGACGACCGACGGACTCGATCACACAAACACGACTAGAACGTCGTGCACATTGTCCCACGCATGACCGGAACATCATGCATGTGACAGAAACACTGACCTCGGGCACAGCCACGGAAAGGCCAACCCATTAAGGTCACGACGCGTAAGAAACGCGAAGAGCAGTGGAGAGCCACGCGTCACGGACGGACGCACCTCCCCACCAGAGCAACGGACAGCTGCGTCCACAGACGTCTTATGCTACGCCACGAGTGTCTCGCCTACAATACCGCTGAAGCCACGGTAGAGTCGCAGACACCCGTACAGAACCAAACAGCATCAAGTAACCAGTCAGGGTCACGCCCGTCGACGCATGTCCTCAACCCCTGACCACGTGTGTACACACTGGCTCTAGCCTAAGCCAGGTACTCCAGCTAGTTTTCTCCCTCGGTAGGACGCTACCGTTGGCTGGGAGCCCACGAAACTAGCCTACAAACCGTATCTCGGGAACACCCCTCCGCCGTCACCAGGCAAGTCGGCACTCAAAGGCCTAGGGCAAAAACAATCAGAGGCCTACAAAACACAAAACTCCGAGCACAAGTACTAGAGTACTGATAGGCAGACACGTTGTCACACGTACTACAAAGCACCACCGGCAGTACGGCAACTGCCAACAAACTCAGGACTAGGCAACTAGACCTACCACGTAACGATCCTGAGTCGAACGACTCAAGGGCAAGATCGTCACAGACAGCGGGACAAGCCGCCAATCGGTCTAATCCTAAGCCACGAGAAACGACACTCCGCAGGAAACGACTCACGGAGACCCGAGGGAACACCGAAGACCCTCAGACACGCCTGGACACGCAAATCGAGGTAACATAGCACCTCGAGACATCCAGAACCAGTGTCTCGGACTGGACAAAACTGCCAAGACACCCACACACAAGGTCACCTGTCAACCCCTAGGTCACCCCGGGTCGACCGGAACCCGACCAAAACACAAACAAAAGTAGGATAGAGAATCCTACCACAAGCAAAAAGACTCATGGCCACCTTACAACGTAGTCTTAGCCCTCATAGGACGTCAGGAGACATCCACAGGATAACGGGCAGGCTACAAGGACAAGCCAAGGCAAGCAGAAACCGAAACAACGGAAATCGGGGCAGAAGGATTGTAACGCACCACCCCTAGACTGTTACACGAACGTGACGGTCTAGCTTAGGCCGTTACACTCCAACCGTGATGGTCTAACGCAGACGCGTCACACACACGTGACGGTCACAGGGGAGCCGTCACACACACCGCCCTAACCGACACCTAGAACACAGAAGGCACGTAACGGCCTACACCAGGTGCGTTACACAGCTCTGACGCGCCCAACCCGGGCCGTCAGGGCCAACGAACCTCAAACCCAAAACAACAACTCGAACCACGTAACGCGCGGGACCAAGCGCGTTACAGCCACCTAACGCGGCAAGGCAGACGCGTAAGGGCCAACCTGACGCAAGACAAGAAAACAACTGGTTGAGATGCATGTAACGGTCCCGACCGGACGCGTTACAACCACCTAACGCACGGGGGCGCGGCCGTTAGAGCCAACGACGCGGCCACCCAACTCAGCCAAAATAGCATGTAACGGTCCATCGCGGACGCGTTACACAGGCCTAACGCACAGGGGCATGGCCGTTAGAATCAACAGGCACAGCCACCTAAACTCGGCCCAAAACGAAGTGTAACGGCCTGTGGCAGGCGCGTTACACACACCTAACGCACGAGAGCACAACCGTTAGGCGAACCGACTCAACCGGTCAAACGCGGTCAAACAGAACATAACGGCCTACACCAGGCGCGTTACACCCACCTGACGCACAGGGGCAGGCGCGTCAAGGGAACCGACTTAACCCAAAACACTAAACGACAAGATAGGCGTAACGCGTCTCACGGAACGCGTCAGAGGGCTGTGACGCGCCACCCCTGGGCCGTCACACCCTCAAAACCACCAAAAATTAAAAATCGCCCAGACGCTGTGACGGTATGTCGTGGGGCCGTCAGGGCATGTGACGGTCCCTAAAACGACCGCCACACCAGTCACGGCGGGAAAACAGAGGGTTGGCCAAATCGGCCCGTTCCACGCCCCATTCACGCCGAAGTGCAGGGGGAACAACCCTCGACGATGAAAAATCACATAAGAAGGCTAAAAAGCCCACATGCAAACACAAAAACACAAGATCGGGGCGATTCTAACAAATCCACCCTAAACGAGTCAACAAGGTTCCCGGGCTCCTACCGGCCTCGAATGACCACCAATCAACACAAAACTAGCATGAATGGGATCCTAACATCCCCACGGTCAGTTCAACACTAACCGAGGTACAAATGGTTACCGTTTTCTGGCGAACCCTACAAAACCCGAAAATCACGGTTTAGGCTAAACAAGCCCAAACTCGACCGTTTTCGCGCCAAACGACGTGCAATGGCAGGGAAAACGGAGAGGAAGAAGTGAGGAACCGTCACCCTACCTCCACCGAAAAACTCGTTCCCCGAAGGGACTAAACCGCGCCGAAAACCACGCCGCGAGCTCAAACGTCGGCTTTGAATCCACCGTTCGTGATCGCGCCAAAACCACTCCATCTTCGCTCCGTCGCGCACCCAGCCAGCTCCACAGCATCCCCAATACGTGCCTCTAGGTACCCCGTCTGCAGCCGGAGCCGAGGAGGCTCGAGAGGAGAGAAAACGGCAGAGAGAGACGACGGCGGCGAATGAGAAGGAGGAGAGAGGAAAAGGAAAGAAAAAGGAAAAGAAATTAGGATTTTTCCTAATTTCCAAAAAATCTGATTTCTGGCCCTATCTCCGAAAAATATGCAAAAATAGTCGAAACGACCGGCTCAAAGAGTACATCGTCGCTGCAGCATCCACAAGTCGAGGAACTGACAAGTAAACTCACCGTAGGGTTCCGTAACTAGTACGAGAGAAAAACCCACACGGATTGTAAAACTCAACTCGGAAGCCACCAAAGCGAACCGAAACTCACCGAAACAAATCCAAAAGATCCAATGAAGATCCAGCAAGACCTACCACGGATCCAGGGCATTACACTTATTTACTTAAATATTTATTTACATATATACTTATTTACTTAAATACTTATTTACTTAAATACTTAAATACTTATTTACTTATTTACTTAAATACATATTTACTTATATATATATATTTACTTAAATATTTATTTACTAATTTGTTTAAATACTTATTTATTTAAATACTTAAATAATTAAAGACTTATTTACTTAAATACTTATTTACTAATTTACTTAAATACTTATTTACATAAATACTTATTTACATATTTACTTAAATACTTATTTACTTAAATACTTATTTACTTATTTACTTAAATACTTAAATACTTATTTACTTAAATACTTATTTACTTAAATACTTATTTACTTATTTACTTAAATACTTATTTACTTAAATACTTATTTACTTAAATACTTATTACTTATTTACTTAAATAATTATTTACCTAAATACTTATTTACTTATTTACTTATATACTTATTACTTATTTACTTATTTACTTATTTACTTATATACTTAAATACTTATTTTTTTTTATAACGGGTTTCAAAAAGTGCTTAAATACTTAAATACTTAAATATTTAAATACTTATATACTTATTTACTCATATACTTATTTAACTTAAATACTTCTTTACTTAATTACTTAAATACTTATTTACTTAAATATTTAAATACTTAAATACTTATTTACTTAAATATTTAAATATTTAAATACTTAACTATTTAAATACTTATATACTTATTTACTTAAATACTTATTTATTTATTTACTTAAATACTTATTTATTTATATACTTATTTCCTTAAATACTAATTTACTTATTTACACAAATACTTATTTACTTAAATATTTATTTACTTAAATACTTATTTACTTAAGTACTTAAATACTTATTAACTGAAAAACTTATTTACTTAAATACTTAAATATTTAAATACTTATTTACTTAAATACTTAAATATTTAAATACTTATTTACTTATTTACTTAAATACTTATTTACTTAAATAATAAAATACTTATTTACTTATTTACTTATTTACTTATTTACTTATTTACTCAAAAATCTATTTACTTAAATACTTATTTACTTATATACTTATTTACTTATTTACTTATTTACTTATTTACTTATTTACTTATTTACTTATTCACTTAAATACTTATTTACTTATTTACTTAAATACTTATTTACTTATTTACTTAAATACTTATTTATTTATTCACTTAAATACTTATTTACATAAATACAAAAATACTTATTTGCTTAAATACTTAAATACTTATTTACTTAAATACTTATTTACTTAAATACTTATTTACTTATTTACTTAAATACTTATTTACTTAAATACTTAAATACTTATTTACTTATTTCCTTAAATACTTATTTACTTAAATACGTATTTACTTAAATACTTGTTTACTTAAATACTTATTTACTTAAATACTAATTTACTTAAATACTTATTAACTTAAATACTTATTAACTTAAATACTTACATACTTTAATATTTAAATAATTAAATATGTAAATACTTAAATATTTAAATATGTATTTACTTATTTACTAAAATATTTATTTACTTAAATACTTAAATACGTATTTACTTATTTACTTAAATACCTATTTACTTATTTACTTAAATACTTATTTCCTTAAATATGTAAATACTTAAATATTTAAATACTTATTTACTTATTTACTTATTTACTAAAATACTTATTTAATTATTTAGTTATTTACTTAAATACTTATTTACTTAAATGATTATTTACTTATTACTTAAATACTTATTTACTTAAATACATAAATAGTTAAATTCTTAAATACTTATTTACTTAAATACTTATTTACTTAAATATTTATTTACTTACATACATATTTACTTATTTACTTAAATAGTTATTTTCTTATTTACTTAAATACTTATTTACTTAAATAATTAAATACTTATTTACTTATTTACCTAAATACTTATTTACTTATTTACTTATTTACTAATTTACTTAAATACTTATTTACTTAAATACTTATTTAGTTAAATACTTATTTACTTATTTAATTATTTACTTATTTACTTATTTACTTATTTACTTAAATACTTATTTACTTATTTACTTAAATACTTATTTACTTAAATACTTATTTATTTATTTACTTAAATACAGAAATACTTATTTGCTTAAATACTTATTTACCTAAATACTTATTTACTTAAATACTTATTTACTTAAATACTTATTTACTTAAATACTTTAATATTTAAATAATTAAATATATAAATACTTAAATATTTTAAATACGTGTTTACTTATTTACTAAAATACTTATTTAATTATTTACTTAAATACTTAAATACGTATTTACTTATTTACTTAAATACTTATTTACTTATTTACTTAAATACTTATTTACTTATTTACTTAAATAATTATTTACTTATTTACTTAAATATGTAAATACTTAAATATTTAAATACTTATTACTTATTACTTATTTACTAAAATACTTATTTAATTATTTGCTTATTTACTTAAATACTTATTTACTTAAATGATTATTTACTTATTTACTTAAATACTTATTTACTTAAATACTTAATTCTTAAATACTTAAGATACTTATTTACTTTAATATTTATTTACTTAAATACATATTTACTTATTTACTTAAATACTTATTTACTTATTTACTTAAATACTTATTTACTTATTTACTTAAATACTTAAATACTTATTTATTTAAATACTTATTTACTTATTTACTTATTTACTAATTTACTTATTTACTCAAATACTTATTTACTTATTTACTTATTTAATTATTTACTTATTTACTTATTTACTTATTTACTTAAATACTTATTTACTTAAATACTTATTTACTTATTTACTTAAATACTTAAATACTTAAATACTTAAATACTTAAATACTTATATACTTAAATAGTTTAATACTTATTTTCTTATTTTCTTATTTTCTTATTTACTTAATTACTTAAATACTAATTTATTTATTTACTTAAATACGTATTTACTTACATACTTATTTACCTATTTACTTAAATACTTATTTACTTAAATACTAAAATACTTATATACTTATATACTTAAATGCTTATTTACTTATATACTTATTTACTTAAATACTTAAATACTTATTTACTTAAATACTTATTTACTTATCTACTAATTTACTTATTTACATAAATACTTATTTACTTATTCACTTAAATACTTATTTACTTATTTATTTATTTGTGCCTTGCCGTTGTGATGTGCCAGAGTGGAGTGGAGTGGAGCTAGGCCGGGTTGGTTGCTTCAATTTTTTTGAAGGGTGACACCACACACACAATGATGCATTAATTGGAAATGATAATCTTGTGTGGGAGCTGTAACCCACTGAAGTATTTATTTTTCTCAATTGCGTAGCATCCGAAGATTTCACAACAAAAAACACAATGATGCATTAATTGGAAAAGATAATCTTTTGTGGGATCTGTAATCCACTGAAGTATTTCTTTTTCTCAATTGCGTAGCATCCGAAGATTTCACAAAGTGCTCAAGACGACTCAACTCTCCATCAAACATTAAGAGTAGCTATTGAAATGAAAAGATTTACAACACAAGACATTATATTATAGACTATTCACTGTACACTAACATGATGCCAACAAGGAGAGAAATTCAACAGAATAAGAAGAATAAAGAATCAAAAAAATAAAAGAATAAGAACTACAATATAAAATCCAAGTATCCTTTGACTACTCTTGGATTCAACCTAATTTATTTTTCTTTGATTTGTGTCGAGAACATCTTCCATTCCATCCTTAGCATATCACAAACTTTAGAAGTTCCCCATGTTGTGTTAGAAATGATGTCCTCCTCGTGTGGTAATTACTCTCCATTAACAATATTCATTGTTTCTCAAAATTATTAAGAACAAGAAGATGGCGCAGAGTCTTCCTCAAAAGTTGTTGTAGTCTTGGGGTGGGTGTAGGGAGCGGAGTCCCCTCCCTATTGCTATACTTCTTGAAGACACGATCCTTATTTTGTTTCCACCATTCTTCTGCCTGCTGCTCTGCAAACCTTCTTTTGCTGCATCAAACCAAAGGGGGAAAAATAATAATAACATGCTATTAATACCAAGATGTATTATGTCGTAATTATAAAGGACACAGACAATCATGTTAGTTAATACTAAGGGGAACACATATCTGAAATGTGCATAGAAAAATGTTGACAAACTGAGCATCACCAACTAGCAATTCGAGACAATCATGTTAGTTAATACTAAGGGGAACACATATCTGAAATGTGCATAGAAAAATGTTGACAAACTGAGCATCACCAACTAACAATTCGAGCCCATCTAGCCTTGTAAAAGATCACATAGAAAGCAAAAGAATGAGATTTATAATAAATAACAATCAAAACAGCATGGGGATAGGTTGACTTTTCCAGAAAATAATCGAAGCCCAAAGCCACTAATACCATGCTAAAATTCAGCTGATGACAAATATGTTTGACCCCACATTGATCGATGCAATAAAAGGAGGTTTTACCAATCAACATCTGTTTGGCCACTTGTGCCCTTAATGTTGTTTATTAGTTGGTCATGCTACAACCTCCAAATCTAGAGCTTAGCAAATTATCCTGCATGTGCAATGCAAATAGTTGTGAAGTCTTCCTTTCTTCCCTCATATCTTGAGCCATTGTTACGTCCACTGGGAGTCAATGACACTACAGACTCCAATGCAATTGCCAAGTTAATTGTTGCCTAACCTCTAATGATTTCTTCGATAGTACCCTTTTGCCTTCCTTGGAATGTGGTCCATGCACTTAAGAGAGGATAAAGAAAATCATCCTCCAGTGAAAGTGATAGAAATCACAAGCCAGCCCACACATCCAAGCTCCTCCAATTCCTGCAGCATGAAATCATACACAATACAACAATGAAAGGACACAACGACTAGGGAATGCAACCCCTTCATTGTCATATGCCTCTCTCCTACGAACTCATCTGCCACCTCACTACATCTGGTCTATGCAAACAAATGGTTATTTACCTTGCATCTACCAAGTAACAAATCTCATCACCGTCTTCCTAGTGCATGAGCCCTTGTTTTCATCCTATTGTCCCTTATGGAAGTTCACCCTTCGAAGGGGAGTCACTTAACTAATGAAAGACAAAATCATCTTATTTCAAAATTGTAATACCCTGGATCTTTCGGATCCCTTTTCGGAGTGCTTTCGGATCGCTTTTGTGGGTCCTGAGTTGAGTTTTACGATCCGCGTGGGTTTTTCTCTCGTACAAGTTACGAAACCATGTGGTGAGTTTATTCTTCAGTTCATCGACTCGAGGACGCTACAGTTGCATTGTGCTCTTTCCGAAGATCGTTTCGGTTATTTTTACATATTTTTCTGAATTAGTGTATTTTCAGGCACAAAAATCAAAATTTGGGAAAATTAAGAAAATTCTAAATTTTCTTCTATTTCTTTCTTTTTCCTCTCTCCTCCCTCTCATTTCTCACGTTCCACTCTCTCTCTCTCTCGTTTCTCTCTCCTCTCAGGTCCTCTCGACGCGAGGCGCACGACCGTGGCGAGCTAGCTGAGGCGGGGACGCGATGGAGTGAACCTGGAGCGTGATGGAGTGGCGGATTGAGCGTGGCGCAGCGCGGCGCGATCCCTCGGTGGATTCAAAGCCGACACGATTCGTTGGTTTGACGGTTTTCGGCGCGGTTTAGTAGCTTCGGTACACGGAATCTTCGGTGGAGGTAGGGAGACGGACGTTCTACTTCTCCTCTGCGTTCCCTCACAGTTTCACGTCAAACGGTGTGCGTACGAGTGGGTTTCGTTCAGTTTCGGGAAAAGCATGCTCGGGGGGTGTGCGTCGGGTTCGCTGGAAAACGGCGACGATTTTCGACTAGATTAGTTTCATTGTGACCCCTAGCATGTTAGCATTCCAAATCTGCTATTTTTATCGCGATTAGTCGTCATTTGGGGCCGGTACGAGCCCGGGAACCCCGGTGACCCAATTAGGGTCGATTCGATGGAATCGCCCGTTTCTTGTGATTGAGCTGTTGCATGTGTCCCTTCCGGGCTGTGGAAGGTGTTTTTTGTCGATTAGGACTGTTTCTCCGTCGTTTAGACACGATTGGGGCGTGGAATGGCCGAGATCGGCCATTTCCCCAGTTTTCCCGCCGTAATGTGCTGGCGGTCGTTTCAGAGACCGCTACTGGTCTCTGGCGGCCCCTCGATAGACCGCCACACTCCATAGTGTGTCGGATTAGTTGTAGGTCGGTTTAGGTTGGCGGCCCAACCTTTGACCGCCTCTTGCCTCTGGCGGCCCTATAGTGGTGCGCCAAGCTCAACGATTCCTCGATTCTAGCGTAAGTCGGTTCAGCTTGGCGGTCTTACGATAGACCGCTACGCTTGCTGTAGAGGCCCTAGTCTCGACCGCTATGGTTCGTTTAACCATAGTCAAACGCTTAAGTCGGTTAGGGCAGTGTCTCTAGCGGGCTATAAGTAGACCGCTAGTGTCTGTGTGACGGTTCAATGTTCGACCGTCAGGTGACTAGATAGGTCGGTTCAGGGTTGACTGAGCTTAGCGGCCTTATCTTTGACCGCTACAATCCCCTAGCGGCCCAATCTAGGACCGCCAGAGTATGGTACTCTTCGGGTGTACCGGCCCTTTCCTAGACCGCTTCTCTAGGTAGCGGACTAGAGGTGGACCGCCATGTAGGGTGTTGCTTTCCGTGGTTTTGATTCCTAATTGTTATGGCTTGAACTTGTGATTTGCCCGTTGTCCCGTGGGTGTCTCCTGACGTCCTATGAGGGCTATGACCATGTTTTAAGGTAGCCAGGAATGCCATTATATCGAGTAGTGTTCCGTGCTGCTTCAGTGTCATTGTCAAGTTCTGGTCAACCCGGTGAGATCCAGTGGTTGACAAGTAACCTTGTGCGTGTCTTGAGGGTTTTTTGGTGATCCCTCAGGTCTCCGTGAGTCGTTTTATACGGTTGTGTGGATCTGATGACCCAGTGTCATTTTCCTCGGCTTAGGATTAGGCTGATTGGCGGCTTGTCGTCGCCGTTGTGCGATGATCTTGACTCCGAGTCATGGGACTCAAGGATCGTTACGTTGGTAGATCTAGTTGCCATGTCTTGAGTCCGTTGGCAGTTGGTATACTACCTTTGTGCTTCGTAGTACGGGTGACATTGCGTGCTTAGCCTGTCTGTACTCCAGCACTCGTGTTTCAGAGTCTTTGTGTATAGTGAGCCTCCACTAGTCGTAGCCCGATGACCTCAAGTGTCGGCCCACCTGGGAGTGGTGGTGAGGGCAGTTCTCGAGATACGGTGTAATGTCCCGGACTTGGCTGGATCCTTGGTAGGTCTTGTTGGATCTTTATTGGATCTTTCAGATCTATTTCGGTGAGTTTCGAGTCGCTTTTGTGGCTCCCAAGTTGAGTTTTACGATCCGTGTGGGTTTTTCTTCCGTATAATCTACGGAACCCTACGGTGAGTTTATTTTTCAGTTCATCGACTCGAGGATGCTACAGCGACGATGTACTCTCCGAGCCGGTCGTTTTGATAATTTTTACGTATTTTTCTGAGATAGGGCCAAAAATTGAATTTTCAGAAATTAGGAAAATTCCTAATTTCTTTTCCTTCCTCTCTCCTCCTTCTCGTTTCACGCCGCCGCCTCTCTCTCTCCCGTTTCGCCGTCTCGGCTCCGACTGCAGACGGAGGACCAAGGGGCGAGTGCTGGGGACACTGTGGAGCTGGCTGGGTGCGCGACGGGGCGAGGATGGAGCGATTTCGGCGCGATCCCGAACGGTGGATTCAAAGCCGACGTTTGAGCTCACGGCGCGGTTTTCGGCGTAGTTTAGTCCCTTCGGGGCACAGTTTCTTCGGTGGAGATAGGGTGACGGATCTTCACTTCCTCCTGCACGTTTTCTCCGCCATTACACGTCGTTCGGCGCGGAAACGGTCGAGTTTGGGCGCGTTTAGCCTAAACCGTGATTTTCGGGTTTTGTAGGGTTCACCGGAAAACGGCAACCATTTTTAGATCAGTTACTATCAATGGACTCCCTGGGACGTCAGCATTCCATAGTCACTGATTTCGTTTCGTTTGGTGGTCCCGTTTGACCGCTAAGGCTCCGGGAAGTCCGGAAACCCTTTTTGGGTGATTTCGTTAGAATCCCCCGTTTCTTGCGATCCGTGCGTCGTTTTGACTCCGGACGGAGTCTATGTGATTGCTAGCGGGTCCAGGGTTGTATCCCCTTCGTCTCGGGACGAATGGGGCGTGGAATGGCCTCCGTTGGGCCGAACCCACGGTTTGCCCGCCGTGAGAGTTAAGCGGTCGGACTAGGTCCGTCTATCCCCATGGGCGGCCCTGTCTTGACCGTTCATCTGCTCGGTGCGCTCTGTTCGGCTTGGCGCACAGCGAGGGTCATGCGATCTATCGTGAGACCGTATAACTCAGGTGCGGCCAGGGTTGAACCGTTTTTCCCCTTCGGTTTGGACCGTTGTTGGGTTGTGTGGCTGGGGTCTGGCCGCCTGACCCTTCGTACGGCTAGGGGCTAGCCATACATCCCTGGTGCCGGTGGCTGTTGTGCGGCTCGAGGTGGACCGCACAAGCCTTTGTGCGGTGTTGTCTTAGCCGTCTGTTCCCCCGCGCAGCTAGGGGTGAGCCGCACGTGTGTTCCCGTTCGGACGTCTGTTCAACCCCTTTGTGTGGTCAGTTTCGGACCGTCCATCTTGTTGAGTGGTCCATTCTGAACCGCTCATCCCCGATGTTTTATCGATTGGCCGTGATGGCTTCTCCCGGTGTCGTGTTAGAGTCATTGCTCTGGTCTGGTCGACCCGGTGTGATCCAATGGTCGACATGCGACCTTGCCTGTGTCTCGATAGAATTATCCAGCTCGAGACGTGGTTCTGGACACCTAGAGGTACGATTTGACCTCGGTTTGTGTGTCCAGGTGTCTTGAGGATGTCAGAGTTTCCCCCAAGTTTCCGTCTGTCCTGTTTGTTTCGCGTCGTCGTCTACGTGAGTTAGGGCGGTGTTTCTAGTGGTCCTATCCTGGACTGCTAGTGTTGGTTTGCCTGTCTGGTGGTTCTCTGGAGCGGTCGGTTCGGGTGAATTATCTGCGGTTTATTCCTTGACTGCTATAGTTTCTCTGAGCGACTTAATCTAGGACCACCAGTGTCTTTGCCTCTGGTCGCGTGGCGAGTCCTCCTTGACTGCTTGGTTGACCTAGCGGCCGAGTGATGGATAGACTATGCCCAGAGAGTGGTTTACCGGTGGATTGGTTTCCGGTATCTTGGCTTGACCTTGGGGTTCACCATTGTCACGCGGACATCACCCGATGTCTTATGAGGGCTGTAACCATGTTCCGAGGTGGCCAAGAGGGTTTGTGCTTGCGTGTCTTTGTTGGGTTCCGGTCAACCCGGGGTGACCCAGTGGTTGACGGGTGACCTTGTGTGTGTGTCTCGACAGTTCTGTCCAGTCCGAGACTTTGGTTCTGGATGCCTCAAGGTGTCATCTTACCTCGGTCCGTGTGTCCAAGTATGCTGAGGATCCTCGGTGTTCCCTCAGGTCTCCGTGAGTCATTTTCTGCGGAGCGTCGTTTCCCGTGGCTTAGGATTAGACCGATTGGCGGCTTGTTCAGCTGTCAGTGACGATCTTGCGTTTGAGTCGTCCGACTCAAGGATCGTTACGTTGTGGGTCTAGTTTCCTAGTCCTGAGTTTGTTGGCAGTAGTTGTACTGCCAGTGGTGCCTAGTAGTACGTGCGACAGTGCGTTCTAGCTTATCTGTACTCTAGCACTTGTGTTTCTGAGTCTGGTGTCTTGTGAACCTCCACTAGTCGTAGCCTGTCGACGCACGCGATCCAGTGTGTTGACCCACCTCGGAGTGGTGGAAAGGGCAGTTCCCGTAATACGGTTTGTAAGCTAGTTCTGTGGGCTCCCGGCCAGCGGTAGCGTCCTACCGAGGGAGAAAACTAGCTAGAGGGCCTGGCTTAGGCAAGAGCCAGTGTGTGCACACGTGGTCAGGGGCTGAGGACTTACGTCGACGGGCGTGACCCTGACTAGTCACTTGTTACTGTAGTTCCTGTTTGGTTCAGCACGTGTCTGCGACTCTGCCGTGTCTTCAGCGGTACCGTAGGCGAGACACTCGTGGCGCAGTGTAAGACGTCAGTGGACGCAGCTGGCTGTTCTTCTGATGAGGAGGTGCTTCCGTCACGTGATACGTGACTCTTCGTGTTTCTTATGTGTCGTGACCTTTCTGAGTTAGCCCTCTCGTGGCCCTACTCGAGGTCAGTGTTGTGTTGCGTGCACGCGTTCTAGTCGTGTGTGTCGTCGAGTCTGTCTGTCGTCTGTCTAGATCTTTTCTAGACTTTTGTCTATCCTTGCTGGTCTTCATCTTAGGCCTGGCGTCGTGTCGGCAGATCGGTAACTCCTGACTTTGTCAGATCAGAGTCGCCCTTCTGTCGCTGCTTGGAGTAGCTTAGGGAGCCGAGTTCCTCTCGGTGGCCGTGTTCCGAGTTTTACGGCATCGCTTTTCCCTTTTCTTTTAGCTTCCCTTGCTCTTAGCATGTTCCCTACTCCTACTGTTCATGTTCTTTTTACAGCTTTGTAGTGTAGCTTTTCCTGCTTTGCTACTACTATTACTTTCTGTTTCGTGTAATGCATGTTTTTCAGTGGGGATCCGCGTGACCCCTACTGAGTCTCTGTTTGGAGACTCACCCCTGCTTTTCAGGTGGGTGGCGTCGTCTCTGTTCGTGGTTCCTGGTGTGGCGCGTCTGTAGCTACCAGCGGTACCTACGTCGGGTTTTCCCCGACCTCAGTGTACGTTCTTTTCCTGTGGCCTGTACTTGTCTTTAATTTCTTGGGCTGGACTCTGGTATAATTGTTAAATTGAAATTGTTAATTAAAAAGTAATTTTATTTCTGCTACTTTAGCAAATCGATCTAATGAAATCTAATTGCTTACTGTACTATCTCTGTGGCTTCAATGTACTACACGACAATCCTTTTATCCCTTCAGAGCTTTACCGCTCTTGGGAGGCCTCGCGGGTTCCAAGTGGTATCAAGTGTATTCGATAGTCCTATCGGGTATATCTGGTATCCGGGATCCGGGTCGTCACAGCTGGTATCATAGCATTGTTGTGTGAAGTACATGGGAATCCGATATGTTGCAGTATCCAGAGTCCTTAAAGTCCAGTACAGGCAATTGCTGGCTTAGGTGTTGCGATGATTTGTCGCGTTGTTTTCCGAATGTGGTCTTGTGCGTGTTGTTCTGGCACTGCGCAAGGTGATTTTTGTTCTCGTCAAGATGTGATGAGACGCTTCTTTCTATCGTGGTGTTTGTCTCGATCTTGACGTACGTGGCAGTGTACGCCGGAAGGCTTGAATCTGTAGTACGTGGTTCGAGGTTTTCTCCGTGTGTTGTTCAGGTTGCTGTTGACCTATGGCCTTGGTCTGATGACCGTACACGTTCTCACGTTGTTGTGGTCGTCCCAGCTTGAGTTTGTTCAGCTCCTGATGTGTCTCGCTTCTGTTGAAGTGCTCGATTAGATTCTGTGTTGGAGAAGTTACTCAGGCAAGCTAGGATTTTCCCTTCCTGGTGAGCTTTCATGGTTAAGCTTATTGCTTCTCGTCCCTTCTGGTGGAATCTTTTCGAGGTTTGCCTTGGAATTGCTATCTTAGTGATGCCTTTGACCTGTGTCTGCTTAAGCGTGGATAGCTTTGTTCTGAGCCTGATCTGCTCTTTGTTATATGGTTGCTTGGCTTTGGACTCCATCATGGTGTTAAGAGCTATCGCGTACCGTATTTGTCGTGCCGTGTCCAGCGGCCGATGTATTATGAAGGCTCATTTACCATTTTCAGGACGTGAAGGTAAGCTGAGATTAGCCTTTTCCTTGGGCCTTGTGCTGAAGCTGGTACTCCTCTTCTTTGCACTTAGGCGACTTATGATCGGTTATTTGTCAGATCGATACTCTTAGCGTGTTACGTTGCGATTTTCAGAAGTTGCAATGGCGCCGAGTGTGTGCTGAGATGCGGGTACCGAGATATTCCCCGATGCCTGTGTGCGTTTTATGAGTTTGCAGCTGAAGCGTGTGGGCTGGTTACCCACGGGCTCAGGATCGTTGGTGGTGAGATTCTGACCAGCCGAGAGGTTTGTTGTTCTCGATGTGACTTTGTCTTGGCTTCATGTGCCTTGACGTTGTCGTTGCCGTGCCGTGCTGTTATTGGAAGCATTTCTGGTGTTGGCATTGGCATTTGTGAGCATTGGGGAATCTGTCGGCATTCCTTGCTGATTGAGTACCCTCTGCTCCGCATGTGTTTTCTTGGGTGTTGTGCTCTCAAGGCGCGTTCGTGGTCCTTGAGGTGCATTCCCCGAGATTGTCGTTTCTCGTTGTCGTGGGCCTTTTCTTGGTGAGCAGTCTGATGCGTGACCTGTCCCTTGTGGTCGTGTGTTCAGCTGTTCTTGTGCCTTGATGTGACCCTGCTTGCAGTTGTGTTCCATGGTCCTGTGTTCTATACGGAGCCGAAATCCTGCAAGTGCTGTTGTTATCATTTTATCGCTGTTTCTCTATGATTTTGTGTCTCTGCCATGGACCGTGACCTTGTCAGTTAGCTTGATGTACTCCCTTTCTCCCGTAGAGTTGGCATGCGACTCGATCAGAGGTAATATCTGAGTGAGGACTGACTTGATCATGTTTGTGGTCCCGTGCTGTTGTCGTTGGCGCCTGTGTGCCAGGTGTTCTCTGTCACCTTTGGCACTGCAGCCGATGATGTGGTCGAGCTGTCAGCTGAGAGGACTGTGTCTCCTTGTGTAAGCTGCTGCTTGCCGTGCCGTCGTTGTGTTCCTCGGTATCGGTTGTCTGTTGTTGTGGCAGTCGTGTCTGCATTTCTGGTGAGACGTAAGCGACGTTGCCTTGTTTCGGAGGTATCAGACGTGTATTCATTTGGGTGTCGTGCTCGTGCTGTAGACTTGCTTGTCTTGAGCACTAGAGCGTGTACCTATAATTGTGGTCTGATAATGTTCCTCTGAGCTGTGCTTCTCGAGATTTGTGTTGCCGTGTTCTCGGCATTGTTGTTGGCTGATGCGTAGTGTGCATAGCCATGTTGGGTTGTTCTCCCCTTGCTTCTCCATTGTTAGTCCTTAAATTTCGAGGGTGAAATTTCTTAAAGGAGGGGAGGATGTAATGTCCCGGATCTTTGCTGGATCCTTGGTAGGTCTTGTTGGATCTTTATTGGATCTTTCGGATCTGTTTCGGTGAGTTTCGAGTCGCTTTTGTGGCTCCCGAGTTGAGTTTTACGATCCGTGTGGATTTTTCTCCCGTATAATCTACGGAACCCTACGGTGAGTTTATTTGTCAGTTCATCGACTCGAGGATGCTACAGCGACGATGTACTCTCCGAGCCAATCGTTTTGACTATTTTTATGTATTTTTCTGAGATAGGGCCAAAAATCAAATTTTTGGAAATTAGAAAAATTCCTAATTTCTTTTCCTATTTCTTTTCCTTCCTCTCTCCTCCTTATCATTTCACGCCGCTGCCTCTCTCTCTCCCGTTTCTCTCCCGTTTCACCTTTTTGGCTCCGGCTGCAGACGGATGACCTAGGGGCGAGTGCTGGGGACACTGTGGAGTTGGCTAGGTGCGCGACGGGGCGAGGATGGAGCGATTTCGGCGCGATCCCGAACGGTGGATTCAAAGTCGGCGTTTGAGCTCGCGGCACGATTTTCGGTGCGGTTTAGTCCCTTCGGGGCACGGTTTCTTCGGTGGAGGTAGGGTGACGGATCTTCACTTCCTCCTGCACGTTTTCCCCGCCATTGCACGTCGTTCGGCGTGGAAACGGTCGAGTTTGGGCACATTTAGCCTAAACCGTGATTTTTAGGTTTTGTAGGGTTCGCCAGAAAACGTCAACCATTTTTAGATCAGTTACTGTCAATGGACTCCCTGGGACGTCAGCGTTCCATAGTCACTGATTTCGTTTCGTTTGGTGGTCCCATTTGACCGCTAGGGCTCCGGGAAGTCCGGAAACCCTTTTTGGGTGATTTCGTTAGAATCGCCCGTTTCTTGCGATCCATGCGTCGTTTTGACTCCGGACGGAGTCTATGTGATTGCTAGCAGGTCCAGGGTTGTATCCCCTTCGTCTCGGGATGAATGGGGCGTGGAATGGCCTCCGTTGGGCCGAACCCACGGTTTGCCCGCCGTGAGAGTTAAGCGGTCGGACTAGGTCCGTCTATCCCCATGGGCGGCCCTGTCTTGACCGTTCATCTGCTCGGCGCGCTATGTTCGGCTTGGCGCGCAGCGAGGGTCATGCGGTCTATCGTGAGACCGTATAACTCAGGTGCGGCCAGGGCTGAACCGTTTTTCCCCTTCGGTTTGGACCGTTGTTGGGCTGTGCGGCTGGGGTCTGGCCGCCTGACCCTTCGTACGGCTAGGGGCTAGCCGTACATCCCTGGTGCCGGTGGCTGTTGTGCGGCCCGAGGTGGACCGCACAAGCCTTTGTGCGGTGTTGTCTTAGCCGTCTGTTCCCCCGCGCGGCTAGGGGTGAGCCGCACGTGTGTTCCCGTTCAGACATCTGTTCAACCCCTTTGTGTGGTCAGTTTCGGACCGTCCATCCTGTTGAGTGGTCCATTCTGAACCGCTCATCCCCGATGTTTTATCGGTTGGCCGTGATGGCTTCTCCCGGTGTCGTGTTAGAGTCATTGCTCTGGTCTGGCTGTAACGACCCAGAGTTCAGGATACCGATATACCGATAACAAGAACTGGGGAGGCCACCCAAGAGGCTGATGAGGCCCCTGAAGGGTTAGGAGGGCATGTGTAGAGTACATTGAAGCCATAGAGATATAACAGTAAGCAAGTAAATTTCATTAGATTGGATTGCTAAAGTAGCAGAAATAAAATTACAGCTTCATTAATAAATTTTTAACAATTAAACACAGAGTCCAGCCCAAAGGAAAGACAACAAGTCTAGCACAGTACAGTCTGACAGAAAGAAACGTACACAGAAGTCGGGAGAAGCCCGACGCAGGTACAGCTGGCAGCTACAACAGCAAGCGAGCACTCCGCCAGGAACAGCAGAGGCAGACGTCGAAACCCACCTGAAAAGCAGCAGGGGTGAGTCTCAACAGAAACTCAGTAGGGGTCACGCGGATCCCCACTGGAAAACGCACAAAGCAAAAGCAACGGAAGCAGCAACAAACGCAGCAAGAACAGCAACGTAGCAAAGCAGGAAAGCTACACTACAAAGCTGTAAAGGAACAGACGGGAAGTAGGAGTAGGGAACACGCAGGAGAGGGTGAGAACCCGCACCAAACAAGCGGCTACCGAACTAACCTCGGCATCCCAAACTACTCCAAACAAAAAGGCAACAGGTGGATGACCCTAAACTCACACAGAAGGGTACATCGGCCTGTCAACCAGCCCAAACAAAGGCGAAGGCGAACGCCGACACCGGGAAACAGACAAAACACGACAGAGAACGTCGTGCACAAAGCCCCACGCACGATCAGAACATCGTGCAGACGACAGAACACTGACCTCGAGCACAGCCACGAACGGGCAACTCGCAAAGGTCACAACGCGCAAGAAAACGCGAAGAGCTACGCGTCACGTGACGGAAGCATCTCCTTAAAAAGCCAGCTGCGTCCACTGACGTCTCATGCTGCACCTCAAGTGTCTCACCTACAGTACTGCTGTAACAACAGCAGAGATGTAGACACCAGCTGAACCAAACAGTAACAGCAAACAAGTAACTAGTCAGGGTCACGCCCGTCGACGTAAGTCCTCAGTCCCTGACCACGTGTGCACACACTGGCTATAGTCTAAGCCAGGTCCTCTAGCTAGTATTCTCCCTCGGCAGGACGCCACCGTTGACTAGGAGCCCGCGGAACTAACTAAAAACCGCTCACCGGGAAAACCCCTCCGCCATCCGCTAGCGGGTCGGCACCTCTAGGCCTTAGGTCACACAAGTGGAGGCTTCACACGACACAGAAGCTCAAAACACAAGTGCCGAAGTACAGACAGGCAACCACGCCCATCTACTCGTACTTCTAAGCACCAAATGGCAGCATCACCACCGCCGACAACTCAGGACAAGCAACTAGACCTCCTATGTAACGATCCTGAGTTGAACGACTCAAAGGCAAGATCGTCACAAACAGCGGGACAAGCCGCCAATCGGTCTAATCCTAGGCCAGAAAAACCACGCTCCGCAGAAAACAACACACGGAGACCTGAGGGAAGCACCAAGAACCCTCAGCACAGCTGGACATGCAAACCGAGGTAGAACAACACCTCGAAACATCCAGAAGCAGCGTCTTGGATAGGACAGAACCGCCAAGACACGCACAGACAAGGTCACACGTCAACCACTGGGTCACACCGGGTTGACCGAAACCCAAACAACAAAAGCATACAAGAGTAGGATCAAGGATCCTACCACAAGTAAGAAGACTCCTGGCTACCTCACAACGTAGTCTTAACCCTCATAGGACGTCAGGAGACATCCACGGGACAACGGGCAGACCACAAGGACAAGCCAAGACACACAGAATCATCGGGCGGAAAACCAAGGCACAAGGGAAGCAACGCACAGGCCCTAGACCGTTATTAGCAAGTGACGGTCTAGCTCAGGGGCGTTATTTCCCAAACGACGGACGGACACAGGCCGTCGCTCACACCACCCTAACAACCTACAAAGCACACAAAAGCCAAGTAACGCACGGGACCAGGGGCGTTACAAGCAAACGGCGCACAGGGGCTCCACCGTTACTCCCAACGGCATAGCCACCCAAACCCAAAACGAAGCAACGCGCTAAGCCAGGCGCGTCACTCACGAAACAGCGCGGCAGGGGAGGGCCGTCAGAACCAAACGACGCACGGGGGCCTATCCGTTACTCACAACGGCATAGCCACCCTCAACCCAACACCACAGCAAACGACGGACAGGGGTGAGCGCGTTACTCTCTAACGACGCACAGGGGCTCCACCGTCGCTTCCAACGGGACAGCCACCCAACCTCGTCCACGCAGAATATAACGGCCAGGGGCAGGCACGTTATACTCAAAACAACGGATGGGAACACATCCGTCGGAGGAACCGCCTCAACAGGTCAAAGTCAGTCAACGGAAAGTAACGGCCAGGGCAAGGCGCGTTATTTCCATCTAACGCGCTGGGTCAAGCGCGTTAGATCAGCTGACTTAACCCCAAGGAAAAATGATGAAAGCAAAGTAACGGCCAGGCACCGGCGCGTTACACGGGAACGACGCTCCAAGCTAGGGCCGTCGCTTACCCAGAAGCAAAAGGGCTAATAAACCCTCAAACCAAATAACGGTCCATCGTAGGGCCGTCAAAAGCAAGTGACGGTCGCTGGCTAGACCGCTACTTCGGTTACGGCGGGAAAACAGAGGAATGGCCGGATTGGCCCGTTCCACGCCCCATTCACGCCGAAACGCAGGGGATACAAACCCATTCGACAAAATACAACATTCAAGGGCCAAAACGCCCACATGCACGCACAAAAACGCAAGATTCGGGCGATTTTACCAAATCAACCCTAAGTGGGTCACCGAGGTTCCCGGACTTCTACCGGCCTCGAATGAACACCAAATCGCACGAAAACTACGTGGATGGGATTCTAACATCCCTGCGGTCATTTAGAAACTAACTGAACCGCAAACGGTCACCGTTTACCGGCCGACCCTAAAAACCACGAAAATCACGGTTTAGGCAAAACAAGCCCAAACACGCTCGTTTCCTAGCCGAACGCCGTGCAATGGCAGGGAAAACGAAGATGAAGAAGCAAGGATCCGTCACCCTACCTCCACCGAAGAAACCGCGCCCCGAAAGGACTAAACCACGCCGAAAACCACTCGCGAACCGATTTCACCGGCTTTGAATCCACCGTTCGGGATCGCGCCAGAATCGATCCGATCCTCGCCCTATCGCGCACCTCGACAGCTCCACGGCCTCGCCACCTCGCCCACGCACGCCTCCGTCTGCAGCCGGAGCCGGAAAGGGGAGAGAACGAGAGAGAACGGGAGAGAGAGGGACGGTCGCGCGAATGAGAAGGAGAGAGAGAAAGAGAAAAGAAAAAGGAAAAGAAATTAGGAAATTTTCCTAATTTTCGAAAATTCCGAAAATGCGCCGAAAATGCACAAATTCAGAAAAATACGCAAAAATAGTCGAAACGACCGGTTCGACGAGTACATCGTCGTTGCAGCATCCACGAGTTCGAGAATTGACAAACAAACTCACCGTAGGGTTCCGTAACTAGTACGTGAGAAAAACCCACACGGCTCGTCAAACTCAACTCGGAAGCCACCAAAGCGAACCGAAACTCAACGAAACCAATCCGAAACAGACCCGAAAGATCCATTAAAGATCCTACGAGACCTGCAAAGGATTCGACAAAGATCCGACAAGAAACCGGGTCATTACATCCTCCCCTCCTTTAAGAAATTTCGCCCTCGAAATTAAGGACTAGCAAAGGAGAAGCAAGGGAGAGCAACCCAACAATACAAGACTCGGAAAACACAGCTCAGAGGGACACCGTCAGGTCACAACTACAGGTACACACTCTAGCTTCCAAGACAGCAAGTCCACAGCACGAGCATGACACCAAAGTGAACACAACTGACACCTCCGAAGCAAGGGCAACGTCGTTTACGTCTCATAGGGCAAGAGACACGACAGCCACAACAATCGAGAACCAACACCGAAAAACACAATAACAACACGGCAAGCAGCAGCTCACACAAGGAGACACAGTCCTCCCAGCTGACAGCTCGACCACATCATCGGCTCTAGTGCCAAAGGCAACAGGGAACACCTGGCACACAGGACACCAACGACGACAACACCATTGGACCACAGACACCATCAAGTCAATCCTCACTCAGATATCACATCTGATAGAGTCGCAAGCTAACTCCAAGGAAAAAGAGTACAGCAAAGCTAACTGACAAGATAATGGTCCAAAGGCAAGGACACAAAATCATAGAGAAACAGCACTTACAAAAACAATCACAATGGCAACACCTGCAGAATTCCGGCTCCGCACAACATACAGGGCCAAGGAACACATCTGCAAGCAGGGTCACATTAAGGCACAAGAACAGCTGAGCACACGACCACTAAAGTCAGGTCACGCATCAAACTGCTCACCAAGAGAAGACCCACAACAACGAGAAACGACAACAATCTCGGGGAACGCAACTCAAGGACTAGCAACACGCCTCAAGAGCACAACACCCCAGAAAGAAAAATGCAGAGAAAAAGGGTACTCAATCAGCAAGGAATGCCGACAAATTCCCCAACACTCGCACAAGCCCATGCCAACACCGAAAAACCAAAAACAATGGCACGGCAACCGACAAAGTCAAGGCACAAAAAGCCAAGACGAAGCCACATCGAGAAGGAAAGGACTTCTCGACAAACGGGTAGCCAACCCACACACTTCAGCTGCACCCTCAACAATGCGCACAGGCAACAAAACAACATCGAAAATCGCATCTCAGCACACACCAGCGTCATCGCAATCAACAAGATCGCAATTCACACGCCACGCGCACCGATCCAACGAATAACCGAACTCAAGGAGCCTAAGTGCAACAAGAGAAGAGCACCAGCTTCAGCACAAAGCACAAGGAAAGCATCAATCTCAGCTTACCTTCACGTCCTAAAACAACAAATGAGCCTTCACAACGCATCGGCCGTTAGACACAGCACGACAACTACGGTGCACAACAGCTCTTAACACCATTACGGAGTCCAAAGCCAAGCAACCGTACAACAAGGAGCAGATCAGGCTCAACACAAAGCTGTCTACGCTTAAGCAGACACAGGACAAGGCAGCACTAAGACAACAATTCCAAGGCTAACCTCGAAAAAACTTCACCAAGAAGGGACGAGAAGCAACAAGCTCTACAACAACAGCTCACCAGGAAGGGAAAATCCTAGGTTCGCTCGAGCAACTTCTCAATCGAGGCAACACGACAACCGAAACAACGAAAACAACAATGCATCAGAAGCTAAGCAGACTCAAGCCGGGATAACCAAAGCAACGTAAGAACGTGCATGGCCATCACACCAATGCTAAAAAGTCATAAGCTACCTGAGCAAAATACAGAAAACAGTTCGAACAATGCACAGCAGGTTCATGCCAACCGACAAACACTGCCAAGTGCAACACGATCGAGACCAACTTCAAAACCGAACGAAGCACGTCGTCACATCCAGACGAGAGCAAAAACCATCTCGTACAGTGCCAACCAAGCACGTACAAGACCATACGCGAGAAGCACTGCGATAAACCATCGCAACACCTACGCCAGCAAGAGACTGTACTGGGCCTAAGGACTCTGGAAACTGTATATCTCGGATTCCCATGTACTTCACACAACAACGCTCTGATAGCTCAGAAAAGAAAAACTCCGAACATCTCAGAACACTGCTCTGATACCAGCTGTAACGACCCAGAGTTCAGGATACCGATATACCGATAACAAGAACTGGGGAGGCCACCCAAGAGGCTGATGAGGCCCCTGAAGGGTTAGGAGGGCATGTGTAGAGTACATTGAAGCCACAGAGATATAACAGTAAGCAAGTAAATTTCATTAGATTGGATTGCTAAAGTAGCAGAAATAAAATTACAGCTTCATTAATAAATTTTTAACAATTAAACACAGAGTCCAGCCCAAAGGAAAGACAACAAGTCTAGCACAGTACAGTCTGACAGAAAGAAACGTACACAGAAGTCGGGAGAAGCCCGACGCAGGTACAGCTGGCAGCTACAACAGCAAGCGAGCACTCCGCCAGGAACAGCAGAGGCAGACGTCGAAACCCACCTGAAAAGCAGCAGGGGTGAGTCTCAACAGAAACTCAGTAGGGGTCACGCGGATCCCCACTGGAAAACGCACAAAGCAAAAGCAACGGAAGCAGCAACAAACGCAGCAAGAACAGCAACGTAGCAAAGCAGGAAAGCTACACTACAAAGCTGTAAAGGAACAGACGGGAAGTAGGAGTAGGGAACACGCAGGAGAGGGTGAGAACCCGCACCAAACAAGCGGCTACCGAACTAACCTCGGCATCCCAAACTACTCCAAACAAAAAGGCAACAGGTGGATGACCCTAAACTCACACAGAAGGGTACATCGGCCTGTCAACCAGCCCAAACAAAGGCGAAGGCGAACGCCGACACCGGGAAACAGACAAAACACGACAGAGAACGTCGTGCACAAAGCCCCACGCACGATCAGAACATCGTGCAGACGACAGAACACTGACCTCGAGCACAGCCACGAACGGGCAACTCGCAAAGGTCACAACGCGCAAGAAAACGCGAAGAGCTACGCGTCACGTGACGGAAGCACCTCCTTAAAAAGCCAGCTGCGTCCACTGACGTCTCATGCTGCACCTCAAGTGTCTCACCTACAGTACTGCTGTAACAACAGCAGAGATGTAGACACCAGCTGAACCAAACAGTAACAGCAAACAAGTAACTAGTCAGGGTCACGCCCGTCGACGTAAGTCCTCAGTCCCTGACCACGTGTGCACACACTGGCTATAGTCTAAGCCAGGTCCTCTAGCTAGTATTCTCCCTCGGCAGGACGCCACCGTTGACTAGGAGCCCGCGGAACTAACTAAAAACCGCTCACCGGGAAAACCCCTCCGCCATCCGCTAGCGGGTCGGCACCTCTAGGCCTTAGGTCACACAAGTGGAGGCTTCACACGACACAGAAGCTCAAAACACAAGTGCCGAAGTACAGACAGGCAACCACGCCCATCTACTCGTACTTCTAAGCACCAAATGGCAGCATCACCACCGCCGACAACTCAGGACAAGCAACTAGACCTCCTATGTAACGATCCTGAGTTGAACGACTCAAAGGCAAGATCGTCACAAACAGCGGGACAAGCCGCCAATCGGTCTAATCCTAGGCCAGAAAAACCACGCTCCGCAGAAAACAACACACGGAGACCTGAGGGAAGCACCAAGAACCCTCAGCACAGCTGGACATGCAAACCGAGGTAGAACAACACCTCGAAACATCCAGAAGCAGCGTCTTGGATAGGACAGAACCGCCAAGACACGCACAGACAAGGTCACACGTCAACCACTGGGTCACACCGGGTTGACCGAAACCCAAACAACAAAAGCATACAAGAGTAGGATCAAGGATCCTACCACAAGTAAGAAGACTCCTGGCTACCTCACAACGTAGTCTTAACCCTCATAGGACGTCAGGAGACATCCACGGGACAACGGGCAGACCACAAGGACAAGCCAAGACACACAGAATCATCGGGCAGAAAACCAAGGCACAAGGGAAGCAACGCACAGGCCCTAGACCGTTATTAGCAAGTGACGGTCTAGCTCAGGGGCGTTATTTCCCAAACGACGGACGGACACAGGCCGTCGCTCACACCACCCTAACAACCTACAAAGCACACAAAAGCCAAGTAACGCACGGGACCAGGGGCGTTACAAGCAAACGGCGCACAGGGGCTCCACCGTTACTCCCAACGGCATAGCCACCCAAACCCAAAACGAAGCAACGCGCTAAGCCAGGCGCGTCACTCACGAAACAGCGCGGCAGGGGAGGGCCGTCAGAACCAAACGACGCACGGGGGCCTATCCGTTACTCACAACGGCATAGCCACCCTCAACCCAACACCACAGCAAACGACGGACAGGGGTGAGCGCGTTACTCTCTAACGACGCACAGGGGCTCCACCGTCGCTTCCAACGGGACAGCCACCCAACCTCGTCCACGCAGAATATAACGGCCAGGGGCAGGCACGTTATACTCAAAACAACGGATGGGAACACATCCGTCGGAGGAACCGCCTCAACAGGTCAAAGTCAGTCAACGGAAAGTAACGGCCAGGGCAAGGCGCGTTATTTCCATCTAACGCGCTGGGTCAAGCGCGTTAGATCAGCTGACTTAACCCCAAGGAAAAACGATGAAAGCAAAGTAACGGCCAGGCACCGGCGCGTTACACGGGAACGACGCTCCAAGCTAGGGCCGTCGCTTACCCAGAAGCAAAAGGGCTAATAAACCCTCAAACCAAATAACGGTCCATCGTAGGGCCGTCAAAAGCAAGTGACGGTCGCTGGCTAGACCGCTACTTCGGTTACGGCGGGAAAACATAGGAATGGCCGGATTGGCCCGTTCCACGCCCCATTCACGCCGAAACGCAGGGGATACAAACCCATTCGACAAAATACAACATTCAAGGGCCAAAACGCCCACATGCACGCACAAAAACGCAAGATTCGGGCGATTTTACCAAATCAACCCTAAGTGGGTCACCGAGGTTCCCGGACTTCTACCGGCCTCGAATGAACACCAAATCGCACGAAAACTACGTGGATGGGATTCTAACATCCCTGCGGTCATTTAGAAACTAACTGAACCGCAAACGGTCACCGTTTACCGGCCGACCCTAAAAACCACGAAAATCACGGTTTAGGCAAAACAAGCCCAAACACGCTCGTTTCCTAGCCGAACGCCGTGCAATGGCAGGGAAAACGAAGATGAAGAAGCAAGGATCCGTCACCCTACCTCCACCGAAGAAACCGCGCCCCGAAAGGACTAAACCACGCCGAAAACCACTCGCGAACCGATTTCACCGGCTTTGAATCCACCGTTCGGGATCGCGCCAGAATCGATCCGATCCTCGCCCTATCGCGCACCTCGACAGCTCCACGGCCTCGCCACCTCGCCCACGCACGCCTCCGTCTGCAGCCGGAGCCGGAAAGGGGAGAGAACGAGAGAGAACGGGAGAGAGAGGGACGGTCGCGCGAATGAGAAGGAGAGAGAGAAAGAGAAAAGAAAAAGGAAAAGAAATTAGGAAATTTTCCTAATTTCTGAAAATTCCGAAAATGCGCCGAAAATGCACAAATTCAGAAAAATACGCAAAAATAGTCGAAACGACCGGCTCGACGAGTACATCGTCGCTGCAGCATCCACGAGTTCGAGAATTGACAAACAAACTCACCGTAGGGTTCCGTAACTAGTACGTGAGAAAAACCCACACGGCTCGTCAAACTCAACTCGGAAGCCACCAAAGCGAACCGAAACTCAACGAAACCAATCCGAAACAGACCCGAAAGATCCATTAAAGATCCTACGAGACCTGCAAAGGATTCGACAAAGATCCGACAAGAAACCGGGTCATTACACTGGTCAACCCGATGTGATCCAATGGTCGACATGCGACCTTGCCTGTGTCTCGATGGAATTGTCCAGCTCGAGACGTGGTTCTGGACACCTAGAGGTACGATTTGACTTCGGTTTGTGTGTCCAAGTGCCTTGAGGATGTCGAAGTTTCCCCCAAGTCTCTGTATGTCCTGTTTGTTTCGCGTCGGTCGTCTACGTAAGTTAGGGCGGTGTTTCTAGTGGTCCTATCCTGGACTGCTAGTGTTGGTTTGCATGTCTGGTGGTTCTCTGGAGCGGTCGGTTCGGGTGAATTGTGTGCGGTCTATTCCTTGACTGCTATAGTTTCTCCGAGCGACTTAATCTAGGACCACCAGTGTCTTTGCCTCTGGTCGCGTGGCGAATCCTCCTTGACTGCTTGGTTGACCTAGCGGCCGAGTGATGGATAGCCTATGCCCAGAGAGTGGTTTACTGGTGGATTGGTTTCCGGTATCTTGGCTTGACCTTGGGGTTCACCATTGTCACGCGGACATCACTCGATGTCTTATGAGGGCTGTAACCGTGTTCCGAGGTGGCCAAGAGGGTTTGTGCTTGCGTGTCTTTGTTGGGTTCCGGTCAACCCGGGGTGACCCAATGGTTGACAGGTGACCTTGTGTGTGTGTCTCGGCAGTTCTGTCCAGTCTGAGATTTTGGTTCTGGATGTCTCGAGGTGTCATCTTACCTCGATCCGTGTGTCCAGGCGTGCTGAGGATCCTCGGTGTTCCCTCAGGTCTCCGTGAGTCATTTTCTGCGGAGCGTCGTTTCCCGTGGCTTAGGATTAGACCGATTGGCGGCTTGTTCCGCTGTCAGTGACGATCTTGCGTTTGAGTCGTCCGACTCAAGGATCGTTACGTTGTAGGTCTAGTTGCCTAGTCCTGAGTCTGTTGGCAGTAGTCGTACTGCCAGTGGTGCCTAGTAGTACGTGCGACAGTGCGTTCTAGCTTGTCTGTACTCTAGCACTTGTGTTTTTGAGTCTGGTGTCTTGTGAACCTCCACTAGTCGTAGCCTGTCGATGCACGCGATCCAGTGTGTTGACCCACCTCGAAGTGGTGGAAAGGGCAGTTCCCGTAATACGGTTTGTAAGCTAGTTCCGTGGGCTCCCGGCCAGTGGTAGCGTCCTACCGAGGGAGAAAAGTAGCTATAGGGGCCTGGCTTAGGCAAGAGCCAGTGTGTGCACACGTGGTCAGGGGCTGAGGACTTACATAGACGGGCGTGACCCTGACTAGTCACTTGTTACTGTAGTTCCTGTTTGGTTCAGCGCGTGTCTGCGACTCTGCCGTGTCTTTAGCGGTACCGTAGGCGAGACACTCGTGGCGTAATGTAAGACGTCAGTGGACGCAGCTAGCTGTTCTTCTGATGAGGAGGTGCTTCCGTCACGTGATACGTGACTCTTCGCGTTTCTTGTGCGTCGTGACCTTTCTGAGTTAGCCCTCTCGTGGCCCTACTCGATGTCAGTGTTGTGTTGCGTGCACGACGTTCTAGTCGTGTGTGTCGTCGAGTCTGTCTGTCGTCTGTCTAGATCTTTTCTAGACTTTTGTCTATCCTTGCTGGTCTTCATCTTAGGCCTGGCGTCGTGTCGGCAGATCGGTAACTCCTGACTTTGTCAGATCATAGTCGCCCTTCTGTCGCTGCTTGGAGTAGCTTAGGGAGCCGAGTTCCTCTCGGTGGCCGTGTTCCGAGTTTTACGGCCTCGCTTTTCCCTTTTCTTTTAGCTTCCCTTGCTCTTAGCCTGTTCCCTACTCTTGCTGTTCTCGTTCTTTTTACAGCTTTGTAGTGTAGCTTTTCCTACTTTGCTACTACTGTTGCTTTCTGTTCCGTGTAATGCACGCTTTTCAGTGGGGATCTGCGCGACTCCTACTGAGTCTCTGTTTGGAGACTCACCCCTGCTTTTCAGGTGGGTGGCGTCATCTCTGTTCGTGGTTCCTGGTGTGGCGTGTTTGTAGCTACCAGCGGTACTTGCGTCGGGTTTTCCCTGACCTCAGTGTACGTTCGTTTCATGTGGCCTGTACTTGTCTTTAATTTCTTGGGCTGGACTCTGGTATAATTGTTAAATTGAAATTGTTAATTAAAAAGTAATTTTATTTCTGCTACTTTAACAAATCGATCTAATGAAATCTAATTGCTTACTGTACTATCTCTGTAGATTCAATGTACTACACGACAATCCTTTTATCCCTTCGGAGCTTTACCGCTCTTGGGAGGCCTCGCGGGTTCCAAGTGGTATCAAGTGTATTCGATAGTCCTATCGGGTATATCTGGTATCCGGGTCGTCACATATGGTTTGTAAGCTAGTTTCCGTGGGCCCCTGCTTTACGATAGCGTCCTGCTGGGGGGGGGGGGGAGAACTAGCCAGACGCCTGGCTCTAGGCAAGAGTCGGTGTGTGCAAACGTGGTCAGGGGTGTTTTGGACGAACGCCGACGGGCGTGACCCTGACTAGTCACTCGTTACTGTAGTTCCTGGTTCCGTTCAGTGAGTATCGTAGTCTCTGTTGTTCTCGGCGTCCGTAGCGAGATACTTGTGGCGCAGTGTAAGACGTCAGTGGACGCATCTGACTGTTCTTCTAGTGAGGAGGTGCTTCCGTCACGTGACACGTGACTCTCGCATTTCTCGTGCGTCGTGACCTTTCCGCTTTAGTCTGTTCTTGACTTTACCCGAGGTCAGCTCTGTGTAGCGTGCACGGCAATCCAGTCGTGTATGCTTCAGTGTTCCTTGTTTGTCTAGGTCCCTTCTAAGCCTTTTTCCTATTTCCGTAGGCCTTAGCTTTGAGGCTGGTGTCTTGTCGACGGATTGGTAACTCTTGATTTTGTCAGATCAGGGTCCGCCTTTCTGTCGATGTTTGGAGTAGTTTAGGGAGCCGAGGTTGTTCGGCAGGCGTGTTCTGTTCGGCACGGCTTTTCCCTTTTCTTTTAGCTGTTCTACTCCTACTCTTTCAGTTTTCTTTTACAGCTTTCTAGTTGTAGTTTAGCTTTCCATGCTTTACTTCTACTGCTGTTTTGGTTGTTGTTCTGTGTTATTGCGTTATTTTTCAGTTGGGATCTGCGTGACCCCTACTGAGCCAATGACATGAGGCTCACCCCTACTTTTCAGTGTGGTCGTCTCTACTTCCTTGCGGTTCCTGGTGTGACGTGCTCGTAGTTGCCAGCGGTACCTGTGTTGGGCTTCCCCCGACCTCAGTGTACGTTTTTCCTTCTGTTGGACTGTACTCATCTTTCCTTTGGACTGGACTCTGGTATAATTGTTAATCTAAACTGTTAATTAAAAAGTAATTTTATTTCTGCTACTTTAGCAAACTTGATTAATGAAATTTAATTACTTACTGTTATATCTGCGACTTCAATGTACTACACGACAATCTTTTTTATCCCTTCGAAGCTTTACAGCTCTTGGGAGGCTTCTTTACTTATTTAACTTAAATATTTCTTTACTTAATTACTTAAATACTTCTTTACTTAAATATTTAAATACTTAAATACTTATTTACTTAAATATTTAAATACTTAAATACTTAACTATTTAAATACTTATATACTTATTTACTTAAATACTTATTTATTTATTTACTTAAATACTTATTTATTTATATACATATTTCCTTAAATACTAATTTACTTATTTACTCAAATACTTATTTACTTAAATATTTATTTACTTAAATACTTATTTACTTAAGTACTTAAATACTTATTAACTGAAAAACTTATTTACTTAAATACTTAAATATTTAAATATTTAAATACTTATTTACTTAAATACTTAAATATTTAAATACTTATTTACTTATTTACTTAAATACTTATTTACTTATTTACTTAAATACTTATTTACTTAAATAATAAAATACTTATTTACTTATTTACTTAAATACTTATTTACTTATTTACTTATTTACTCAAAAATCTATTTACTTAAATACTTATTTACTTATTTAATTATTTACTTATTTACTTATTTACTTATTTACTTATTCACTTAAATACTTATTTACTTATTTACTTATTTACTTATTTACTTAATTACTTATTTATTTATTTACTTAAATACTTATTTACTTAAATACAGAAATACTTATTTGCTTAAATACTTAAATACTTATTTACTTAAATACTTATTTACTTATTTACTTAAATACTTATTTACTTAAATACTTATTTACTTATTTCCTTAAATACTTATTTACTTAAATACGTATTTACTTAAATACTTGTTTACTTAAATACTTATTTACTTAAATACTAATTTACTTAAATACTTATTAACTTAAATACTTACATACTTTAATATTTAAATAATTAAATATGTAAATACTTAAATATTTAAATACGTATTTAATATTTTACTAAAATATTTATTTACTTAAATACTTAAATACGTATTTACTTATTTACTTAAATACTTATTTACTTATTTACTTAAATACTTATTTACTTATTCACTTAAATATGTAAATACTTAAATATTTAAATACGTATTTACTTATTTACTAAAATACTTATTTAATTATTTAGTTATTTACTTAAATACTTATTTACTTAAATGATTATTTACTTATTACTTAAATACTTATTTACTTAAATACTTAAATTCTTAAATACTTATTTACTTAAATATTATTTACTTACATACATATTTACTTATTTACTTAAATAATTAAATACTTATTTACTTATTTACCTAAATACTTATTTACTTATTTACTTATTTGCTAATTTACTTAAATACTTATTTACTTAAAAATCTATTTACTTAAATACTTATTTAGTTAAATACTTATTTACTTAATTAATTATTTACTTATTTACTTATTTACTTATTTACTTATTTAATTATTTACTTATTTACTTAAATACTTATTTACTTATTTACTTAAATACTTATTTATTTACTTACTTAAATACAGAATATTTATTTACTTACATACATATTTACTTATTTACTTAAATAGTTATTTTCTTATTTACTTAAATACTTATTTACTTAAATAATTAAATACTTATTTACTTATTTACCTAAATACTTATTTACTTATTTACTTATTTACTAATTTACTTAAATACTTATTTACTTAAAAATCTATTTACTTAAACACTTATTTAGTTAAATACTTATTTACTTATTTAATTATTTACTTATTTACTTAAATACTTATTTACTTATTTACTTATTTACTTAAATACTTATTTACTTATTTACTTAAATACTTATTTATTTATTTACTTAAATACAGAAATACTTATTTGCTTAAATACTTATTTACTTATTTACTTAAATACTTGTTTACTTAAATACTTATTTACTTAAACACTTATTTACTTAAATACTTATTTACTTACATACTTATTTACTTAAATACTTATTTACCTAAATACTTATTTACTTAAATACTTATTTACTTAAATACTTATTTACTTAAATAGTTAAATACTTTAATATTTAAATAATTAAATATATAAATACTTAAATATTTTAAATACGTGTTTACTTATTTACTAAAATATTTATTTAATTATTTACTTATTTACTTAAATACTTAAATACGTATTTACTTATTTACTTAAATACTTATTTACTTATTTACTTAAATACTTATTTACTTATTTACTTAAATACTTATTTACTTAAATATGTAAATACTTAAATATTTAAATACTTATTTACTTATTTACTTATTTACTAAAATACTTATTTAATTATTTGCTTATTTACTTAAATACTTATTTACTTAAATGATTATTTACTTATTTACTTAAATACTTATTTACTTAAATACTTAATTCTTAAATACTTAAGATACTTATTTACTTTAATACTTATTTACTTAAATATTTATTTACTTAAATACATATTTACTTATTTACTTAAATACTTATTTACTTATTTACTTAAATACTTATTTACTTATTTACTTAAATACTTAAATACTTATTTATTTAAATACTTATTTACTTAAATGCTTATTTACTTATTTACTTATTTACTAATTTACTTATTTACTCAAATACTTATTTACTTATTTACTTATTTAATTATTTACTTATTTACTTATTTACTTATTTACTTAAATACTTATTTACTTAAATACTTATTTACTTAAATACTTATTTACTTAAATATTTATTTACTTAAATACTTAAATACTTAAATATTTAAATACTTATATACTTATATACTTAAATAGTTTAATACTTATTTTCTTATTTTCTTATTTTCTTATTTTCTTATTTACTTATTTACTTAAATACTTATTTATTTATTTACTTAAATACGTATTTACTTACATACTTATTTACCTATTTACTTAAATACTTATTTACTTAAATACTAAAATACTTATATACTTATATACTTAAATGCTTATTTACTTATATACTTATTTACTTAAATACTTAAATACTTATTTACTTAAATACTTATTTACTTATGTACTAATTTACTTATTTACATAAATACTTATTTACTTATTTACTTAAATACTTATTTACTTATTTATTTGTTTGTGCCTTGCCGTTGTGATGTGCCAGAGTGGAGTGGAGTGGAGCTAGGCCGGGTTGGTTGCTTCAATTTTTTTGAAGGGTGACACCACACACACAATGATGCATTAATTGGAAATGATAATCTTGTGTGGGAGCTGTAACCCACTGAAGTATTTATTTTTCTCAATTGCGTAGCATCCGAAGATTTCACAACAAAAAACACAATGATGCATTAATTGGAAAAGATAATCTTTTGTGGGACCTGTAATTCACTGAAGTATTTCTTTTTCTCAATTGCGTAGCATCCGAAGATTTCACAAAGTGCTCAAGACGACTCAACTCTCCATCAAACATTGAGAGTAGCTATTGCAATGAAAAGATTTACAACACAAGACATTATATTACAGACTATTCACTGTACACTAACATGATGCCAACAAGGAGAGAAATTCAACAGAATAAGAAGAATAAAGAATCAAAAAAATAAAAGAATAAGAACTACAATATAAAATCCAAGTATCCTTTGACTACTCTTGGATTCAACCTAATTTATTTTTCTTTGATTTGTGTTGAGAACATCTTCATCTTCCATTCCATCCTTAGCATATCACAAACTTTAGAAGTTCCCCATGTTGTGTTAGAAATGATGTCCTCCTCGTGTGGTAATTACTCTCCATTAACAATATTCGCTGTTTCTCAAAATTATTAAGAACAAGAAGATGGCGCAGAGTCTTCCTCAAAAGTTGTTGTAGTCTTGGGGTGGGTGTAGGGAGCAGAGTCCCCTCCCCTATTGCTATACTTCTTGAAGACACGATCCTTATTTTGTTTCCACCATTCTTCTGCCTGCTGCTCTGCAAACCTTCTTTTGCTGCATCAAACCAAAGGGGGAAAAATAATAATAACATGCTATTAATACCAAGATGTATTATGTCGTAATTATAGAGGACACAGACAATCATGTTAGTTAATACTAAGGGGAACACATATCTGAAATGTGCATAGAAAAATGTTGACAAACTGAGCATCACCAACTAGCAATTCGAGCCCATCTAGCCTTGTAAAAGATCACATAGAAAGCAAAAGAATGAGATTTATAATAAATAACAATCAAAACAGCATGGGGATAGGTTGACTTTTCCAGAAAATAATCGAAGCCCAAAGCCAATAATACCATGCTAAAATTTAGCTGATGACAAATATGTTTGACCCCACATTGATCGATGCAATAAAAGGAGGTTTTACATATCAACATCTGTTTGGCCACTTGTGCCCTTAATGTTGTTTATTAGTTGGTCATGCTACAACCTCCAAATCTAGAGCTTAGCAAATTATCATGCATGTGCAATGCAAATAGTTGTGAAGTCTTCCTTTCTTCCCTCATATCTTGAGCCATTGTTACGTCCACTGGGAGCCAATGACACTACAGACTCCAATGCAATTGCCAAGTTAATTGTTGCCTAACCTCTAATGATTTCTTCGATAGTACCCTTTTGCCTTCCTTGGAATGTGGTCCATGCACTTAAGAGAGGATAAAGAAAATCATCCTCCAGTGAAAGTGATAGAAATCACAAGCCAGCCCACACATCCAAGCTCCTCCAATTCCTGCAGCATGAAATCATACACAATACAACAATGAAAGGACACAACGACTAGGGAATGCAACCCCTTCATTGTCATATGCCTCTCCTACGAACTCATCTGCCACCTCACTACATCTGGTCTATGCAAACAAATGGTTATTTACCTTGCATCTACCAAGTAACAAATCTCATCACCATCTTCCTAGTGCATGAGCCCTTGTTTTCATCCTATTGTCCCTTATGGAAGTTCACCCTTCGAAGGGGAGTCACTTAACTAATGAAAGACAAAATCATCTTATTTCAAAATTGTAATACCCTGGATCTTTCGGATCCCTTTTCGGAGTGCTTTCGGATCGCTTTTGTGGGTCTTGAGTTGAGTTTTACGATCCGCGTGGGTTTTTCTCTCGTACAAGTTACGAAACCATGTGGTGAGTTTATTCTTCAGTTCATCGACTCGAGGACGCTACAGTTGCATTGTGCTCTTTCCGAAGATCGTTTCGGCTATTTTTACATATTTTTCTGAATTAGTGTATTTTCAGGCACAAAAATCAAAATTTGGGAAAATTAAGAAAATTCTAAATTTTCTTCTATTTCTTTCCTTTTCCTCTCTCCTCCCTCTCATTTCTCACGTTCCACTCTCTCTCTCTCGTTTCTCTCTCCTCTCAGGTCCTCTCGACGCGAGGCGCGCGACCGTGGCGAGCTGGCTGAGGCGGGGACGCGATGGAGTGAACCTGGAGCGTGATGGAGTGGCGGATTGAGCGTGGCGCAGCGCGGCGCGATCCCTCGGTGGATTCAAAGCCGACACGATTCGTTGGTTTGACGGTTTTCGGCGCGGTTTAGTAGCTTCGGTACACGGAATCTTCGGTGGAGGTAGGGAGACGGACGTTCTACTTCTCCTCTGCGTTCCCTCGCAATTTCACGTCAAACGGTGTGCGTACGAGTGGGTTTCGTTCAATTTCGGGAAAAGCATGCTCGGGGGGTGTGCGTCGGGTTCGCTGGAAAACGGCGACAATTTTCGACTAGATTAGTTTCATTGTGACCCCTAGCATGTTAGCATTCCAGATCTGCTATTTTTATCGCGATTAGTCGTCATTTGGGGCCGGTACGAGCCCGGGAACCCCGGTGACCCAATTAGGGTCGATTTGATGGAATCGCCCGTTTCTTGTGATTGAGCTGTTGCATGTGTCCCTTCCAGGCTGTGGAAGGTGTTTTTCATCGATTAGGACTGTTTCTCCGTCGTTTAGACACGATTGGGGCGTGGAATGGCCGAGATCGGCCATTTCCCCAGTTTTCCCGCCGTAATGTGCTGGCGGTCGTTTCAGAGACCGCTACTGGTCTCTGGCGGCCCCTCGATAGACCGCCACACTCCATAGTGTGTCGGATTAGTTGTAGGTCGGTTTAGGTTGGCGGCCCAACCTTTGACCGCCTCTTGCCTCTGGCGGCCCTATAGTGGTGCGCCAAGCTCAACGATTCCTCGATTCTAGCGTAAGTCGGTTCAGCTTGGCGGTCTTACGATAGACCGCTACGCTTGCTGTAGAGGCCCTAGTCTCGACCGCTATGGTTCGTTTAACCATAGTCAAACGCTTAAGTCGGTTAGGGCAGTGTCTCTAGCGGGCTATAAGTAGACCGCTAGTGTCTGTGTGACGGTTCAATGTTCGACCGTCAGGTGGTTTGACTAGATAGGTCGGTTCAGGGTTGACTGAGCTTAGCGGCCTTATCTTTGACCGCTACAATCCCCTAGCAGCCCAATCTAGGACCGCCAGAGTATGGTACTCTTCGGGTGTACCGGCCCTTTCCTAGACCGCTTCTTCTAGGTAGCGGACTAGAGGTGGACCGCCATGTAGGGTGTTGCTTTCCGTGGTTTTGATTCCTAATTGTCATGGCTTGAACTTGTGATTTGCCCGTTGTCCCGTGGGTGTCTCCTGACGTCCTATGAGGGCTATGACCATGTTTTAAGGTAGCCAGGAATGCCATTATATCGAGTAGTGTTCCGTGCTGCTTCAGTGTCATTGTCAAGTTCTGGTCAACCCGGTGAGATCCAGTGGTTGACAAGTAACCTTGTGCGTGTCTTGAGGGTTTTTTGGTGATCCCTCAGGTCTCCGTGAGTCGTTTTATACGGTTGTGTGGATCTGATGACCCAGTGTCATTTTCCTCGGCTTAGGATTAGGCTGATTGGCGGCTTGTCGTCGCCGTTGTGCGATGATCTTGACTCCGAGTCATGGGACTCAAGGATCGTTACGTTGGTAGATCTAGTTGCCATGTCTTGAGTCCGTTGGCAGTTGGTATACTACCTTTGTGCTTCGTAGTACGGGTGACATTGCGTGCTTAGCCTGTCTGTACTCCAGCACTCGTATTTCAGAGTCTTTGTGTATAGTGAGCCTCCACTAGTCGTAGCCCGATGACCTCAAGTGTCGGCCCACCTGGGAGTGGTGGTGAGGGCAATTCTCGATATACGGTGTAATGTCCCGGACTTGGCTGGATCCTTGGTAGGTCTTGTTGGATCTTTATTGGATCTTTCAGATCTATTTCGGTGAGTTTCGAGTCGCTTTTGTGGCTCCCGAGTTGAGTTTTACGATCCGTGTGGGTTTTTCTTCCGTATAATCTACAGAACCCTACGGTGAGTTTATTTTTCAGTTCATCGACTCGAGGATGCTACAGCGACGATGTACTCTCCGAGCCGGTCGTTTTGACAATTTTTACGTATTTTTCTGAGATAGGGCCAAAAATTGAATTTTCAGAAATTAGGAAAATTCCTAATTTCTTTTCCTTCCTCTCTCCTCCTCGTTTCACGCCGCCGCCTCTCTCTCTCCCGTTTCGCCGTCTCGGCTCCGACTGCAAACGGAGGACCAAGGGGCGAGTGCTGGGGACACTGTGGAGCTGGCTGGGTGCGCGACGGGGCGAGGATGGAGCGATTTCGGCGCGATCCCGAACGGTGGATTCAAAGCCGACGTTTGAGCTCACGGCGTGGTTTTCGGCGTAGTTTAGTCCCTTCGGGGCACGGTTTCTTCGGTGGAGATAGGGTGACGGATCTTCACTTCCTCCTGCACGTTTTCTCCGCCATTACACGTCGTTCGGCGCGGAAACGGTCGAGTTTGGGCGCGTTTAGCCTAAACCGTGATTTTCGGGTTTTGTAGGGTTCACCGGAAAACGGCAACCATTTTTAGATCAGTTACTATCAATGGACTCCCTGGGACGTCAGCGTTCCATAGTCACTGATTTCGTTTCGTTTGGTGGTCCCGTTTGACCGCTAAGGCTCCGGGAAGTCCAGAAACCCTTTTGGGTGATTTCGTTAGAATCCCCCGTTTCTTGCGATCCGTGCGTCGTTTTGACTCCGGACGGAGTCTATGTGATTGCTAGCGGGTCCAGGGTTGTATCCCCTTCGTCTCGGGACGAATGGGGCGTGGAATGGCCTCCGTTGGGCCGAACCCACGGTTTGCCCGCCGTGAGAGTTAAGCGGTCGGACTAGGTCCGTCTATCCCCATGGGCGGCCCTGTCTTGACCGTTCATCTGCTCGGCGCGCTCTGTTCGGCTTGGCGCACAGCGAGGGTCATGCGATCTATCGTGAGACCGTATAACTCAGGTGCGGCCAGGGTTGAACCGTTTTTCCCCTTCGGTTTGGACCGTTGTTGGGCTGTGTGGCTGGGGTCTGGCCGCCTGACCCTTCGTACGGCTAGGGGCTAGCCATACATCCCTGGTGCCGGTGGCTGTTGTGCGGCCCGAGGTGGACCGCACAAGCCTTTGTGCGGTGTTGTCTTAGCCGTCTGTTCCCCCGCGCAGCTAGGGGTGAGCCGCACGTGTGTTCCCGTTCGGACGTCTGTTCAACCCCTTTGTGTGGTCAGTTTCGGACCGTCCATCCTGTTGAGTGGTCCATTCTGAACCGCTCATCCCCGATGTTTTATCGGTTGGCCGTGATGGCTTCTCCCGGTGTCGTGTTAGAGTCATTGCTCTGGTCTGGTCGACCCGGTGTGATCCAATGGTCGACATGCGACCTTGCCTGTGTCTCGATAGAATTATCCAGCTCGAGACGTGGTTCTGGACACCTAGAGGTACGATTTGACCTCAGTTTGTGTGTCCAGGTGCCTTGAGGATGTCAGAGTTTCCCCCAAGTTTCCTTCTGTCCTGTTTGTTTCGCGTCGGTCGTCTACGTGAGTTAGGGCGGTGTTTCTAGTGGTCCTATCCTGGACTGCTAGTGTTGGTTTGCCTGTCTGGTGGTTCTCTGGAGCGGTCGGTTCGGGTGAATTATCTGCGGTTTATTCCTTGACTGCTATAGTTTCTCTGAGCGACTTAATCTAGGACAACCAGTGTCTTTGCCTCTGGTCGCGTGGCGAGTCCTCCTTGACTGCTTGGTTGACCTAGCGGCCGAGTGATGGATAGACTATGCCCAGAGAGTGGTTTACCGGTGGATTGGTTTCCGGTATCTTGGCTTGACCTTGGGGTTCACCATTGTCACGTAGACATCACCCGATGTCTTATGAGGGCTGTAACCATGTTCCGAGGTGGCCAAGAGGGTTTGTGCTTGCGTGTCTTTGTTGGGTTCCGGTCAACCCGGGGTGACCCAGTGGTTGACGGGTGACCTTGTGTGTGTGTCTCGACAGTTCTGTCCAGTCCGAGACCTTGGTTCTGGATGCCTCAAGGTGTCATCTTACCTCGGTCCGTGTGTCCAAGCATGCTGAGGATCCTCGGTGTTCCCTCAGGTCTCCGTGAGTCATTTTCTGCGGAACGTCGTTTCCCGTGGCTTAGGATTAGACCGATTGGCGGCTTGTTCAGCTGTCAGTGACGATCTTGCGTTTGAGTCGTCCGACTCAAGGATCGTTACGTTGTGGGTCTAGTTGCCTAGTCCTGAGTTTGTTGGCAGTAGTTGTACTGCCAGTGGTGCCTAGTAGTACGTGCGACAGTGCGTTCTAGCTTATCTGTACTCTAGCACTTGTGTTTCTGAGTCTGGTGTCTTGTGAACCTCCACTAGTCGTAGCCTGTCGACGCACGCGATCCAGTGTGTTGACCCACCTCGGAGTGGTGGAAAGGGCAGTTCCCGTAATACGGTTTGTAAGCTAGTTCCGTGGGCTCCCGGCCAGCGGTAGCGTCCTACCGAGGGAGAAAACTAGCTAGAGGGCCTGGCTTAGGCAAGAGCCAGTGTGTGCACACGTGGTCAGGGGCTGAGGACTTACGTCGACGGGCGTGACCCTGACTAGTCACTTGTTACTGTAGTTCCTGTTTGGTTCAGCACGTGTCTGCGACTCTGCCGTGTCTTCAGCGGTACCGTAGGCGAGACACTCGTGGCGCAGTGTAAGACGTCAGTGGACGCAGCTGGCTGTTCTTCTGATGAGGAGGTGCTTCCGTCACGTGATACGTGACTCTTCGTGTTTCTTGTGTGTCGTGACCTTTCTGAGTTAGCCCTCTCGTGGCCCTACTCGAGGTCAGTGTTGTGTTGCGTGCACGCGTTCTAGTCGTGTGTGTCGTCGAGTCTGTCTGTCGTCTGTCTAGATCTTTTCTAGACTTTTGTCTGTCCTTGCTGGTCTTCATCTTAGGCCTGGCGTCGTGTCGGCAGATCGGTAACTCCTGACTTTGTCAGATCAGAGTCGCCCTTCTGTCGCTGCTTGGAGTAGCTTAGGGAGCCGAGTTCCTCTCGGTGGCCGTGTTCCGAGTTTTACGGCCTCGCTTTTCCCTTTTCTTTTAGCTTCCCTTGCTCTTAGCATGTTCCCTACTCCTGCTGTTCATGTTCTTTTTACAGCTTTGTAGTGTAGCTTTTCCTGCTTTGCTACTACTATTACTTTCTGTTTCGTGTAATGCACGTTTTTCAGTGGGGATCCGCGTGACCCCTACTGAGTCTCTGTTTGGAGACTCACCCATGCTTTTCAGGTGGGTGGCGTCATCTCTGTTCGTGGTTCCTGGTGTGGCGCGTCTGTAGCTACCAGCGGTACCTACGTCGGGTTTTCCCCGACCTCAGTGTACGTTCTTTTCCTGTGGCCTGTACTTGTCTTTAATTTCTTGGGCTGGACTCTGGTATAATTGTTAAATTGAAATTGTTAATTAAAAAGTAATTTTATTTCTGCTACTTTAGCAAATCGATCTAATGAAATCTAATTGCTTACTGTACTATCTCTGTGGCTTCAATGTACTACACGACAATCCTTTTATCCCTTCGGAGCTTTACCGCTCTTGGGAGGCCTCGCGGGTTCCAAGTGGTATCAAGTGTATTCGATAGTCCTATCGGGTATATCTGGTATCCGGGATCCGGGTCGTCACAGCTGGTATCATAGCATTGTTGTGTGAAGTACATGGGAATCCGATATGTTGCAGTATCCAGAGTCCTTAAAGTCCAGTACAGGCAATTGCTGGCTTAGGTGTTGCGATGATTTGTCGCGTTGTTTTCCGAATGTGGTCTTGTGCGTGTTGTTCTGGCACTGCGCAAGGTGATTTTTGTTCTCGTCAAGATGTGCTGAGACGCTTCTTTCTATCGTGGTGTTTGTCTCGATCTTGACGTACGTGGCAGTGTACGCCGGAAGGCTTGAATCTGCAGTACGTGGTTCGAGGTTTTCTCCGTGTGTTGTTGAGGTTGCTGTTGACCTATGGCCTTGGTCTGATGACCGTACACGTTCTCACGTTGTTGTGGTCGTCCCGGCTTGAGTTTGTTCAGCTCCTGATGTGTCTCGCTTCTGTTGAAGTGCTCGATTAGATTCTGTGTTGGAGAAGTTACTCAGGCAAGCTAGGATTTTCCCTTCCTGGTGAGCTTTCATGGTTAAGCTTATTGCTTCTCGTCCCTTCTGGTGGAATCTTTTCGAGGTTTGCCTTGGAATTGCTATCTTAGTGATGCCTTTGACCTGTGTCTGCTTAAGCGTGGATAGCTTTGTTCTGAGCCTGATCTGCTCTTTGTTATATGGTTGCTTGGCTTTGGACTCCATCATGGTGTTAAGAGCTATCGCGTACCGTATTTGTCGTGCCGTGTCCAGCGGCCGATGTATTATGAAGGCTCATTTACCATTTTCAGGACGTGAAGGTAAGCTGAGATTAGCCTTTTCCTTGGGCCTTGTACTGAAGCTGGTACTCCTCTTCTTTGCACTTAGGCGACTTATGATCGGTTATTTGTCAGATCGATACTCTTGGCGTGTTACGTTGCGATTTTCAGAAGTTGCAATGGCGCCGAGTGTGTGCTGAGATGCGGGTACCGAGATATTCCCTGATGCCTGTGTGCGTTTTATGAGTTTGCAGCTGAAGCGTGTGGGCTGGTTACCCACGGGCTCAGGATCGTTGGTGGTGAGATTCTGACCAGCCGAGAGGTTTGTTGTTCTCGATGTGACTTTGTCTTGGCTTCATGTGCCTTGACGTTGTCGTTGCCGTGCCGTGCTGTTATTGGAAGCATTTCTGGTGTTGGCATTGGCATTTGTGAGCATTGGGGAATCTGTCGGCATTCCTTGCTGATTGAGTACCCTCTGCTCCGCATGTGTTTTCTTGGGTGTTGTGCTCTCAAGGCGCGTTCGTGGTCCTTGAGGTGCATTCCCCGAGATTGTCGTTTCTCGCTGTCGTGGGCCTTTTCTTGGTGAGCAGTCTGATGCGTGACCCGTCCCTTGTGGTCGTGTGTTCAACTGTTCTTGTGCCTTGATGTGACCCTACTTGCAGTTGTGTTCCATGGTCCTGTGTTCTATACGGAGCCGAAATCCTGCAAGTGCTGTTGTTATCATTTTATCGCTGTTTCTCTATGATTTTGTGTCTCTGCCATGGACCGTGACCTTGTCAGTTAGCTTGATGTACTCCCTTTCTCCCGTAGAGTTGGCATGCGACTCGATCAGAGGTAATATCTGAGTGAGGACTGACTTGATCGTGTTTGTGGTCCCGTGCTGTTGTCGTTGGCGCCTGTGTGCCAGGTGTTCTCTGTCACCTTTGGCACTAGAGCCGATGATGTGGTCGAGTTGTCAGCTGAGAGGACTGTGTCTCCTTGTGTAAGCTGCTGCTTGCCGTGCCGTCGTTGTGTTCCTCGGTATCGGTTGTCTGTTGTTGTGGCAGTCGTGTCTGCATTTCTGGTGAGACGTAAGCGACGTTGCCTTGTTTCGGAGGTATCAGACGTGTATTCATTTGGGTGTCGTGCTCGTGCTGTAGACTTGCTTGTCTTGAGCACTAGAGCGTGTACCTGTAATTGTGGTCTGATAATGTTCCTCTGAGCCGTGCTTCTCGAGATTTGTGTTGCCGTGTTCTCGGCATTGTTGTTGGCTGATGCGTAGTGTGCATAGCCATGTTGGGTTGTTCTTCCCTTGCTTCTCCATTGTTAGTCCTTAAATTTTGAGGGTGAAATTTCTTAAAGGAGGGGAGGATGTAATGTCCCGGATCTTTGCTGGATCCTTGATAGGTCTTGTTGGATCTTTATTGGATCTTTCGGATCTGTTTCGGTGAGTTTCGAGTCACTTTTGTGGCTCCCGAGTTGAGTTTTACGATCCGTGTGGGTTTTTCTCCCGTATAATCTACGGAACCCTACGGTGAGTTTATTTGTCAGTTCATCGACTCGAGGATGCTACAGCGACGATGTACTCTCCGAGCCAGTCGTTTTGACTATTTTTATGTATTTTTCTGAGATAGGGCCAAAAATCAAATTTTTGGAAATTAGAAAAATTCCTAATTTCTTTTCCTATTTCTTTTCCTTCCTCTCTCCTCCTTATCATTTCACGCCGCCGCCTCTCTCTCTCCCGTTTCTCTCCCGTTTCACCTTTTCGGCTCCGGCTGCAGACGGATGACCTAGGGGCGAGTGCTGGGGACACTGTGGAGTTGGCTAGGTGCGCGACGGGGCGAGGATGGAGCGATTTTGGCGCGATCCCGAACGGTGGATTCAAAGCCGGCGTTTGAGCTCGCGGCACGGTTTTCGGCGCGGTTTAGTCCCTTCGGGGCACGGTTTCTTCGGTGGAGGTAGGGTGACGGATCTTCACTTCCTCCTGCACGTTTTCCCCGCCATTGCACGTCGTTCGGCGCGGAAACGGTCGAGTTTGGGCACGTTTAGCCTAAACCGTGATTTTTAGGTTTTGTAGGGTTCGCCAGAAAACGTCAACCATTTTTAGATCAGTTACTGTCAATGGACTCCCTGGGACGTCAGCGTTCCATAGTCACTGATTTCGTTTCGTTTGGTGGTCCCATTTGACCGCTAGGGCTCCGGGAAGTCCGGAAACCCTTTTTGGGTGATTTCGTTAGAATCGCCCGTTTCTTGCGATCCGTGCGTCGTTTTGACTCCGGACGGAGTCTATGTGATTGCTAGCGGGTCCAGGGTTGTATCCCCTTCGTCTCGGGATGAATGGGGCGTGGAATGGCCTCCGTTGGGCCGAACCCACGGTTTGCCCGCCGTGAGAGTTAAGCGGTCGGACTAGGTCCGTCTATCCCCATGGGCGGCCCTGTCTTGACCGTTCATCTGCTCGGCGCGCTCTGTTCGGCTTGGCGCGCAACGAGGGTCATGCGGTCTATCGTGAGACCGTATAACTCAGGTGCGGCCAGGGCTGAACCGTTTTTCCCCTTCGGTTTGGACCGTTGTTGGGCTGTGCGGCTGGGGTCTGGCCGCCTGACCCTTCGTACGGCTAGGGGCTAGCCGTACATCCCTGGTGCCGGTGGCTGTTGTGCGGCCCGAGGTGGACCGCACAAGCCTTTGTGCGGTGTTGTCTTAGCCGTCTGTTCCCCCGCGCGGCTAGGGGTGAGCCGCACGTGTGTTCCCGTTCAGACGTCTGTTCAACCCCTTTGTGTGGTCAGTTTCGGACCGTCCATCCTGTTGAGTGGTCCATTCTGAACCGCTCATCCCCGATGTTTTATCGGTTGGCCGTGATGGCTTCTCCCGGTGTCGTGTTAGAGTCATTGCTCTGGTCTGGTCAACCCGATGTGATCCAATGGTCGACATGCGACCTTGCCTGTGTCTCGATGGAATTGTCCAGCTCGAGACGTGGTTCTGGACACCTAGAGGTACGATTTGACTTCGGTTTGTGTGTCCAAGTGCCTTGAGGATGTCGAAGTTTCCCCCAAGTCTCTGTATGTCCTGTTTGTTTCGCGTCGGTCGTCTACGTGAGTTAGGGCGGTGTTTCTAGTGGTCCTATCCTGGACTGCTAGTGTTGGTTTGCATGTCTGGTGGTTCTCTGGAGCGGTCGGTTCGGGTGAATTGTGTGCGGTCTATTCCTTGACTGCTATAGTTTCTCCGAGCGACTTAATCTCGGACCACCAGTGTCTTTGCCTCTGGTCGCGTGGCGAGTCCTCCTTGACTGCTTGGTTGACCTAGCGGCCGAGTGATGGATAGCCTATGCCCAGAGAGTGGTTTACTGGTGGATTGGTTTCTGGTATCTTGGCTTGACCTTGGGGTTCGCCCATTGTCACGTGGACATCACCCGATGTCCTATGAGGGCTGTAACCGTGTTCCGAGGTGGCCAAGAGGGTTTGTGCTTGCGTGTCTTTGTTGGGTTCCGGTCAACCCGGGGTGACCCAGTGGTTGACGGGTGACCTTGTGTGTGTGTCTCGGCAGTTCTATCCAGTCTGAGACTTTGGTTTTGGATGTCTCGAGGTGTCATCTTACCTCGATCCGTGTGTCCAGGCGTGCTGAGGATCCTCGGTGTTCCCTCAGGTCTCCGTGAGTCATTTTCTGCGAGCGTCGTTTCCCGTGGCTTAGGATTAGACCGATTGGCGGCTTGTTCCGCTGTCAGTGAAGATCTTTCCTTTGAGTCGTCCGACTCAAGGATCGTTACGTAGTAGGTCTAGTTGCCTAGTCCTGAGTCTGTTGGCAGTAGTCGTACTGCCAGTGGTGCCTAGTAGTACGTGCGACAGTGCGTTCTAGCTTGTCTGTACTCTAGCACTTGTGTTTCTGAGTCTGGTGTCTTGTGAACCTCCACTAGTCGTAGCCTGTCGACGCACGCGATCCAGTGTGTTGACCCACCTCGAGTGGTGGAAAGGGCAGTTCCCGTAATACGGTTTGTAAGCTAGTTCCGTGGGCTCCCGGCCAGCGGTAGCGTCCAACCGAGGGAGAAAACTAGCTAGAGGGCCTGGCTTAGGCAAGAGCCAGTGTGTGCACACGTGGTCAGGAGCTGAGGACTTACGTCGACGGGCGTGACCCTGACGAGTTACTTGTTGTTGTAGTTCCTGTTTGGTTCAGCGCGTGTCTGCGACTCTGCCGTGGCTTTGCGGTACCGTAGGCGAGACACTCGTGGCGCAGTGTAAGACGTCAATGGACGCAGCTGGCTGTTCTTCTGATGAGGAGGTGCTTCCGTCACGTGATACGTGACTCTTCGCGTTTCTTGTGCGTCGTGACCTTTCTGAGTTAGCCCTCTCGTGGCCCTACTCGATGTCAGTGTTGTGTTGCGTGCACGACGTTCTAGTCGTGTGTGTCGTCGAGTCTGTCTGTCGTCTGTCTAGATCTTTTCTAGACTTTTGTCTATCCTTGCTGGTCTTCGTCTTAGGCCTGGCGTCGTGTCAGCAGATCGGTAACTCCTGACTTTGTCAGATCAGAGTCGCCCTTCTGTCGCTGCTTGGAGTAGCTTAGGGAGCCGAGTTCCTCTCGGTGGCCGTGTTCCGAGTTTTATGGCCTCGCTTTTCCCTTTCTTTTAGCTTCCCTTGCTCTTAGCCTGTTCCCTACTCCTGCTGTTCTCGTTCTTTTTACAGCTTTGTAGTGTAGCTTTTCCTACTTTGCTACTACTGTTACTTTCTGTTCCGTGTAATGCACGCTTTTCAGTGGGGATCTGCGTGACCCCTACTGAGTCTCTGTTTGGAGACTCACCCCTACTTTTCAGGTGGGTGGCGTCATCTCTGTTCGTGGTTCCTGGTGTGGCGCGTTTGTAGCTACCAGCGGTACTTGCGTCGGGTTTTCCCCGACCTCAGTGTACGTTCGTTTCCTGTGGCCTGTACTTGTCTTTAATTTCTTGGGCTGGACTCTGGTATAATTGTTAAATTGAAATTGTTAATTAAAAAGTAATTTTATTTCTGCTACTTTAACAAATCGATCTAATGAAATCTAATTGCTTACTGTACTATCTCTGTAGCTTCAATGTATTACACGACAATCATTTTATCCCTTCGGAGCTTTACCGCTCTTGGGAGGCCTCGCGGGTTCCAAGTGGTATCAAGTGTATTCGATAGTCCTATCGGGTATATCTGGTATCCGGGTCGTCACATATGGTTTGTAAGCTAGTTTCAGTGGGCCCCTACTTTACGATAGCGTCCTGCTGGGGGGGGAACTAGCCAGACGCCTGGCTCTAGGCAAGAGTCGGTGTGTGCAAACGTGGTCAGGGGCGTTTTGGATGAACGCCGACGGGCGTGACCCTGACTAGTCACTCGTTACTGTAGTTCCTGGTTCCGTTCAGTGAGTATCTTAGTCTCCGTCGTTCTCGGCGTCCGTAGCGAGATACTTGTGGCGCAGTGTAAGACGTCAGTGGACGCATCTGACTGTTCTTCTAGTGAGGAGGTGCTTCCGTCACGTGACACGTGACTCTCGCATTTCTCGTGCATCGTGACCTTTCCGCTTTAGTCTGTTCTTGACTTTACCCGAGGTCAGCTCTGTGTAGCGTGCACGGCAATCCAGTCGTGTATGCTTCAGTGTTCCTTGTTTGTCTAGGTCCCTTCTAGGCCTTTTTCCTATTTCCGTAGGCCTTAGCTTTGAGGCTGGTGTCTTGTCGACGGATTGGTAACTCTTGATTTTGTCAGATCAGGGTCCGCCTTTCTGTCGATGTTTGGAGTAGTTTAGGGAGCCGAGGTTGTTCGGCAGTCGTGTTCTGTTCGGCACGGCTTTTCCCTTTTCTTTTAGCTGTTCTACTCCTGCTCTTTCAGTTTTCTTTTACAGCTTTCTAGTTGTAGTTTAGCTTTCCATGCTTTACTTCTACTGCTGTTTTGGTTGTTGTTCTGTGTTATTGCGTTATTTTTCAGTTGGGATCTGCGTGACCCCTACTGAGCCAATGACATGAGGCTCACCCCTACTTTTCAGGTGTGGTCGTCTCTACTTCCTTGCGGTTCCTGGTGTGGCGTGCTCGTAGTTGCCAGCGGTACCTGCGTCGGGCTTCCCCCGACCTCAGTGTACGTTTTTCCTTCTGTTGGACTGTACTCATCTTTCCTTTGGACTGGACTCTGGTATAATTGTTAATCTAAACTGTTAATTAAAAAGTAATTTTATTTCTGCTACTTTAGCTAACTTGATTAATGAAATTTAATTACTTACTGTTATATCTGCGACTTCAATGTACTACACGACAATCTTTTTTATCCCTTCGAAGCTTTATAGCTCTTGGGAGGCTTCACGGGTTCCAAGTGGTATCGGGTCTACTCGGTAATCCTATCGGGTATATACGGTATCCGGAGTCCGGGTCGTCACAGGTGGTACCAGAGCGTTATTATGTGAAGTACATGGGAATCCAAGATATACAGTGTCCAGAGTCCTGAAAGTCTAGTACAGTCTTTCGCTGGCTTAGGTTTCGCGATTCCTTGTCGTTTTGTTTCCGTGTGTTGTCTTGTGCGTGCTGTGTTAGCACTGTGCGAGATGGTTTTGCTCTCGTCAAGATGCGACGGGATGCTCCTTTTCGTCGTGGTGTTTGTCTCGATCGTGCTGTACTTGGCAAAGTTCGCCGATAGGCTTGAATCTGCAGTACATTATTCGAGATTTCTCTGTGGTTTGTTCAGGTGGCTGGTGACTTTTCGAGTTGTTGTGATGGCCATGCATGTTCTTATATTGTTTTGGTCGTCCCAGCTTGAGTCTGTTCAGCTCCTGAGGTGTTTCGCTTCTGTTGAAGTGGTTGCTTTATTGCCTCGATTGAGAAGATGCTCAAGCGAACCCAGGATTTTCCTTCCTGGTGAGCTGCTGTTACTCGAGCTTGATGCTTCTCATCCCGTTTGGTGGAGTCTTTTCGAGGTAAGCCTTGGAAGTGCTGTCTTAGTAAGACCTTTGTCCTGTGTCTGCTTAAGTGTGGACTGTGTTTACTCTGAGCCTGATCTGCTCTTTGTTCTACGGTTGCTTGGCTTTGGACGTAGTTTTGTGTTAAGAGCCGTTGTGCACCGTGTTTGTCGTGCCGTGTCTGGCGGCCGATGTGTTGTGAAGGCTCATTCATTTTTTTCAGGACGTAATGGTAAGCTGAGATTAGCCTTTCTTTGTGTCTTGATGTGGTCTTTTGTCGTGTCATTGCTGGAGGTATTCTGATGTTGGCATCGGCGTTGGTGAGTGTTGGGGAATCTGTCAGCTTAATTGCTGGTCAGGTACCCTTCGCTTCTCTGTAATTCTTCTTGGGTGTTATGTTCTCGGGACGTGATCGTGGTCCTTGAGATACATTTTCCCGAGATTGTTGTCCTTGTTGTTGTGGGTCTTTCTTGGTGAGCTACTCAATGCATGGCTAGTCCTTTGTAGTCGTGTGTTCAGCTGTTATTGTGCCTTAACGTGACCCACCTTGCAGTCGTGACCCATGGTTCTGTGTTCAGTACGGAGCCGGGATCCTGCAAGTGTGGTTGCTGCTGTTGTTGTCGTTTTGTCGTTGTTTCCCTGTGAATCTGTCTTGGCACTGTGTGGACCATGATCTTGTCGGTTAGTTGTGTTGTACTCTTCTTTCCGAGTAGAGTTAACATGCGACTCGATCAGATGTAACGTCTGAGTGAGAACTGACTTGATTGTGCTTGTGGTCTGGTGCTTTCGTTGGCGTCCTGTGTGCCAGGCTTTCGTGGTTGTTTATGGCACTGGAGCCGATGATGTTGTGGAGTGTCAACTGAGAGGACTATGTTTCCTTATTTGCGCTGATGCTTGTCGTTTCTATCGTTTTGTTTTATCGATTGCTGTTGTCGTGGCATGTGCCGTGTCTCCTTTCCTGTGAGACGTAAGCGATGTTGCCTTGTTTCGGAGGTGTCAAACGTGTGTGTTCACTTGTGTGCCATGCTCATTCTGTGGATCGACTCGCCTTGAGATCCAGAGCGTGTGCTGGTGATTGTAGTCTGGCAGTGTTCCTCTGAATTGTGTTTTTCGAGATTCGTGTTGTTTCAAGTTGTGTCTTGGGGTTTGTTCTTCCCTACTTCTTCTTGCTAGCTCCTTAAATTTCGAGGATGAAATTTCTTGAAGGAGGGGAGGCTGTAATACCCTGGATCTTTCGGATCCCTTTTCGGAGTGCTTCCGGATCGCTTTTATGGGTCCTGAGTTGAGTTTTACGATCCGCATGAATTTTTCTCTCGTACAAGTTATGGAACTCTGTGGTGAGTTTATTCTTCAGTTCATCGACTTGAGGACGCTACAGTTGCATTGTGCTCTTTCCGAGGATCGTTTCGGCTATTTTTACATATTTTTATGAATTAGTGTATTTTCGAGCACAAAAATCAGAATTTTGGAAAATTAGGAAAATTCCTAGTTCTCTTCTATTTCTTTCCTTTTCCTCTCTCCTCCCTCTCATTTCTCACATTCCACTCTCTCTCTCTCGTTTCTCTCTCCTCTCAGGTCCTCTCGACGCGAGGCGCGCGACCGTGGCGAGCTGACTGAGGCGGGGACGCGATGGAGTGAACCTGGAGCGTGATGGAGTGGCGGATTGAGCGTAGCGCGACGCGATCCCTCGGTGGATTCAAAGCCGACGCGGTTCGTTAGTTTGACAGTTTTCGACGCGGTTTAGTCGCTTCGGCGCACGGAATCTTCGGTGGAGGTAGAGAGATGGACGCTCTACTTCTCCTCTGTGTTCCCTCGTAGTTTCACGCCGAACGGTGTGCATACGAGTGGGTTTCGTTCAGTTTCGAGAAAAGCATGCTCGGGGGGTGTGCGTCGGGTTCGCCGGAAAACGGCGACGGTTGTCGACTATATTAGTTTCATTATGACCCCCAGCATGTTAGCGTTCCAGATCTGCTATTTTTATCGCGATTGGTCCTCATTTGGGGCAGGTACGAGCCCGGGAACCCCCGGTGACACAATTAGGGTCGATTCGATGGAATCGCCCATTTCTTGTGATTGAGCTGTTGCGTGTGTCCCTTCCGGGCTGTGGAAGGTGTTTTTCGTCGATTAGGACTGTTTCTCTGTCGTTTAGACACGATTGGGACGTGGAATAGCCGAGATCGGCCATTTCCTCAGTTTTCCCACCGTAACGTGCTGGCGATCATTTCAGAGACCGCTACTGGTCTCTGGCGGCCCCTCGATAGACCGCCACACTCCATAGTGTGTCGGATTAGTTGTAGGTCGGTTTAGGTTGGCGGCCCAACCTTTGACCGCCTCTTGCCTCTGGCGGCCCTATACTAGTACGCCAAGCTAAGTGATTCCTCGATTCTAGCGTAAGTCGGTTCAGCTTGGCGGTCTTACGATAGACCGCTACACTTGCTGTAGCGGCCCTAGTCTCGACCGCTATGGTCCGTTTGACCAGAGTCAAACGCTTAAGTCGGTTAGGGCAGTGTCTCTAGCGTGCTATAGGTAGACCGCTAGTGTCCGTGTGACGGTTCAATGTTCGACCATCAGGTGGTTTGACTAGATAGGTCGGTTCAGGGTTGACTGAGCTTAGCAGCCTTATCCTTGACTGCTACAGTCCCCTAGCGGCCCAATCTAGGACCGCCAGAGTCTGGTACTCTTCGGGTGTAGCGGCCCTTTCCTAGACCGCTTCTTCTAGGTAGCGGACTAGAGGTGGACCGCCATGTCCCCAAGGTGTTGCTTTCCGTGGTTTTGATTCCTAATTGTCATGGCTTGACCTTGTGATTTGCCCGTTGTCCCGTGGGTGTCTCCTGACGTCCTATGAGGGCTATGACCATATTTTAAGGTAGCCAGGAATGTCATTATATCGAGTAGTGTTCCGTGCTGCTTCAGGGTCATTGTCAAGTTCTGGTCAACCCGGTGAGATCCAGTGGTTGACAAGTAACCTTGTGCGTGTCCTAAGGGTTTTTTTGGTGATCCCTCAGGTCTCCGTGAGTCGTTTTATACGGTTGTGTGGATCTGATGACCCAGTGTCGTTTTCCTCGGCTTAGGATTAGGCTGATTGGCGGCTTGTCGTCGCCGTTGTGCGATGATCTTGACTCCGAGTCATGGGACTCAAGGATCGTTGCGTTGGTAGATCTAGTTGCCCTGTCCTGAGTCCGTTGGCAGTTGGTATACTGTCTTTGTGCTTCGTAGTACGGGTGACAGTGCGTGCTTAGCCTGTCTGTACTCCAGCACTCGTGTTTCAGAGTCTCTGTGTCTAGTGAGCCTCCACTAGTCGTAGCCCGACGACCTCGAGTGTCGGCCCACCTGGGAGTGGTGGTGAGGGCAGTTCCCGAGATACGGTTTGTAAGCTAGTTTCCGTGGGCCCCTGCTTTACGGTAGCGTCCTGCTGGGGGGGAAAACTAGCTAGAGGTCTGACTCTAGGCAAGAGTCGGTGTGTGCACACGTGGTCAGGGGCGTTTTGGACGAACGTCGACGGGCGTGACCCTGACTAGTCACTCGTTACTGTAGTTCCTGGTTCTGTTCAGTGAGTATCTCAGTCTCCGTCGTTCTCGGCGTCCGTAGCGAGATACTTGTGGCGCAGTGTAAGACGTCAGTGGACGCATCTGGCTGTTCTTCTATTGTGGAGGTGCTTCCGTCACATGACTCGCATTTCTCGTGCGTTGTGACCTTTCCGCTTTAGTCTGTTCTTGACTTTACCCGAGGTCGGCTCTGTGTAGCGTGCACGGCAATCCAGTCGTGTATGCTTCAGTGTTCCGTGTCTGTCTAAGTCTCTTCTAGGCCTTTTTCCTGTTTCCGTAGGCCTTAGCTTTGAGGCTGGTGTCTTGTCGACAGATTGATAACTCTTGACTTTGTCATATCAGGGTTCGCCTTTCTACAGACTGGATTGCCGTGCACGCTACACAGTTATCACCAAAGGGCAACTGTATGGCTGATATGTGCGCTTCATTTCTACAGCGCCATTCTCGACAAAGCGGGGAACCGCCACGCTGTGACAACAACCCGATATCAATATCCCTGCCACACACGTCTTTTGTAGGTATTGATTGAAAGGTTCAACTGTCGTTGGAACACTTTAGTCATCGTAGAGGGAGAAACGACCTTGGACTTGTGAGCTTTCCATAGAATCTCCAGTTTACCCATCTGCGGCTGAGCTTACGATGAAGTGTCCTTGGACGATCTACATTGAAACTATTCTTTCAAGGATGGAAGATATCACCTCCGCTATTGCTATAGGTTTCTCATGAAAACCTAGAGAGATCTGGCCTGAGTGGGCAAGAATGGGCCATCTCATACTATCAAAGTGACCCTGAATGCTTGTGTTCGATATTTCTACAACAGGCCCTTTTGTTTATACAAAGAGATTGCGGACCCAATGAAGCCTCTAGATCAGTACACTGAAATAGAGATAAAGTCCCGACAGCATCCCCGTCACGCATATGCCGCTAAGAGGGGATGCAACTCTCGTGACAGCCTATCTTATTTATTGACTGGCCACTTTTGTAATTCCCAGTGGTGAGGAGGGTCTTATCCATGCAGAGGTCATCTACCTGGCATGTTTGATGGGTTGCGAGCGAAGGGTGGCAATTGCTCCCGTGGCACTGGCCAACATATATCATTCCCTGGGGGCCTTGACCACTCATTCGTCGCCCCGGGATAGTAGCATTTTGCTGTCCACCAACTAGTTGAGTGCTTGGGCTGGGTTACTCTTCCTCAAGTTTTCACAGAGATCAGGGCCGCTGAACCCCATGACCCCTTTGATATTTTCATTTTGCGGCAACCCCAATCAAGATATGTTCACCCACCTAGTTGGCGTGCGACAAACTTTATCTTTTGCTCCCATCAGAGGCAAAGTGGGGCTGGAATTTTGATCATTGCAGCCCATATGAGGTGCCGACGTCGCCTTGTGGTAGCGAGGCTTGAGCTTATTGACGGGGCCTCTTTAAGAGTGCCAGTTGCTTGTTTAGGTCGTCGGTTGCCCCTCTGGTTGTTTACCAGTGGTGTAACAGGCGAACACCTTCACGGCATCGTTGATGATTTGCACCATCCTTTTCTTTTTGGGGTGCTTCTCTAGTCAGACGGGTGCTCCCGGTCTGTCAAAAATTGAGATCTGCCGATGTGGAGCTTCTACTGCGTGTCCAGTGCCGGCCCGAAAAGATCCCAAAGATGTTCGATTCTAGGGTTTTGTGAGCCCCTTTTCCGCTTCTGTCAATCAGGGCGAGAAGTGTTGGAGGATTGAGCGGTGTAGACCAGGGCTGGCAACTGCTCCACCGGATCCTAGGCTTGGTGCCGATCCGACACGTAGAAGGGCTTCTTTGCTAGAGCCTTCTTGGCGGCTTGGGCCACCTCTTTGGTGACCCAAATTCGTTTTAGATGGAACTGGAGCTCCTCCGTAGGGTTTCTCCCACGCTTGGGCTCGGGAACCCTTGTAGTTGGCTGGCGTGGTTGCCCCCAGTGTGGTACTGGTGCGCCAGTCTCTTTAAGTTCTGCCTTGTCCTCCCCCGTGTGCCGCATGAGTCCAAAGCGGTTGGAGGTAGTGACGACTGGGACGTGTTGGTCCCGCGAGATGATCCCCCCCCCCCCCCCCGTCGACCCGATTACAGAGGTCTCCAACAAGTGTTGTCTTGCAGAAGTTGGAGATGGAAGTGGCAAGCCGCCTGTTTCTACGGCCGTTGTAGCGCTTCTTTTGTGGGGCAGAGGTCGACTCAACACCGATGTGGTAGACTAAGAGGACCCGATTTGAGGTCGCCTGGGGCGTGATGCCTTTGGCGAATGTCAATGTAGTCGGGACCCGAAGATTGTTGCCCTTGTTGGGAGTCGGCGTTGCCACGTCCTGAGGATCAACACCCTTGCTGGGAGTTGAGGTGGCTGGAACCCGAGGCTTGGTGCCCTTGCCGAGAACTGGTGTGATGAGGAGTTGGGGCTTGATGCTCGCACGGGTAATTAGCGTGACCAAGGCCCGAGGCTTGGCACCCGTGCTGGGAACTAACGACGCTAGGACCTGAGGATTGGACCCGGACGGGTAGTTGATACTGAGGAAGCTCGGGGCTTGATGCATGTGCGGGCTCTCAGTGTGGTCGAGGCCAACTTCTTGGCAGCCACGGGAGTAACTCTTAAAAAATAGGGTGAGCCGACAACTGGGGTAAAGTCGTCGAACACATTGGGTGTTGCCAAGTACCTGCACCTGGCGTGAGAGGCGACGACAAGAGGACCGTAGGTCACAGCCGCCATTGTTATTTTGGTGTTGTTGTCATTGCTACAAGTTAGTCGCTCGGCACAGACCAGAAGATCATTGCAACTTGGATAGGGGATAACCTCCTCTACCTCCCTCCTCTACCTCTCTTGTAAGAAAGAGGAAAGTGCATCACTACCTCAAAGCGGGTATGACTCTTCTTTGACAGAAAGGAGGACGAGAAAGATCGCATAGGGCTTGCCAGTCTGTTTATAGAACACGTGCAGAATTTTCGCGGGGCACATGGCACGTGGGCGTGCGTGGTGTGCTTGTGTGGGTCCCTTGGTGGGCATGCTAGTCTATGCAGAAGACGCGAGGGAGTCAATGTGAGGTTGCACGTATTGTTGTTAGGGTAGCGCGTGCAAGGTTTAACGATTGTAAAGTTCGGGTGCAGTACCTATCCCCATCGACCTTAATCGGTATTAATTTACATCAGACGTAATCCGAACACCTTTGTTTGACTGTCGAAAAGAAAGAATCAATAACCCAGGGGGCCATGACGTCGAGAGGGGACCACCTTGAGAAGCAATGACGATGAGTCGACGACAACAGCGATACAGTAACACAGCAGGGATTGGTGGTGAGGCTTAGAGACTGTTCACAGTTTGACAGTGAGGGAGGTGAGGGCTCTAAGCCGAAAAGAGCTAAAGCTTGAACACAATTAGGTACTCGCTTAAGGTACAGAGCAGTTCGGCACATGCTCGGGTGTGATAGTCCATTCCATTGATCGAGTACGGATTGGGTCTGAGACTGGTGACCTCAGAGTGCGTGGCCAGCTCGAGTCATTTAATCATTTCCTTGAAGGAGTCTATTGATAAACGTCGTGGGAAGCTTCATATAGGGCATTGTAGGCCAATTACGAGGTTGGTGAAAGTCGCGGCACATCTCCGCATTCTTGTCGGTTCAAGGTCTTTTGCCAAATCACATGGGTATTTCCACCATTTTACGTGACATCCTTCGTAGGACTTGTGACTTGACTATGTGCCGTTAGAGAGGTGTTTTTGTAACATACCCTCGGCTAACCACCAAGTCAAACAAAGACTTCCATCGGAGAACTCGAACGTCCACGTGTCCATCTCAAATTGTTGTTCTTGTTCTCGTCTTGTTGTATGCAGTTGTGTATATGTTGGGTGTGAGGACCCTGGGGACTTTTATAGCTGGAGGATGACGGGGGGTCACCTAGCCCGGGTAAACCCTTGGGGTCTTACCCTATGGCAGGCGACCAAGGGAGAGTGAGAGAGGAGTGAGGGGCCCCTATAAAAGCACCATTTTTCTGATTTTTAGGAGGGTTTTCTGGTTTTCTGCCACGTGGAAGAAGACGACGTCTTGAGCTCCCGAGATAGCTTTGTGTTCCGCTCCTCGCACTACTTTGACCGAGCCGCCTCCGCTCTGTGTGTGGACTTTTGTGAGTATCCCAAGATACCCATTGCCTGCTTGCTTACTAGGTTAGGCTTCCTTAGATTGTGCCGTTTGCCACGGCAGAATGTCCCAAGACCCAGGATCGGCCCGGTGTAAAGAGTGTTGTCGGTGTTGTGCCACGTGTAGATTTATTCGAGATTGATTCCCGCTCTTTAATTTGTGTTGTGTGATACGGCTAGCGGCCCTGAGACACGGATTCGACCCAGCCTCCAGAGCGCTCTTGACTTCGTGCTGCTACATGGTTTGTTCAAAATTGACTCCCACTATTCCATCCACGCCGTGTGATATGGCAAGTTGTCCCGAGCCCGAGTTTGAATCGGCACTTGAAGTGCCGATGGCATTGTACTGTTTGTAATTGGTCCAGGACTAATTCCCGTTCTTTGTTCCCGAATACCTTGAGAAAATAAATGGGTGCAACATGGGCCACAACATATGAGCTGTATTGAAAATGATTTTTAAACACAATTGGCAGACACCCATGCCAACGCAAGGTCCAAACTGACAAAAACTATACCTTCCCCTCACCCCCACCCACTGCAACTGGCTAGGCATCTGAATTTTAAACATGATAGAATTTTATTTTGTGCCTGTGTCAGATTGGTGCCTATTTGAGAGTGCAAGTACATGTGTATGTAGCCTCCCGAAATTCCACTTAAAAGTCAGGACAACCAATTTATTGATATACCTAACTGACATGTAACTATGACATTTTTTACCTACCTCGTAACTTTGATGTGTAGCTGCCCATGTCCAGAGATAGCAAACAATTGTTTCTATATGGCAGTCATCACTGGTATAACATGGAGCTCAAATTTGAGAACTGAAGAAAAATGCCAACTTATTGGGGAATCTAATAATATAAAGTATAAGCACTTGAAGATCCTTAGCCTCACTTTGGTAGGGGATTTGAGTTAAATTAAACTACTTAGGTTAGTCCATAGTTAGCCTATTTTTGATTTGATAACAAGAGTATTAACTCAAAAATAAGTAGGTGGGATAACCTAATTTCAATCTATTGTGATTTGATAGTTAGTGGGTTAACCCAATAATATTTACAAATAAAATATTGAGAGAGAGAGAGGGTGCATTTATTGCGCATTTATTGTTGGGTTAACCCTTCTAAATCCACCTCTGGAGGTGGATTTCGAAGTCCATGGTTACTCCGGGTTTAATACTCATCCTCCCGGTTTAGACCAAGTTTAAGTATCAAAACAATTTGGACTTCAAAAATAGTTAAACCTAGGCTAAACTATGACTAACCCAGGACTAACCATATATCAAAGTGAGGCTTAATGTCTCATTGTGCTAGAGCTTCTAAAACTATGGAAGCACAAAGAAAATGAATACACATTGCCAACAATATCAAGTTGAATTTAGCAATTTCTCAAAGATCAATGTTAGTAAACACATACTTGAAAGTCCCAATGCATTTGTTTACCTGAATCTGACACGTTTGAATGCTTTGACTCCATTGCAAAGTAGAACAAGGGTTACATATACGCCTGGCTCAAATTGTTCAATTATTTCTCCTCCATTATTATATACTGATGTAGAACTCCTAGGTGATCTGGGATCATTATCTGTATTTTGATGCAATGTTTCTTTGGAATCAGACACAGGGGGCATGTCACTACTAGCATCTACAAATTTCTGTGATGAAGAGAAATCTGATGAATTATGACTGTCATCATTTGCTTCCAGAGCATTTACTGATAAATCTGCACCATTTATGGGATCCTCCATTCGATCCTCTGTTGGTGGAGTGCTGGCAAGACTTGAAGCAGACTCAGATATGTTAATTTGTTTAGCAGTCAATAAGGATTCTGCATCAGTGAGCATGGCTTTCAAGTTGTTAATATCAGGAGCTTCCTTTTCTGCTATATTCTTCAGCTGATCACAGAGCAGAAAAGAGAAATACAAAATAAAAGTTCAGCAAGCTTGTTACTCCATACCAAAATACAACTTATCTAAATCATGTTTGCTTTAATGTGTATAGCTGCTAGAAACTGCAATACAAAGAGAACTATATGCTGAGGAACAAACATCTGCACAAGTACCTTTTATCTGAATTTTTATGTTATATGCACAAATGATAAGATATTGCATTTGACATATCAGTGGCATCAAAAGAAAAAAAAGGTGTCACTAATAAGAAATTATATTCATCAACAAACATAGGGTGACGTCATTTCAAAATACAAATCTCAATGACATAAATAATCTTTCGGGTGGATGCCCAATTCCAACCTCCAATCATGGAATGTAAAACGACCCGGTACATTACCGGGCAAAACCATATCGGCACCGGCAGTCTCTGGGATTGTTCAGCCGATTTCAACCTGGGATCGGCCAGTATGCATTTAAAAAATTAAAAAAAAAAGAACTGGACGAATCGGGATGGCACCGGCTGAATTGGCTGGTTTTCGCCCTGGTTTGTCCATTGGGACCAGCTGTATAAAGGTCTCCCGGGCTGCACATCTGTGCAGCCCGTGAGAACTCCTGCAGTAGACCGAGAGGTGAGCACCTGCGGCCCATAGGCTACACTCCAGGAGGTCTCCGGCCAATCCTTTTTTCTTCCTCTACTTCTTCCTCTGCTCTGCATTTCCTTTTTTTCTCTTTTTATTTTCTGCATAGCACAAAACCCTAGCAGGGTCTTCTGAAGGCCAACTCCACTCTTCCTCAAGATCTCTGCTGTGCCCCCCCCACCTGCACAGCTGCTGATGTTTTTCTTCTTTCTTGTCTATGCGTACATATTAGTTTATACATTTTCTTGTTTGCTTACATTTTTAGCAGAGGTTTAAATTTAATTTTTTAATTCAGAAAACAAGATTTATACAGTGTCAAGACCTCACCTCCTGTCTCATGCTTGGTGGTACAAGGAGGCAAGGTTCCAAGTCCTCTCCTCTCAATAGCTTCCAAGAGGCAATTGTTGATAAGTGTAAAAAGACGGGCAGTTGTGTAATTTATTTTTTTGTTCTCTATTTTTCCCTTCTTTATTGGTCACCCTCTCTACTAGAGAGCAGATACGTAATTTGTTATTTGCTCCATTGAGAAACAATATTAAAGGGAGGGCAGACCAGCCAGTTAGGTAGTTTGTTGCCCTCCTTCCACTCTTCTCCACACGACGTCTCCCCCCTCCCTCAATCCCCCCCTGCGCCTTTCTAACATGGTATTAAAGTCAGGTTATGACATGGACTGCACACCCCCCGTGTTTGTCATGGTTCACATGACAGAGCCTAAATCGGCTTAGTGTAAAAAAATCTTAAGATTTTGAGTTAGATAGCCACCAGTCTTTTATTCTACACTAAGCCAATTTAGGCTCTGTCACGTGCACCATGACAAACACGGGTGTGCGACCCATATCAAAACCTCACTCTGATACCATGTTGATAGAGGGGGAGAGAGAGAGAGAGAGATGCCAATGTGGAGGAGAGAGAGAAGAAAGGGCAACAAACTATCTAACTAGTTGGTCCGTCTTCCCTTTTATATTATTGCTCAATGGAGCAAAGAAGCCTTTAGTATAAAGGTGACCAAGAAAGAAGGAAAAAGTACAGGAAAAAATAATAACATTACAAAAAATTATAAAACTGCCCTTATTTTTCTACGCTCCCCTCAAGATGAGCATAGATATCCTTCATGCTCCACTAGTCATAGCTTTTGTCAAGATATCTGCAACCTGCTCTTGTGATTTCACTTAAGGGAAACATAGTTCACTTGAATCCAACCTTTCCTTAATGAAAGGTCTGTCAATTTCAATGTACTTCGTTCTGTCACAATGAACCATGGTTATCAAGGCATCCAAGGTGACCAAGGCAGTGGCCCACCACCTTACTACTTAGGCGATAAGATGAGATGGCTAGACAAAACCTAATTTATATAACTAAATACATTGCAAGAGAAATACTACTATGCATTTTCTACATGTAAGTTACATCTTTAGCTAAAAGAAAATTTGATATAAACAAATCTTCTAACATATACCTATATTTTAAAATGAAAAAATAGAAGAAATGGCAAACAATAACAAATTAATAAGGAGAAAACAAATAAGTATTTGTGAATACTTGTCAATCAATCTAAAAAATTTAATCTAAAATTTGGTATTCAAATAGCTATTCTCTATATTAAAAGGAAGCATAAATATTACACATTTATGGGTAAATTCTAAATATATCAACATAATAATTTCATAATTTTTCACTTGTGAATTATCAAAAAAAGACAAAAATTGTACTACAAAAAGTACACCATGCAAATATGAATCAATGTCCTTTAAGAGGAGGAAAAAGGAACCGACCGGGAGAAGAATCTGAGTGAAAAGGGAAAATGAAATGTAAGTCCTATCTTCTCTTTCCGATTTTGACATATTATTTGTCAATTTTTTTCAAAATTGCCTCTAAACATTTACCCAAATACTAAAACAGACCTCAAAAGGAGTGGTGTCCTGCCAAGGTAGGCTTGGCGGGCCCAAGGTGGCCTATGTGCACTAAGGCAGTCAGTGCCTTAATGGGCTGCTTACCTAGGCGCATGGTCGTCTTGGGTGCCTTGGAGCACCTTGTCGCCTAGGCGACGCCTTGAAAAAAAATGCACTGAATAGAGTCAACATCAACTCTATTGACTTATGTGCCATGGCTATGCAGCTTCTGCACTTGACCTTGCACACAATCTGCTTCTTACTCCTCCAAGTAAGAACTCCGTGTGATCCCGGGGTTCCGTCTTCGCGAATCCTTCCACGCACGGATACGCCGGTCAACCTTACACGAGACTGGGAGAGACTGGGACTGGAGAATGGCCGTGGGGCCCTTTCGCTGGGAGGAGGGTGAGACCCCCAAGGGAGTTCGCCCTCCTTGGGGCGCGGCCGCGCCCGGGGCGAACTCCCCCCCAAGCGAGCCATGGCCACGGGGGTCTTCCAATGTTATTTAGAATTGTCCTTTGACAGACGGGCCACTCCGGGATACACCGAGTGAACACTTGGCCCGGCGAGCTGGCAACTAAGAACCTCCGAACAGCACCCTCGAACCTCGAGGAAGAACCGCCGCACCTGAAAAGCAGGGGTGAGCCTCCTGTCACTGGCTCAGTAGGGATCCCGCGGAACCCCAATCGAGAACAACGGCGGTAGCGGAAAGGAAAAATAGCTACAACTACAACAGGAACAGCGAACCGGTGGCCGGTCAAAACTCGGCACTACAGCTACTGCTACTGTACCGGAGAAACACGCCCCGATCTCCCAGTCGGGGGACCACCGAACTAACGGAAGAACCTCTGACTACGCCGCCAGAAGAAACAATCACGACCTCGCAGTCGTGGGCCTAACATCGTCTATTTTTGTATTTTCTGGATTTTTAAAATCTCAAATTGATTTTCTATATAAATCCACTCACCCCCCTCTCTCTCCCCATTCTCTCTTTCACTCCCTCTCTCTTCTCTTTCTCTCCTCCTCTCCTCCGGGCGGCCGACGGAGGCGATGGCGGGCGAGGCTGAGATGCTGCGAGGGTGAGGAGCGAGGACGGGTCGAGGATCGAGGGACGGTGGCGCGCCGAAGCGCGGTCACGAGTTCGTGAACCGGCGGGGGTTTCGTGGGCGTTTCGCGTCGGAACGGCGTCCACGGTGCGTGAAATCTTCGGTGGAGGTAGGGGGATAGATCTTTAACCCCAGTACTTCATTTTCCACGAGTTTGGTAGCCCGTGGTGAGCCGAGCGTGGGTTTATCACCGTTGGGGGTTAAAATCACGTTTTTAGGGCGTGCGACGATTTCGTCGGATCGATCGAGGTTTCCCCTCTTTCTTCCCTCCATTTTTGAGTTTTTGGGCCTAGGGGATGGTCCCTTATGTTTTCCCCTTCGATTGGGATCGAATAGGGGTTTTTTGATTTTGATCGCCAGCAACGATCCACATCCTAGGGTTTCGTTGTTTCCGCTGCATCTCTGATCGAAACCTTATAGCAAGGGCATTAGAAAGAGCCCTGGGCGTTATCCCATGAGACAACCCTCCGATGCTTAAGTCAGCACTTGGGGAGATGGAGAATGCCGGATACCGGGAAGAACCCGATACCATTCGAGTCCTGACCCGCCGCCCACGAGCCGGGAGGGCTCGGAAGGGCTAAAAGGAGTGTGGAGGTACAAAGAAATAGGAAACAAAGCAGGACAATTCAACAATTAACAGAAATAAATAAACAACTACAACAACAGAGTCCAATCCAACAGAAAGTATAGTCCAAGGCAGGAAACGTACCTAGTGGCATATGCCGCGTTGTAAGGCGGGTTGGCGGGCAGCCCCAGGTTGTCCAGGGGGCTGAAGATAAACGGCTTGTCGCCACGTTTCTGAGGGTCGAGGGTGGCCTCGACTTGCTGAATGGTTGGTCATAAGACATGGCTAGAGTGCTGGAGCCGCAAGTTAGCCCTCAGCTTGTTGTAGAACGGCTGGGATACGCGCTCCCGCAAGGTATTCGGGGAAATTCCCGACACACGTGTATGGGCCGCATAAGGGTGTTGTGAGCTTCTGAAGCCTATTGTTGACCTAGATAGGTCTTCCTTTGACTTCAGAAGGCTGGAGAGAGGCGTCATGGGGATCGACCTCGGCCTCGTTGTTGGATGCCACGTGTCGTGGCTTGTCGTCAGGGCGCCCCCGAGTTGGCCCAAGTAGCTGTGTTAGACGCGGGTAAACACGCAAACTGAGTGATCGGGGGTGACCCCAATCAACTGTTGATGTTGCCGTGGGTCACGGCTAACTGGTTGGGACCTTTGGTTGGGCCCGGCGAGCCGTAGGAAGGACGGGGTAGCCCATGCTCTAAAGGTGTTCGGGAAAATTGCTGAACTCTTATTTCTTAATATTTTGTTGGGGATTTGTATGGGTACAACGAGGGATTTTATAAATAGTCTGATAGGCCCACAGGGCTTAATGGACCTTATCGTCCCAATCTCGTTTGCGGCCACCCACTATCTTGGACAACAACTTACAAAGGGTTTGTTGAAGGCCTCAGCCAACCCGTTGGCTTGGGGGTTGTAGACCGACGACGTCCTCCAGTCAATGTGGAACTCAGACGCCAAAGAATAAACGGTCTTGTTCCTGAATGGCGTTCCATTGTCCGAGATGATCCGACTGGGGGTGCCGAATCTGTATATGATGTAGTGCCTCACGAACTGGGCAACAATCTCCCCTGCAACTTCTCGTAGCGGGACAGATGTTTTAGACAAGGTCGAATCCCTCCCTGACCCGGGTCAACTATGCGAGAAAGTCTTACATTTTGTGTTTTGGATTTGGGGGTTCCTCTGATCATGGAATGGACTCTCTCTGAGGAGGTAAGGGTGCACATGTGGGGGCTACACGAGTGGCCAGTGCGGTGCCCATTTCATAGGGGGTGTGCATCGTATCAGACGATTAGGGAACGAGTGTTGGACCTTTCCCCACTAACCGCAGTCAGTGCTAATTTACATCGGCATAACGTCCAAACACCCTTGTTTAATTGTCAACAATAAGGTCTAGAATTTCTCTCCAAAGTTCTAATCGAGGACATATCAGCATAGGTAGCTTGCATCACACTTTTGACTCCCAGTGGGTGACCATAAAGTGTGTGAGGGGTAGGGCTTGGCTAAGATCAGGTTGAACTGAGCAACGCCCTACTGTATCTGGGGATAAGAGTGAGCTAAGGGGGCCCAGGAGTGCACCAGGGTGCCCCATTGATTACCCGGATACTAGGGGCATTTTGGTAATATGCCATATCTAGTGGCACTACAGTAATTTTATCTCGCTGGAAGTTTTATCACAATCTGGGGTAACCGCCGAGCAAGGGTTGACTCTGGAAGGCTCAAAGGCTATTTTCAAGAGTTGTTGGGAATTATCAGAGCATCCCAAGGCTGGAAGAGCGTTTTTGTAATTTGGCACGACCCTATGTGGGAGGGTTTATGAGAGGCGTTGGGGCCAAAGGGTCATTTACAAGCTTTTCTCAAGGGTGGAGGGGGCACGAAGGCGTCAAAGGTGACGAGCATCCCTAACTCCTGAAGGAAGGCCATATGTGTAATTTTCCTTGTGGGAGGGGTTTTATTCACAATTTTTTTAACTGGCACGCGCCGAGGGCAGCATCACACACCCTTGCAAATTTTCATAAACTTCATTGCAAAAGTTGTCGACGAGTCGTCAACTGTACACAGTATCATCGCCCTGAGGCGGGCGTATGTTCAATTCTAACATCCTCGGGAAGGGTATCATAGTCATTACACATCATCATCCCTTCGTCACCCGGAGGATACAAGAAGAACAAGACCCGTAAGGTCGTGATTACAAGGCCCACATAGGGGCATAAATACAAATCCCGCGTAGGGGCATAACAACAGAGCCCACATAGGGGCATAAATACAAGACCCACATAGGGGCACAAATGCACGACCCATGTAGGGGCATAAATATGAAACCCACATAGGGGAATAACAACAAAGCCCACGCAGTGGGCCAAAACAACGAAAGAGAGCCTTTTCCTTCTCTTTTCCGTAGAGAAATTCCAAGTCCAAAAGTCTTCAAATGAGCCCCGCAAGGGTATTTATAGAAGGTGAGGGACCGGCCCGGGGCGGACCGAACCCGGGCGGGTCAAGGCCACCCCGGGTAGGTCCCTTTTTTCTGTTTTTTTTTTAAATGGGAGTGGGCAGTTGCCCCGGGACCAGCTCGGGACTGCCCTGCCCCGGGCAGGTCCGCGCAGACATGCCCGGGGTGGTGGAGCCCCGAGCCGGTCCCGCCCAGGGGTGGGCACCCCGGGCCGGTCCACCCGGGGTCCCCCGACCACGGGCAAGCCCGACCAAGGCCATCCGACCCCGGGCGGACCTGCCCGGGGTTGGCTGACCCCGGGCGGGTCCCCCCGCCCAGCGCGAACCCGCTCGGCCCTGCAGGGGGTCCTGCCCGGGGGTGGTCGGCCCCGGGCCGATTCCTCCACCCCCGGTGGTGTGATCCCTATTTATAAACCCATTAAAAAAAGGTTTATCTCGCTTTGGTTCTCGCTGCACGCCGCGTGGAAGAGAGAGGAGCTTCTCCGCATTTGTTCGTTGTCTTCCTTGCGTCGTTCGTCGAGGGAGGGAGCCTTCTTTCGTCCCAATAGACGTGGTACACGCCATTGGGACTGCGAAAGAGGTGTGCATAGCACTCTTTTCTCCTCCTCTTTGTTGCGAAGCTATCTCTGTGTGTATTTACCCTGGAACCACATGACCCTGGCGGTCTCTGTGGATTTATCCCGGGTTATGGCCGCCTGTTTGATGTGAGATGCATTGGGCTGAAACAATAAACAAGCCTTGGAGCCCTTGTAGAGTAGAGATACTCCAGAAGACAGTGCTACACCGATTCCGCAACCTTAGGTTCATGCGGGAAGAAATACACGTATCGTGTTGGCAAAAAAAAAAAATTTGTTTTCATCCCAAATATTTTGAGAATTTTTTTGTTACGACGACGACTTCAGCCCATTTGGAGAAGTAATCAGTGGCAGTCAAGATGAACTTGTGACCTTTAGATGATGGTGGGAATGGTCCTACAATGTCCATGCCCTATTCTGCAAACGGCCAAGTAGGCGCGGTCGGGTGAAGCGGATTGGGCGTCCTCCGAGGGACTAGCCTAAATGCTTGGCATTGGTGGCACGTACGGGCGTATTAGTTGCAATCTTCGTACATAGTGGGCCAATAGAACCCATTGAGCTTAATACTGTTTTAATCTTAGGTCCTGCTTGATGGGCTCCGCACAATCCGGAATGGACATCGTGTATCACGGTCTTTGCTTCCTTAGGCGAAAGGCACTGTAAGAGGATTGATCGGTCCTTTTCATGGACGAGCCTAAAAACAAGCCATCAATCAGCTGGTAGGATGTTGCTCTACATAGCAGTTGCACGCTCTGAGCCCGATCAGGAGGAAGCCAGCCGTTCTTTATTTTTATAATTAGCTCACGCCAATCTTCTTCTTCGAAAGCATTCTCCTCTTGGATGGTGTTGACCTCATAGACAGTGAGGCCAGATTCTTCGTCGAGCACACTTGGCATGAGCCTTCGATGTCTGACAGTAATGTTCAATTCTCCCTCAGGTGGGAGTTTTAGGGCTGCCGCCAGCTTCGCCAAGGCGTCTGCTTGGGAGTTATTGCCACTAAAGACATGAGCTATTTCAAATAGGTAAATTTTTTCGTTCAATCTCATGACCGTTGCGTGGTAGGGGATAAGCTCCTTCTTCCGGACATCATAGTCGCCTAGGACTTGTCGAATGACGAGTTGAGAATCCCCAGGACTTTGATGCACTTGATATCCATCTCTAGTGCTAGTTGAAACCCAATAATTAATGCTTCATATTCTGCCTCATTATTAGTCCATGACTTCATGAGAGCGCAAGAGTTGTGGAGAATGCCGCTTTGCAGAGATACAAAAACTATCCCCACACCCGAGACGAAATCTGAGGCCCCCAACCCTTTTGATTGTCCAGGAAGCACCATCAAAGTACAACTCCCAGTGTGGGAGGTCGAGGGTAAGGACATCCTGCTCCGCTTGAGGTCGGACGTTTTCGGATTGCTCCCCAGTTCCTTGTGAAGGTACCAGCACCTCTTCATCGGGCAGCTCGAAGTTGAGCAGCAAATCTTCCGGCAAATGGTGCGCAGCTAAGAACTCGGCCATTCCTTGCCCCTTGATCGCCTTGCGCGGAACAAAGGTGATGTCAAACTCCATGAGGATAAGTGCCCATTTGCCGAGCCTTCCAAAAAGGATGGGCTGACTACTGAGCAGAAACTTAAGTGGATCACATTTAGAGATAAGCTCCACCCGGTAAGCTAGAAGGTAGTGCCTTAGCTTCTTAAGGGCAAATACCAAAGTGAAGCATACCTTTTCCATGGGCGCGTACCGGTGCTCAGGCCCGATCAGCTTTCGGCTGAGGTAGTACAACGGTTGCTCCTTGCCCGCTTCATTGACCTGGGCTAAAAGCGCCCCCAAAGAGGCATCCATGGCGACAATATAGAGGACAAGGGGCCTTCCTCTAACAGGTGCCCCTAGGACTGGAGGAGTCAGAAGATACTCTTTAATTCGTTCGAAGGCCCTCTGGTAGTCCTCGTCCCTTCTTCTTCATCAATTTACTGAAAAGCAGACATCTTCCAGAGAGATTAGAAATGAATCGCCTAATATAGGCCAGTCTCCCCTACAGAGATCTCAGCTCTGTCAAGTTCTTGGGACGAGGTAGTCCTCTTATGGCCTTAATTTTTTCGGGATCGATTTCTATACCCCGATATCTGACGATGAAGCCAAAGAACTTGCCACTGAAGACGCCAAAGGCACATTTCATGGGATTCATCTTAAGCTGATATTGTCGAAGCATTCGACAATGTCATGTAGCATCTCATCGAAAATTTTGGTCTATCGCCCTTTAGTAGGTTGCGCCGGCGTTCTTCAAGCCAAACAGCATCCTTTTATTGTTGAAGATCCCCTTAAGAGATCGGAAGGTCGTATGGTCTTTAGCTTTGACAGCCATGCAGATTTGATTGTAGCCCGACGACCCGTCCATGAAAGACATGTCTTTATGACCGGTGGTCACATCAATCATTGTCTCCGTAATTGGGATAGGGAAGTCGCCCTTCGGGCATGCCTTATTCAAATCACTGAAGTCAATGCAGACTCGGACTTGGCCGTTCTCCTTCTTGATAGGGACTATATTGGCGAGCCATACAGGGTACATGCAAGGCTCTATGAAGTCCACATTGAGCATTTTGTCCACCTCAGCATTGACTTTCAATTCCAGCTCGTGGCACATACGCCTTTGAGCTTGCTTGGCCGGCTTAACCGTTGGAAGTATTGCCAGCACGTGTTCAGCCACAGAGGGATCAACCCCAGGCATTTCCTTGTAAGTCCAGGTAAAACAGTCCTTGAACTCTTCTAGGAGCTGTCGGTACGACTGCCTTTCTTTCTCGTTGAGGAGAGCGCTTACGAATTTTGGACGGTAGTCTTGTTTGCTTCCGAGATTGATCTCGATCAACTCGTCCACAGTTGTTTGGCCACCGTCTTCGAGCTCCGGCGGAGCAAATTGAAGGTCGACAAAGTCTCCCTCGTCATCTGTATTTGCTTCGTAGACTTCAAACGTCTCGAAGCTCTCTTGCTCGTGGCTTGAAGTCGAAGGACCTGCCCCATCTTGTAGATGATTAGCATGGTGAGTTGTCCTTCCCTTAGGGAGGTGATCATGGTTGACTTCCGATGAGGGTGATGTAGGCGTCTCACCGGTCTCCCTAATAGAGTCGTCAATCTTGGGCTCAACTTCAATTTGCCTGTGAGGAAGAGGTAGCAATTCTATGATATTGACTGTGTAGTGGACTTCGAAGTCCCTCTCATGGTCATAGCCAAGTCCTCTAGTATCTTTGCAGGAAAAGGGAGGTTGCCCGCGAACCTGCGAAGGATTTCACAGCTGGTATAAATATGCCGCTCGTGCGGGGTCTTGAGCTTGAGGGATATGCTGCTTTTTGCACATTTCCCTTATGTATTCTGGCATATCGTCCATCCTCTAGACTAGCTCTGGTGCAGTGTCGGCGGGAGTATCCTAGCCGAAATCATCTACAGGAGGGCCCGGTGGGCCTAAATCTCCTTTATAGAAGACAATTGGCTTGTCTTCCCTGCCTTTTTTGCTCTTTCTCTTCCGCTGGTAAGAGATTATGAAGGTCTTCAGCTGCTCCACCTCATGCTCTTCTCGTTGAAACGAGAGCTGAACGCACTTGGACGGAAAGGAGATGCTCCGATCAATGACTCGACTGATGAGGTTGGCTTCAAAGTCAACATTTCGCCTTTCTGGCTGGGTTGGTTTGGAAGCAGGCTTGAGGCTTAGCCTGTGCAATCTTGCCACGTCTTAGTTGACAGTGAACAACTGCCCTTCCTCAATTTCAGAGTCCACTTTTTGTTTCCCTTTGTCTTTTACAAGCTCGGGAATTGTTAGCATGGGCTCCCCAAAATACAAGGAGGCATCTGCCAGATGGCACTTATTGGAGTGGAACAGAGCTTGATCGGCGAAGACCGTATGTTACTTCCCTCCCTTGGCATATTTAAGGCATTGGAGCAGCGTTGAAGGAATAACCCAATTTTCATGCAGCCATAATCTTCCTAGCAGCATCTTGTAGGATGTGTCGGCATTAATAATATAAAATACTTATTTAGGTAAATAAGTAAATAAGTATTTAAGTAAATATGTATTTAAATAAATGAGTAAATAAATATTTAAGTAAATAAGTAAATAAGTATTTAAGTAAATAAGTAAAAAAGTAAATAAGTATTTAAGTATTTAAGTAAATAAGTAAATAAGTAAATAAGTACTTAAGTAAATAAGTAAATAGGTATTTAAATAAATAAGTAAATAAATAATTAAGTAAATAAGTAAATAAATATTTAAGTAAATAAATATTTAAATATTTAAGTATTTAAATATTTAAGTATTTAAGTAAATAAGTATTTAAGTAAATAAGTAAATAAGTATTTAAGTAAATAAGTAAATAGTATTTAAGTAAATAAATCTTTAAGTAAATAAGTAAATAAGTATTTTAGTATTTAAGTATTAAAGTAAATAAGTATTTAAGTAAATAAGTAAATAAGTAAACAAGTATTTAAGTAAATAAGTATTTAGGTAAATAAGTATTTAAGTATTTGAATATTTATGTATTTAAGTATTTAAATATTTAAATATTTAAATATTTAAGTATTTAAGTATTTAAGTATTTAAGTAAAAAAAATATTTAAGTAAAAAAATATTTAAATACTTATTTACTTAAATATTTATTTACTTATTTACCTAAATACTTATTTACTTATTTACTTATTTACTTAAGTACTTAAATACTTATTTACTTATTTACCTAAATACTTATTTACTTATTTACTTAAATACTTAATTACTTAAATACTTATTTACTTATTTACTTATTTACTTATTTACTTATTTACTTAAATACTTATTTACTTATTTACATAAATACTTATTTACTTAAATACTTAAATATTTATTTACTTAAATACTTAAATTCAACTAGACTGTCTAATATGCCAACCAAATCTAATCTAGATGGACAATTCATGCCATAGAAGATCTCTAATCAGACCAAGCATTTACATAAATACTTAAATACTTAAATACTTATTTACTTATTTACTTAAATACTTATTTACTTAAATACTTAAATTCAACTAGACTGTCTAATATGCCAACCAAATCTAGTCTAGATGGACAATTCATGCCATAGAAGATCTCTAATCAGACCAAGCATTGTGACCCATGTCCTTTTGTTTCCTTTTCTATGGACAGATGCTACCCCAATTTTTAAGTGAACTCATTGGCCCAATAATCAAAGATCCTAGATCATGATAGCAAGGCCATTTTATAATAGGAAATAGAAATCACGTGCTAGGACATTAAAGATATCAAAAAAAAACTTATAAGGAGATATGGGAGTCTTGAGTTAAAATTACCTGGACAACAAGATATCTAATTACTTCCACAGCCGCAGTATATCTAGAAGATGCTTTTGCAGCTGTTGAAGCAGATTCTTGAGCCTTCTTTTCATATTTTTCCAGTTCAACATCTTTATGCCCACATCGTTGTCGGAAACCTTTAACCTTCAAAGATTTATGTCCAGAAAATAAATTAAATTTATAATACATTACAGGGTCAAAAAATGTACTCAGAAGAAAGAGAAATTTGTTGTTTACCTGGGCCTGTAGCCTCAGGACCTCTTGATTCAGAAGCTCATTTGTTTTCTTGAGGCTATCAACGATGCTTTCTGGGAATATTGGAGTAAACTGGTTTGGCCCCGACATTCTTGAATAAGGAGATGCGGGCCTTGAATTAGGAGGAGAAGGCATTGATGTGGCAACTGGCATGAACGCAGTCTGCAATGCACTAATTGAACTTGGGAAAGCAATGTCTTTGAGTTGCAGAAATGATGGAACCTGGGCGGCACGAACCAAAGAAAAAGTATCAAATTTTGACCCTTGCTTGGTTGATTTAACCTCGAGGTATTTGACAGGTTCCGTTCTAGGTGATAACAGAAACCTTGAAGATCTATTTTCTCCACGATCTGATTTCTCCCTGTTATCAATGGAGCGACGAGGAACCACGCGCCTCCTGTTAGAATTGGGGGCATAGCCAGCTTCTGATCCTTTAAGTTTTACATAGCAGGAATCACATACACGATGTGGTTTGCCTGGGATTGGCGCCAATGCAGCCTTCAATACCTTTTTGGAACTACAAGCATGACAGTGTACAAGTCCACAGTTATAACAATTGTGCCTTTTCCTGGTAAACCCAAATGCTTGTCGACAACCTGAGCAGACTGATTGGTCTGCACCAGATACCCACTTGTGAATGCAAATACTTGCTGTGAAATCTGAGCCACATGAGATACTTTTGACATGTCTATCCCTTAACGCCTCAACAAGTGTAGGTGTTCTGCGATCCTGTGTATCTCCATGCCCCAACCTACCATTGGCACCTTTTCCCCACGTATACACCTCATTTCTCGATGTCAATACAGCAACATGGTATGCTCCACAAGCAATTTCTTCAACTAACTCGCCTACAAGCCTATCCTGCACTAAGCATGGCATACTACCATCAGATTGTGGATTTCCAAGCTGGCCATGTAAGGTGCTTCCCATGGTAAAAACATGTCCTGTTATTGTCAGGCCAATGGTAATGGTATGTCCACAGGCCAGCTGATGAAATTATAGTCAATGAGTGACGGGACACAAGTGGGAATCAACCTTTGTTCCTTATCTCCCTGACCTAGGCGGTTTTTGTCTCCATCCCCCCAGGTAAACAACTTTTTGTAGACAACATTTACACCACCTTGTCCCATAACCTCAACAATGGCAGCAGTATGCCATGTTCCGCATGCAACCTTAATGGTCTTCAAGCCACTCAAAGACTCAACCTCTCTAGGATAGCTAATGCTCTCTCGATTACCATGGCCCAGAGCCCCAAACGTTCCATCACCGTATGTAAATAATTTTCCACAGGTAGTCAACAATGCTGTATGCCAAGTACCACATGCAACAGACAGGACTTGAAAACCCTCTAGAGGTCCAGAGATTCTTTTAGGTAGCCAGTGACTGACATCAGTCCCATGACCAAGAAGTCCAGTACTCAGGTCACCATCTCCCCAGGTAAACAGATCACCAGAAACAGATACGGCACATGTATGATACTCACCGCATGCAACATAATCTACATTGCAGACTGTCAATTGCTCAACAAGTTGGGGATGGATAACGTCTGTGTCAGACCCATGGCCTAGTCTTCCACCTGGCTTCTCACCCCAAGTGAATACCTCACCTTGCCTGGTGACAAGGGCAGCATGCTTGACACCACATGCTATCTGTTGAACATCCAAAACTACATTAGATTCCAGAGGCCTAGGAAGTAGCACATCAGTTTTTGAACAGGAGCTGTCTGAACCATCTGTCGCCTCACACCATACCAACCCCCAGACATAAACATCACCAAGAGATTCACAATCATCTGGTCCAGACCCTTGACTAGAACTGCTAGGAGCACTTGAAATACTAATACGTAAACCATCTCCAATGCTTGTTCTTAGTTGCATATTTGCATTGTCTGACCCTACATCCGACCTTGCTGAACTGAAAGAAGATTCCCTTTTATAGAGATCCAAGAGGGCCTTTGTGTTCTGGGTGCAAGAAATCCCAGAAGAGAGATCTATTGATGTACGTAAAGGAGAGATATTGCGGATGAAATCTCCATCGCCCTGAAATATAAAGATATATGTAATATTAACACAACAAAAGATGAAGAAAAGAAAGTCTATAAGAAAGAAGAAAGGTATCAAGAAAATGATTAAGAATTCTATGCTATATTATTAGTTAATCTTTTGTCCTTTTTGCATCATTACTTATGCCCATACATATAGCCATTATATTAGGATTTCATGCAATTAAAAGAACCACGGTATTAAGTGAGTTGAGCACGAGGATGAGGTAGGAAATAAATGACCCCTATTGAGATAAGAAGAGTTTATTATTTAGACAATTTTATAGGGGAAAGTTCTCACAAGTGAAGATTCAGTGAACAACTCTAGCCCACAAATTCCAATTACAGTTGTGGTCAGTAGTGTCTTCACTCATTTGAGTTTTACTTCTGCCTATGTATTTGTAATCACTCAGTTATACCATGGACGTGTGTAATAATAGTGTCATTTTGGTCGAGTTATGCTTCCACGTACGCATAATGGTTGTATTTTCTTACTAAATTTTTGTGTCATCACATAGGATCCAAGTGATTAAGGTGGATTTGGGTTTCGATCAGTATCTCTGTAGCATTCACAAGGGTTTTAATTTATTAAGAATATATTTCAAAAATATGGGAACATGACACAAGACATGCTATAGCCTATACCAGTGACTTGGTAATTCGCCACCTTAAGCACAAATAAGCCACCCCGTGTTGTGTATCTACCAAATAAAATAAAAAAGTGGTTTTTTAACACGAAAAATATTATTTTTTGAATAAAATACATATTTCTGACTATTTAAGCAGCGTGTGCATTATTGTTTCCGCGAATTTAAGTCTATCAGATGATTTGCATTCAAGTACAGGATATTTTCCCATCGACCACAGTCGATGTTTATTTACATCGACATAAAGTCAAAATACCCTTGATTAACTGTCGAAGATACTCTTTTCAACCTCTACAATATCCGCTGTAATATTGGGGATTTTATCTATCAAGTTTGATCAAAGAGCTCACCCGCTAGAGATACACATTTGCAAGATAAAACTAAACATTTCATTCTTTGGATTCATTTTTACAAAGTATATGAAACCCCGACTATATAGTCGAGTTATTTGATTTACATTTGGCCTTCATTCCACCACCTGAACATACCGTTGACTTTGAGTTCCATAGAAATAAAACCCCTTTTGGATATATTTGCAATTTCTGACCCTTTCTTGATATTCCTGTTTTGGACCCTTCTAAGATATTTTGACAGTCTTAGACCCTTCCTCGGTATTTCTACAATCTTTTACCCTTACCAAGTATTTCTACAATTTTTTACCCTTTCAAGGCATTTTTGCAGTTTTAAAGGGGTATTTCTGCCATTTTTGACCTTTTTGGGCATTTCTGCTATTTTTCATGCTTCTAGAGTATTTCTGCAATTTTTGACCCTTCCTAAATATTTCTACAATTTTTTACCCTTTCAAGGCATTTTTGCAATTTTAAAGGGGTATTTCTGCCATTTTTGACCTTTTTGGGGCATTTCCACTGTTTTTCATGCTTCTAGAGTATTTATGCAATTTTAGACCCTTCTTAAATATTTCTACAATTTTTTACCCTTTCAAGGCATTTTTGCAGTTTTAAAGGGGTATTTCTGCCATTTTTGACCTTTTCGGGATATTTCTACTGTTTTTGATGCTTCTACAGTATTTCTACAATTTTTTATCCTTCTTGAGATATTTCTGTAGCTTTTGACCCTTCCTGGGTATTTTTGCAGTTTTGGACCTTTGCTGGGTATTTCTATAATTTTGGGAACCCTTCTTGGGTTTATTTGAGATTGCAAACGCTTTATGGATTTATTTGCAATTGCGGACCCTTTTTGGGTTTATTTGCAATTGCGGACCCTTTTTGGGTTTATTTGCAATCACGAACTCTTTTTTAAGTTTATTTGAGATTTTGAATCATTTCTATGTTTATTCGTAAATTTCCCTTGAGCGGAGGTTTGCATGCAATTTATGGAGAAGTCTAGAGGTATTTGCATAATTTTGGACAGATAAGAGATATTTTTGTAATATCTAGAGTGAACAAGGGTTTTCTGTAATTTTGGCCAGACAGGAGATATTTGTGTAATATCTGGGGTTTGAACAGTGATTTTTGTGCAATTTGGGGGTATTTTTATAATTTCTGATTAGTTCAGAAAATTACATACTTCTACTACCCAAAATACATTGAAAATATATTAAAAAATACACAATATGGCCCCTAAGAGCATAAGTGTGAGACTCGGGATATTCATAAGTAATACCCTTGAGTGGACCTTCACAAACACCCAAAATCCAAGCGCGCCTCCGAATGTCGCCTCTATTCTCCTTCTATTTGTACGTGTGTGTGTGTCTATGTATTGGACCCATGGAGAACTTATAGAAGATAGGAGGGTCACCTTAACAAGGTGGATTTTTTTTAACCCTTCGGAGTCAAATGACGCGGGTCACCTTGACAATGTGAGGGTTTTGTGGCTCGGGTCACCTTGACAAGGTGGGGGAGGTTTTTGAACCATCTGAGATCAATTGGCCCTTTTTGATGGGCAAAGGACCCCGGGTGGGATCTTTCCCACCCTTTTAGGGCTTAACTGGGGTCATTTGACCCCGGTGGATGAGACCGGTCAACCCCGGTCAGGTGACTCTGAGCAATGGGCACCGCAAGGGGTCGAACATCCCAAGGAAGGCCAGTCTGGGGTCACATGAACCCAGTGGGGGCCTCCCGGGGTCATTTGTCCCTGTCAAATGACCCTAGTGGGGGCCCACTCGATACCGGGCAATACTACCAGGGTCAAATGACCACGATGGGGCCCACTAGACCCCGGATATTACTCCTTTTTGTTTCTTTCCCTAAGCGGTGAAGAATTACACATGGAGGGAGGTGATACATCCCTTAGGCTCACCAATGCCAAGGGAGATGACCAAAACCCCCAAGAGAGGCTAGGGGGTGACCAGACCCCTTGCCTCCTTGCATTTCAGCCCGATTGGGTGAGTAGTCACCCTGAACCCTGGGTGCTCTCAATTCTAGTCACCATGGGTACTCTCAATTCACCCCGGATGGGTGGGTAGTCACCTTGTCACCTTACTCTCAATTCACCCCAGTTGGGTGAGTAGTCATCCTGACACCCTGGGCGCTCTCAATTCACCCAGATGGGTGGGTAGTCACCCTATCACCTTGGATACTTGCAATTGACCCCGGATGGGTGGGTAATCACCCTGTCACCCCAGGTACTCGCAATTCACCCCAGATAGGTGGGTAGGCAGTCACCCTGGGTGCTCTCAATTCATCCCGGATGGGTGGGTAGTCACCCTGTCGCCGAGGGTACTCTCAATTCACCCCGGACGGGTAGGTAGTCACCCTGGGTACTCAATCCACCGCGGTTGGGTTGACTGGGTGTTCACCAACGTTGGCAGTGTCGGTTTCGGACTCGGTTTCGGCCGAGTCCGAAATCGAAACGACTCGATTTCGGTTTCAGTCAAAACCGGCCGAAACCATGTGAAAAACTTCAAAAACAACATCAAAATAAGTCTAAAAAATCAGAAATAAAACAAAAAAATATAAAGAATCACATAAAGATCAAAAAATTCATTAGACATGTATTTAACTATAAAGAAATTGGATTAAGTGCAATAAACATGAAGTAGACACTGAAGTTCAAACATTGAACATGTTAAACTAATATTCTTGAGTACATACTAAACATGAAGTAGACTCAAGCAGTACAATAAACCTAATTAGACACAGTAAATGTTACAGAAATTAAATGACCCTCACCTAAATAATGATGCACAAATATAGATAATAAATAATAACTAGAACATTCTCCCTCATCGTCTGGTTTTTGATGTTGATACCCATAAGAAAGTTACATGTATTGTGTATATTCACTGTAACCAAATAATGAGGTAGCCAAGTCCTGCATCCCTCTTTGGATCTCTCATGGAGTGTAAGGTTGTTGGCTTGATTCGAATCCAGAATCAGCGTAAGAATCTTGAGGATGAGAAGAGAAACTAGATGGAACTGGAATTCTGGTTGATGACCCCACCCATAAATGACTGCTTCCTGTTGGCCACCTGCATAACCTAATGGATCCCCATATTGACTTTGTGAATCATATCCTTACTCACTATGAGTGTATCCTCTGCTTGTGTCTGTGTGGACGGAGGAAGGAGCACCATATGTGCCACCGCCAATAGTAGCACCTGCAGCTGCACTGGGATGATCATTATCATCATTATCATCATCATCATCAAAACCATAAGAAATCAGTCGCCTTTCAACCTTTGGGGATTCTTTTTTCTGTTTTGGTGTGATTTTTTCAATCACCTTTGACATGAGTCCTTTTCCCTTGGCTTGTGCCTCACATAAATCTGCTTCAACTGCCCAATTGTCGGTTCCTCTCGAGCAGTAGCACTAGTCTTCTCCAACATCCCATGCACCGATGTACTACTTCTCAAGGATGGAGGTGATTTGACCATTCTAAGAGTGACTGAGCTGCTATTTGATTATGAGTGTCCAACTGGCTCAAACTCAGGCTGTTGCTCAGTGTCATGAACAAACAAAGCTGGGTCCCTACTATGGTGCGCATGAGAATAACATTGCCCCTCTTTGATGCTCTTCTGAATTTTGGATCTCTTGGCTCATCTTCATCTAGTATGCCCTCTACCCATGCTCTATCATCAAAATCAAAAAAAGACTCATCAACCGACTCTCGTGTCAACACCCAAGACTGCAAAGGATTATTATCATCAAACAATGCGTCCACATCAATTTCTGGAGTTGCATCCTCTGCGACGCGTTTGTCCCTCAATTATTGTCTTAACTTCATATTTTTTATTCTCAGTCTCATATTGTAATGACATTAAACCGATTTTTCTAACGGTTCAGCCTTTAGTCGATTGCGAACCTTTGAGTGTATAAGGTTGAACGTGCTCCAATTTCTTTCACATTGACTTGCCGATGTTGTTTGACTGAGCACCCTAATTGCAATGAAAGCCAATGCATTACTGCCCATGTCTCGTTTGTTCACCATTATCCACCAGTCAACTGTTCCACTAACCATAAACAAATAAATGTAAGATGTACTAATACATATTGATGTTAAGAAAGCACAAAAATAAAATGTACCTAGGCTCACTCTTCCCACAGCGTATTACAATTGGGAGTCAAAATATGTCCCAGTCCTCTTTCTATAATAGTTCATCTACAAAGATAAAGTAATATATTAACATAATGACTTAAGTAAATTATATACATCTTATTGATAAAATCAATAAAGGCCAACCTCTACTTCGGCCTGAAATCTCTTTCCTGGTGTCCTCAGTAAATGACCAATGACTTTTAAAGTGCCTTGAAGCACCTCACTATCAACATGTGCATTAGCATCGTACATAAATCGAGGGTTGAGGAAGTAACCTGCAAGTTAGCTAAATGTTAGATATAAAGTAACCTAGGGCCAGACGCCAGAGCTGCTGGGAAGGGTCGGAAGGGGAAGGCTGCCCACTGCTGGGAAGTTGCCCAGGTCGACCTGGGATTGTCCCATGTCGACCTGCCTGCTTCTCAGAAGCTACTGGGAAGTTGCCCAGGTCAACCTGGGCAGCTTCCCAGACCTATCCCCTTTCCCCTCACCTCATTCCCCTGAGACAGTGGGACTTGGGACATTGGGTAGTCAAATCTAATGTGTTACTCTAGCCTAAGTCTTAACCCCTACGTCCTAACTCTAACCTGTAGTCAAACTCGCCCCAAAATAACAATGTTTCAGTACAATTAATCACTCACCAGCTGCATGCAAGTCGTGATGTAATGTGTTCTCCCATCTCTGGTCAATAATTTTCCATCATTTTGCATATTCTCTGGAAAGGGAATCCTATAACTCTAATTTGGCACAGTCCATGGCCTCGTATAAATATCTCATATCATTCTTCTCATCGCCATCTACCGTTCTTAGGACTTTACTACTTTCATGTACCATGAGACCCTGTCCCAGAATTTGTTATCTTTCACGATGTGACAGATATCCAAATAATCCATCTGAGCATCAACATTAGACTTGTCGATGTATTCCCGCAGGGCATTGTGGTACATGAAATCTTTCAGCTCATTCTTATACCAGTGAATTTTGCAAAGAAATGAAATACGGATCAATAATTCATATCTATAAGGATAAAATATCCAGAATTGAGCTCAATCTTATACTTGTGCAAAGACTCCAAAGAAATGAAATTTGAAGCAATTGGCCCTGCACGGATGATCTCTCGCCCCCCACTCGCATGCTCCCTGAACATATTCAATATCCTATGATGGCCATAAATATACAATGTGATTTTTTTGAGCATTGTCAATTGTCTTCTTCACATGATTTTTCTTCCCTATGTCTTCAAGTATCAGATCCAGACAATGTGCTGCACATGAGAGCCAATATAAATGCATGCACTTCTGCATCAATTTCTTCCCTGCAGCCTTATAACTAAATTCATTATCAATTACTACTTGCACAAGATTGTCCTCTCCAATTTGGTCTACCATCTTATCCATCAAACTAAATAAATAATTGACATTTTTTTCATAATTTGATGCATCTACAGATTTAACAAATATTGTACCTTCGATGCAATAGACCAAAAAGTTAATCATAGACTTCTTCGTGATATCAGTCCAGCCATCACACATCATGTTGCATCCTCTCTCCATCCATATATGCTTGAAGCTTTCAACCCAGCCATGGAGCTCCTCAACCTCTCCCTCAAGGCCACGCCCGTATATGTCTCCACGTGACGGGGCCTTCAAGCCAGGGCCAGCGTCTGCTATGACATCTAGCATAGGTTGAAAATATTCGTTTTCAATTGCACGTGTAGAGACACCTGCATGGAAAAATCATTTGCAGATACTGTTAAATGCATGCCCTGCAACTTCTGTAGATTTTTTTTACCCCTCAATGATTGCTTGATTTTAGGTTGTGTAGTACGGGGCCTTCTGTCCAGATAGTTATCCATGGGGCCTACTCTCTGCAGGGCAGCACCAATGTCAGGACGTCATGCAACTGTACTGGAGTGAGCTCTGGATCTGAATCCTTTCCTTCGAGCGGCTTGTTCACGCTCCATTGCTTCAGTGAGCTCTGGATCTGAATCCTCAGTGCCTTCCTCATCATCATCCCTCCTTCCCCTTCTGTCTGAAATCTCCTTAGTAATTTCAACCTCATCTTCATCCCTTTGTTACATCCTCTCCATTTTGCCCAAAAAGCACTGGCGCATTTCTTCTCAGACCACTCGGGAACATCTGTCACATTGTCTCACCTCTCCTCTTACCCCTGCCAAATGCTGCTTTCCTATAATAATTCCGCCATGTATCTCTCTACCACAATAATTAAATTTCACTTTTCTTCTCTTAGCATCAACAAAGGAGAGGTGGGCCCAACCCGGATCCTCCTTCCCTTGCTGATTCTGACCTTGTTCACATCTAGGCATGATGCGGCATTAAGACAGACAAAGACAAATAGTTGTAAGTACAATGAAAAAATTAGGGATTAATTATCAATTAACCCTTAATCACCCTTCATAAAAATTAATTACCAGCATGCTCCCACCCCAAGTTCTTCAATAAAACTTAATTGATCTTCAATTGAACCTAAGTAAACCAAATTAGAGAAAAGCCTAATTTTAAGGAACTAATTAAGGCTTAATTATCAATTAACCCTTAATCACCTTTCATAAAAATTAATTACCAATATGCTCCCACCCTAAATTCTTCAATGAAGCTTAATTGAGCTTCAATTGAACCTAAATAAATCGAATTAGACAAAAACCCCAATTTTAAGGAACTAATTAGTGCTAATTATCAATTAACGCTTAATCACCCTTCATAATAATTAATTGCCAACATGCTTTCACCTCAAATTCTTCAATGAAGCTTAATTGAGCTTCAATTGAGCCTAAGTAAACCGAATTAGATAAAAGCCCCAATGTTAAGGAACTAATTAGAATTTAATTTGAAGTCTTAACAAATTTCATGGTTTAAAATTAACCTACGACTGAAAAACTAACCTATAACAAAAAAAAAAACTTTCAACCCAACTAAAAAACGCAAAACAAAATAAGCAATCCCCAAATTTACCTCAAGAAAAAAACCTCTAAACATGTTGATGTTGCTCACCCAGCACAGCCAGCAGCAGCACAGGTGCACAGCACACAGCAACAGCAGCACAGGTGCACAACACAGCCACAGTAGGCAGCACAGTAGCTGTTGCAAAGCAGCACAGCAGATAGCACAGCAGGAGCTGCACAACACAACAGCAGCAGTACAGCACAGTAGGCAGCAGCAACAGCAGCACAACACACACAGCAGTAGCAGCAGCAAGCCCTCTCTCCCACAGATTTGAGAGAGAACATGAAGTGAACTCCCCTTGAGTTTTGGCCGAAACCGTTCGGTTTCGGGGCGAAACAGAATAGGCGAAACAGTTCGGTTTCGGTGCGAAACATTTAAGTTTCGGGCGAAACCGATATCAGTTTCGCTCGAAACCATTAAAAATCTTTTTTTAAGTTTCGGACCTACTACAGTGAGCAGGTCCGAAATCGTTTCGGTTGTAGCAGGTCTGAAATCGTTTCGGGAATGACCGAAACTGATACGTTTCGACCGAACAAAACGTATCAGTTTCGGCCGATACTGCCAACTATGGTGTTCACCCCAGACTGTGGTGGGGCCTAACATCCTATTCACCACCTTGGGTACTCACTTACTGTTGACTTAGTGTTCACCCTGGGGGGTCCTAGTCACCTTCCTCAGCAGTGGTGAGCCTAAGTGATGCTCCCCCCCCCCCCCAAATGTTGTGAGTCACAAGTCAAATTGCCATGGCTAACACCTTCCTTGGGCCCCTTTTGATCCCAATTAACCAAGCAAACTTGCCCTAGGCCTTCATTGGGCCCTCCCAAGCAAGGTTTGCCGACCGCTGAGTCGTACCGGATCGGGATCCTCCGGATCCGATACGATACGGCCGAGTCGCATCCGACTCAGCCCGACTCGGCTCTCTCTCTCTCTCTCTCTCTCTCTCTCTCACTGTGACTCGGCCCGACTCGACCGATCCTAGGGCGATCCGCAGTGTATCGAGTTTTTCCAGATACGATACGGCACGCCCGAGTTGGCCCGAGTCAGACCGAGTCGGCAAACCATGCTCCCAAGTAAGGTAGCAAACTTGAGGAAAGGAGGGGGAGGTTGACCCTGGGCAATTTTCTTTTTAGGCAAAAAAAATTACCTCCAACAGTGGTGCGCACACTCAAACAGAATACTAACAGAGTCATACCTTATCTTTCCTCAATAAGATTTTCATTCACATGAAAAGTCTTAAACATATCAAGTTCTTTAAAGCCTCTCCAATTAATTCAATAATTGTTCTAAACAGAATGAAAGGAGATCACAAGTCAATCTAATATTGAACATCAGTTTCCCTAACCAAATCTTATACCAATTTAGTTCCATGAATGCGATGCTAATCTTAATTTTTTTGTCTCAATGAGTCTCAATTAAAGATTCATAACGAAAAGTCCGTAAAATTTTCATAATTGGGGAAAATAGTTATAAAAGGTATGGTTGGCTATTATCAGATGATCCGATCCTTCAATTTAGGACTGTCAATGGCCCGGACTGGCCCAACAAGCTAGTGGGCCTGGCCCGATTTCTGGCTAGGCCGTCAAGCCCTTTTCGGCCCGCGGGTCCTTAATCGCGCCTAAAAGCCCAACTTGACTATGCCTGATGGCCTGGTAAGGGCTTTGTGTTCGACCCACGGGCAAACCCAACCCGTCCTCTCTCTCTCTCTCTCTCTCTCTCTCTCTCTCCATTTTATTTTATTTAATTAAAATATCATATTTTATTTAATTATAAAATTGAAAACTCTCTTGTCAAACAAATTAACATCTAAAAATGTAAGTTTAATATTTTTATATGTATTTTTTATTATTTTTTCATTTAATTTGTTGGACCGGGCCGAAGCTAGGCCTTTGGAAAAGTCGAATATAGCCCAGCCTAGCCTGACATATCCTGAGCCCGGGCTAGGCTCTAGCTTTAAAATTGATGAGTCGGGCCTAGGTCGGGCCGACCTAAGTCCCACCCGAACCCGGCCCATTGACAACCCTAATTTAGTTGGCTATTTCAAGTTACAGCTACCATATTGAGATGCCTTGCACTTGATGATCAAGTAACAACTATAAGTCTACAAGTAAACAACATGAAAAAGAATTAAACACAATGAGAAACAGCATGATATAACAACATATATTAATGGCACACAGAACTCATGCATGGCTAATTTTGCAACAACAGCAACTCACATCATAAAAGCCATCAGTCTGCCCATTAATCCTAGAATTTCTTCGTTGGTCCACGGATGTCAATGCTTTGAGCCCAACAAACCACACCTCTGTTTCAGTTTTGTTTTTACAAATCTATGCAACAAAAAAATAGAACGAATCATTAACTAGACCCACAATGCTAAAAGAAATTCAGTAAAGACATGTTCAATGAAAACAAACAAAAATACTAATCCCATTGTAATGTTCTACTAACCAGATCAAGTGATCTCTGCCCGTTGTTATAGAGAAGAGAAAAGGACAAGTAGTCCTTTTCAGGGCACAAATACCTCTTGAAAACAGCCTGCAGGAGGACAAAGTTAAATGAATAGCGAGAATACATCAATATTGAAGTTGAAGATAATTCATTTTCAAAGTATGCAGATACAACTGAATGAAGTCCAAGACTAATATCCATATAAACATGAAAATGCCAAGCAACTCACAGTTCTTTGACCAGGTATGATGCGAGAGACAGAGGCCAACTTCAGATGTCTTTCTTCACCGTGTGAAAGCCAAATCAACGTTGTTTCATCCTGCAAATGACACGGCATTAAATTGATAAAGATTTCACAATATAATAAGCAAAGAAGCATTTACCCTTTATAGAAAACAATGTGGAAAAATGACACAATTGCAGCTTTATTCATCATTATTAGCATAAGCCTCAGCTAGATCCAATTGAACATAATCAGTCATCTACAACATATTCCCAGATACTCAGTTGAGGTTAACTTTGGACAGCAAAGGGTTGGTTAAAAAAATCTGAAGCCCCAACAGAATTCTCGTAAGATCAAAAATGACCTTTGGGCCATATCGCTAACACAAGGAGGAAACCTCAGGGTTCACTTATCAAGGGCCTAAACAAAGGGAGAGGTAAATTAAAAACAAGGGCACAAGATCACCTTTAGGGCAACCATTGGCCAGAGAATAAACTGAGACAAACCCCATGCACAATTTCATTTTCCATGACAAACAGACGAAGTTTAGATTTTCAAAGAAGAGGCATAATTGAGTGTTTAGTGGCACTTTTTCTTTAGGACAATGTCATTCTCAGAAAGTTGTTTGTTTAACTTTTGTTCTAATTTTTAGCAGTTCTGTATTTCAACTGTTTGAACATTTTGGAGAACTGCAAAAAAAATCAAATCATGTTTGATAGGCAACTGTTAGATAAATAATAGTAAACATTTTGAAAGTGGGTTAAAAATTAGTAGCCATTAACCATTCGAAACAAAAGGTATAGTAGCGATAGTGCAGTTAGCCATGCACCAAATGAACATAATTTTGACCACTTTCAGTTCATCACAGCTGCAAGACAACCAAAAGATCAAGATTCCTGGAGAAAGATTCCTGGAGAAACAGGTGCAACAAGATATTATAATCCATCAAGGCAAAAATTTCCATCTTTCCCTCCAATTTGTACCCTCCTCCTAATAAATATATACAACAAACATTTTCCATTATTCCATTTCTGTCCACATTCCAGTGCTACATTTTCGCAAGCTGAAAAACAAAATGCACAACTTTGCGAACGCCTCACTGTAAAACTTTAAAAAAACAAATTGGAGGACATACGATGGAGAAAATGAGAAGAGGATTGAAGAGTTTTTTTGTTTTTTGAAAGTACTTGGTACCATGATATTGTTTTAAAATAAAAATAGGAGGGATGTACAAGTATAAAGAGAGTATTCCCCCAAGCTCCCCGTACAAAAAAAATTCCCATACCAAGATGGTGTGGCACCCACTATCCTTTCAACAAAACCAAAAGGGAAGAGTTGTAAGAGTCCACATTACATATAGTCAAAACCCATTCTCTCACTTTCTCCAAAATAAAAGAAATAACCTGATGTGCTACCGTGACAAGATCCAATCGAATAGGACGAACAATGCTAGATAAGAACGAAGCGAATCCCGAACGACGTGGTAATCAAAGCAGGGACTATGACAAGAAATACGGCCACATTCAAAATTGAATATGCAATCTCAACACAAAAATAGGCACCATCTCACACAGAATGTGAAGATAGCCAATAAAAGCAAAACATATGCACACGCTCATAATTGGGGGTGGAGAGCAAGCATGAGACTGTGAAGGAGCCAAACAGATGCACACGCTCACTAGGCTCCTGTTCGGAGTCGTCAATTTTGGGCTCAACTTTTGTTAGCCCACGAGAAGATAGCAGCCCTATAGCATTGACTACGTAATTGGTCTCAAAATCCCTCTCTTGATCATACTTGAGTCCTATCGTGTCCTTGCGGGAAAAGGGAGATTGCCCCTGGACCTGCGGCTGGTTCCACAGGTGGTGGAAATATGTGGTCCGAGAAGAGTCTTGGACTCGAGGGACATGCTTTCCCAGATGCGCTCCAGTAGATCGTCCATTTCCTGGACTAACACTAGTGCATTGTTGACGGGAATATTCCATCCAAAATCATCCTCTGGAGGGCCTGGTAGGACCAAATCTCCTTTATAAGAGAAAATCGGCTTGTCTCCCTTGCCTTCTTTACTCCTCTTCTGTTGGAAGGAGACTGTGAAAGTATTCAACTGCTCCACCTCGTGCTCTTCCCGTTGAAACGAGAGATGAATAGAAGACACTTTGGTCGATGACCTGACTGATGTTGTTGGCTTTGAAGTCAACACTTCGCCTCTCTGACTGAATCGACTCGGAGGCGGCCTTGAGACTTAGCCTGTGCAAGTGTGCAATCTTACCAAGTCTTGGTTGACCGTGAACAATTGTCCTTCCTTAACTTCAGAGTCCACTTGTTGCTTTTTTCTGTCTTTTGTAGAATCAAAGCCTACTAGAGTGGGTTCCCCAAAATTCAAAGAAGCATTAGTCAGATGGCACTAGTTGAGGCAAAATGAAGCTTGGTCTGCGAAGACGGTGTGTTTCTCCCCTCCCTTGACATATTTAAGACATTTGTGTAGGGTTGAAGGAATGACCAAATTTTCGTGCAGCCATGGCATTCCCAATAATAGCTTATAAGATGTGTCAACATTGATGACATAAATATCATTTGGGTGACAAAATCACCCATGAGCAACTTCACTTCGACTCTACCAAGGGCCTCCTCAGAATCCTAGTTCAATCCCAAAATTTTGACCGTGTTCACCTTTTGCAAGTAAGATGTCAGATACAAAGACTTGAAAGTCTTCAAAGGCGTGATGTTAACGGCCGCCCCAACATCGACCGGAATTCGATTCACATAGTGTCCATTGATCGTCCCTCGCATATATAAAGGTTGATTATGACACAGAGAAGACAACAACATGTCTTCGTCTGTAAATGTGATGTTGGTTGCAAACGTCTCATATGCTTAGGCCTACAACACTGCAACATGGGCTTCACAGGCATCCAGATCTTGGAGTATCTTGATGAGAACTTCCTCAAATCTTTACTTCAAACGATGGCTTCCTAAATGGTGACATTTTTTGGAACCCGCTTCATGTGGTGAATAATTTTGCGATCCGCCCGAGCACAGGTTTTATCAAATGGCAGATAATTTCTGCCAGGGTCTTCGGCGCTCCGAGGCTTCTCCGACTTAGAAGGACGTTCCTCACTCCGGCCCTCCGCATTTTCTTAGAATAGTGGCACCAGAGATTCCTCCAGAGGTGGCAACGGTTCATCTGTTCGCCCTTATCAGAAGGACGTGCTTGGCTTGTGGGTTGACCCCTATCAGAGGAACCCGCTTGCTCTGAAGCCTTATCTTGTAGTGGCGGCCTAGCAGGCTCTTCCTCTTCGTCAAAGGGGTTGAGTATGAAGGGGGGCACTACTTGGTCTTCTAGCTTCTAGGATGGTGCCCGAAGCCTCTAAGGAGTGAGGAGTCGAGAACGAAGGGGATACCCCGTACCTATGTCTCCGAGAAAGGGCTTGGCTCCTCCCCTCTGAATAATATAACTCGATCGAAAGGGACCTTCACATCACCGCCCTCGTCCTCTGTCATGGCCTCGGCTATTTCTCACCGGGCGACGTTGATAAATCGCCATGGGAGCCTTGCTCCCAGGGTTATCGCCCATAGTGCCTTGTTCGGAAGGAGAGTTGATATTGTCGGGCAACGGGATCGCCACCATATTGTAGGAGAACTCTTACAGCATTTCTTCGAGCATCTCGACAATGAGTTCATCATCCTTGTAAAATACGGAAAGCTCTTCAGGGATTGAGAATTTTCCACCCTCTTCGAGACAGCGGACCATCTCCGAAGCCACTGAAGAAGTCAGGCTTTACGCCCAAACTTATCTCAGAGAAAATATTTGTCCAGAGTGACGATCCTAGTGGGGCGAGAGGTAGTATATTCCTCCAACTCATCTATGAGCTTTTATAGCCATTGTAAAAGAGTCAACTCCTCAGGGGTTTCCATAACTGCTGCCTGCTCAACTTACCTTTTCAACCTCCTCTTCAGATGCTTCTTGCAATTCTTCTCTTGTTTCTTTTGACGTGCCACCTCTTGAGAAGAAAGTGGACTTGGTTTTGGTCACGGGACTGATTTGCCTGCAAAATTTTATTTTTTGCTCTAGACTGACTCCTTGGGAGCCTTGGTTCTACTACTCCTTCTGGGAGTAACCTTAGTCCAGTTGGCTGCCTCCGATTACACCTGGAAGGTGGCATTGATCGCCTAAGAAATTATTTCCTGCAGCAACTCTTGGAACTCTGTAAGGTCAAAATGGGGCCCTTGAGGCAATTCCATAGGTTTTGTTTTAGTTGGTGATTTTGTCTGTTCGAGTTGTTGAGGTCTTTCTACAATTGACGACCTTGTTGCCTCGACATGAGATTTGACTTCGGGCTCCCCCGCCCTGACTTTGCCTTTATTGCCTGGCCGAGGGTTTCCCCTGTAACGATGTCAGGTAGACTCAATTTGGAAAGAGGCTTGAAACCTCCCCCACGGCTTGGCTTTTTGGGCTTTGGGGCTTAGACCCCTCACACTTAGACTCACCTTTAGGGTTTGGCTGAGAGCTGCCACCCGTAGACTTGCCCAACTAGACCTACTGAAAGGTGGGCTTGGTCTCTCGTGGCTTGGCCTGCTTCCATTGCGATTGGCGGAGAATCTTCTCAACGACCTCTTTGAGACGCTGTCTCGCCGTCGAATTCCCCTACATCGATCTCCTCTTTTTAGATGAGGGCCTCGATACAATCTTGGACTTCCGAGCATTCCCCAGTGGGGTGAGACGCACTGGCGTGATATTTGCAGTAGGGGGGATGACTCTTGGCCATTTCATTGTAGTAAGATGGCGGGTCATGCGCCATCACTCAACCCTCTTCCAAGAGCTTGTCAATGTCCTCTTTAGGGAAAGAACACTGATGAGAGAATCCCCCCCCCCCGGATACCATAACGTGGATTTAGCCAGTTGGGAACTAACTCCTTCCTTTCTCGGCTCGGGGAGTTAGAATGCAGCCGAAGCATGTATGACGTTGACGGAGAAATTCAAACTCTCTCGTCTATGTGGTTATGGCGGGCAAGCCAAGAAGTCATCATACCAATCACTCCTCGCCTAGGGCTGTCAATGGGTCAGGCCCAGGTCGGGCCCGACTTATCAATATTAAAGCTCGAGCCCCGCCCGGGCCTGAGCTATGTCGAGCCGGACCCGACACTATTAAAATTTTGTAAAGCCCGACTAAGACCCGACTCAGCCCGACAACTTAAATAAAAAATAAAAAATAAAAAACTAATACATTTAATAATATAAAACTTATAATCTCATTAAATTAATTAGAGTTTTAATATTAATTATAAAATTTATGTGAAAAGAAAAAAATTTCTAATTAAGTAAAATAACATAATTTTAACTAAGTAGTTTTTAAATTTTGAAGAGAGAAAAAGAGAACGGGTTGGGCGGGCCCGTAGGCCAAAGTCAAAGCCCAGCCCGTGGGCCTAGTCGGACCGGACTTTTAAACCCGAATAAAGGCCCACAGATCGAAAAAGGCCTTGCGGCCCAGCCCGAACTCAGCCCAAACACACGGGCATGTCAGGCCGGCCCGCCTCATTAATAGCCTTATCCTCGCCTGATCAATCCCTCAGCAAAGTCCTTGAGGGCCCGACAATCATGAATGATGTGGCCTACAACCTAATGGTATGTGCAATAGCCTTGATGTAATACGGTGCCTGCTGCTTGCAGACTGGGTGACACCAGGAGATCTAGTAGCCCTTCACGACGGCACGCGAAGAAGATTTGGAGGGTCTTCTCGTGAGGAAAAGAGTATAACTTCTCTAATTCCTCGTCCTCAAATAAGTTGAATGATTCCTCGGAGAGCCAGCCCCCCGACCTAAGAGCAGTCTGGGACGTGGGTGATACATTTGCCTCCCATACATGTATTGGAGTTAATCCCCTGGCAAAAAGTCCAAAAGGGAATGTGGCCAACTGCTCGTCGATGTTTTTCAAGAATTGCAGCATATGCCTTTGTTTCAGCTACAGCTGTCAGATTTCCCCTTGAATCTTTCGAATGGTCCTCCGCAGCATCAGGCATTCAGGTAACAAGGAAGGAGCAATTTCGAGGCCACTGGAGCTCAAAGCAGTTGCCACCATATAGACCACGTTGGCCGACCGGCTCGATCGGCTCCAGGCATAAGGCTGCGACGGGTCGACCGCATGCCCCAACATATTTACCAGGCCTTTTTCGATGAGCTCTTATGCTATGTTCTTGAAGACATAACAGTCCCCGATGGTATGACCCAATCTTCGGTGATATACACAATAAGTAGGGCCGTCTGTTTTATTTACCTCTGCTGACTTTCACAGATCAGGTAGGGTGATGAGCTTTCCCTTCATGCACAAATCAAAGAGCATCTTTGCATGCTCTTCTCTGAAAGAGTAAGGCGTCTTCGTACGCTCCGTTAACAGAGCCGTATTTGCCTTGGCGTCAGACTTGTTGCCATTACTCTTTGATTTTCCTTCCCCCTTGTCTCTATTCGTCAAGGAGAAGTCCACAGAGTTTATCTCCTTGCCGTTGGCCAAGTGATCTTTGGAGGATTTGTCTTTGGCAAAAGCACGTGTCGAGTGATGAGCGAAGAACATTTTATTCTCTGCTACCACTGTATTCAGTTGGTTGAAGCTTCCGATATTTGAGCCCAAAAGTTCTTCACTAACTTCCGCCGATAAATCTTTGTGGCATATGGTGATCGTGTTTTTAGGCGTTGGAGGATTACGCAGCGCATGCTGACGTCCCTCCACCGCTTGATGAAGTCCCACGCGGTTTCACGCGGTTTCACGTGTTTTTATGCAGAAGAAGTTCATCGATCGTTTCTAGATGGCCGAACGCAAAGTCTCTGTGGCGGAACTCTGCGCCCTCAAACAGAGAAAAGGTTATGCTCTCACCATGTTGAGCAAACTTAGCCTCCACAATCCGCTCGAACATCTGCCTCTGAGCCATGAGACTTTCCGCAACAGAGAGGCAGACGATCGCACATTGGCCTCACGTTGCGACGCTTCAAACTTCGCCGCTACTGGTAACTTTGCCGCGATAACTGACGCATTGGCCATGGCTGGAATGGGAGGAAGTTGTTGTTCCATCCCGGTGGGCGCCGCTTGAGGCTGAACCTCCTTTTCACGCAATAGTGCTTGCAAAAGGTTCTTAAGTTCTTAATTTTCGCGTTGGAGTTTCTTCCAACGTGAGGGTCTGAGTCTCTCTTCCAAGATCTTCCTCGTGCCCTAAGTTGTTGTCCCATTCGACACTATGGAAGTCTTACTGGTGCTCCTCTTACCATACCGACTCAGGCTGGGATGTTCTGACGGTCGATGTCTACAGCATCTAGGCAAGAACCTGGGAGACGGGCCTTGACTTCCTCAAGGTCTAAAGAGGTTGGTTTAATTCTCCCAAAGTGTCATATGGGTGCTTACGACGGAGGTTGTGTAACAGGTGAAAATCTTGACAGTGTCGTTGGTCATCTGAACCACCCGCTTATTCCTGGACAGTTATCTTCCGGACTTGGGTGGCATCCCTAGTTTATAAAAAATAGACACTCGGAACGTAGAAGCCTATGCCGAGCAATCCTCATCCGTATGCGTTGAACTGGCCCACGGAGAGGTTGGCCACACTTTCTTGTAGGCTCCTCGACGTTTCTACCCATGTGGGCGCTGAGTTGCGATCCTCGAAGAGATTGAGGCCTCAATGTTTGCCGAACTCCGCATTTGTTGTAGGTCCAACATGCGGAAGAGCCCTTCCGACCTTACTCGCTTGATAATTCGAGCCTCCTCCTTGGTGAACCATATCTTCTTCAGCTATAGCTGGTGCTGCCTCAATTAAATTGCCCCCTGACTTTGATTAGGGAGGTGCTGGTCTGGGTCGTTGCATCGGACCCTAGTTTGCCGCCGATACGACGGACTTCTTCCTTTTCGCCCTGTCCCCCCGAACTTGCCGAAGAAGCTCGGGGCAGTTGGATGTGGAGATAGTTGGGACATACTCGCCCCGTAGCAAAATCAGCTCGCCTCCATCGAGCCAGATGCTAATATCTCTGACAATTACTATCTTGCTAGAGCAAGATGATGCCGCTACAAGCTTTGTGTCTTTACGACTGTGCCACTGCTCCCGTTGAGTAGGAGCGGTGCTAGTGACGCATGCCATAGACCCGGCGTCGTTGTGGCGGCAACGTTGCCCCTGTTCTACAGGAGCAGTACCTCTGAGGGTGGTCGCAGCGGAATTTGTGTCGTTACAGCGGAAGCGCTTCCCCCGTTGAGCAGGGGCGACACCAACAATAACTTGGTTGACCGAGAAAACTCGGCTAGTTGCTTGGGCAGAAAACCTGACACCTTCGACCGTTGTTTTGGCGACTGAGCAGACTCGACCGGTTGTTGAGACGAAGGGCCTGACACCCATGGCCGCTGAAGAGTTGACCGGGAAGACTCGACCGGTTGATCGGACAGAGGGCCTGACACCCTCGGCCGCTGAAGAGTTGACCTAGCGAGCCCGACCAGTTGCTAGAACAAAGAGTCTGACACCCTCGACAGTTGGTATGTTGACTGAGCGGGCCCGGCCAATTGCTGAAGCAAAGGGCCTAATACCCCCGATAATTGCATTATTAATCGAGAAGGCCCGGCCAATTGCTAGAGCAGAGGGCCTGACACCCTCAGTACTTGTTGCAGTAGGCGTGGCTGAACTAGTTTCAGCCATGACAACAACGCCCAAGAAGAAGGGCAAGCCGACGACTAGCAAAAAGTCGCCGAACACCAGTGGAGTTGCCAAGTATCCGAACTCGGTGTGGTTGGGGACAACCTGAGGTCCATACGTGATGGTGGCCATCGTCCTCTAGTTGGTGATGCTGATGGTGGTGCGTAGCACGAATGAAGTGGCGTGCAAATGCACAAAGAGCCCTTAAGTGAGCAAAGAAATGTCCTCTGCTTCCCGTCCTGTAAAAGGAAGAGCGGGAATTAGAACCTCGAAAAGGTTTGGGGATTTCTTTGACGAAAAGAAGAAAAACAAGAAACGTCTCACCAGGTGTGCCAATCTATTGGCATCATGGAATAAAGTATATATATATATATATATATATATATATATATAGAGAGAGAGAGAGAGAGAGAGAGAGAGAGAGAGATGCTGGTCTTTTGAAAAGAAAACTATAAGGATTACACATAGAGGGGCTGCATAAATAGCCAATGTAAGGTTTATTCCGTAGGTGCGCATTGTATAAGACGATTTGGGTTTGAATGTTGGACCTTCCCTACTAACCACAGTTAGTGTTGATTTACATTGGCCTAATGTCCGAACACCTTTATTTAACTGTCAAAGAAATCCTAAGGTCTCCTACATAGGTTCTGATGCTGAAGGCAGGCTCACTTGCACGGCTCACGGTTACCTCTATTCACCACCAAAGAAATCAGGGTTTTGCCAGAGGTCACCACGTTGGGCGAGAAACCTTTTTGGGGGTATTATTGCAATTTTGCAGAAGTTGTAGGCATTTTTTGAGTGTTAGGAAACTTTCTAGACTCCAGAGGTATTTTAACAATTCCAAATTTTCAGGTGAATTTTGGTAATTTTACCGGGCTAGGGGCAGTTTTGAAATTTCGATGTTAGAGAAAAAGTATGGTAAAATCTCTAACTTCCTAGGGCGTCGAGGCCGTTTTCAAAGAATTTAAGGGTTATTTAGCCATTTCTATACTGTAAGGGTATTTTGGTGATTTTATCGGACCTAGGGTAGGTTTAGGGTTCAAGACCATGCTTAGACGCGAGACTGAGCCAACGAGGTCCCTCAATAAAGGAACAACAATGGACTTCATAGAAGATGCTTGTGCACTGATTCGCAAAAAAAATGGGATATGTACACAATTTCCCAAAAGTTGGGGCTTATTTATAATTTTCTCCTGACTAGCTCATCAAAGAATAACTGAGTACATTTATAATCCGTATGAATACAAGGGTTGTCGACGAGTCGTCGACTATACATAAAAGAACTCTGCACTAATGCGGACATAGGGACATAGCCTCAATTACAAAAGGTTGCAGGGTAAAATTGTAAATAACAGGAGTTGAATTTTCTAGCAGTCCCTGGAAGGGTATTTTTGTAATTACCCATTATGGCGATCTCGTCTTACGGGTGGAACTACGTAATTTAGCCGTCCCAAGTGCATAGAAAATTACAAACATGACCCTCAGAGGGACATAATTACAAACATAACCCTTATGGGCATAAATACAAAAGCTCGAGATATCACATACCCTTAGTGGGCCGGACAACGAACAAAGCTTCTTCTCGCAGTCGCTTAATTCCTCCTCTCTTTGTGCTTGTGCGTCTCTCTCTCTCTCTCTCCCTCTCCTTCTGGACACCTAGGGGTCTATTTATAGAAGTTGGAGGGCCACCGGGGTTGATTTAACCCGTACGGGGGTGGACGGATGAAAATGACCTCGAGAGGGTCCTTTTTCTCCTTTCTTCTTCAGCGAAAGAGAAAAGAGGTAGCTGGATCAAATGAACCTGGGGACCCCACCTAGGGTCAAAACCCCAGGCGACCCCGGTCAGGTCCCACCGGGGTCGAAAGACCCCAGGCAACCCCCCCCCCCAGGGTCATTTGACCATGGGCGGGTCCCCCGGGGTCACGCGACCCCGGGCGGGTCTACCTGCCCGCGTATGGGTCCGCCTACGGTCGGGCGACACTACGCAGGTCTCCCCGATCCCGAACGGGTTTCCTTGCCCACCTTTTTTGCTTAAAGCCTCCTTTCGGCTTTTTGAAGTCTATTGCTCGTAGTACGCCGAGTGGAGAGAGGAGAGAACGCGCCTCTTGTTCGTTTTTCGTCTTCCCCGCACCGTCAACAAAAAAGAGGAGGAAGTTTGTGTTTGTCTGAGCTGCATCATACACATGCGTTGGACTTCTTCAGAGGCGTGTACATCGTCTCTTGCGTCCCATTTCCTTGTTGCGAGAGTTTCCTTTGTTCACCCCGAACATCCAAGGGAGAAGAAACCTCGCCTCTCGGAATTTTACCCAGAACCACACGATCCTGACAATCGTTGTGGATTTAGTCTGATTCTCAACCGCCTCGTTTGTAGCGAGGGGTTTATAATTGAAATAAAAGACGGGCCAAAGATCCCCGTCATGTGAAAATATTCCATGGAGCGACAGTACGCCGAATGTTGAACCTCGACCAGCTCGAGATAAGTGTCTCCATTTATCTGAGACAAATAGTGGGTGCAACAGTCACAAAGGAAGAAGCTCCTGCTCTCCGAAGAACCAGGGCAGGCAATCCAATTCGGACGTCAGACCTACAGTAAGCAGAGGTCCCAGTGGTCCGAAATGAACAAATACCACGCCCTCAGAGGCAAAAGAAAAAAGGGGTTTACAAAAAGTCCCAGTACGCAACTCGCCACTTAGAATCAATCCGGGTAGGGAATCACAAGTCAGCAGGCATAGTAGTCAAAGGCGGGTGCCTAAGCGTCGCCTAGGTGCCGCCTAGGCATTAAGGAGCTCTTGAAGAAGGTTGGCGTTCAACCGTTTTGTTCTTAAGTCAAAGGGCGAACCGAGTGAATCGCCTAAGCGAACCGCCGCTGCAACCCACCAATTGGATCCGAACCATTTAAGGTTCGCGGATCCCCGATTTAAACATCCAACCCCGATCGTCTCAACCCATTCACCCCGATCCCACTTCCCGCCCTAGGGTTCCCCGTGGTCCCCCTCCTCTGTCGTGGGTCACCCTCGTTCGTTGATCGGTCATCGCCCTCCGATGCCATCACCGTCGTCTATAGTTGCAGTAGCGACTGTTGTCCTATCTTCTTTCGTCGAACCGTCATCTACGTGCCAGTTGTCCCCACCATCGCCCCCTCCAACCATCTGAAGCCACCATCGCCGTCAGTCGTCGCCACCATCGTCGTCGTTCAGCCATCCGCAGCCAGGATCGTGGTAGTCCGCAGCCCCCATCGTCGCCAACGTCATCTCTCTCTCTCTCTCTCTCCGACCACTATCTCTTCTCCGTTCCCCCCCCCCTCTGTCTGTCTCTCTCTTCCCTCACTTGTCAGGTAGTCACCCATCCCCTTCTATCTCCCCCCCTCTCGCCCCCCTTCTCCCTCCCTCTCAGCCTCTTTCTCTCTGAATGTCTCACATTGAAACATCCCCACACCCCAATTTATCTCTCTCAGTCACTTTCTCTCTGTCTGTCTCTCTGGCTCTGTTCTCTCTGTCTGCCACTCTTCTCTCACCATGTCCCCTTCTCTTTCTCTACCCCCTCGGCTCCCTTCTCTCTCTCCCTCTCAGCCTCTTTCTCTTTGTCTCTCTCACAGGAGACAGAATCCCCTGCCCCCTTCTCTCTCACTCTAAGTCTATCTGTCTTAGTGAGATAGTCCCCCGCTCCATTCTCTCTCGCTCTCACTCTCTCTTCTTAGTCCCCCTCTCTCCGCCTGTCCATTGTTTTCAAGGCATCACCTAGGCGACAAGGCGCTCCAAGACGCCCAAGGTGACAAGACGCCTAGGTGAGCACCCCACTAAGACACTCACCTGACTATCTTGGTGCACATAGGCCACCTTAGGCCCGCCTAATCTACCATGGCAGGACATCCACTCCTTGATTTAAGATTTGTTTTAGTATTTGGACAAAAGTTTAGAGGTAATTTTGAAAAATAGACAAATGATATGTCATGATTGGCAAGAGAACATAAGACTTTCATTCTTCCTTTCCCTTTTATCTTGGATTCTTCTCCCTGTCAGTTCCTCTTCCCTCCTCTTAAGGATATTGATTCATATTTGCATGGTGCACTTATTGAAGCTAGTACCATTATCGTGTCTCTTTTTGATAATTCACGAGTAGAAAATTATGAAATTAATATGTTGATGTACGCATAATTTATCCAAAAATGTGTCATATTTTTGCTTCATTTTAATATACAGAACAACCATTTGAATACCAAATTTTAGATTAAGATGTTTATATCGATTGACAGGTATTCACAAATTCTTATTAATTTTCTCCTTATGAATTTGTTATTGTTTGTCATTTATTCTATTTTTACTTCTTAAAATATAGGTATATGTTGAAGATTTGTGGATATCAAATTTTCTATTAACTAAAGATAAAACTTACATTCAAAAAATGTATATTAGTAATTCTCTTGCAATGTACTTAACTATATAAACTAGGCTTCGCCTAGGCACCTTACCTTATTGCCTAAACAGTAAGGTGGTGGGTCACCTCCTTGGTCGCATTAGATGCCTTGACAACCATGTGTCTGCCCCACAGTGAGATAAAAGTCCCCCCCACCCCCTTCTCTATCTCTATCTCTCTCTGTCTCTTGTCTTCTATCTCTCTATCAATCTCTCTCTCAATCCTCGTAACGTCGTCTCTCAATTTGTCTCACTATCTGAGATAGAGAGCCGACTCTATGTCCCACTGTGAGGCAAAGAGCCGACCCTCTCTCTGTCTCTCTCTAATCTATTTTTTGTTGTTAATCACAGAGCGAACTCCCCCTACTCTCTTTCTGTCTCCCCCACAGTCCCACTTGACCCCCTTGTTATGTCGTACACCCACCCGCACATGTCTGTCGAGTTGGGACAGAGCAACGTACCCCCCTCTCTCTGCATACCCACAAGCCACGGCATCACCCCCCCTCTCTAAGTCTGAACTCCGAAACCCTATCTGAACTCTGATACCCCACTACCCACACAGAGCACTCCCCTCTCTCTCTCACCCTCTCTGTAACAATCAGTCACACACAAGTTTTCATTATTAATTTTTTATCTTTTAGTTTAAACGGTTAAATTGTTAAATTTTTGTTATTGTTCATTATTAGTTATTGTCTTGCGTGTAGATAATGACAAAAAATAGTTTCACAGTTGAAACCGAGTTAAAGAAAAAAGTAAAGTCAGAAGACCTGGAATGGAAGTATGCATATTGGCCTAATGTAAATGATAAGAACAAGGTCAAGTGTGATCTTTGTGACTTGATTTCTAATGGGGGTATCAAGAAACAAAAGGAACATTTGATTGATGGTTTTGGAGATGTGTAAAAATGCCCAAAGACTAATAGACAAATTGTTAAAGAGATGTTCAGTTGGATTAACAAAAACAAAAAAGAAAGTCAAATGAGAGTCTTCCGATTGAAGGAGATTTTGATGATGAATGTAAAGTGGAGGGGAATGTGAAAAAGTATTGGCAAGGTTCTTCAACATTAGACTTTCTGCAAAGAGTTGGGGACTAGCAAATCACCTAAAGCTCAATCCAAAAGGCCAATTGATGCCTTCGCAAGAATGAGTATAGAAGACTTTGTTGATGCTAGAAGAAGTGAGAAGAAAATTCAAAACCACGTTAGAAAATAGATGGGACAAAGAAAACAAAAGGATGGTTGATGAGTGTGTTGTCACTTTGCTCTATGAAGGTGGCATTCCATTCAATGTAGTCCCTCTAAAATGCTTTGAACATGCAATACATGTTATAGGACGGTTAGGATCAGGATATAAGCCCCCAAGCTATCACATGTTGAGTGTGTCCCTTTTGAAGGACATGATGGAGAAGACAAAATGGATGTATAAGGAATATCAAAAGCATTGGAAGACATATGGTTGTACAATAATGTGTGATAGTTCGATTGATCAAAGACAAAGAAAGTTAATCAACTTTCTAGTCAATTGTTCGCATGGGACTTTCTTAGTTGAGCCAATTGATCCTTCTGAGAGGAAGGAAGATGCAGGGTTGTTATATGAGTTGCTTGATAAAATGGCAGAAAAAATTAGAGAAAAAATGTGGTGCAAATTATAACTGATAATGCATCATATAATATAGCAACTGGTCACTTGTTGATAAATAAAATAAATTATTATTCTGGGCACTCTGCGCTGCACGTTGTTTAGATCACATGTTAGAAGATACTGGTAAGTTAAAAGGTTACAAAAGTGTAATTGCAAAAGCTAAGAAGTTGACAATTATATTTACACTCACGCTCACCTTGTTGAACACATGAGAAAGAAAACAAATGCAGAGAATTGGTGAGATGTGGTATGAATAGATTTGTCACTATATTTCTTACACTGGAGAGGTTGAATGATGATGTAATAAAAAGGGCTCTTCGAAGACTATTTAGTTCTGAAGTTTGGTATAAGAGTGTATGGCCATCAACAAATGCAAGAAAGAATGCCTCAAGTATTGTCTTTCAAGTGAGGTTTTGGCATGGTGTTGAAGATGTTTCGAGAGTCTCTCAACCGATCTTGCAAGTATTAAGATTGGTTGATAGAAATGAAAAACCTGCAATGCCTTATACATACGCTGCCATGGAATATGCAAAAGAGCAAATTGTTCAAAATTTTGGCTCCAAGATAAATTTACCATTCTTTAATTTGCATAATTCATATACAATTATACATGAATTAAAATTTTACCATTCTTTAAACTCCACCATTCATATGCAAGAAATAAAATTTCAGCCAGTTTTGAAGATAGTTGATACAGGGGCAAGATCAAATGCACCATCCTTTACATATGACAGGGTTTTTCTTAAATTCCAACTTATACTTCAAGGGTAGAGAGAAAGATGTTATTTCATGTGGAAAGTTTGAGAGTGGATTTTTTTACATGTCTTAAAAAAATGGTGCCGGATTTGGACCTTCAAGATAAGATAGGTGATCAAGTTACAATGTATTTGAATGAAAGAGGTATTTGAATGAAAAAGAGATGTTTAGAAGAGAGCTAACCATAAGAGCACGCGATAGGAGAATGCGAAGTGTATCCTTTTAACGATTTTTAAAACTTATTTGATATTTTTTCAAATAACACTATTTAGACATGTTAAAAAAAATTATAGTTGAATGGTGGGTAACATATAGTGGGAAAACTTCCGAATAGAAGAACATTGTCATAAGGATTTTAAGACTTTGTTGTAATGCTTTTGAGTGTGAATGCAATTGGAGCATCACCAAGAAGATGATGAGAATGGCAATCATGATGAAGCCATTCAAGCAGAAGTGCCATTTGGTTTTAAGATATAATCTTTCATGTTATGTTAAACACTAAGACATGAAAAATAATTTGAATGATGTATTAACTAGATGACTAATATTATGGTTGTACGAACATTTCTTAATAGTTATCTTATACCATACTTGCTAAGTACTACTATTTGATACTTTTTTTAATGATGTAGTTTGCTATTTGTTAACAACTTATTGTGTTTGTTAGAATTTATTTTCCATGTTATTTCTAATATCTTTCGTGATGAAACTAATCAAATACACTTCCAAACAAAAAAGATGAAGCTAAAAAAATGTAGCCCTCAAGTTAATGTGTTTAGCCCTTTGGCCTTTATTTTTTGTAATTTTCTTAATTTTTTATGTTCTTTTGTAATTTTATAAATTTTTTACATTTATTTCTAAAAATTCTATAATTTTTATGTAATTTAATTTTCTAGTTGTCATGCAATTTCATTGATGCAATTTCTTCATACTTCCGAATTTTCGGTAATTTTTAGTAATTTTTTAATATACTTTATTCATTTTTTATATATTAGGAGATATATATTTTAGATTTTTTAATTAATAGCCGAAGAGACGCCTAAGCGGACGCCATGTCGCCTAAGCGCTTAGGGACCCCATGAACATCTTAGTTCGCCTTGTCGTCTTGACAACTATGTCAATAGGGTAACCCTCAACTCGGGTCTCAATTTTGACAAGTTGGGGGGCACTGACCCGACCGAGGACACAACTGCCAAAGAAAAAGGGGATAGTGCATGTGGGCGAGGATACCATCAAGGTATTCACATGCTACTCCTCAGCTACTGACAAGCAGCTCGAAGAGTAACATGATGACCTGAACGAGCACCTCTCGTCATTAAGGAGAGCTCGTGCAGCTCAAACGATAGCGCAATTAAATCGCACTACCATTCTATGTAGTCTGAGGCGTGAGGCGGCCGAGACGACCGGGGGGTCGTCTCATGCCTCAAACGCCTAGGCGATGGCCTAGGCGTTTGAGGCGAGATAGAGAGAGAATGAAACAAAAAATAAATTATATGTCTAAATATCACAAAAATACCTATATAAAGTCAATAAATTTCCTAAATTCATTCAATCCTATGATTCAAATCATTATGACTCACTAAATTCACATAGAATTTAACAAACCACTGTCAAAAAACAAATTTTGTGTGTCTATGTGAGATAGAGAGAGAATGAGACAAACTGTGGTCAGAGCGAGGCGAGGCGAGGCGACCTGGGGGCGCCTCAGACTACATAGCTACCATTGCCTTGTCAACCCAACAGGGGCAGGCACAAGCCGAAAGGGCCCCGAAAGAAATCCATAACGCTCACCAAAATGAGGCACAGGGACAAATTGACGAGCCAGAAGACGATGTCCAAGACATCATGCTGGTCGAATTGCAGCGTGAGAATCAAGAGCAAAAAGCCATATTACAAGAAATCATGTAGGAAAGGGAAGCACCGCCATAGCCTCCAATGGCACAACTGACAGAGCATACTTCTGAAGGCACTCTAGCCAATGCCAATACTCCAGCAATGGGGACAAAGGCTTCGGCAACGGTGGAATTTAAAAACCCACCCATTGAGATTAACATACCATCATCAAGCATGCCAGTGGCCAAAAATCGGACAGCCCAAAGGCAAATGATCGAGTAGATTATAGAAGCCAAATTCGCTTAGCATGGAGAAGGTTCTACCACTATAGACTTGTACAGTGTGTCATATCCAATCCACCACTAGTTCAAGAAGCGACCGACAGAGTCCAAATTCTCCTAAACGACAAAAGTTTAATAGGGAGACTTCTCCGCAGGAACATTTGGTCTGCTATGTGATAGCCATGGGTGAGTTGGCATTAGACGAATCCTATCTACTTCGCAACTTCGCCATTTAACTTACAGGTACTGCTTTTCAATGGTACTCGAGATTAAAGCCTAATTCGATAGTCGATAGGGCTGACATGCAGAGGAAATTCCTTGACCGGTTCCATAGAGCCGAGCGTAAGACTTCCTTGGCCGAACTATGCTCTTCGAAGCAGAAGAAAAGGGAGATGGCCCTAGACTTCATCAAGCGCTGGAGGGACTTCAACATGCGTCGTGATAATCATCCTATTCAAGAGAATGCTATTACTATATGTCAGAAGGGTTTGGTCGTTAAAATCAACGAGAAGCTCCTCGGCACAAATATTAAAGGATTCGATCAATTAATTCAGTTGTCGCAGAGATTGAAATGTTCTTTGTTGGTAACCTCAACTTTACTCCTGCCAAAGATAGGTCATCAAAAGACCGCAATGTTAGCGGGAAAGAGGTGAACACAGTGGTTTTCTCTCCAACAAATAGCAAAAAAGGAAGAAATCAGAATACCTTCGGTAAGAAGTCTACGGGCAAAGCATCGGCCTTTCCCTTTGAGGAGCATCTGAAAAACGCCTTATTCCTTCAAGAACAATCATAGGTCCTAGACGTGTTGCAAACAATCATGCAGGTATGAACTAATCCCTTGAACCCAAAAGATCAGCAGTCATATAGGCAAGAAACTAATCCCTTGAACCCAAAAGTTTCATCGCAGACAAGTAAAACAGAAACCTTCTTAAAATCATAGATTATCAACTGCCCAAGTTTACACTATATTTATATATGTTTAAACATGGATGTCCGTACATGTATATTTTCCTTATCCACCCAAAAGATCAACAGTCATATAGGCAAGAAACTAATCCCTTGAACCCAAAAGTTTCATCGCTGACAAGTAAAACAGGAACCTTCTTAAAATCATAGATTATCAACTGCCCAAGTTTACACTATATTTATATATGTTTAAACATGGATGTTCGTACATGTATATTTTCCTTATCATTAATCTTATTTCACAAACAACACTTCTATGTATCGTCCCTAACCTTGAACTATGTTGATTAGGACTTTATGCCATGTCTTTTTGTCTTAGAATCAATTTTAACTATGAGTAATTACTCACATAATAGTAGTTAGCATAGTTCTTTTTAAACATTCGACAAATTGTGAAGCATCTTATCAAAAATCTTGACCATGCCATGATAAGTTGGACCAACATTTTTAATGTCAAACTTCTTGTTACTGCTTACCATTCTATTTGTCACGTGAAGCCAGCAGTGAAAAATATTTTCATTTGTCAGACATGAATATGTTATAGACAAAACAATCATTAGGCATAACGTCTCATGTCAAATATGCCTTGACACTTTGCCCAAGCATGCTAAGAAGAGGAGAGATGAAGAGGAAAAAGAAAGAAAATATACATAAGTATGACTAAATAAGATCTCATCAAAATGAATGTAACGACTTACAGCAGAAATTCTGAATGGACAAAGTTTAGGCTTCCCCTTTCGACTGTATTTGATTAGCTGGGTACCTTTCTTCAGGGTAATTAGTGCCTTCAAAAAGGAAAACAAAGGCAGAATAATTCAATTATCATTCAGATTGGATATCATCATTAATTGAATAACAAATGTAGATATATCGTTTCTACAAACCATGGAATGAAGATTAATGTTAGAGTCTTTATTAGAATAACAGCAGAAATGTTTGTTTTTTGAAAGTGGGTTGTACCACTGAATATATTGATGAAAAAGTTGGGGATTTACAAGTGTTAAGGTACCTACTTATAAAAACATCCATGTGCAAAGGCCACATCAAGAAGATGTGTTACAAAACTATGTCCCCAACAAACCCAAAAAGGAGTAGTGAATATCTCCATTACCGAGAATTTTCGCCCACTCTCTGAATCTATCCACAACAAACTCCCCTATCCCCTCCAAAACGGTGGCCACCTTCCTAAAATTCTACTATTCCTCTCCCCCCAAAGAGCCCACAGTGTGGCATGATGGATCAGCCACCATATATGCTTGTCTCCCTTTAGCCCCTCTTTGATAGAGGGATAGACAAATGGAGGGATATCCCCCGTAAGTTAATTTATCCCGGAGTTTAACCCCATTTATTTTGATAGACGATGGGTTAAATGAGGGGATAAATTGTTCCATCAATTTTACTGGGTCAATTTAACCGGGATACAAGAGTTATTCGTCATTGTAACCGGATTAACTTTATTACCCTATCAAAATAAAAATGGATAAAATGCGACTTATCCCCAGAATAAACTGGGATATCCCTCTATCAAAGGGGGGGGGGACCATTTCTTCTACCACTCCCCGACCAATTGGAGGACCGTGTCTGTAGGTTGAACGCTTCATTGAACTTTGTTACAAATATGGAGTCAGACTTCTTGGGCAACATGACAACTAGTGAACAGGTGATCAATATTTTCCTAATCCTTGAGCACTCCAAAGCTTTCAACAAGCCGACCAATCCCCTCTCAATCATAAAGGGTAAGAGGGACTCCCATGATGCTAAGATGGTCTAAGACGGGACCTACCTGGGATCGGAGTACATCCCCCTCTCCCCCATTTGGACACCCTTAATAAAGAGCTTCTCCCCCAAAAGAGTCCTCCCTCCGCCAACTTCCCCGCAGCTTCCACCGGCTCCCCAACGGCTAAGAACACCCAACCAATAATGTGAATCTGGCATTCTCCTACACCTCCCCCATTGACCCGAGCCTCCCTCACCTCCTTCGGATCTGGGCTCCCTTCTAGTAGCAAAATCTAGAGACAAAGATTCCAGCCATGGAGTTTGCGCCACCACCAAATCCACGAGAAGGTTATTGTGATCGCCTCTGCCTTCAAACCTCTCACCGAAGTCTTGGATTGTGCAACCAGCGCAACGTAGTAGTGGTGCTAATCAAACCCCTACCCCTCCTACTACGCTCTCATTGCCTCTCTCCAAGGCCTAATAGTTTTTATATGCTTTTTTATCAAAAATCCTAAGAAATAATAAAAAATGATTTCATTTCTACGGTTCAAAGATGCATTTATGATGGAAGGGGCTGCGAGTTGATCAATCAGACTCTACTTGTAGTCTTGCACAACTTCCAAAGAAAATGATGTTGTGGAAATCAGAGATTGTCGGCCAATAAGTCTCCAGAATGGGTCTTGTAAGATCATTGCAAAAATCTTGGCCTCCCACTTGTCCACAGTCTTGGAGGTTATTATTGAACTAAATCAATGTGCTTTTTTTTTAAAGTGGATGATAGCACTAATATATTAAATGTAAAAAGAGATGTACAAATATTGTCAACAAATTCCCAAAAAAACTCCATGTACAATAAAAGCCCACACAAATCAATGTGACCCACACTAACCCCCCAACAAAACAAAAAGGAAAGAGTTGTGAAAGTTTACATTACAAAGGAGCTCCACCTAAACCTACAAACAGATCGGATACGGAGCGGATAGTGTGATATCTGAATTCGTATATGATTATTAATCGAATTATGTGATATCCGATTAAATTATATGTCAGATATTTTATTCGGACAATTATCCGATCAAACGAATTCGAATTCGACTCGAATATTAAACGGATAATTGTCAGACCTACTTAGAGGTGAATCGTGTGAGTCGTGTGGGAACGTCGTGAGTTTATTTTCTCAAAAGAAAAAGAGTGAAGATTATTTTTTATTTTGGGAGAGGTTATCAAAAGATTGGACTTCATCCTAAAAAATAGGAAAGGACTTACCAAATGGGTGTAAATAGAGTTCTTATTTCTAAATTTTATTGTGAGATAAAAAAGAGGTAAAAAAGAACAACCAAACAACATATTAGGATTTGGGTTACTTATATATAGAATATGAAGATCCTTAGATATTCATCTAAGGGTTCATATTCGATCAGATAATATCTAACACAAATACCCTAATATCCGAATTCGCATCCAATTAATAATCGGATTATCTGATATCCGATTAAACTATCAGTTGGATACTTTATTCGGATAATTATCCGATCAAACTAATTCAAATTCGGTTTGAATTTTAAACAGATAATTAGTAGGCCCAGCTCCGTCCACTCTCTCACTCTATCACAAATAAACAACACCACACTCTCCACTGCTCTAGTTTCTCTTATGAACGTCATGTTGTTCCTTTACCCCCATAAAGTCCAAAGAGTAGCATGGAGAATTATCCGCTAAATGATTTTTTCTCCTCAAAGGATGCAACTTCTACCTCATTTCCCAAAAAAGTGGTGCACCTCTTTCTGACGGCCAAAAGTGCACTTTGTCCTCCTAGCAAGCTCCTCTCACATCCCATGTGAGTAAGAGCAGCTCACAAACAGGTGATCCAAGGTTTCAACCTCCTCTCCACATAGATAACAAGTTGTATATATGCCCTAAGAAAATGAAAGCAATGTATCTCGAAGAAATCCTAAGGAAGGAGCTTCACCTTCAGCAGACTCCTAAGCCACCAAATCTAAGAGGCAAGGCAGTGACGTACCCCTCCATTGAAGATCAAAATGTACGCTGACTTTACCAAGAAGATACCCTCCTTCCTCTACCTCCATATCCACTCGTCCTCTCTATCTAGCTGTGAAGGATAGTCCAAGAGGAAATGAAGGAGGTCCTCTAGGTGCCCCATCTTCTTGAGCCCGAGATTCCTCCTAAAAGTAGATGCCCAAGTACCTCCTGACAGCTGAGAATCAAAAGTCTAACAGACTGACCCTAATGGGGACACTGAAACTACAAAAAGCCTCAAAAAGGATGTTTCCCGGGTGAAATCGTCGCACCATCTGTCCTTGCAAAAAAAACACTTGTTACCTTTTCCTAGATGGGCCCAGACGTCGGTAAGTGATAATGTCCGTGCAAGTCAAGATGTCATGCCAAATGGGAGAAATGTGATGTTGTGATGTAGGTGCCAAATCCAAGACTCTCCTTCTGCCAGAGTACATCTGTCTAATCGCTTGCAGCCACAGACCATCCTCTCCCACCCACAACTTTCACAACCACTTACACAAAAGAGCCAAGTTGAAATCTCAGATATTCTTGATTCCCCCACCTCCCCTATCCTTACTTGTGGCCACTCTACCGCAAGAGATGTCACGCCAACCCTACATCTTTCCCTACTACCATGCCAGAAGAATCTCCCCTGAATAAATTCTACCTTCTTCGCCACCGTCTTCGGGATCTGAAACATAGATAAGAAATAAATAGATAAGCTACTGTTGGCAAAGGAAAAATACGAAAAACGTATGATCTTATACGTTTTGATGTTCTTTTTGAAAAGAAACATTTTTTGGTATATACGAGGGCTCCGTAGGTGGGCATCATATCAGACGACTTGGGTTTGATTGTTGGACCTTTCCACACTGACCGTAGTCAGTGTTAATTTACAGCGAGCTAACATCCAAACCTTTGTTTGACTGTCAAAGAAATCTCAAAGTTCTCTACGGAGATTTCGATATTGCGGACATGCTCACTGGGATGGCTCACGATGACTATACATTTACCACCGACCAACTGACTGAGCTAGGGTTTCAACAGAGGCCCCTTACATTTAGGCGAGACCCTAGAATGAAGATGATTTTGCAGAAGCCATAGACATATTTGGAATCACGAAAGGTTTCCTAGACTCCGGGGGTATTTTGGTAATTTTACAATTTTAGGAGTATTTTAATAATTTTACCAAACCAGAGGCATTTCTAAAATTTTGGGTTAGAAAGAAAGTAGGATAGGGTTTGTAACTCCCCAAGACGTTGAGGCCATTTCTAGTGGGTTTTAAGGGCTACAAGACCATTTCTAAGTCACAGAGATATTTTAGTAATTTTATCAAATCCTACGTGGATCTAAGTTTGAGATGGCACCCAAATGTCGGACTGAGTTGACGGTGTCCTTGAATCGAAAGAGTGGCGGGAGACTTCATAGAAGGCACACATTTATCGATTTGTCCCAAAGTCGGGTATATGTGAAATTTTAGAAAGTTAGGAGTTTTCTTAAAATTTTGCGATCGGTGTATAGAGAAAATCTGTAAAAATACACCAAATACATTTAAGTCCCCAGTGGGTACAAGGGTTGTCAGCGAGTTGTCGACTGTACATCATAGATGTCCGCACTAACGCGGGAAATAGAGGCGTAACCCTAATTACAAAAGATTGCAGGGTAGAACTGCAAACAACAGGACTTATGATTCTCGTGCTCCTAGGAAAGGCATTTCAAGGCTCTCCCGTTGCAGGGGTAGAACCGTATAGTTTAACAGTCCGAAGGCAGAGAAATTTACAAACTTAGCCCACATAGGGGCATAATTACCGACATGCCCTTTTGGGGCATAATTACAGACATGCCCCTTAGGGGCATAAACACAAGACCAAGAGGTCAGCTATCCCTCGAGGGTCGAAAGAAACCTCGAACAATGCTCCGTATGTGTAGACCTTTCCTCGTATTTTTGTTCGTCCTTGTGTCGTCGTCCCGGTGGAAGTATTTATAGAAGTGGGAGGACCCAGATTGTCAAAAACGTGAAGAATCGCCTCAATTTTGACAAAAAAATGGATTTTAGCCCAAATTTTGACAAGGTGGGATGAGCTTTTTCTCCTCCTTTTTCTTTTTTTTGGGGTGGGGGGGAGAGGGTCTCGGGGCCAGATTTCATTAGACCCGCGGCCAAGACCCAGCGGGGTCAATTGACCCCGCAAGGGTCAAGTTGACCCCGTTGGGGGGCCATGTGGGATCAGTCAACCCGCTGGGGTCCAACGGGGTGAACCGGCCCCGCGCGAGGTCAGTCGACCCCGCTGGGGGCCCAGCAAGGTAGGCTCGACCCCAACAGGGTCGACCACACCCGCGGGCAGGCCAGCGGGGTCAATTGACCCCAGGATACTCTTGTTGGCCCCTTTCCAAGTGCTTTCTGCACTTTTTTGTCACCCTAGGTGAAAGAGGAGCCGCCATCCATCCTATATTGCTCTCCAAGGCTTGCTCTTGCCGCGTAACAGCAATACGTTGGTGGAGAACAATGCGGAAGGGAAGAATCGTTCGTTCATTCATCGTTTGCTTGTGTGTCGTTTGCCTAGGGGGGAACTTCTGCATCCGTATGTGCCGCGTGAAACACACGTACATTTTTCCCTCGGTTTCCCTTGCTGTGACGCCGCTTGCAAACATAAGGTCGGGCCAATCGACCTTGAATGGCAAAGGTGCTCCGCAGACCGACGACATTGGCGACACGCCATGTTTTTTCGTCGATCGCTATGTAATAAAATCCTCGAACTATTTCGAGAGAATTACGGGTGCAACAGCTATTCAACACTAACATGCATAAAACGAGCGTTCCCCCATAGGATAATAACCTTGCATTCCATCCTGTCAGTCTGGACTCATATCTCTACATAATACACTGTCAATCTACACAGTGTAGGGCACTAGAGGACACTGGAGACCCAAGTAGGAGATAGTGAAATCTTCTCTCTGACATCCCTAAATGCAAGCCGCTCTCTGAAGGGCTCTATCCTAGTGAATTTGGGAGCCCGAATGGACATATGAATTAAATCCGAAGGCTCCAAAAGCTAGTGGTCCCGGTGGGACAGTGCATGACAATGTCGGAATGACAGTCATAACGCCCTGGCGGGACTGGATGTTACACCTGCCATCGTATGATGAAGTCATTGACTTGTTATACCTAGAGATTTTTTTCACATTACCAACCTCACCGCCCTTTCGGATTTTCGCCGAGGCAAGTCCCCCTTTAGCTTTTTTCGGTGTGCCCTTGCGGGTTTTCACACAGAGGGGTTGCCCATTTTTCCCTGAGACGCCCTTACGGATTTTCACCTCGGCTGAGTCTATGGCCTTTTTGCTCTTAGCCAACCTTAGAAGACGACTAAGTCCGTCGGGGCATCAATATTTTTAACCCTATTTTTTTAACCTGAACCTTCACTGGGGAGAGATACGTCTTGTGAGGACTACCATAGAAAATATTGCGGTGGCGCATGGTAGAGTTTCATGTGCTTGCCATTAAGAGGGGGGGAACGATTATTTCCCTGGTGGTCGACGACCGTATAAGCGCCTCCTTCATAGACCTTATGGATAACGTGAGGTCCATGCCAGTTAAGCTTGAGTTTGACGCTGGATCTTCCTGCCAAGACCTCCTTTTATTTGACCATGACAAGATCACCCTCCTTGAATGCCCTTTGCTTGACCAGCTTATCGTAAGCACGTGCCATGCGGGCCAGATACACTTGTAAGTGTTTATAGGCTCTGAGTCTTTCACATTCAAAGTTGGACAGTTCCTCGAGCATTCTTTCTATTTCGGATTGATCATGACCTGGTAGTCCGACATGAACACCAACACGATAGGACGCCAGTTCGATTTCCACAGGGACCACTGCTCCGGCTCCGTAGACCACGGACAATGGGGAACAACCCGTAGGGGTTTCGTAGATAGTCCGATAGGCCCATAGGACTTCGCGGACTTTTTCGCCTCAATCCTATTTACGGCCGCCCACTATCTTGGATAGCAATTTGCAAAGGATCTTATTGAAGGCCTCGGCCAATCCGTTGACTTGGGGGTTATAAACCGACGACGTCTTCCAATCAATATGGAACTTGGACGCAGAGCATAGACAGTCTTGTTCCTGAATGACGTGCCCTTGTCCGAGATGATCCAACTGGGGTTGCCGAATCTTTATATGATGTAGTGCCTCACGAACTGGGCGACTATTTCCCATGTGACTTCACATAGCGGGATAGCTTCTGCCCATCTGGAGAAGTAGTTCGTGGCGGCCAATATGAACTCGTGGTCTTGAGATGATGGTAAGAATGGTCCCACAATGTCCATACCCCATTCCGTAAACGGCCAAGTAGGCGCAACTGGGTGGAGCGGATTAGGCGGCATCCGAGGCACTGGCCCAAATGCTTGGCATTGGTGACATACACGAGCATATTGGTTACAATCTTCGTACATGGTGGGCCAGTAAAACCTTTTGAGCTTAATGCTATTTTTCATTTTGGTTCCCGCTTGATGAGCTCCACACAATCCGAAATGGGCCTCATACATCACAGTCTTTGCTTCCTTAGGTGAAAGGCATCGTAGGAGGACTGATCAGTCCTTTTCATGGACGAGCCAAAAGAGCGAGTCGTCAATCAACTGATATGAAGTCGCCTTGCGTAGCAGTTGCACCCTCCGAGCTCGATCGAAAGGAAGCCACCCGTTCTTTATTTGTATAATTGGCTGGCGCCAGTCTTCTTCTTCAGGAGCATTCTCCTCGTGAATATTGTTGACCTCGTAAATAATGAGGCCAGATTCTTCGTCGAGCACACTTGGCATGAGCCTTCAGTGTCTGACAATAATGTTCAACTCTCCCTCAGGTGAGAATTTTAGGGCTGCTGCTAGCTTTGCCAAAGCGTCTGCTTGGGAGTTATTGCCCCTTGAAACATGGCCTATTTCAAATAGGTAAAATTTTTCCTTCAACCTCATGACGACTGCATGGTAAGAGATCAACTCCTTTCGGACGTCATAGTCGCCCAGGACTTGTCAAATGACGAGCTGAGAGTCCCCATAGACTTTAGTGCACTTATGTCCATCTCTAGTGCCAATTGAAGCCTAATAGTTAGCGCTTCATACTCTATCTCATTATATTGATGCTCTAAATGCTAAGTTAGAGCCTTGGAGTCTAAAGGTTTTAAAATTAGTAGGAGTAAGTCAGAGTTTATGCACTGTAATTTTAGTAATGGGAGAGTGGTTCAGGAAGACATGGTTCTAATTGATTGACATAACATTCCGAAGAGTAGTAGCTTTCGATATTTAGGGTCTATCATACAAGAGAATGGGGAGATTTATGATGACGTTACACATAGGATTAAGGCAGGCTGGTTAAGATGGAGAAGTGCATCAGGTGTCCTTTGTGATCGTCATATGCCTGTGAAACTCAAAGGGAGGTTTTATAGAACGGCTGTGAGACCTGCTTTGTTATATGGTACCGAGTGTTGGGCAGTACAAAAGGAACACATCCACAAAATGTGTGTAGCAGAGATGAGGATGTTGAGATGGATGTGTGGCAAGACTAAGAAAGACAAGATTAGGAATGAGTGCATCCGTAAGGACTTAGGGATAGCTCCAATTAATAGCAAAATGAGAGAAAATAGACTCAGGTATTAAAAGATGTGACCAAATCTTAGTGGATACTAGTAAAAGAGCTCGAGGAAGGCCTAAAATGAGATGGTGTGATGTTATTAGGAAGGACATTAGTTCCTTGAGCTTAAATATGAATATTGCACTTGATAGAAATCTTTGACGGAACATGATTCATGTAGCCGACCCCAATTAATTGGGATAAGGCTCTGATGATGATGATGATGATGACTCTATCTCATTATAAGTTAGCGACTTCATGAGAGCACACGAGTTATGGAGAATGCCGCCGTGCAGAGATACAAACACTATCCCCACGCCCGAAACAAAGTCTGTGAAGCCGCCAACCCTTTTGATTGTCTGGGAAGCGCCATCAAAATACAACTCCCAATGTGGGAGGCCGAGGGTAAGGACGTCCGATTCCACTTGTGGTGGGACGTTTTCAAAATGCTCTCCGATTTCTTGTGAAGGCCCCAACACCTCTTCATCGAGCAACTCAAAGTTGAGTGGCGAATCTTCTGGCACAGAATGGGCAGCTAAGAACTCGGCCATTCTTTGCCCCTTGATCGCCTTGTGCGGGACAAAGGTGATGTCAAACTCCATGAGAATAAGTGCCCATTTGCCAAGCCTTTCGGAAAGGACGGACTGGCTGAGCAAAAATTTGAGTGGATCACATTTGGAGATGAGCTCCACCCGGTGAGCTAGAATGTAATGCCTCAACTTCTTAACGACAAATACCAAAGCTAAGCACACATTTTCCTTAGGCGCGTACCGATACTCAGGCCCGATCAACTTTCAGCTGAGGTAGTACAACGACTGCTCCTTGCCCTCTTCATTGACTTGGGCTAAAAGCGCCCCCAAAGAGGCATCCATGACAGCAATATAGAGGATAAGGGGCTTCCTCTGACAGGTGCCCCTAGGACTGGAGGAGTCAGTAGATACTCCTTGATTTGTTCCAAACCCCTCTGACAGCCCTTGTCCCATACGAATGGTGCTCCTTTCTTCATCAGTTAACCGAAAGGCAAACATCTTCCAGAGTGATTGGAAATGAAGTGCCTGATATAGGTGAGTCTTCCTTGTAGAGATCTGAGCTCTGTCAAATTTCGAGGCAGAGGCAGTCTTCTTATGGCCTTAATTTTGTCAGGATCGATTTCTATACCTCGGTACCTGACAATGAAGCCAAGGAACTTGCCACTGAAGACGCCAAATGCACATTTCATTGGATTCATTTTGAGCTAATACCGTGGAAGCCTTTCGAAAACTCACCGCAAGTCAGCCAGATGATCCTCACATCTTTTAGCTTTGATGACCAGGTCATCGACGTAGCATTCGACAATGTCATGTAGCATCTCGTCGAAAATTTTAGTCATCGCCCTCTGATAGGTTGCACCGGCATTCTTTAAGCCAAATGGCATCCTTTTATAGTTAAAAATCCCTTGGGAGATCGAAAAGTCGTATGGTCTTTATCTTTGATCGCCATGCAGATCTGATTGTAGCCCGACGACCCGTCCATGAAGGACAAGCCTTCGTGACCAGTGGTCATATCAACCATTACCTCCGTAATTGGGACAGAGAAGTCGTCCTTCGGACATGCCTTGTTCAAATCTCTGAAGTGGATGCAGACTCAAACTTGGCCATTCTTCTTCTTGACAGAGACTATATTGGCGAGCCACACGGGGTACATGCAAGGCTCTATGAAGTCCACGTCGAGCATCTTGTCCACCTCGACATTGACTTTCAATTCCAGCTCGTGGCGCCTACGCCTTTAAGCTTGCTTGACTGGCTTGACTATTGGAAGTATTGCCAGCTCATGTTTAACCACGCAGGGGTCAAGCTCAGGCATTTCCTTGTAAGTCCAGGCAAAACAATCTTTGAACTCTTCTAGGGGCTATCGATAGGACTGCCTTTCTTTCTCACTGAGGAGAGCACATACGAAGGTTGGCAGATAGTCTTCTTTGCTTTCGAGATCGATCTCGATCAACTCGTCCACAGTTGCTTGGCCACCGTCTTCGAGCCCCGGTGGAGCTGGTTGAAGGTCGACGAAGTCTCCCTCATCATCAGTGTTTGCTTCATAGACTACAAATTCTTCGAAGCTCTCCTGATCGTGGCTTGAAGTCGAAGGACCTACTTCGTCTTGTTGATGATCAGCAGGTTGAGCTATCCCTCGCTCGGGGAAGTGACCAGTGTTGACTTTTGGTGAGAGTGACCCGAACATCTCACCGAACTCCTTTACAGAGTTGTCGACCTTGGGCTCAACTTCTGCTTGCCTGTGAGGATGGAGAGTAGTCCTATGGTATTGAGTGCGTAGTGGACTTCGAAGTCCCTCTCTTGGTCATAACCGAGTCCTCTCGTATCTTTGAGAGAGAAAGGAGGTTGCCCGCGGACCTGCAGAGGGTTCCACAGTTGGCGAAAATATGCCGCTCGTGCATAGTCTTGAACATGAGAGACGTGCTACTTTTTACACATTTTTCTAATATGCTCTGACAGATCGTCCATTTCTTGGACTAACTCTGGTACAGAATTGGCGGTAATATCCCAACTGAAATCATCCTCAGGAGGGACCGGTTGGACTGAATCTCCTTTATAAAAGATAATCGGCTTGTCTTCTTTGCCTTTTTTGCTCTCTCTTCCCCTAGTAGGAGACTGTTAAGGTCTTCAACTACTCTACCTCATGTTCTTCCCGTTGAAACGGGAGCTGAACACATTTGGGCGGTAGGGAGATACTCCAATCAATGACCCGATTGATGAGGTTGGCTTCGAAGTCAACACTTAGCCTTTCTGGGTGGGTCGGCTTAGAAGCGACTTTGAGGCTTAGCCTGTGCAATCTTTCCAAGTCTTGGTTGACAGTGAACAACTGCCCTTCCTCAACTTCATAGTTCATTTTTCCCTTCCCTTTGTCTTTTACAAGCTCGGGGATTGTTAGTGTGGGCTCCCCAAAATATAAAGAAGCATCAGCCAGGTGACACTCGTTGGGGTGAAATAGAGCCTAATCTGCAAAGACCGTATGTTGCTCCCCTCCCTTGGCATATTTAAGACACTGGTGCAAAGTTGAAGAGGCAACCCAATTTTCATGGAGCCAGGACCTCTTAAGCAACACCTTGTAAGATGTGTCCGCATTGATGATATAAAATATCGCTTGGGTAACAAAATCGCCCAAGACTAACTTCACTTCGACTCTGCCAAGAGCCTCCGCGGAATCCTGGTTAAACCCCGAAGCCCACCTTTTGCAAGTAAAGCGTCAAGTACAAAGCCTTGAAAGTCTTCGAAGGCATAATGTTATTGGCTGCTACAGCATCAACCAGAATCCGGTTCACATGGTGCCCATTGATCGTCCCTCGCATATATAAAGGGCGATTATGACACGGAGAAGACAATAGCATGTCTTTGTCTGTAAAGGTGATATTGGCAGCAAACGCCTCATATGCATGGGTCTGCAACTCTGCAACATGGGCTTCATACGTCTCTGGGTCTTGGAATATCTTGACAAGAGCCTCCCTAAAATCATTGCTCCAACGATGGCTTCCCAAATAGTGACATTTGTTAGAAACCGCTTCATATGGTGAATAATTTTGCGGTCCGCCCGAGCATGGGTCTTGTCAAATGGCGAGATAATGTCTGTCAGAGTCTTTAGCGCCCCGCAAGGCTTCTCCCTCTTAGAGGGACGTTCCTCCCAATTCTGGACCTCTGCATTTTCTTGAAACAGCGACGCCAGAGACTCCTCCGGAAGTGGCAAGGGTTCATCATGTTTGCCCTCATTAGAAGGGCATGCCTGGCTTGCAGGCTCAACCCCGTCGGAGGGACCAACTTGCTCTGACGTTTCATCTTGCACTGGCGACTTGGCTGGCTCTCCTTCTTCATCAGAAGAGGCAATTATAAAAGGGACGCCACCCGATTTCGCTTCTGAGGCGGGGTCTGAACCCCCTGAGAGAGAGGATAAAAGGGATTCCCCAAACTTGGGTTTCCGTAACAGGACCCGATTCCCCCCTCTGAACGATATGACCCGGCCGAGAGTCAGGGGAGCTTCACGCCCGCGTCCTCGTCCCCGGCCACGGCCTCGGCTATTTTTCACGGGGCGACGCTAATATATCGCCATAGGAGCCTTGCCCCCGGCGGTATCCGTCACAGTGCCTTGTCCGGAAGGAGAGTTGATATTATCGGATGACAAGATCGCCACCATATTGCAAGATAGCCCTTGCAACATTTCTTCAAGCGTCTCCACAGTGAGCTCCTCATCCTTGTAAAATAATGAGAGCTCTTCCAGGATTGAGAATTCTTCACCCTCTTCAAGACGGTGAACCATCTCCCGGAGCCAATGAAGAAGCCGGGCTTTACACCCAAGCTTGCCCCAGGAAATATATTTGTCTAGAGTGACGACCCTGGTGGGACGAGGGGAGGTATACTCCTCCAACTCATCTATAAGCTTTAGTAACCGTTGCAAAGGAGTTGGCTCTTTGGGGGCTTACATAGCTGCTGCTTGCTCGGCTTATTTTTTCAACCTCCTCTTTAAATTCTTCCGACAATTCTTCTGTTGTTTCTTTTGGCATGCCGCCTCTTGAAAAGAAAGCGAACTTTGTTTTGGAGGTGGGACTGGTTTGCCCCCAGAATTTTACTTTCTGCTCCGAGTCGGCTGCTTAGGAGCCTTGGTTCCACGGTTCCTTCTGAGAGTAACTTGAGTCCAATTGGCCTCTTCTGGCTGCACCTGGAAGGTGGCATTGATTGTCTGAGTAATTACCTCGGGCGGCAGCTCCTGGAACTCTGCCAAGCCAAAGTGGAGGTCTTAAGACGACTCTGCTGGTTTTGCTTTAACCGGCAACTTTGCTATTCGAGCTGTTGAGGTCTTTCTATCACTGGCGACCTAGTTGGCTCGGCATGAGGCTTGGCATCGGGTTCCCTTGCCTTGACTTTGCCTTTGTTATCTGGCTGAGGGTTTCCCCCTATAACGATGCCAAGTTGATTTAGCTTTAAAAGGGGTTAGGGCGCTAGGCACCTCCTCCTGCAACTTGGCTTTTCAGGCTCTGGGCCTTAGACCCCTCACACATAGCCTTGCCTTTAGAGTTTGGCTGAGAACTGCTGCCCATAGACTTGCCCGACTGGACTTACTAAGAAGTGGACTTGGTCTTCCACAGTTGGGTCTGCTACTGTTAAGTTTGGCGGAGAATCTTCTCGACTACCTCTTTAAGACGTCGCCTCGCCGTCGAGTTTCCCTGTGCATCGATCTCCCCTTTTTGGATGAGAGTTTCGATGCAATCTTGGACTTCCGGGCAATCCCGAGCAGGGTGGGACACCCTGGCATGATATTTGCAATAGCAAGGATGGCTTTTGGTCGTTTCATTATAGTTGGACAGCGGATCACGTGCCATTCCTCGACCTTCTTCTAGGAACTTGTCAAAAATCTTCTCAGTGTCCTCCTTGGCGAAAGAGCACTGGTGAGAGGGTCGTCACCCTAGATACCACAATGTGGACTTAGGCGTTTAGGAACCGATTCCTTCCTCTCTTGGCTCTAGGGGCTGAAAAGCAACCAAGGTATGTATGACATTGACGGAGAAAATTAAGCTCCCTTGTCCATGCGCCTGGAGCGGGTTGACCACGGAGTCTCCCATAATGATCACCCCTCGCCTAATCAAGTCTTCAGCGAGGTCCTTGAAGGGCTGACAATCATGGATGATATGGTCTATCACCGCATGGTATGAGCAATAGCCCTGATGAAATGCGACGCCCGATGCATGTGGTATGGGTGACGCCTGCACTAAGCCCTCTCGCCGACACGCGAAGAAGATGTGTAGGGCCTTCTCGCGAGGGAAAGAATATAGCTTCTTCGGCTCCTCACCTTTAGATGAATCAAAAGATTCCTCAGAGAGCCAACTGCTAAGGGAAGTCCAAGCGGTGGGTGATACACCTGCCTCCCGTATATGGGTTGGAGCTAGTCCCCCAACGAATGGCCCAAAGGGGAAGGAAGCCAACTGCTCGTCGATGTTGCTCAGAAATTGCAATAGACGCCTTTGTTCCAGTTGTAGTTGTCGGATCTTCTGAATAGTCCTCCGCAGTGCCAGGCATTCAGGGAGTGAGGGAGGAGCGGCTCTGCGACCCAGGGTGGCAGTATCGATAGAAATCAATATGTTATGGCCGAAACGTATCGGTTTCGACAGATACCGAAACGAAATCGGACCTGCCAAGGATGGCAGTGTCGGTTTCGAACTCGGCCAAGGATGGCAGTGTCGGTTTCGAACCCGGTTTCGGTCGAGTCCGAAACCGAAACGACTCGGTTTCGATTTCGGTTTCGGTTTCGGTTTCGGCCGAAACCCAGTGAAAAGCTTCAAAAACAACATCAAAATAAGTTTAAAAAATCAGAAATAAATCAAAAAATATAAATAATCACATAAAAATCAAAAAATTCATTAGACATGTATTTGACTATAAAGAAATTGGATTAAGTGCAATAAACATGAAATAGGCATTGAAGTTCAAACATTAAACATGTTAAACTAATATTCTTGAGTACATACTAAGTATGAAGTAGGTTCAAGCAGTACAATAAACCTAGTAAGACACAATAAATGTTACAGAAATTAAATGATCCTTACCTAAACGATGATGCACTAATATGGATAATAACTAGAACCTTCTCCCTCATCGTCTGATCTTTGATGTTGATATCCATAAGAAGGTTGCATGTATTGTGTATATTCACCATAACCAAATAATGAGGTAGCCAAGTCCTACATCCCTCTTCGGATCCCTCTTGGAGTGTAAGGTGGTTGAGTTGATTGGAATCCAGAATCAGCGTAAGAATCTTGAGGATGAAAAGAGGAACTGGATCGAACTGGAATTCTAGTTGATGACCACACCCATAAATGACTACTTCCTGTTGGCCACCTGCATAACCTGATGGATGCCCATATTGACTTTGTGAATCATATCCTTGCTCACTATGAGTGTATCCTCTGCCTGTGTCTGTGTGGAAAGAGGAAGGAGCACTATATGTGCCACCGCCAGTAGTAGCACGTGTAGCTGCACTGAGATGATCATTATCATCATCAAAACCATAAGAAACCAGTCGCCTTTTAGCCTTTATGGATGCTTTTTTCTATTTTTGTGTGATTTTTTCAATCACCTTTGACATGAGTCCTTTTCTCCTTGGTGTGTACCTCACATAAATCTGCTTCAACTGCCTAACCGTCGGGTCCTCTCGAGCAGCAGCACTAGTCTTCTCAAACATCCCATGCACTGATGTACTTCTTCTCAAAGATGGAGGTAGCTTGACCATTCTAGGATTGACTGGCCTGCTATCTGATTCTGAGTGTCTAGCTGGCTCAAACTCGAGCTGTTGCTCAGTATCATGAACAAACAAAGCTGGGTCCCTCCTCTGGTGCGCATGAGTATCTCTGCCCCTCTTTGATGCTCTTCTGAATTCTAGATCTCTTGGCTCATCTCTACCCATGTTCTATCATCAACATCAAAATGGGCTCATCAACCTGCTCTCGTGTCTCTACCCAAGGCTGCAAGGGATTATTATCATCAAACAATGCGTCCACATCAATTTCTGGAGTTGCATCCTCTGCGACGCGTTTGTCCCTCAATTACTGTCTTAACTTCATGTTTTTTATTCTCGATCTCATATTGTAGTGACAGTAAACCGATTTTTCTAACCGTTCAGCCTTTAGCCGATTGCGAACCTTTGAGTGTATAAGGCTGAACGTGCTCCAATTTCTTTCACATTGGTTTGCCGATGTTGTTTGACTGAGCACCCTAATTGCAATGAAAGCCAATGCATTAAATGCCCACATCTCGGTTATTCACCATTATCCACCAGTCAGCTGTTCCACCAACCATAAACAAATAAATGTAAGACGTATTAATACATATTGAGGTTAAGAAAGCACAAAAATAAAATGTACTTGGGCTCACTCTTCCCACAGTGTATTGCAATTGGGAGTCAGAATATGTCACAATTCTCATTCTATAATAGCTCATCTACAAAGATAAAGTAATAGATTAACATAATGACTTAAGTAAATTCTATACCTCTTATTGATAAAATCAATAATATCCAACCTCTACTTCGGCCTGAAGTCTCTTTTCGGGTGTCCTCGAAAAATGACCAATGACTTTTAAAGTGCCTTGAAGCACCTCGCTATCAACATGTGCATTAGCATCGTATATAAATCGAGAGTTGAGAAAATAACCTGCATTTGTGTATAGTTAACTAAATGATATAAAATAACCTAGGGCAAGTTTGTCAAACGGTTAAAGTTGACAGGGATGAGATATCCCTGGGCGGGTGACTTGCTCAAATTAAGAGACGGAATGACTCACTCGGGCACTCGGAGGCCCCTGGAGGTCGACCTGTGGGAAGTTGGCCAGGTGGACCTGGGACCTGGCCAAGTCGACCTGCATGCCTCTGGGAACCTGCCAGGTCGACCTGCCCAGGTTCCCAGCAGCCTTCCCAGTAGTTCTGGGAACCTATCCCCTCATTCCCCTGGGACTTGGATAGTCAAATCTAATGTATTTATCCTAACCATGTTACTTTAATCTATCCCTGCGGTTATCCTAAGTCCTAACTCTAACCTGTAGTCAAACTCGCCCCTAAAGAACAATGTTTCAGTATAATTAATCACCCACTAGCTGCATGCAAGTCGTGGTGTAATGTGTTCTCCCATCTCTAGTCAATAATTTTCCACTATTTTGCATATTCTCTGGGAAGGGAATCCTGTAACTCTAATTTGGCACGGTCCATGGCCTCGTATAAATATCTCGTATCATTCTTCTCATCGCCATCCACCATTCTTAGGACCTTCACGAGAGGTGTGACTATTTTCATGTACCGTGAGACCCTGCCCCAGAATTTGTTGTCTTCCACGATGTGACAGACATCCAAATAATCCATCTGAACATCAACATTAGACTTGTCGATGTATTCCCGCAGGGTATTGTAGTACATGAAAGCTTTCAGCTCATTCTTATACCTGTGCAAAGAAATGAAATTTGAATCAAATATGGGTCATTAATTCATATCTATAAAGATAAAGTATCCAGAATTGAGCTCAATCTTATACCTGTGCAAAGACTCCAAAGAATTGAAATTCGAAGCAAATCTAGTTGGCCCTACACGGATGATATCCCACCCCCCACTCGCATGCTCCCTGAACATATTCAATATCCTAGGATGGCCATAAATATACTATGTGATTTTTTTAGCATTGTCAATTGTCTTCTTCACATGATTTTCCTTCCCTATGTCTTCAAGTATCAGATCCAGACAATGTGATGCACATGGGAGCCAATATAAATGCGTGCACTTCTGCATCAATTTCTTCCATGCAGCCTTATAACTAACTTCATTATCAATCACTACTTGCACAACATTGTTCTCTCCAATTTGGTCTACCATCTTATCCATCAAACTAAACAAATAATTGACATTTTTTCATAATTTGATGCATCTACAGATTTAACAAATATTGTACCTTCGATGCAATAGACCAAAAAGTTAATCATGGATTTCTTCGTGGTATCAGTCCAGCCATCACACATGATGTTGCATCCGCTCTCCATCCATATATGCTTGAAACTTTCAACCCAACCATGAAGCTCCCCAACCTCTCCCTCAAGACCACGCCCGTATATGTCTCGACGTGACGGGACCTTCAAGCCAGGGCCAACATCTGCTATGGCATCTAGCATTGAAAGTATTCGCTTTCTGCTGCATGTGTAGGGACACCTGCATTGAAAAATCATTTGCAGATACTTTTAAATGCATGTCCTGCAACTTCTGTAGACTTTTTTACCCCTCTCAATGCTTGCTTAATTTTAGGTTGTGTAGCATGGGGCCTTATGTACATATAGTTATCTATGGGGCCTGCTCTCTACGGGACAGCACCAGTGTCAGGACGTCGTGCAACTATACTGGAGTAGATCCCTGAACCTATGGGTGCCTTTCCTTTCCTTCGAGCGACTTGTTCACGCTCCATTGCTTCACTCAGCTCTGGATCTGAATCCTCAGTGCCTTCCTCATCATCATCCCTCCTTCCCCTTCTGTCCGAAATATCCTCAGCAATTTCAGCCTCATCTTCAATCATTTGTTGCATCCTCTCCTTTTTGCCAAGAAAGCACTAGTGCATTTCTTCTCGGATCTCTCGGGGACATCTATCACGTTGTCTCACCTCTCCTCTTACCCCTACCAAATGTTACTTTCCTCTAGTAATTCCGTCATATATCTCCTTACCACGATAATTGCATTTCATTTTTCTTCACTAAGCATCAACTAAGGAGAGGTGGGCCCACCCCGGATCCTCCTGCCCTTGTTGCTCCTGACTTTGTTCACATCTAGACATGATGCTATATTAGGACAGTCAAAGACAAATAGTTGCAAGTACATTGAAAAAATTAGGACTTAATTATCAATTAAACCCTAATTGTCCTTCATAAAATTTAATTATTAGCATGCTCCCACCCCAAATTCTTCAATGAAGCTTAATTGAGCTTCAATTGAGCTAAGTAAATCAAATTAGACAAAAGCCCCAATTTTAAGAAACTAATTGAGACTTAATTATCAATTAACCCTTAATCACCCTTCATAAAAATTAAATACCAGTATACTCCCACCCCAAATTCTTCAATGAAGCTTTAATTGAGCTTCAATTGAGCCCAAGTAAACTGAATTAAACAAAAGTCTCAATTTTAAAGAACTAATTAAGGCTTAATTATCAATTAACCCTTAATCACCTTTCATAAAAAAAATAATTACCAACACGCTCCCATCCCAAATTATTCAATAAAGTTTAATTGAGCTTCAATTGAGACTAAGTAAACTGAATTAGACAAAAGCCCCAATTTTAAAAAATTAATTAGAGCTTAATTATCAATTTAATCCTTAATCACCCTTCATAAAAATTAATTACCATCATGCTCCCACCCCAAATTCTTCAATGAAGCTTAATTGAGCTTCAATTGAACCTAAGTAAACCGAATTAGACAAAAGCCCCAATTTTAAGGATCTAATTAGGGTTTAATTTGAAGTCTTAACATATTTCATAGTTTAAAATCAACCTACAACTGAAAAACTAACCTCCAACAAAAAAAACTTTCAACCCAACCAAAAAAACAGAAAAAAAACAAATAAACCCCAATTTTACCTCAAGAAAACAGCAGCAGCAGCAGCCCTTGCAGCACAACAACAACACCCAACATAGCACAGCATCACAGTAGCCCAGCACAGCAACAGCAGTAGGCCCCTTTCTCCCTCAGATCTGAGGGAGAACACAAAGTGAACTCCCCTTCACGTGGGTTTCAGCCAAAATCGGACAGTTTAGGCCGGAACAGTCCGGTTTCAGACCGAAACATGTAAGTTTCGGGTAAAACTGATACCAATTTCGCGTGAAACCATTAAAACTATTTTTTTTAGTTTCGAACCTGCTAGTGAGCAGGTCTGGTATCGATTTCTGCCGATACTGCCAACCATGGGACCTGCTCACTGTAGCAGGTCCAAAACTAAAAAAACACTTCTTAATGGTTTCGGACGAAATCGTATCGGGTTCGTCCGAAACTCACCCGTTTCGGTCTGAAATCGGACGCTTTCGGTCAAAACCGGACTTGCTCAATGTATTTTTAGCCTTTTTTAAATGTTTTGAACCGATTTCGACTGAAACCAAAACTGAAATCGAAACTAGTACGTTTCGGTTTCGGTCCTGGCCGAAACCGGTACTACCATCCTTTTCTGTGACCAACATTGGGCTGTTGATTTGATGGCCCGACTTCGGAGGCATTGGAGCTTGAAGCCGTCGCCACCATGTAGACCACATTAGCCGACCAGTTTGGTCGACTCCAAGCATGAGGCTATGGCGTGTCGACTGCATGACCCAACATATTTATCAAGTCTTTTCGAATAAGCTCATCTACTACGTTCTTGAAAACATAACAGTCCCCAACGGTGTGACCCAACCTTCGGTGATACACACAGTAAGTAGGGTCATTCATTTCATCCACCTCTGAGGGCTTTCGCGGATCCGGCAGGGTGACAAGCTTTTCTTTCATGCATAAATCAAAGAACATCTTGGTATGCTCTTTTCTGAAGGAGTAGGGCGTCTTCATACGCTCTGCTAACAGAGACGCACTCGCATTGACATCAGGCTTTTTGCCAATGCCCTTTGACTTTCCTTCCCCCTTATCTCCATTCGTCGGGGAAAAGTCTATAGCATTCACCTCCTTGCCGCTGGCCAGGCGATCCTTGGAGGATTTGCCTTTGATAAAAACATGTGTCGGGTGATCAGTGAAGAACATCTCAATCTCCGCCACTATCGTGTTCAGCTGGTCGAAGCTTCTGACGTTTGAGCCCAGAAACTTTTCACTGACTTTTGCTGACAGACCCGTGCGACATATAGTGATCGCATCTTCGGGCGTTGGAGGATTATCGCAACGCATGCTGACGTCCCTCCACCGCTTGATGAAGTCCAACGCGGTCTCACCCTTCCTTTGCTTGAGGGCACAGAGCTCTGTCAGAGAGACTTTGCATTCAACTGTCTGGAAACGCGATTTCAACCAAGGCCCCTTACATTTAGGCAAGACCCTAAAATGAAGATGATTTTGTAGAAGCCATAGGCATATTTGGAATCACGGAAGGTTTCCTGGACCCCGGGAGTATTTTGCTAATTTTACATTTCCAAAGGTATTTTGGTAATTTTACCAAACCAAGGGCGTTTCTGAAATTTTGGGTTAGAAAGAAAGTAGGATAGGGTTCTTGAATCCCCAAGGCATTAGGGCCGTTTCTGGAGGGTTTTAAGGGTTGCTAGGCCATTTTAGGGTCATAGGTATTTTAATAATTTTACCAAATCCTACGTGGACCTAAGTTTGAGGTGGCACCCAAATGTTGGACTGAGCTGACGGTGTCCTCGAATCGAAAGAGTGGCGGGGGGGGGACTTCATAGAAGGCACACATTTATCGATTTGGCCCAAAAAGGGGTATATGTGAAATTCCCAAAAGTTAAGGGCCACTTTGGTAACGGGTTAAGGTGGGTTAGGGTGGGTTAACCGGGGTCGGGTGATTTATTCTCTGTTTGATACTTTTTTCCTTAACCCGGGTCGGATAGGGTTAAAGTGGATTAACTCACTCCACTTAAATAAGTGGAATGAGTTACTCCACCCGGGTTAGGGCCACTTTGGTAACGGGTTGGGTTAAGGGGCGGGTGGCCCAACCGGGGTGGCCCACCCGCCCTTAACCCAACCCGTTATCAAAGTGGCCCTAAGAGATTTTCTTATAAATTTGCGATCGGTGTATAGAGAAAATCTGTAAAAATACACCAGATACATTTAAGGCCCCAGCGGGTACAAGTGTTGTCGGTGGGTTGTCGACTGTACATCATAGATGTTCACACTAACGCGGGAAGTAGGGGCATAGCCCCAATTACAAAAGATTGCAAGGTAGACCTGCAAACAACAGGACTTATGATTCTCGTGCTCTAGGGAAAGGCATTTTCAAAGCTCTCCCGCTGCAGGGGTAGAACCGTATAGTTTAGCTATCCCAAGACGGAGAACTTTACAAACTTAGCCCACATAGGGGCATAATTAACGACATGCCCTTTTGGGGCATAATTACAGACATGCCCCTTAGGGGCGTAAAGACAAGACCCAGGAGTCACCTACCCCTCGAGGGTCGAAAGAACAACCGAACAATGCTTCGCATGTGCAGGCCTTTCCTCGTATTTTTGTCCATCCTTGTGCCGTTGTCCCCATGGGGCTATTTATAGAAGTGGGAGGACCCAAGTTGTCAAAAACGTGAGGAATCGCCTCAATTTTGACAAAAAAAAATGGGTTTTAGCCCAATTTTTAACAAGGTGGGGGGTGACCCATCCTTTTTTCCTCCTTTTTTTTTTTTGGGGGGGGGGGGGGGGGGGGTGGGGGGACCCGGGGCCCAGTGTCATTAGACCCGCGGCCAAGACCCAATGGGGTCAATTGACCTCGCAGGGATCAAGTTGACCCCGCTGGGGGCCTAGCAGGGTGGGCTCGACCCCAGTGGGGTCGGCTGCACCCGCAGGCAGGCCAGCGGCGTCAATTGCCGGAGTGCTCTTTTTGGCCCCTCTCCAAGTGCTTTTTGCACTTTTTGTCGCCCTAGGTGAAAGAGGAGCCGCCATCCCGCCTATATTGCTATCCAAGGCCTGCTCTTGCAGCGTGGCAGCAATACGTTGGTGAATAACACTACGGAAGGAAAGAATCGTTCGTTCATTCGTTCGTCGTTTGCTTGTGCGTCATTTGCCTAAAAGGGGGAACTTCTGCATCCATCTGTGCCGCGTGATACACGATTGTTCGGTCTCTTTGACAGGTGTGCACATGCATTTTTCCCTCAATTTTCCTTGTTGCGACGCCACTTGCGAACGTAAGGTCAGGCCAATAGACCCTGAATCGCGGAGGTACTCCGCGGACCTACGACTTCGGCGACACGCCATGTTTTTTCGTCGATCGCTATGCAATAAAACCCTCGAACTATTTCGAGAGAATTACGGGTGCAACAACTATTCAACACTAGCTTGCATAAAACGAGCGCTCCCCCCATAGGATAATAACCTTGCATTCCATCCTACCAATTTGAACTCATATCTCTGCATAATATGTTGCCAATCTACACAGTGTAGGGCACTAGAGAACGGTGGGAGACCCAAGTAGGAGATAGCGAAATCTCCTCTCTGACATCCCTAAATGCAAGCCGCTCTCTGAAGGGCTGCTCTATCCTAGATGTTCACCGCTACCCGTAGGCTCTTTTACAAAATTGACCTTAAGACCACCAACCTCTTCCAACAATTCCAGCAATACCCTAGCCACATAAAGCTAAAGCTCATCCTTTGCAAGGAATAGAATGGTGTCATCGGCATATTACAAATGTGTAATAGATGGGCCAACTTTCCTGACCTAAAAAGCCCTGATTAAACCTATGGCCTCCACTCTCAGCCACACCCTACTCAAGATATGAGCTATCAACACAAAAAAGAGGGGACAATCTCCCTGACGGAGTCTCCTACCACTATGGAAGAGAGGAGTCGACTTCCCATTAACCATGACTACATATTAGAGGTTGTTAGCTGATTAAGCCATGAGGCTATTTTCTCTTTGAAGTTGTTCAAAAAAAAGGAGTGGTGCATAAATTGCACAATAACAAAGCATATGGTAGACTCCCCTGGGAATGTTTGTTATGCCTGTTAAAATTGTATGGGTTTCCAGGGAATTTCGTCAGATGTATCAAGAATGGCATTTCAACTGCCAGATTTTCTGTAGTAATAAATGGAACAGTGCATGGGTTCTTCCCTAGTACAAGAGAGTTATGACAAGGAGACCCCTTATCTCCATATTGTTTGTTATTGTGACAAATGTTCTTAGTAAAATGTGCAAAAGAGTTGATCGGGAAGAATGCATTAATGGTCTTCAGATCATAAGAACTCAGATTTTCTAGAAGGTGGCATACATTAATTAAATTTCCCCCACTTTATTCTATAATCTTTTGTGCACATTTCTTGTCTCAAAACATTGATATATGCTCTATAAATGGTGTCAATTAGCCAAAAGAGGAAATCTGCTGGAGCAGACATCTCGGGTTGTAAGTTGGCAACTTTCCTATCCGGCACCTGGGCCTGCCTTTACACCACTGTACTCTCAAGGTTGCAGACTGGAACTGTCTTATTCTTGGTACGCAAAAGAAGTTATGTGAAAAGCCAGAAATCTCTCTTTGAGAGGCTGCCTCACTCTCTTAAATTCAGTATTATCATCCATCCCACACCACTTTTTCTCTCTTTCACATACCACAGACTGTTTTGACAAGGATAGAGCTTCACAGAAATTTCCCTTGGGGATGCAACAACAGCAATAACAAAACAATTCCTCTCCTCAAGTGGGATATTGTGTGCAGACCATTCAAACAAGGGGGATTAGGTGCTCAGAATGTACAGAATATGAATCTTACTCTGCTTGGCAAGTGGTTGTGAGAACTATGCTTGGACAACAAAGGCTTCCATTCAGAGCAAGCACTACAAAGCTGCTTCAAAATTTTAACAAAACTGCTCTTTCTCCTATTTGTAAAAGGATTCCGCAGCAGCTTCTTGGGTTGAGAAGGGTTTGGCAACAAAATAGGGAAGGAGAAGGCACTTTTCTTTACTAAGAAAAATGGGCAGGGGATTTCTACCTAAAGAATAAGTTTCAGAAATTTTTCAGAATTGCTGTTCACAAGTGACAGTTAATGAGCGACTGGCACGTCATTAATAATGGTATACATTGGGAGATTGCTGTACGCCATAATTTAAAGGATGATGAGTTAGATGACTATGCTGTCTTACTATATCTATTGCCAAATAATGAGATTAATATTTCTTGTAAAGACTCAGTAATCTGGTTAAAAATGGCAGTAAGTTTTCCGCCAAGTCTGTATATCATATTATTGATAGCAACGTACCACAAGCTGTGCATTAGGGCAGAATTTGGAAAGTTAAAGACACCTCTAAAACTTAAGACATTCATGTGGCTTCTCTCCCAGAGATTATCACCAACGTGTATCACAGCAATTGAGCCTTAAACAGTGATGTACGAGTGTTCTTTGTTGTCAAGCTCAGAAAACTGTAGATCATCTGCTTTTCCAATGTCCCATTAGCCAAGATATTTGGTTTGTATTGGGCAACATGACAGGATACACTTCTCTCTGGCATCGGTTGAAGACATGCGGAGTTTTTTTCCAGGATCTCAAGAAGAAGCGGATTACTTGTGGTGCTTTAAAGATTCTTTCCTTGCTCCCCCGTGCAGTCCGTATTGGGTGTCCTTGTCGCATAGGCAACGCCTTGAAAACAATGCAAATTGGAAATGCTCTTCTAAGTACCAGTCACCAGACTAATAGGCCTGAAGTCCGGGAAACATTGTGCACATTGTTTCTTTGAGATGAGGACTAAGAGGGCTTTATTAATGCCCCCCAAGTGAGCCCTGCCATCTCGGAACTCCCTCACGGCTGCCAGAAGATCTCCCCTGATAATATCTCGACGCCTCTAAAAGAAAGCAAGAGGAAAGCCATCTAGACCTGGAGCCCTTTCCCGTGCAAGTGAAGAGACTACCTAGTGGACCTCATCCGAGAAGCAGTGGGAGAGAGCTTCTCTATCCTCAGGGAATAGGCAGGAAAGTTATGTGCAATCACCGGTCTGCTGCCATCCTCCTCAGTGAAAAGTCTACAACAGAAGTCCCTTGCCTGCCTCCTGATGTCCTCCTCCGTCAAGAGGAGATGCTCACCCACTGTAATACAGGCGATGGAATTGACTTCTCCTGCTAGAGGCTATGCGCCGTAAGTATTTGGTATTCTTATTATCCCCTTCATTTATCCACCTCTCCAAGGACCTCTGCTTCCAGTAAATCTCTTGTGAGAATCACCCGAACATTGACCTGAGAGTATCCCTAAACCCCCTATCTGTCTCATCCAATAACCTGCCTCCTCCAAGCAATCCAAACCCCCAATGTGCCATAATATCCTGCCTTTCGTAGCCCTACCAGGTAAGGTTTTTTCAGCACCCCATGGCTTGACAACCTGCGCAAAAATGCTTCATTTTCCCCATCAACCTAGCCATTGCTAACCTTTCCACTTCCTTGGCACGTTTAACAATGTCCATGAAACCTACCTCTCTAAACCAATACCTCTCTAGTCTAAAGCTCCTCCTCTGCTCCCGTGCACAATTGGTCTTCAAAAGGGGTGGTTTATGGTCCAACACTAATCTCGCTAGGGACGACACTTGCAAATAGTGATCCTCCCAATCCACTGAGATGAAGAATCTGTCCAACCTGGAGCACATAGGGTCTGCTCCTTAGCTTGGACCAAGTGAATTAAGCACTTGCCATCCCAATAACAATGAGGGCCGTCCTCGGTAAGAAATCAAATAAGTCTTCCATCTCCCCACTGTGTAATTAAGCTCCCGATCTCTCCCAAAGTGCCACCACTTCATTTCCCCTCCTACACACCAAGGCCGGCTAGCACTATGATGATGGTGTGCCAGTTCTTCCCAAAGAAGTCTCTTCTCCTCCCTGATTTAGGGGCCATAAACCCTTGTGAAGTCCTAAGAGAAGCCATCCCTAACATTACGGAAATGTAGGGAAATAGCTCCTCGACAAGTTCCTTGTGAAGTCCTAAGAGAAGCCATCCCTAACATTACGGAAATGTAGGGAAATAGCTCCTCGACTAACTTGTCTGTCTTGCTCCACCTCTTCCACCTCAAAGGGGTTCCATAGGATCGTGATGCCCCCAGACGAGCCAGACCTCCACAAAGCCCGAGAAGCTACTCCCTTGGTAAGTCTGACTCCCCCAACCTCCCTCATGATGGACACCACATCCTCTTCACAATTAGTTTCTTGTATGCACATAATGACATATTAAATAAACATAAGTGCAAAACACCCCTCTATTAATGTATCATTGTGTTTTTAGACAGCAATCAACCGTAAGAGTATTTCTGCACTTATGTTTACGTAGTAAGTTTTATTTATGTATATAAGAGTAGCATTTCTATAATAATGCATGTAATGGAGTTTTTTTGTAATTATCTCTACTCTATAAGTTTTGTTTTGTAATATAAATATTGAAATCACGGTTCAGAAATTAGAATCTGATCCATGCACCTATCATTCAATTAAAATGCAAGCAACACAAATGTATGTTAAAACAAGGACCAAAAGATGAATAACACTTTCAAAAAATAATCTACTAACAATCAAAATCTCTCCTAAATTGTCCTTCAGTCATTCTTTTTTTCTCTCACACCCATTTCTTGTTTTCCATGTATCTCAAGAAAGCTCTTTAACTTCCAACAAATATGTTAGTTTCTGACAAATCTGAAAGACTCAAAAAGAGACATACTTATCAGGAGCTCAGATACAATTAACAACGGTGTTAAGCATGCCACCATAAGAAGAGGGAAATTGACAACGCATACCCGTAATGGGTGACAAAGAGCAGAATGGGTAACACACTCAAGTTTGAGCTCAATTGAACCATTCGTTCATAAATTTCTCTAACTCCTATTTCTTAAATCAAGGAGAAGCTTTTTTTAGCATTTTGCCGAACCCTTAAGATGCTTCCTTTTTTAGAAAATGGACACTACCACATTTTGTATTAAATTGAAAAGGTAAAATGTATATGTGTATAAAGGGGGGACAAACAAAAGTCCCTCTATACAATAGAGCACGTGGGAAGTGTAATTCACTCACCTTCAAAAGGCCAAAAGGAAAAGAAGATGAATCCACATTACAATGGAATTTAACCCACTCTCATACCCCACTACAAAATACAAATGAAGGATGAAACTAACTCCGAGGGCTGCCTTCAAATGCTTCTTAAATGCTCTTGTAAGTCGTATTTCTTATATCGAGAGATGCTCCTAAGTTCATAATTTGATCATCATGAAGGATATCCTTATGTTTAGGGAAACTACAAAAGCCCTTGTTGCAAAAGAAGACAACCATCAACAAACAAGGGGATGGGGATCAAAGTAAGCTAATGGTCTAATAATGTATTTTTTTACTTACCAAATCATCTATTGATAATTTTACAAAAGTCTACCAAAAAACTAGTAGCAGTAATAAGTCTAAAAGGCAAAGTCTCGACAAGTTTATCCAACAAAACTCTACACAATGATCAGCAGGTGAGTTCTGATGGTTTTCTTTTCCTTGTCAACATAGCATCCAAATCTGAAGCCAAGTGGAGAAAATTGTATCACTTGTTTTTTTTCAAATGTTACATCTCTCTAATTAAACAAAAAAAAGAAATTAAATAAAAAATATTCATATTTACAACTGAATGGCATGTCTCTCATATTAAATGAGAAATAATACTAATTAAAAAGTATTCAACATTATGATCTGAAAATGGATGAGGAAGACACTACGAAACAAAACTTAATGGTAGTAGGCGAATCACACTAAGAAAAGAGGGCAAAAGAAAATGTCTGCTTGGCAATCATACAACGAAGATAGAAGAGAATTGAACAGACCTGCTCAACATCACGCTCAGGATTTCCGTAGCTAACAGGATCTGCCATTCCATCTGAGAGAGATCCTGGGAGGAAACCACTGGAGAATCATGAGGAGCAGCGCAAACACCAACAACCCAAGTCTTCATAGATGATCTTCCTTTCTAGAAGAGTCTATCATCAATCTTTGACCACTTTCGTTGTCCTTGGGGAGTTGAGATTTCGGGCCTAAGCTGGCAGTTAACCCAATATGCAGCGGCACAGGCTGCAGAGAGAGACAATATTCCATGAGTTCTGATTTGTGAAAAAACCTAAGCAGCTACTACAAATGCCATTAAATGCCACAGATGTTTATGGAAAAAACCCAACGATTATAAAAAATGACAGATTGTAAAGAAACTGTACAATTATAAAAATAAAATTAAATATCAAAGAGAGTCAATGAAGGAATCTTACAAAATCTGTTCTCCTTCACACATACAAATACCAGCAAGTTTAAAAATTAAAAAAAAACAATCGAGAGTAAAGTCCATTTTAAAAAAGGTCTTTGCCATTATACCCCTCAAATCTTCGTATTTAACTAGATACCCTTATAATCGTCATATTAGCCATTATACCTTTAAAATCTCAATATAAACTATGTTCATATCATTCAAGATAACTACCGTTAATTGGAGGAGAATGCCCTTGGTATATTATAAGAACAATCTCTAACAGTGTTAAAAATCTAATGAAATTACATTGGTATCCCAGATCAAAGAATACGAAAACAAAAATTCATGCTTTCCATCCCTCATGTTGTCCTCTTCCTCCTCATCTAACAACAGTGCAGCCATGCTACTGCTACATACTGTGAGTCCTAGCAGGACTAATGGCAATGGTAGCACTGGGGATAACATGGACTGCAACATCTCATGATGGTGCCAGAGTTGATCGCATCATCAGTGGCTGTCCGCATGAGTGACACACATATTAATGCCTCATTTCCACATAAGCCTGGAAGGCCAATGTGGGGAGCGATCTGACAGAGAACTCAACTGGGGACGGGTCACCCACATACCTTCACAAGGTGGCCAGAATACCAACTTTTGTTCAAAGGTCCATGAGAAGTTTCATTGTGGGCAAGCTGGAAGGCATCCGTGGGTTGGTTGAAGCTCTCCCACCATACATAGTTGCCATCTTTGCCTCTCAGAATGAAGTTGCCCGAGTCCAAGAGCATTGTGGCGGTGCTGCCATGTACCTTCGGCAAGTTGGTGCTCCATTGTTCTATCCGACTACGCATACCTCTGTGTCCAACACTGCAATACTGTTGCCATACCCCGGTGAAGTTAAGGAGTCCAGCGGAATGGATAAGTGGTTTCCCTCGGTTGGCAACCCACACAATTCTCTTGAGGATGTTTTTGTACCATATGTGCAAGTAGCACCTGCTCCTGGAGTTGTCAGGGCAGAAAAAACCCAATCAAAGGTACCACCGTCACATGAGGATCTGGTTCAAGGAGGGAGATCTGCTGGAACCAAAATGATGTCAATGCCGGCGATCCTATCAAGCAATAGTGAACCGATCGGCATCAAAGAGCCTAACCAAGATGATTATATGGCCGGCAGCAGTCCTGCCACCACCTTTGTACGTAGGAGGGCAGTGGGTGGAAGGAAGTGGTGCCTCGATTCAAACCCCACAGGTGGCATCCTCACCTTGCCTAATGGCAGCACAGCAGGGAGAAGTGAAAAGGGGCCATGGGGGCCGATGATGGCATCAGCTTCTCTCTCTCTCTCTCTAATCAAATGGCAACAAATAGTAAGTTTTATCTACATGTTAAGGGTAGGATACGATTCTAGTTAAAGGTTAGCTCAACTGTGGTTGTGTTATTTGAAGAGACATTGATCGTAGGGGCACAAGAAATGATAGACTTCAATTTTAAGGGTATTAAAAGTAATATGATGATTTGAGGGGTATAAACTTAAATATGGAAGGTATGAGGGGTATACCGGCAAAAAATCCTTAAAAATATATTAATATATTCTAAACCATTTAGAAATGCCAAAAACATAGAATGAATTGAAGCATACAATTACAAGGAGTAAGAAGGACAATGCTAACAAAACCATTTAGAAAGATTTGTGGATCTCTCGCACAGTCTGACTACAGATTATCCATTATGCATTCTGCAGAAAAGCAGAATATAATCCCAAAAGAAAATTCAAATGGGAAAAGGTGTCAATAAGAGTTCCCAAGTATGGGGAATCCTTTTCCAGTTTATAACGTGGCAACCTGCTTTTCAAATCCATTGTACTGTGCATAAATAAATTGAAAAAATCCAGACATTTTCTTTTGCATCTCACTGTTTAGCCCTTAACCACTAGTTCAATTATTGCAAAGAAACAATGTTTAAGAATTTATAGGCCATGAGACCCTCAGCCTCATGAGAGCTAAACAATAGATAATTTTCCATCGTAGATGCCAACATCTTATTTAATACGCATTGAGATAATACTCTTACAGGAAAAGAGAATCTATACATTAAAAATCATACATGGATCTCACAGTAATAGTGAAAGTTTTCAGTTTCACCAACGAATGAATATATCAAATAGTTTGGAATATCATAAAGTAAACCGACAAGAAGCAGAAAAAAAAAGCAAACTGGACACCACTGGCTCTGAAGGAATTGGGTGAACATCAGATTGACAGGAACGAGCACAAAATTCTCCCAGAACACATGAAATGAGCTTTAAGCTATGAAATCCCAATAAATGCAACAAAAATAAGGCTGGTAAGCATGTAAATCCAACATTAGCCACGGAAAGACCCTCTTCCACATAAGATAACACAAACCCTCGATCAAATGAGGGAGACACGTCCACTCAAACTGCAATGTGCCATTCGATGGAGACGCAGAAAACATATTAAAACCAGAAACATCCAAATCTACACCAAAGCACCAGCGAAAACCTATTCAACGATCGAGAAGAATGAGACTCAGCTTCCCCCCCCGGCTACACCACCACAACCCCGACAAATCGACCACACTTCACACTGCCCCATAGATCGACAACCGCCAAACGACACCCACCAAAAATCATCGAGCAGACAACAAACGAACAACCCCCAAAAGAAGGGAAAACGAGAGAATGGATATGGATAGGCGAGGGAGACGCAGAGAGAGAAAGAGAGAGGGGGATCTCTTACAGGTCCTCCCCTCCAACCAGACGATCCGCTCCCGAGCGGGAGATCTGCCGCCCCTCCTCCTCCTCAGCCGAGCCAGGCCAGCGCGTCCTCCCCTCACCGCCCCCCACCCCCGCGGCCTCTCCCTCTGCCCTTCCGTCCGTAGGAGAAGTTTATAAGAGCGCGGGGCCCGTTCTAACGCCGTCACCTGACGGCGAAACCACCCCCCTTCTCTCCCCAAAAATACGAGAATTTAATAACCGCCGCCCCTGCCCGACCCCGCCCAGCACGCTCGCCCCGGTCGTGGGCTCGACTTCTCCGTGGGAGCAGGGGTGAGTATTATTCGGATTCTAACCCGAAAACTAAATCTAATCGGTATATTTGATTTGGTTTGATTTAGATTGAAATTTGAAAAAATAATTTTATTTTAAATTAAAATATATTTAAAATTAATTTATTTTAATTTTAATTTAATTTTAAAAAATCAAATCAAATCAAATCAAATAACTCAAATTTAAGGATATATTTGTCAAACTAATATAAATTTATATATAGCCATTAAGTCTAATTCTAAAAGTTCAATCTAATTTTAAGAATATTTTATCAATTAATATAAATGTATAAATAATTATTAAACATAATTCAAAAAGTCTAACCCCCACCATATCTCGGTGAGATTTCTGAATATAATATTATGAAGTTAACTTCAATTCACCTTCTATTAAAGTTCTTAATTTTTTATGTGAAAATATGGAGCTTACTCTTGCAAAATGTAACTTTTAATGTTATTCTTTTAGTATTTACTTTATTTGTTATAAACTATTTTACCTTACATTTCTTTACTCTATTTTGGATTCACTCTAATTTCTATAAGGGGGCAGAAATATGGTTTAAACTGAATTAATTTAGTTTGGTTTTCGGCTTGATTTGGTTCAGCTTAAACCCTTAATTTGGTTTGAGAAAAATTCTCTTCAAACCAAACCAAACCATGCTCACCCCTATTTGTAAGTGCTCTCTTCAGTGAGAAAGAAAGTCAGTCCTATCGACAGCTCCTAGAATAGTTCAAAGATTGGTTTGCCTGGACTTACAAAGAAATGCATGAGCTTGTCCCCTCTGTGGCTGAACATGAGCTGGCAATACTTCTAATAGTCAAGTCAGTCAAGCAAGCTCAAAGGTGTATGCACCACGAGCTGGAATTGAAAGTCAATCCCAAGGTGGACAAGATGCTCGACGTGGACTTCATAGAGCTTTGGATGTACCCTGTGTGACTCGCCAATATAGTCTATGTCAAGAATAAGAATAGCCAAGTCCAAGTCTGCATCCACTTCAGAGATTTGAACAAGACATGTCCAAAGGACGACTTCTCTGTCCTAATTACGGAGACAATGGTTGATATGACCACCGATCACGAAGGCTTGTACATTATGGATGGGTCGTCGGGCTATAATCAGATCCGCATGGCGATTAAATATAATGACCATACGGCTTTTCGATCCCCCAAGGGGATTTTTAACTATAAAATGATGTCATTTGGCTTAAAGAATGCCGATGCAACCTATCAGAGGGTGATGACTAAAATTTTCGATGAGATGCTACATGCCATTGTCGAATGCTACATCGATGACCTGGTCATCAAAACTAAAAGATGTGAGGATCATCTGGCTGACCTGCGGTGAGTCTTCGAAATGCTTCTACAGTATCAGCTCAAAATGAATCCAATGAAATACGCATTTGGTGTCTTCAGTGGCAAGGTCATTGGCTTCATTGTCAAGTACCGAGGTATAGAAATCGGTCCTGATAAAATTAAGGCCATAAGATGACTGACTCCACCTCAAAATTTGACAGAGCTCAGATCTCTACAAGGAAGACTCACCTATATCAGGCGCTTCATTTCCAATCTCTTTGGAAGATGTCTGACTTTCGGTAAACTGATGAAGAAAGGAGCACCATTCGTATGGGACAAGGACTGTCAAAGGGGTTTCGAACAAATCAATGAGTATCTACTGACTCCTCCAGTCCTAGGGTCACCAGTCAGAGGGAAGCCCCTTATCCTCTATATTGTTGTCATGGATGCCTCTTTGGGGGCGCTTTTAGCCCAAGTCAATGAAGAGGGCAAGGAGCAGTCGTTGTACTACCTCAGCTAAAAGTTGATCGGGCCTGAGTATCGGTACGCGCCTATGGAAAATGTGTGCTTAACTTTGGTATTTGCCGTTAAGAAGTTGAGGCATTACCTTCTATCTCACTGGGTGGAGTTCATCTCCAAATGTGATCCACTCAACTTTTTGCTCAGCCAGCCCGTCCATTCCGAAAGTCTCGACAAATGGGCACTCATTCTCATAGAGTTTGACATCACCTTTGTCCCACGCAAGGCGATCAAGGGGCAAAGAATGGCCGAGTTCTTAGCTGTGCATCCTACGCCAGAAGATTCACCACTCAACTTCGAGTTATCCGATGAAGAGGTGTTGGTGCCTTCACAAGAAATCGGAGAGCATTTTGAAAACGTCCCACCATAAGCAGAATCGGACGTCCTTACCCTCACCCTCCCACATTGGGAGTTTTATTTTGATGGCACTTCCCGAACAATCAAAATGGTTGGCGGCTTCAAAGACTTTGTTTCGGGCGTAGGGATAGTGTTTGTATCTCTGCACAACTGCATTCTCCATAACTCATGTGCTCTCATGAAGTCGCTAACTAATAATGAGGTAGAGTATGAAACGCTAATCATTGGGCTTCAACTATCACTAGGGATAGATATCAAGTGCATTAAAGTATATGGGGACTCTCAGCTCGTCATTTGACAAGTCCTAGGCGACTATGACGTCCGAACGGAGTTGATCCCTTACCATGCAGCCATCATGAGGCTGAAGGAAAAATTTTACCTATTTGAAATAGGCCATGTCCCAAAGGGCAATAACTCCCAAGCAGACGCTTTGATAAAGCTAACAGCAGTCCTAAAATTCTCACCTGAGAGAGAGTTAAACATTACTGTCAGACACTGAAGGCTCATGCCAAGTGTGCTCGACGAAGAATCTGGCCTCATTATTTACGAGGTCAACAACATTCAAGAGGAGAATGCTCCTGAAGAAGAAGACTGACGCGAGCCAATTATACAAATAAAGAACATGTGGCTTCCTTTCGATCGGGCTCAGAGGGTGCAACTTCTACGCAAGGCGACTTCATATCAGTTGATTAACATCTTGCTCTTTTGGCTCGTCCATGAAAATGATCGATCGGTCCTCCTACGGTGCCTTTCACCTAAGGAAGCAAAGATTGTGACACACGAGGTCCATTCCGGATTGTGCGGAGCCCTTCAAGCGAGAACCAAAATGAAAAATAGTATTAAGCTCAAAGAGTTTTACCGGCCCACCATGTACGAAGATTGTAACCAATATGTTCATGTATGTCACCAATGCCAAGTATTTGGGCCAGTACCTCGGAGGCCGCCAAATCCTCTCCACCCAGTTGCGCCTACTTGGCCGTTTGTGAAATGGGGCATGGACATTGTGGGGCTATTCTCACCATCATCTCAAAGCCACAAGTTCATATTGGCCGCCATATACTACTTCTCCAGATGGGCAAAAACTATCCCGCTATGTGAAGTCACAGGGGAAACAGTTGCCAATTCGTGAGGCACTACATCATATACAGATTTGGCACCCCTAGTCAGATCATCTCGGACAATGGCACGTCATTTAGGAACAAGACTATCTATGCTCTATGTTCAAGTTCCTTATTGATTGGCAGACGTCGTCGGTCTACACCCCCCAACCCAACGGGTTGGCTGAGACCTTCAATAAGACCATTTGCAAATTGCTATCCAAGATAGTGGGTGGCCGTAAATGGGATTGGGGTGAAAAAGTCCACGAAGCCCTATGGGCCTATCAGACTATCTATAAAATCCCTACGGTTTGTTCCCCATTCTCCATGGTCTACAGACCAGAAGCAGTGGTCCCTGTGGAAATCAAACTGGCGTCCTATCGCGTTGGTGTTCACGCCAGACTACCAGGTCAGGATTAATCTGAAATAGAAAGAATGCTCGAGGAACTGTCCAACTTTGCATGTGAAAGACTCGGAGCCTATAAATGCTTACAAGTGTATCAAGCCCGCATGACACGTGCTTACGATAAGCTAGTCAAGCAAAGTGCATTCAAGAAGGGTGATCTTGGCATGGTCAAAGAAATGGAGGTATTGATAGGAAGATCCAGCGGAAAACTATAGCTTAACTGGCGTGGACCTCACGTTATCCAGAAGGTCTATGAATGAGGCACCTATGCGGTCATCGACCACAAGGGAAACAATCATTTCCCCCCTCTTAATGGCAAGCACTTGAAACTCTACCATGCACCACCGCAAGAGCTTTTATGGCGGTCCTCACAGAATGTACCTCTCCCCAGTGAAGGTTCAGATTAAAAAAAATAGGGTTAAAAATATTGATGTCCCAACAGACTTAGTCGCCTTCTAAGGTTGGGGAAGAGCAAAAAGGCCATGACCCGACCGAGGTGAAACTCTGTAAGGACGCCTCAGGAAAAAATGGGCAACCCCTCTATGTAAAAATTCGCAAGGGCACACTGAAAAAAACTAAAGGGGGCCAACCTCGGCAAAAACCCGAAAGGGCAGTGAGGTTGGTAATGTGAAAAAATCTCTAGGTATAACAAGTCAATGACTTCATCCTACGATGGCAGGTGTAACATCAAATCCCACCAGGGCGTTATGACTGTCATCCCGACATTGTCATGCACTGTCCCACCGGGACCACTAGCTTTTAGAGCCTTCGGATTTGATTCATATGCCCCATTCGGGCTCCCAAATCCACTAGGATAGAGCCCTTCAGAGAGCGGCTTGCATTTAGGGATGTAAGAGAGGAGATTTCACTATCTCCTACTTGGGTCTCCAGTGTACTCTAGTGCCCTACACTATGTAGATTGACTGCGTATTATGCAAAGATATGAGTCCAGACTGGCATGATGGAATGCAAGGTTATTATCCTATGGGTGAATGCTCGTTTTATGCATGCTAGTGTTGAATAGCTGTTGCACCCATAATTCTATTGAAATAGTTCGAGGATTTTATTACATAGCGATCGATGAAAAAACATGGCGTGTCGCCAATGTCATCGGTCTACAAAGCACCTCTACCATTCAAGGTCGATTGGCCCGACCTTATTTTCACAAGCGGCGTCGCAGCAAGGAAAACTAAGGGAAAAATGTACGTGCACACCTGTCAAAGTGACCGAACAACCATCTATCACGTGGCACAGACGGATGCAGAAGTTCTGTAATATCTCGGACCTTTCGGATCCTTCTTCGTGGGTCCCAGATCTACTTTCTCGGAGTGTCCGACTTTGTTGTGTCCAAAATTTCGTTTCGGGCATCTTTCGTGTTCGGATCGGTGCGATCCGGAGTTGTTTCAGAGGCCCAGAGTGCGTCTGCGACTTTTCCGCGCGTGTTTTCCGATTTTCGGTGTGTGTTTCGGCAATATCTTCGGAACCAAAATGCGAGTGAATCGGGTCGTTCACCTAGGTGAGATTGGTACCGTTGTGATCGATGCGTTCCAAGGATCCCGGAAATGTAATTTTAAATTTTTTGGTACTTTTCAGAATTTCTAGATTTTCTATAAATTCTCATTTCTTTTCTTTTTTCTTTTCTTTTTTCCTTTTTTCTTTCTCTTTCTTCCTCCCCCTCTTCTTCTTCCTCCCACCATGACCGCCTCCCCTCTCCCTCTCTTCCTCCGACGTGACCGCGGCGAGCCCCCTCCGGCTGCAGACGGCAGTGGGCGACGGCGTGGCGGCAGCGGCGAGGTGGTCGTGGCGGCGTAAAGCTCGTGGGTTTTCGTGAAGGGACAGGGGATTCTCAAAGATTTCATCGTGATTCGTGGACGATCTGGCGCGTCTCGACGCGGAGCGAATGTAGGGTGATGATCCCTAGCCTCTTGCGTTCCTTCCCCGCGATTTGTAGCCCGAGGCGAGGCCGAGAGGGGTTGTTTTCGCGCCGGGAAGGAAAACCATGCTTTGGGGAGTGACCGCCCGATCCATCGTTTTAGCCCTCGATTCTGCGTTTTAGGGGCGTAGAATCATGCTAGGGGCATGGAGGTCGATTTTCTTTGGTTTCCCCCTTCGTGGGGCTTGTTTGGGGGCCGAAATGGTGAATTCCGGCGAAGTTCGCCGTTTTCGCGCCGGTGAAGGTTGAGCGGTCGAACCAGGGCCCGTTTATCCCCATGCGTGGCGCATACGTGACCGCCCTTCGGCTCGGAGTGCAGCAGGGTTATGTGGCCTGTCGAGCGACCGCATAACCCATGTGCGGCCCAAGGCCATCCGTTCATCCCCCTCATTTTTCGACCGTTGCTGGTGACCGTTGCACAGTGATTGTGACGTGCGGTTAGAGCTAGCCACATATCCCAATGAGCGGCCAGGGGCTGGCCGTTCGTCACTTGTGCCTTCGGTGGGATATGCGGCCTGGGTGGGTCCGCTCATCCCCTTGAGCGGCGAGGTTCTAGCCGCCCTTCCCTCGAGCGGCTAGGGTCTAGCCACCCACGTTTTGCACCGTTGGGACGATGAACGGCCGGATTGGACCGTCCATCCCCCACGAGCGACAAAGGGTTAGCCGTTCTTTTGTTGAGCGGCTATGGAGTCGCCGTTCGTATTTCTATCTGGACCAGGGGTAGAACAGTCCTTTTTTGGCCGTCCATCCCTTGGAGCGGCCTGCTTTTGGCCGTGTGTCTCTTGTGTGGTCCAGGGTGGTCCGTTCAAGGAGCTTGTCTAACCGGTGTTTCTTTCTAGGTCGATTTGAGTTCCGGGGACATGGGCCTTGGTCCGCATGCCGACCTCGGCCTGACAGGTGCTGGGCATCGTGTCGAGGCCGGGTGTTGTGGTACTGTGTAGCCCCGGGAGGTGTTGTTCCCGGCTTGTATCACTGTGAGACGGTGTCGGTACGAGAGGCAGTCCTTGTACCCTGTCCAGTTGAGATGTTGTTTTCCGTTGACTTGAGAGCCTACTCCTTTAGTGACCCTCCACTAGTCGTAGCCTGTCTGCACGCGAGTGGACCCACTAGGGAGTGGTGGAGAGGCTATCCTGAGGACGGTTTTTAGACTGATTTTCGTCGGGCCCCTCGTCGGTAGCCAGAGTCCGCTCCAGGGGAAAACCAGTTAGTGGTCAGACCTAGGACGTATGGTCTGTGTGTGCACGCGTGGTTGGGGGCGGTTGGACCCACGCTGACGGGCGTGACCCCAGCTAGTCACTTGTTTGCAGTTACTTGTTAGGTGTCTGTGCCTCTGGTAGGCGCTACCACGCTAGGCAGTTCACCTGCGGTGCGGTGTAAGTCCTTAGGGGACGCTACCGACTGTGCTCTAGTGGGAGGTACTCCTGTCGAGTCGGGAGTGTCAGACTGTCAGTCGTTGCGACTTCGACCTTCGGGTTTTTGTCGTGTTGGCCGTGGTGTTTTGGTTGTTTCACCGTGGCACGTGTGTCGATTTTCGTGCCGTGAGACTGATGTTTTATAGATGGTAGGGCTTCCCTTTCCGAGGTACTCGCTTACTGCTAGCGTAGCGGTTTCTCCGTTTGCGAGATAGGGTTCGAGTGATCCCTACTGAGTCTTGTTCCGAGACTCATTCCATGCGTGTTTTCACCGTGTTTCAGGCGAGGCGCGGCTTCAGGGGAGCGCATCTGAGGCTCAGCGTGGTTCAGGTGCCCAGCGTTAGTGCCAGAGGTCAGAGCCGGGGTATGCCCCATGTAGCTGTACTTTTCTTTCTTGTCTCTATACTAGTTGTGGACTATTGTCGTTATTTATTTGTTATCTTGTGGACTATGTATCATGTAAAATGTTGATTTATTTTCTTCTTAATTATATAACTGTTTAATTTCTGTAATTATTTGTGATACTTATGTAGTCTCCACACCATCCTTTTAACCCTTCCGAGTTTTCGGACTCGTGGGTGGCGGTGCGAGTCTCGGGTTATCGAGCCTTCCTGGTAATCTGATTCTCGGGTCGTTACAGCTGGTATCAGAGCGCCGGTTGTGGGATTATACGAGAATCATAAGTAATTATAGTTGTCCACTAGTCCACAGCGATGATGTACAGTTGACACTGGCATCGGGCATCGTGTGTTTTATTGACCTTGCCGTTTTCGTGTTTTATGTCTTTTGCTTCAGGAGCGAGCATGGCGCCGAGGCGGAGCACTCGCTCTCAGAAGGGGCAGTCGGCTGAGGTTCAGGAGATTCAGCAGGAGGCTTAGGAGGAGCATAGTAGAGTGCCACCAGCGGCCACCGAGGCAGCGGATGCTGTGAGGGTTCCGAGGGCCAAGAATTTCTTTCGTGGCATGTACCAGCTTATGTCGCATCAGTTCGACGGAGAGGCTGGTGAGGGCTCGTCGATCAGGGGTGGGCCAGGCCGAGTAGTGAGGGATTTTATGTAGTTCCATCCACCTTTCTATGGCGGTCAGCCAGACCCTGATTTGGCGCGAGATTGGCTCAATGAGATGGAGCGGGTGTTCAGTTCTGCGCGATGTACTGCAGAGGACATGGTGATGTTGGCCTACAACCAGTTGCAGGGTACGGCTCGAGCGTGGTGGTCTTCCGAGTGGAAGACGTCTTTTTAGTCGCGTCCCCTTGAGCAGATTGCATGGAGTGACTTTGTCAGCGCTTTTGAGTGTACGTACTGTCCAGAGTATATTGCTACGCAATAGATGCGTGAGTTTTTGAAGCTGATCCAGGGCGACATGTTCGTGTTGCAATACAGGGCCCTGATTTGTAGAGCTGGGTCGGTATGCACCTCATATCATGGAGCATGAGAGGGTGAAGACCGTATAGTTCGTATAGGGCTTGAGGCAAGAGTTGAGGCACCATTTGATCGCGAACGCTGCCACCGATTTGGAGATAGCGTCTCGTGTTGCGGCTTCTTTGGAGATGGATATGCAGAGGACTCGAGGACCGATTAGCCAGGGGCAGTCTTTGTCAGGTCGCAGCCAGCAGTCGGCTACCCAGCACCAGGGTTCCTTTCAGCATGCATCGGGTGGTTCAGGAGCGCCGGCACCGGCAGTGTCAGTGACAAGATCTATGTCTTTTGGCTCGAAGGTCAAGAAGTTCCTCGGGAAGAGTTTCCGAAGGAAGAAGAAGGGAGGTCGTGAGCAGCAGGTATCATCGGGCAGTGTACAACAGTTGATTCCTTTTCAGCGTCAGGGATCAGTGGGTGGATCGCGAGGGCCGTGTCCACGGTGTAGCGAGTTCCATCTAGGCAGGCAGTGCACGGCGCCGATAGTTTGTTTCCGGTGTGACCAGCCAGGGCATATGGCGCGTGACTGTCTTCAGAGACAGCAGCAACAGCAGTAGCAGCAGCAGGTTCCCCAGCAACATAGGCCACATCAGCCGCAGCAGCAGCAGGGATAGTATCCGCGGCTACCCAGGTCAGCGAGTGTGGGAGGCAGGCAGAGAGCTCGAGGCCAGATTACACACATGACCAGGGCAGAGGCAGTGGCGTCGCAGCTCGAGGAAGGTACCGTCCAGATTTTGGGTTGTGCGGCTCGGGTTTTATTTGATTCTGGCGCGTCTCATTCATTTATTTTGGAGGATTTCACGCTGAGTATCGAGGAGCCGGTGACCCAGTTGTCCTGTGATTTGGCAGTGGAGTTACATTCGGGTGATTTTATGATCACTCCGTATTGTTTCGATGAGGTTCTTGTGTGGGTGGAAGGGCGGAGTTTACCGGCTAGGCTCTATGCGTTGCCGCTTCAGGACTTTGATGTGATTTTGGGCATGGATTGGCTCGAGACACATCATGCGTTGGTGGATTGCGGCTCGAAGAGGGTTTATTTTCGGTGACTTCGTGGACCCACCTTTTATTTCCAAGGTATCAGGTCTTCCTCTTCCCGTTTTCTTATTTATGCAATTCGAGCTCGTCGTATGCTTGATGCGGGTTGTGAGGGTTTTCTCGCCTCTGTGGTCTTAGTAGACTAGCCGTGCCCGAATGTCGAGGACATTCCGGTGGTGTGCGAGTTTCCCGATATTTTTCCGGAGGACTTACCTAGATTGCCTCCCTAGTGGGAGATTGATTTTGTGATCGAGATTGTGCCAGGTGCGGGACCTTTTGCGAAGGCTCCCTACCGTATGGCCCCCGCTGAGTTGAGGGAGTTGCAGGCGCAGTTGCAAGAGTTTCTGGCCAAGGGGTATGTTGGGTATGTGTTCTCACATTATTTTTAACCCTAGTTTTGATGATAACAAATATTGTGAGTTTGTGGGAGCAAAACATTGTGTGTGGTTTAACGAATTCAAAACATTGTGTGTTTGGAAGAGCATGTGTTCTTAATGACATTCAAAACATCTTAGTTTTGAGAAACTTGGGTTTTAACTTGACTTCATATGGTTTCATGTGTGAATGATTTGCATGCATCTAGTTCTTATGAAGATACCAAGACTTGAGCCTCATGAATGATCATCTATGCAATATTTGCTCACATGATGAAAATGAAGTATTTGATGCCTACATTTGTTGATATCTTGCATGCTCAAGTGATTTAAGCTTTGACTAAGAATTTGGGTTGTTTTCATGAACATCTCCCATGAGATGTTATTGCTTTGAATGTGTTTCATGCATCCTTAAAATGAGATTTTTAAGATTTTCACATGTGCTCAATTGATTCACATATAACTTATTTAAATGTGGTTTACATGGTCCTAATACCTTGATTAATGCATGGTTAATCAATCTTGATTTTTGGAAATTTTTCCATTACATTTTCGGGGCTAAAATTGCATATTTTTGACCCTTAGCTGAAGGGGTCGACCCCCCCTGAGCTGAGTGTTGTCTGCATAGCAGACAGCCCAACCAGCTGCAGGGGTCGACCCCTGGGGTCGACCCACTGCAAGGGTCGACCCCAGGGGTCGATCCCTGTAACACAGAACCAGTTTTTGGTTCTGTTTGGCCCTCTGCTGCCCGAGGGTCGACCCTAAGGGTCGACCCCTTCCGATCGGGACTTCTGGGAGCGTTCTAAACCCTATGAAAACCCTTTCAAACATTACCAAAATACCCCCCAATGGTTCCTAAACTTAAATGGATGTTTTTAACACACTTTGGGAGGGGTTTTTGGGTCTTTGGGTTAGTTCCCTATATATGCTAATGTGAGATCCGAAATTGGCCATTGTTAACCCTAATGTGCTTATTGTCTCTTGTCTTGTAGGTGAAGAAAGGGGGAAAGGAAGGAGAGGCTCTTGCAAGCTTGATTTCATCTCCAACGAATCATCTTTAGAGATCGTGGAAGAAGAGAGAAAGGAGCGGATCGACGAGAGGAACAAGAGGATGCTCGAATCACCGTCATCCGACCACTCTCCGACTTGAGGCTTAGAGAAGACATTCTACAAACCCTTTCTACTCTTGGGGATTCACTTCTACTTCTTGTTTGGAGTTGTTTGAGTCATTTTCTTTTGGTTCACTAGCATGTATTGATTATATCCTTCATTTTTCTTGAACTCCGACTTTGTGTGTGTGTTGAACCATTTGCGAACGGTGGTGGATCGTTGTGCTGCGGTGTTGCAGCTTGTGTTTGTGGTTAGATCTATTGTGGACCGTGTAGGAGACGTCGTCTCCGTGTCTCTTGGAGCGGAAGCTCCGTGCGCTTCATTTGAAGCGAGTGGATCCTCACCGTTTTGGTGAGGGGTGGATGTAGGGAGCCCGTCGTGGTCCCGAACCACCTAAAAATCTGTCTCGCATTGTGGTTGGTTGTGGTTTGCTTGTTTACATTGTTTTTGTTGAACGTGTGAGAACGGTAAGCTTGAGAGAATTAATTTCTTCATAGCTTATATTTCGTTTGTTCATCATTTACGTTGGTGGTTATTTAATTTACTGCGTTAACTTTAAAATTACCATCGCGTTTGGCGGGGACAATTCAACCCCCCTTCTTGTCCATACGAGAACCCTTGGGACAACAATCTGGTATCAGAGCGAGGTCTCTGATTTTAGGACAACCTCGCGGTTGTAGAGAAAAGATCCCTTAGTATGGCCAACAAGGTAATGCTCCCCGAGGGACATTCAGTTCATAGACCTCCTTTCTTTGATGGGACTAATTATCCCTATTGGAAAAATCAGATGATTGTGTTCATGCGAGCACAAGACTATGATAGTTGGAAGGTCATTAACAAAGGTCCCTATGTGTTACCTCCCAATGAGGATGGATGGCAGGAAGAGCATATTAAGAAATCATGTGCTAATTATAGAGCTATGAATATTATTCAGTGCGCAATACATCCTAATGAGTACTCACGAATCTCTATGTGTTCATCTGCGCAGGAAATGTGGAACAAGCTTACGGTCATCTATGAAGGCACTTCAAAGGTTCTGGAAACAAAAGCAAATATATTAGTGCGAGAATATGAGCTGTTTGCTATGAAGCCCGAGGAAAACATCTCAGAAATGTATGCAAGGCTGAGTGAGATAACAAATAATCTGAAGGCTTTGGGAAAGGAGTATTCTAATCAAGATTTGGTGAGAAAGGTGTTGCGGTCCCTCACATCTCCATGGCATACAAAGGCGACCGTCATCGAAGATTCAAAAGATCTCACCACACTCACGGTGGATCAACTCATCGGATCATTGATGACATATGAAATCAACATCATGAAGCCAGCTGAGGAGGAGAGCAAGAAGAAGAAATCCATTGCATTGAAGGCATACCCAGAATCGTCGCAAGACAGTGATGGAGGCTCATCTATGGACAGCGATGAAGAAGAATTGATGGCTCTTGTAACAAGGAATGTCCGAAAATATTTCAGAAGAGCTAGAAGAGATGGAAATCTTCCTAGAAAATTCATGAGGAGAAACTTCAACAAGAGAGGAGAATCGAGGAAGAAGGAAGAAATCATTTGTTATGAGTGTAGGAAGACTGGGCATATGAGAGGTCAATGCCCCGAGCTCCAAAAGAAGCTGAACAAGGACAAGCAAAAGAAAGGCAAAGCAATGAAGGCAACATGGAGTGATGAGGACTCGGATAGCTCAAGATCCGAAGGTGACAAGAAAGAATTGGGCGAGCAATTCCAAACTCTTTGCTTTATGGCGGATGAGGACAACTCTGAGGTAAACTCCGATTCTGAAAACTTCACCCCTGAACAATGGCATTTAGCTTTTGTGGATTTGTTTCAGAAGTACAAGAAATCAAAACATGATGTTAAGAAAATGAAGAAGAAATTTTGTGACTTGTTCAACTCTACTAATCCATGCGATAGGTGTAGCTTTTATGAAATGCAAATTGAAAAATTCAAGGAAGAAAAAGAAGAGTCTCAATGTAAGCTAACCTTGTATATGGATGAAGTTGAGTGTTTAGAGGCAGAAAAACATCATGCATATGAAAATGTTGAAAAATCAAAAATTGAGAATGATCTATTGTCTAAGGAGTTGGATGATTTGAAATTGAGATTGAGCGAATGTGAGAAATCAAAAAGAGAGTTGGAAACTAACTTGGAAACCATGCATGTTGAATTGAAAAGCTTGAAAGATGTTGCTCAAAAACAATTGAAAGGAAAAGAGAAAATTGTTGAACATGGTGAGGCTAGCAATGAAAATGCTAGGAATGAGAGAATTGTTGTGGGACGCTCACCCACAAAGAAAAATTCGCTTGTGAATAACAAAGTTCAAAAATCATTTGATTCATACGGCTTTAATGATGTTGACTCATGCATGAACTCTTTTGTTGATAAATCTTACATGCATAGGAGTCGGTTTAGAAAGCCAAATGTCACATGCTTCTATTGTGGAATGTTCGGCCACTCAATGTATGTTTGTGATTTGATGAGGGCCGATGATGAATATTTTGAAAGAAGAAATAGAATGCATTTCTCTCATAGTAGGACTAACACTTCGGGACCCAAGCTTGCTTGGGTACCTAAATCAACTTGAGAGTTGTTTTGATTGTGCAGGTCTGTCTAAGAGCCAAATGGAGCAAATGGTACCTGGATAGTGGATGCTCCAGACATATGATAGGAAATAAGGAACTCTTTTCAGACCTGAAGGAGAAGGATGGTGGACTGGTTACTTTTGGCGGAAACGACAAAGGTAAAACTGTGGGAATTGGACGAATAGGTAAGGATTCAAATCAATCCATTGAGGATGTCTTGCTTGTGAATGGTTTGAATCACAGTTTGCTTAGCATTAGTCAACTCTGTGACAAGGGTCACAGAGTCACTTTTGAAAACACACACTGCTCCATTGTAGATAAAGTTTCACATGAAATAAAGTTCATTGGTGTTAGAGATGGAAACATCTACTCTGTTGATCTTGAAAATTCTCAAAATAAAAATCTTTGTTTGGTTGCAAATAAATCGGATAATGCTTGGTTGACGACTTGGTCATGCCAGTTTTAGTGTTCTCTCTAAACTATTTAGAAAAGATTTGGTAAGAGGCTTACCAAAACTGAATTTTGATGCAAATAAAATTTGTGATGCATGTGCTATGGGAAAACAGACAAGAGTGTCTTTCAAATCCAAAAACATTGTCACGACCACTAGACCCCTTGAACTTCTTCACCTAGATTTATTTGGTCCCACTAGGACACAGTCTTGGAGGGAAACTTTATGGGTTTGTTATTGTAGATGACTACTCAAGATTCACTTGGGTATTATTCTTAACCCATAAGAATGATGCTTTGCAGGAGTTTGAAGATCTTTGCAAGAACTTACAAACTGATAAGGGGTATCAAATTAAAGCAATTAGAAGTGATCATGGAAGAGAATTTGATAACCATGACTTTGATGATTTTTTGCAGAAAACAGGGGTTTACAGACAACTTTTCGGCACCTCGAACCCCACAACAAAACGGAGTCGTGGAAAGAAAGAATAGGACGCTCGTGGAGATGGCGAGGATAATGCTTTCTGAAAATGGGTTACCAAGGTATTTTTGGGCCGAGGCAGTGAGCACGGCTTGTTACATCATCAATCGTGCCATGGTAAGACCCATACTCAAGAAAACTCCATATGAGCTGTATAAAGATAAGAAACCTAACATTGCATATTTTAAACCTTTTGGTTCTCCATGTTTTATCTTGAATAACTCAAAAGAATATTTGGAGAAATTTGCCGCAAAGAGTGATAGAGGTATATTTCTTGAATATTCCTTATCATCTAAAGCATATCGAGTATATAATCTACGTACTCTTGTGGTAGAGGAAAGCCCTCATGTTATCATTGATGAATACACATTAAGAATGTCTGACAAAGGTAATCATTTTCTTGATGTAGGGCATGAAGATGGAGAAGAAAAGAAAGCCAAGGAAAATTAAGATGTGGATCAAGCAGAGTCGAGCAACAAAAATGATGAAGCTCCAGCCCAAAATGAAGAGCTTCCCAAGCAATGGACGTTTCCCAAGGACCATCCACAAGACAATGTCATAGGAGACGTGGAACAAGGCATAAGAATAAGGGCTTCAATCAGGGAAGTTGAAGAAATTGATAATCCTGCATTTATTTCCGATATTGAGCCCAAATCTGTAAATGAAGCATTAAGTGATAATTTCTAGATCTTGGCTATGCAGGAGGAGTTACACCAATTCCAAAGGAATGAGGTGTGATTTCTTGTGCCTAGACCTAAGAACCATCCGGTGATAGGAACTAAGTGGGTTTTTCGAAACAAACTTAGTGATCAAGGGGTGGTAATTAGGAATAAAGCCCGGCTTGTAGCCCAAGGCTATAGTCAAGAATTAAGAATTGATTTTGATGAATCATTTGCACCCGTGGCAAGGCTTGAGGCTGTTAGAATACTACTTACCTTTGCATGCTCTAAGAATATAAACCTTTTTCAAATGGACGTTAAAAGTGCCTTTTTGAATGGTGTAGTGAAGGAGGACGTCTATGTTGAGCAGCCACCGGGTTTTGAAGATGAGAAGCATCCGGACCATGTATTCAAACTTGACAAAGTACTTTATGGTCTGAAACAAGCCCCCCGTGCATGGTATGAAAGGCTAAGTACTTTTCTTCTAAAAAATGGCTTCAAGAGAGGTAATATCGATCAAACTCTTTTCATTAAAAGTAACAATAAACACATGCTTATTGTTCAGGTATACGTTGATGACATTATTTTTGGAGCCACTTCTAATTCATTGAATGATGACTTTGTAAAATTGATGCATGGAGAGTTTGAGATGAGTTTGATGGGAGAATTGACATATTTTTTGGGTTTGCAGGTGAAGCAGGTAAAAGATGACATCTTCATCAATCAAAGGAAATACACAAAGGAGCTCATCAAAAAGTTCAAATTTGACAATGCAAAGCCACACAAGACACCTATGTCAACAACAGTGAAATTGAATAAAGATGAAGAAGATAAGTCTGTCGATCAGAAACTCTTTAGAGGAATGATTGGTTCCTTATTGTACTTGACTGCTAGTAGGCTAGATATCATGTTTAGTGTTTGCATGTGTGCAAGATTTCAATCTGATCCTAGAAACTCACACATGTTAGCAGTCAAAAGGATTTTCAGATATTTGCTAGGCACCACGGATCTTGGTCTTTGGTTTCCACGTAGCTGCACTTTTGATTTGGTAGCTTCCACGGATTCTGATTATGCTGGGTGTTTAGTGGATCGTAAGAGCACGAGCGGGTACTGTCAATTTCTTGGAGGTTGCATGGTCTCATGGGCCTCTAGGAAATAAAATACTGTGGCATTGTCAACTGCCGAAGCCAAGTACATGGCGGCAGGCAGTTGTGCAGCCCAAGTGCTTTGGATCCAACAATAACTTGTTGATTTTGGTATCTCTTTGAATGACACGCCCATTCTTTGTGATAATACTTCTGCAATTAATCTTTCCAACAACCCTGTTTTGCACTCTCGCACAAAACACATAGAGATTAGACATCACTTCTTGCGAGATCATGTGAGTAAGGGTCATTTTCAGCTTGTGCATGTAAATATAGAAAATCAACTTGCAGACATTTTCACAAAACCCTTAACTCTTGAAAAATTCACTCAAATAAGAAGAGAACTTAGAATTTGTTGTTTGAATGAGTGATTGTACTTGCATGCCATGATTGTACATACTGCACTATCCTTGCTTGTTTGCATGTATATATACTTCTAGAAAACCATTTCTTGAAAATCTTCTAAGACTTCACCTCCTTGTTATATAAAATACATTGATTGTTATCATTTGTGAATCATGACATATACAAAGGAGGAGGAACTATTTCCAGTTGTGCATACATTTAGGGGGAGTCATAGCTATAGTATGACAAATTCATGTTCTACATACATAGCAATTACCCACACACCTTGCACAAGATGATTCATATGACTTTAATTAATAAGGATTTCAGAACTTCTTTTCAACACTTTAAGGGAAATAAAATTTCTACATGGAATTGAAGAGAATCGTAAGGAAACAGCTGTCAACCCCATTCAATAAGTGGAAAGTGGAACTGAGTAGCCGGGAATCCCCACTGAAATAAATGAGGAAACTCGCGTCGAAAAGTGAAGCTAAAATCCACAAGATTCAAAATTGTGATGAATCCTAGTAGCCAGGAAACCCCATTGAGACACATGAGGTGACTCGCGCCGAATGGTGAAATCTAATTAGAAAAATAAAAAAAATGATAAAGGGGTTGTGCAAAGCTACCAAAAGTCGAGGATCTAATTGGATTGTAGAAAGGAAATAACCCTCTAGTGTTCTCTAGAAATTCTGTCAATATCCATATATTTATGAAGTTCATTGCTCAATTTTCACATATTTCACTTGGGTATTATTGTGATGTTTGTATCGCTTGAATTTGTTCTTATCATGGCTTATGCAGTGCTTCTAACATATGCATGCACTACCTCTTTTGATTATGCCTCATGCTCTACACTATGACTTGAATCAAAGACTCTTTTCGTATCCTTCTACCCCATTGAGGGGGAGATATACATATGTACATGCATGCTTGTATCTCATGCTTGCTTGCTTGCATGCGTGAATATCCCGTTTCTTTGATGTGGTTGGTTTTCATGCAAAATGCTCCAACTCTTGTGTTCCCCATTTTTGATCATGCCAAAGGGGGAGAAAAATGTTTAGACTATTACAATGTTTTGTCATCATAAAAAAGGGGGAGATTGTTAGGTATGTGTTCTCACATTATTTTTAACCCTAGTTTTGATGATAACAAATATTATGAGTTTGTGGGAGCAAAACATTGTGTGTGGTTTAACGAATTCAAAACATTGTGTGTTTGGAAGAGCATGTGTTCTTAATGACATTCAAAACATCTTAGTTTTGAGAAACTTGGGTTTTAACTTGACTTCATATGGTTTCATGTGTGAATGATTTGCATGCATCTAGTTCTTATGAAGATACCAAGACTTGAGCCTCATGAATGATCATATATGTAATATTTGCTCACATGATGAAAATGAAGTATTTGATGCCTACATTTGTTGATATCTTGCATGCTCAAGTGATTTAAGCTTTGACTAAGAATTTGGGTTGTTTTCATGAACATCTCCCATGAGATGTTATTGCTTTGAATGTGTTTCATGCATCCTTAAAATGAGGTTTTTGAGATTTTCACATGTGCTCAATTGATTCACATATAACTTATTTAAATGTGGTTTACATGGTCCTAATACCTTGATTAATGCATTGTTAATCAATCTTGATTTTTGGAAATTTTTCCACTACATTTTCGTGGCTAAAATTGCATATTTTTGACCCTTAGCTGAAGGGGTCGACCCCTGGGGTCGACTCCCCCTGAGCTGAGTGCTGTCTGCATAGCAGACAGCCCAGCCAGCTGCAGGGTCGACCCCTGTAACACAGAACCAATTTTTGGTTCTGTTTGGCCCTCTGCTGCCCGAGGGTCGACCCCAAGGGTCGACCCCTTCCGATCGGGACTTCCGGGAGCGTTCTAAACCCTATGAAAACCCTTTCAAACATTACCAAAATACTCCCCAATGGTTCCTAAACTTAAATGGATGTTTTTAACACACTTTGGGAGGGGTTTTTGGGTCTTTGGGTTAGTTCCCTATATATGCTAATGTGAGATCCGAAATTGGCCATTGTGAACCCTAATGTGCTTATTGTCTCTTGTCTTGTAGGTGAAGAAAGGGGGAAAGGAAGGAGAGGCTCTTGCAAGCTTGATTTCATCTCTAACGAAACATCTTTGGAGATCATGGAAGAAGAGAGAAAGGAGCGGATCGACGAGAGGAACAAGAGGATGCTCGAATCGCCGTCATCCGACCACTCTCCGACTTGAGGCTTAGAGAAGACATTCTACAAACCCTTTCTACTCTTGGGGATTCACTTCTACTTCTTGTTTGGAGTTGTTTGAGTCATTTTCTTTTGGTTCACTAGCATGTATTGATTATATCCTTCATTTTTCTTGAACTCCGACTTTGTGTGTGTGTTGAACCGTTTGTGAACGGTGGTGGATCGTTGTGCTGCGGTGTTGCAGCTTGTGTTTGTGGTTAGATCCATTGTGGATCATGTAGGAGACGTCGTCTCCGTGTCTCTTGGAGTGGAAGCTCCGTGTGCTTCATTTGAAGCGAGTGGATCCTCACCGTTTTGGTGATGGGTGGATGTAGGGAGCCCGTCGTGGTCCCGAACCACCTAAAAATCGGTCTCGCATTGTGGTTGGTTGTGGTTTGCTTGTTTACATTGTTTTTGTTGAACGTGTGAGAACGGTAAGCTTGAGAGAATTAATTTCTTCATAGCTTATATTTCGTTTTTTCATCATTTGCATTGGTGGTTATTTAATTTACTGCGTTAACTTTAAAATTACCATCGCGTTTGGCGGGGACAATTCAACCCCCCTTCTTGTCCATACGAGAACCCTTGGGACAACAGGGTATATTCGTCCTAGCTTTTCCCCTTGGGGTGCGCCCGTGTTGTTCGTGAAGAAGAAGGACAGTAGCTTGCGGTTGTGCATTGACTACCGGTAGCTGAATGGAGTAACCATTAAGAACAAGTAGCTGTTGCCACAGATTGATGATTTGTTCGACCAGCTTTAGTCTGCTCGAGTGTTCTCACGGATTGATTTGCAGTCCGGTTACTATCAACTGAGGATTTGCGAGTCCTATGTGGAGAAGACTGCGTTCAGTACGAGGTACGAGCATTATGAGTTTCTGGTGATGCCGTTCGGGCTCACCAATGCCGCCGCAGCCTTCATGGACTTGATGCAGAGGGTGTTTTGTCCCTATCTAGATCAGTTCGTGGTCGTATTTGTGGACGACATCCTTGTCTATTCGCGGTCTGCCGAGGAGCACGTGTACCATTTAGGTGTGGTGCTGCAGATATTGCGGGATCACCAGTTGTATGCGAAGCTCAATAAGTGCGAGTTCTGGCTTCGTGAGGTGCACTTTTTGGGGCACGTGATCTCTGGTGATGGTAATTCCGTAGACCCCGTCAAGGTCGAGGCAGTAATACAGTGGCCAAGGCAGAGGTCTGTGACGGAGATCCGGAGTTTCTTGGGGCTTGCAGGCTATTATCGACGGTTTATCCATGACTTTTCTCGCATTGCGGCCCCGATGACCAGGCTTACGAGGAAGGATGTGCCCTTCGTCTGGTCTGATGAGTGTGAGCAGAGCTTCAGGTAGCTGAAGAGATTGCTCACCTCGACTCCGGTATTGGTTTTACCTTCTGGATCGGGAGGTTTTATGGTGTGTACAGATGCTTCCGGGGTCGGATTGGGTACTGTGTTGATGCAGCATGGTAGAGTGGTGGCCTATGCATCTCGGCAGCTGAAGCCCCACGAGGAGAACTACCCTACCCATGACCTGGAGCTGGAGGCTGTGATCTTTGCGCTGAAGATTTGGAGGCATTATCTGTACGGTGAGAAGTTCGAGGTGTTCACTGACCACCAGAGTTTGAGGTATGTGTTCACGCAGAGGGACCTTAACCTCAGGCAGAGGCGTTGGATGGAGTTTATGAAGGATTATGACTTTACCCTATCTTATCAGCCGGGCAGGATGAATGTCATCACCGATGCCTTGAGTCGGAAGGTCGCGGTCAGTGCCTTGATGTTGAGGAAATGGAGGCTCTGGGAACAAGTGCATGAAGTGTCATTCATGCTCAAGATTCCCCAGGAGCCAGTGTTAACAGTGCTTGCAAGTCTGACTGTCACGCCTGCTATCCGCCGTCAGGTGATAGAGGCTCAGCATGCAGACCCTGGGTTGCCCCAGATTTTGGCCATGGCTGATGTGGAGCTCGGCGAGGATGGTGCTGTGAGGTTCCGTGGTAGGCTGTATGTCCCAGCTGAGGAGCAGGTTCGTCGTGCGGTGTTGCGCGATGCTCATGAGAGCAGGTACACCGTACACCAGGGTGCGACGAAGATGTATCGGAACTTGCGAAGATAGTTCTGGTGGCCTGGCATGAAGAGAGATGTGGCCGAGTTTGTGGCCAGGTGCCTGACCTGTCAGCAGGTGAAGGCGGAGCATCAGCGACCAAGAGGTACTCTTCAGCCCTTGGATGTTCCCACGTGGAAATGGGACCACGTGACTACAAATTTTGTGGTGGGGTTACCGAGGACTCCGAGTGGGCATGACAGTATTTGGTTACTGGTGGATAGGCTGACGAAGGTGACTCGGTTGTTACCGGTCAAAGTCAGTTGGAGCGTGCCCAAGTTGGCTTGTCTTTATGTGGAGCGGATCGTTCCATTGCATGGAATTCCCATTTCCATTGTGTCGGACCGGGATCCGCGTTTCACTTCGGGATTCTGAGGAGTTTCCAGCGAGCTCTTGGCACGGATTTAGCATTTAGCTCAGCATACCATCCTCAGTCAGATGGTCAGTCAGAGAGAACCATCCAGACTTTGGAGGATATGTTGAGATCCTGCTGCCTAGAGTGGCAGGGGAGTTGGATTCACCACCTACCATTGGTGGAGTTTGCCTACAACAATAGCTATTAGTCGAGCATCGGCATGGCTCCTTATGAAGCATTGTATGGGCGTCCGTGTCGGACTCCACTTGATTGGTTTGAGGTTGGTGAGCATGTTTTGATGGGACTAGAGTTGGTACAGTAGTGTGCGAATGTGGTCCACCTGGTTCGTCAGAACATGTTGGCGGCCCAGAGTCGACAGAAAAGCTATGCCGACCGGAGGAGGCACCCTCTCGTTTTTGCCGTGGGCGATCGTGTGTTCTTGAGAGTTTCTCCGATGAAGGGGGTGATGCACTTTGGACGGCGTGGGAAGCTGAGTCCCCGCTATGTCGGTCCTTTCCTTATTGTGGAGCGCATTGGTGAAGTTGCTTATCGGTTGCAGTTACCCCCTGAGTTGGCGTCGGTGCATGACGTGTTCCACGTCTCGATGTTGCGGAAGTATATGTCCGATGACTCTCATGTGCTTGAGGATTCTGTTTGGCCCGAGGTGACTCCAGATCTTTCTCTCCCAGAGTTTTCCGTTCGCATTGAGGATAGGCGAGAGCAGCACCTACGGAACAAGGCCATCCCCTTGGTCAAGGTGGTGTGATAGTAGCACTTTGGTGGTGAGGCTTCTTGGGAGTGTGAGGACGAGATGCATCAGCAGTTCCCTTACTTGTTTGAGTGAGTCTTCCTCTTCTTTCCCCTGGGGTTGTTCTCAATTTCGAGGATGAAATTCCTTTAAGGGGGAGGGCTGTAATATCCAAGACCTTTCAGATCCTTCTTCGTGGGTTCTGGATCTATTTTTTCGGAGTGTCCAGCTCCGTTGTCTCGAAATTTTGTTTCGGACATCTTTCGTGTTCGGATCGACGCGATCCGGAGTTGTTTCGGAGGCCCAAGTGCGTCCGTGACTTTTTCGCGTGTGTTTTCTGATTTCCGGTGTATGTTTCGGTAATTCCTTCGGAACCTCGATACGGGTGAACCGGGTCGTTCACCTAGACGAGATTGGTACCGTTGCGATCGGTGCGTTCCGAGGATCTCGGAAATGCAATTTTTAATTTTTTGGTATTTTCCAAATTTTTTGAATTTTCTATAAATTCCCATTTCTTTTCTTTTTTCTTTTCTTCTTTCTCTTTCTTCCTCTCCCTCTTATTCTTCCTCCCACCGTGACTGCCTCCCCTCTCCCTCTCTTCCTCCGGCGTGACCGCGGCGAGCCCCCTCCAGCTGCAGACGGCAGTGGGCGACGGCGGCGGTGGTGAGGTGGTCGTGGCGGCGTAAAGCTCGTGGGTTTTCGTGAAGGGACGGGGGATTCTCAAAGCTTTCATCATGATTCATGGATGATCCGGCGCGTCTCGACGCGGAGCGAATGTAGTGTGACGATCCCTAGCCTCTTGCGTTCCTTCCCCGCGATTTGTAGCCCGAGGCGAGGCCGAGAGGGGTTGTTTTCACGCCGGGAAGGGAAAACCATGCTTTGGGGAGTGACCGCCCGATCCATCGTTTTAGCCCGCGATTCCACGTTTTAGGGGCGTAGAATCATGCTAGGGGGCATGGGGGTCAATTTCCTTTCGTTTCCCCCTTCGTGGGGCTTGTTTGGGGGCCGAAATGGCGAATTCCGGTGAAGTTCGTCGTTTTCGCGCCGGTGAAGGTTGAGCTGTCAAACCAGGGCCCGTTTATCCCCATGCGCGGCGCATACGTGACCGCCCTTCGGCTCGGAGCGCAGCGGGGTTATGTGGCCTGTCGAGCGACCGCATAACCCATGTGCGGCCCAAGGTCGTCCGTTCATCCCCCTCATTTTTCGACCGTTGCTGGTGACCGTTGCACAATGATTGGGACGTGCGGTTAGGAGCTAGCCGCATATCCCAATGAGCAGCTAGGGGCTGGCCGTTCGTCACTTGTGCCTTCGGTGGGATATGCGGCCTGGGTGGGTCTGCTCATCCCCTTGAGTGGCGAGGTTCTAGCCGCCCTTCCCTCGAGCGGCTAGGGTCTAGCCGCCCACGTTTTGCACTGTTGGGACGATGAACGGCCGGATTGGACCGTCCATCCCCCACGAGCGACTAAGGGTTAGCCGTTCTTTTGTTGAGCGGCTATGGAGTAGCTGTTCATATTTCCGTCTGGACCAGGGGTAGAACGGTCCTTTATTGGCCGTCCATCCCTTGGAGCGCCCCGTTTTTGGCCGCGTGTCTCTTGTGCGGTCCAGGGTGGTCCGTTCAGGGAGCTTGTCTAACCGGTGTTTCTTTCTTCGTCGATTTGAGTTCCGGGGGCGTGGGCTTCGGTCCACGTGCTGACCGCGGCCTGACAGGTGCTGGGCATCGTGTCGAGGCCGGGTGTTGTGGTACTGTGTAGCCCCGGGAGGTGTTGTTCTCGGCTTGTATCACTGTGAGACGGTGTCGGTACGAGGGGCAGTCATTGTACCCTGTCCGGTTGAGACGTTGTTTTCCGTTGACTTGAGAGCCTACTCCTTTAGTGAGCCTCCACTAGTCGTAGCCTACCTGCACGCGAGTGGACCCACCAGGGAGTGGTGGAGAGGCTACCCTGAGGATGGTTTTTAGACTGGTTTCCATTGGGTCCCTCGTCGGTAGCCAGAGTCCGGCTTAGGGGAAAACCAGTTAGAGGCCAGACCTAGGACGTATGGTCTGTGTGTGCACACGTGGTTGGGGGCAGTTGAACTCATGCTGACGGGCGTGACCCCAGCTAGTCACTTGTTTGCAGTTACTTGTTAGGTGTCCGTGCCTCTGGTAGGTGCTACCACGCTAGGCAGTTCACCTGCGGTGCGGTGTAAGTCGTCAGGGGACGCTACCGACTGTGCTCTAGTGGAAGGTACTCCTGTCGATTCGGGAGTGTCAGACTGTCAGTCGTTGCGACTTCGACCTTCGGGTTTTTATCGTGTTGGCCGTGGTGTTCCGGTCATTTCACCGTGGCACGTGTGTCGGTTTTCGTGCCGTGAGACCGGTATTTTGTAGATGGCAGGGCTTCTCTTTCCGAGGTACCCGCTTACTGCTAGCGTAGCGGTTTCTCCGTTTACGAGATAGGGTTCGAGTGATCCCTACCGAGTCTTGTTTCGAGACTCATTCCATGCGTGTTTTCACCGTGTTTCAGGCGAGGCGCGGCTTCAGGGGAGTGCGTCTGAGGCTCAGCGTGGTTCAGGTGCCCAGTGTTAGTGCCAGAGGTCAGAGACGGGGTATGTCCCATGTAGCTGTACCTTTCTTTCTTGTCTCTGTACTAGTTGTGGACTACTGTCGTTATTTATTTGTTATCTTGTGGACCAGGTATCATGTAAAATGTTAATTTATTTCTTGCTTAATTATATAACCTGTTAATTTCTGTAATTATTTGTGATACTTGTGTAGTCTCCACACCATCCTTTTAACCCTTCCGAGTTTTCGGACTCGTAGGTGGCGGTGCGAGTCTCGGGTTATCGGACCTTCCCGGTAATCAGATTCTCTAGTCGTTACAAGTTCCCCCCTAGGCGAACAACACACAAGCAAACAACGAATGAACGAACGATTCTTCCCTTCCGCACTGTTCTCCACCAACGTATTGCTGCCACGCGGCAAGAGCAGGCCTTGGAGAGCAACATAGGCGAGATGGCGGCTCCTCTTTCACCTAGGGTGACAAAAAAGTGCAGAAAGCACTTGGAGAGGGGCCAACAAGAGAATCCCGGGGTCAATTGACCTCGCTGGCCTGCCCGCGGGTACAGTCGACCCGGCTGGGGTCGAGCCCACCGTGTTGGGCCCCCAATGGGGTCGATTGACCCCGCGTAGGGCCGGTTCACCCCACTGGACCCCAACAGGTTGACTGATCCTGCATGGCCCCAGAACATGTTCAACTTGACCCTGCTGGGTCTTGGTTGCGGGTCTAATGACACCGGGCCCTGGGTCTCTCTCTCTCTCTCTCTCCCCCCCCCCCCCCCCCAAAAAAAAAAAAAAAGAAAAGGAGGAGAAAAAGGATGGGTCACCCCACCTTGTCAAAATGTGGGCTAAAATCTATTTTTTTTGTCAAAACTGAGGTGATTCCTCACGTTTTTGACAACTTGGGTCCTCCCACTTCTTTAAATAGCCCCATGGGGACAACAATACAAGGACGGACAAAAATACGAGGAAAGGTCTGCACATACGGAGCATTATTCGGGGTTTCTTTCGACCCTCGAGGGGTAGGTGACCTCTGGGTCTTGTGTTTATGCCCCTAAGGGTCATATCTGTAATTATGCCCCAAAAGGGCATGCTGGTAATTATGCCCCTATGTGGGCTAAGTTTTTAAATTTCTTTGCCTTAGGACAGCTAAACTATATGGTTCTACCCCTACAGCAGGAGAGCCTTGAAATACCTTTCTTGGGTGCACAAAAATCATAAGTCATGTTGTTTGCAGTTCTACCCTGCAACCTTTTGTAATTGGGCTACTCCCTACTTCCCGCGTTAGTGCGAACATCTATGATGTACATTCGACAACTTGTTGACAACCATTGTACCCACTTGGGACTTAAATGTATATGGTGTATTTTTATAGATTTTTCTTTATACACTGACCGCAAATTTATAAGAAAACCCCTAACTTTCTAGAGTTTCACATATACCCCTCTTTGGGACAAATCGATACATGTGTTCCTTCTATGAAGTCCCCCGCCACTCTTTCGATTCGAGGACACCATCAACTAAGTTTGACATTTGGGTGCTACCTCAAACTTAGATCCACGTAGGGTTTGATAAAATTACTAAAATACCCCTGTGACCTAGAAATGGCCTAGCAGCCCTTAAAACCCTTCAAAAATTGTCTCAACGCCTTGGGGAGTTAGGAATCCTATCCTACTTTCTTTCTAACCCAAAATTTCAGAAATACCTCTGGTCTGGTAAAATTATCAAAATACCCCCGGGGTCCAGGAAAACCTCTCGTGATTCCAAATATGCCTATGTCTTCTACAAAATCATCTTCGTTCTAGGGTTTCACATGAATGTAAGGGGCCTCTATTGAAGCCCTAGCTCAGTCAGTTGGTCGGTGGTAAATGTGTAGTCATTGTGAGCCATCCGAGTGAGCATGTCCTCAATATCGGAACCTCCGTAGAGGACTTTGAGATTTCTTTGACAGTCAAACAAAGGTTTGGACGTTATGTCGCTGTAAATCAACACTGACTACGGTCAGTGGAGAAAGGTCTAACACTCGAACCCAAGTCGTCTGATACGATGCGCACCCACGGAGCCCTCATATATACTAAAAAAATGTTTCACATCAAAACGTATAAGATCATACATTTTTCATATTTTTCCTTGGCCACAATAGCTTACCTATTTATTTCTTGTCTACGTTTCAGATCCCGAAGACGATGGCGAAGAAGGTACGTAGAATTTATTCAAGGGAGATTCTTTTGGCATGGTAGTGGGGGAAGATGTAGGGTTGGCATGACATCTCTTGCGGTAGAGTGGCCACAAGTAAGGATAGGGGAGGTGTGGAAATCAAGAATATCTGAGATTTCAACTTGGCTCTTTTGCATAAGTGGTTGTGAAAGGTGTGGGTGGGAGAGGATGGTCTGTGGCTGCAAGCGATTAGACATATGTACTCTGGCAGAATGAGAGACTTGGATTTGGCACCTACATCACAACATCACATTTCTCCCATTTGGCATGACATCTTGACTTGCAGAGACATTATCACTTACCGATGTCCGGGCCCATCTAGGAAAAGGTAACAAGTGTCTTTTTTACAAGGACAGATGGTGCGACGATTTCACCCTGGAAACATCCTTTTTGAGGCTTTTTGTAGTTTCAGTGTTCCCATCAGGGTCAGTCTGTTAGACTTTTGATTCTCAACTGTCAGGAGGTAATTGGGCATCTACTTTTAGGAGGAATCTCAGGCTCGAGAAGATGGGGCACCTAGAGGACCTCCTTCATTTCCTCTTGGACTATGCTTCACAGCTAGATAGAGAGGACGAGTGGATATAGAGGTAGAGGAAGCATGGTATCTTCTTGGTAAAGTCAGCGTACACATTTATCTTCAATGGAGGGGTGCGTCACTGCCTTGCCTATTAGATTTGGTGGCTTAGGAGTTTGCTGAAGGTGAAGCTCCTTCCTTAGGATTTCTTCGAGATAGATTGCTTCCATTTCCTTAGGGCATATATACAACTTGTTATCTATGTGGAGAGGAGGTTGAAACCTTAGATCACATGTTTGTGAGTTGCTCTTACTCACATGGGATGTGAGAGGAGTTTGCCAGGAGGACAAAGTGCACTTTTGACCATCAGAAAGAGGTGCACCACTTTTTTGGGAAATGAGGTAGAAGTTGCATCCTTTGAGGAGAAAAAATCATCTAGCGGATAATTCTCTATGCTACTCTTTGGACTTTATGGGGGTAAAAGAACAACATGACGTTCATAAGAGAAGCTAGAGCGGTGGAGAGTGTGGTGTTGTTTATTTGTGATAGAGTGAGAGAGTGGGCGGAGCTGGGCTTGGCAATTATCCATTTAAAATTCAAACCAAATTCGAATTTGAATTAGTTTGATTGGATAATTATCCAAATAAAGTATTCAACAGATAGTTTAATCGGATATCAGATAATCTGATTATTAATTGGATGCAAATTTAGATAATGGGATATTTGTGTTAAATATTATCTGATCAAATATGAACTCTTAAATGAATATCTAAGGATCCACATATTCTATATATACTGCCCCTCTCTTATTGTCAATGAATAAGCACACCTTTGGCCCGACCCGTTTTGTGTTCCAGAAGATGTGGTGCTCCCACCACTCCTTTCTGCAAGCTGTTTCAGATGTATGGCAGCAGACCCATACCGACCACCCAAGTGCACTGGTCAGACTATTTGTCAAGCTCAAGGCTGTCAGAATTTCCCTACAAAATGGAACAAGGAGGTCTTTGGGGATGTCACCCAAAATGTAAAACTGGCTTAAGCATAGCTGGAGTATAAACAGACAATGTATGATTCTGATCAATCTCCAAGTAACAAGGAAAACCTCAATGCAGCTTGTGCAGTTTTGCGTCAAGCCCTTTATAGGGAAAAAGTATTCTGGAATCAAAAGGCTCGGATTGATTAGATTGAGACTGGGGACAAGAACACATCTTTTTATCATGCGTGGCTCAATGTAATAGGCGTAGGGGTTTCATTAGCGACTAAAGATTGGAGAATCTGAGGCATGGTGCTCTGACCAAGATGTCCTTCAGAATCAAGCTGAAGTTTACTTCCAAAAGCTGTTCTCTTCTGAGCAGCACTCTATTGACCATTCTCTTCTGGATAGCATTCCTAAAATTATAACTGAGGATCAGAACTCAATCCTCTGTGCAGTTCCAGATGGGGAGGAGGTTTGTAAAGCTGTCTGGTCGCTCAAGGGTTCAAGTTTTCCTAGGCCTGATGGTTTTTCAGGTGTCTTTTTCACTGCTACTTGGGACATTGTTGGTCCTGATGTCATTGATGCTGTTCAAGCCTTTTTTGTAGGCTTTCCTCTTCCTAAAAGCATATCCTCTTCTCTTATTGCGTTGGTGCCCAAGGTGTTGGAGCCTCGTTCCTATAATGATTTTCGGCCGATTAGTCTGTGTAATTTTTCATATAAGATCATCTCTCGTATTATCTCTGAGTGTTTAGCCCCTCTTCTGCCTAGCATCATTCCTGTGGAATAGGGGGCTTTCGTTAAGGGCCGATACATTTTGGACAATGTTGCACTTGCTAGACAACTGATGATGGATATCAATAGGAAGGTAAGGGGTCATAATGCTATCCTCAAACTAGACATGGCAAAAGCATACGATAGAATGGAATGAGACTTCATCCTTTCTATTTTGAGGAAATTTGGATTCAACACTCGTTTTACTTCATACATTGGCATGCTCCTCTCCAATTGCTGGTTTTTTGTGAACTTCAATGGTACCATGACATGGTTTTTTAAATCTAGCAGAGGTATTAGGCAAGGAGACCCCCTTGCACCATATTTATTCATTATAGCCTCTGAAGTGCTCAGCATGGGGTTATGAAATATGTTTCAGTCAGGGCTGCTGAGGGGATATAGTGGGCCTAGACATTCCATACATGTGTCTCACCTTTTATATGCGGATGACACTCTTATTTTCCTGAATGCTAGTAAACAGAATATAGTTTCCTTTCAACATTTTATTAGTAAGTATGAGTTGAGTTCTGGGCAGAAGGTCAATGCAAGGAAAAGCAGTTTTACTGTGGCTGCTAAGGCTCCCCTTGCTCTCAGGCAGTCTATCCAAACATTAACCGGGTATAAGTTCCAGGCTGATGGATTTTGTTACTTGGTATCCCAGTCAGAAAAGGGAGATACAAGTGCTCGGATTTCAAATACCTTATTGACAGAGTTCAGTTGAGGCTGGAAGGATGGTAATCAAAGATGTTGTCTCAGGCAGGGAGAGCAGTTCTCATCAATGCTGTACTCCGCAGCATGCCAATTTATTTGGCTTCTGCATGCTTCATCCCAAAAACAGTCATTAATGCAATTGATTATCTTTGTGCAAACTTTTTCTGGCAGGGTGTCGAAGGTATGAGAAGGCGGCATTGGGTTGCTTGGATGGAAATTCAAAAACCTAGGGCTGAAGGGGGTCTTGGCATCAGGGATTTACATTGGGTCCAGGTTTCATTGGCGGCCAAAGCCTTGTGGAATATCATCCATGGGTCATCTCTCTGGTCAAAGTATGCCAAGCAGAGGTTTATTAAATCCCACTTCTCATATTGCACTAAGCCTTTCCCTATTGGCATGCCCTCTGTTATCTTACAACAAGTGAAGAATCTTATCATAAGCAATACCCAGTGGTTAATTGGGAATGGGGCTGACACTGACTTCTTTAGGGATAACTGGACTGGTAATGGCCCTATCTTGCGATCTGTTTTGACCACTGAGACTATTTGCTCGCAAGCTATCCCATTAGCATCAGTTAGAGAGGTCTTGTTGGATCCTCACCATGTTTCCTGGACTTTGCTCAGTTTTGACCACCATCTTCCTAACTTAGCAGTGGAGTTGATGTATGGGTGTGGACAGGTACAACCAGAGGGGACTTCTCGGTTAAGTCTGCATGTGGTCTCCTCCGCTCTAGTGGGATTAACAGGCGGTCTTGGACTAAACTATGGCACTCTACTATTAACCCCAGGACTGCTATTTTTGTTTGGAAGATTATCCATAGAGCTGTGCCAGTGGACAGAAGGGTGGCTGATTGTGGAATCCCCTTAGTGTCAAAATGCAGCTGCTGTCATGCCCCTGCTCGGGAGGATTTGAACCACTTATTCATCACCGGAGATCTGGCAACTGAGTTGTGGCCTTGGATCCTACCATTGATCAGTGATAAGGTAAATCTCAGTGATCAGATAACCATCCGTTGCTGGAATTTCTTAACTGTCACCAACATGCAATCGGCCTTCAGTTTTATTGGGTTCTATGCTGTCATACTCATGCTGTGGGGTATTTGGAAGCACAAATGTGCTGTCAGGTTTGATAATGAGGTACCTTCTGGCGGTATTAAGAAAAGTGTTATCTCCTCCATCTCATATGCGTTGGTGAAGATGATGCGGGACGAGACCACGGACACGACAAGCTCGCGGTTGTCCCTTAACGAGGGAAGCGTCGGAGGTGCGCGGTTGAGAAACCGGCAATGAGCTAGGGTGATCGGCTCTCTTGTGTGCCCAGATCGGGTCACGGAACGGTCTCACACTCTCTCGCAGCAGCGGATAGATAAAGCGAGCTAGATATCCCTACACATGCTCTCTAGCAGTGGCATAAACAAATATATATGAAGTAAGCAAAATGCCAAGTAAGGGAGCGAATGCGATACCTCCACGCGCTCGGCGTGGGGACGACGGACCCGGCCGAAACTCGTACTCCCGGAACAATAATACACGGAGATTACAGCAATACAAATCACTACCCACTCCACGCAGGGAGGTAAAGGGCTACACAATGGGGTCCGGGAGGACCGAATTCGGGTTGACGGGCGGCTTCTCGCGCTGTTTCGGCAACACCCGAACACGTGACGGTGGGGCCCACGTGCTGTCCGGAGGGGCCGTGTGGGACCCGATGGCACCGCTGTAGTGGAGGATGCCTGGAAGGGCACTCCCTGGAGTGGGGGCGCGCTGGTTCACCGGTCGGAGGCCGGGCGGCTCCGATCGGCACCGGTCGGAATAACCGGCCACGGGTTGCAACTTCTGGTTTTCAACGCGCGTCTTGGCGAGAACGGGCGCTGCGATCAGCCCCGATGTCGGATCGACACGAGACTGGCGCCGTTGGAAAGATAACTTCAAATCCGTCAATCTAGGCCTATAGATCTGGCCTGGATCTGCACAGATCTGGACTTATGGAATTTCCAAGTTCCTGTTGTACAGTTTCTGAAATCTCAGGTCAGCAGAGAACTTTCCTGTGGATTGCCTTTGACCGTGAGGTAGACGTCCGAATCTGGGGTTGTGTTCTTCAGAACAGTTGTGGGAAATCAAGCTACGAAACCAGGACTAATTTGGGATCTGGATTTGGGGATAGCTACGAATTTCTATGAGTTTTTCACTAGCAGTGGGTCGGATCTGGAATCTGGCTGACAACACTGTAGTTGAGGAAGAACACGAATTTCTAAAAATAGATAGAAGGCTGATAAAAAATTAAGAAAGTTTGTGGATGTAGGGGGTGATGGACAGAACTCTCAGTAAAATTGGGAGGGTTTGACAAATCAAAAAGATGGCCGGAGGTGGGAAACACAGGGCTGCTGTCACTGTAGACAGAGACATGACAGATCTGGGAATGATTAAAGACCGAAAATGTAAAAATAACAAACGATAGATTTTGGACCTGGATTTTTTTGTGGAGGAGGGGCTAGAAAGTAGGAACACAGCATAAAAATTTCAATCCACGAAGAGGCCGTGACTGATAGTAGGATGTTCGTGAAGACACCTCTGTCCAGCAGGACATAAAACCGAAGACGATTCCGTGGCGGCTCGAAGGCGGCACGAACGGCGGCGGCGGCGGCACAGATGATCACCGGAGGTGAAAAGGGGATGATAGAAGATGAAATCACTCTAGAACTGGAGGTTAGAGGAGAGGAACCAGAGGGAGAGAGGAGGGGCTCAAGAACACTCTTGATTTTCCAACAATTTTCTCTTCATTTCTTCATTAATTTCTAATGACACTATACATAGGCTTATATAGAAAATGGCAAGGGGCGGGGGGCTGATAATTTCGTGGGAAATAGGCCATTTTCTTTCCCCATGTGGTCAAAACTCAAAATAAATAAATTACATATAGAGGGGGCACTCCTTTGACTAGGTAGGTAAGGTAGGTGGCCAACTTTGACATTTTACACCACTTGTCTCCCATGTGGTCAATTAGCATTCAAACCTTCTAGATGGCCACCTAGGATGGTTGATCAGCCCCACTTGGATGAGGTGGACCAATGGGGAAGGGGAGGGGCCCCCCTAGCTGGACCTACTACACATTTGCACAAAAACACACACAATCCATGGGAATGACTCATTGGCTTATAAAGTCTTACATTTGCGTACATACTTTCCCAAGGATATAAACACAAACTAAAAGGACATAAATGCAAAAGAAAAATTACATGCTCGGCGTCGATTCCCATCAACTCTCCCCGGGTGGGAGGAACTCGACTCCGTCGAGTAGGGGTAGGGATGCTCGAGTACTCCGGCGGATCCGTCACCATGCCAAGTAACGCGGGTACGCTCCACTCCAAGTGATCGTCACCTGCTCATTCCATATATACTCGATATGCACGGACTGCTATGGGCTAAAGGTGGACACTCCGGGTGGGGCACTCTCAAAAGGGAAGGGAGCAGCTCGAAGACTCACTAGGAATCACCGCTGAGTCCCTGTAGGTGACTGATCCGGGTAGATGTAGAACCGATCCCATACTCATCAAGTGAGTCCAATCGCCTATTACTCATAAGAGAACGACAACGAGCTTGCACAAGACACATGCAGACAGACATACCACATAAAGAAAAAGCACGCCGACTCATCTATGACCCTAGACATACCTAATGTTAGTCCGACCCGTACATGGGTGACGGCGGACCAGGACACCCGAATATGTGCCATGCATGCATGTTATGCAACTGGGAATGGATGGCAAGGGGAACACCTATACGTCGAGTGTGGTTATGCGGGGATGGTCTTTTGAATGTGGGTGACTCGGGTGGTTTAGAAGGGCCGGGTGTAGGTGGATCGGGTTTGGTGGATGTAGGTGGCCCATCCCGTGGGGAAGAGGCGTAAAAGTGGGCTTCCTTGAAGAGGTGAACTATAAATGGAGGGTTTAAGGATCCACTAGGGAGTGGGTCGAAGGGATCAAAGAAGGTATGACCCCTTGTGGTGGGTTCCCATAAGTCACGGTTCCACGTGTAGAAGTTTTGAAGGTGTGGATAGTCACCTTCTTGAATTGTGACGGGTGGGACGGGGATCATAGGCAAGAAGTATGATTCCTCCCTCGGACAAAAGGGTATGAATTCGGGCTCGTCTGGTAAGGGGAGGAGCAAGAGGACCTCCGTGGTGACACAACCCACGGTGCACTCGGAGGTAATAGACCCGAAGGCCGAATGGGTGAAGCTAAGACTAGCGGGTTGGTCAAAGCCTCGCGCCAAAAGATGCGTCAACTCCCATTGTGAATCTAATCCCATGATAAGATCGTCCAATGTGTCAACATGGTGACTAGATCGAAAGGTGGTATGGAATGAGTTGACTGGCACTAAAGGTAAGGTGGGGTCCATGGATGCAAAGGGATGTGGGACCAAGCCATCCTTGAGCCAACTAAAAAGTGGCTCGGCGATGTATAGCATTCCCGTAAGAAACATGGGTGGCTCGGGGTGAGACGGCTCCAAGCATAATGGTTCCGAATGTGGAGTGGGCCGCTGGGGTTGAGTGACTGGACATACGAGGGTGATCTTACCGGGTAGGTAAGGTGGGTATAAGGTGCAGGTCCTCTTGCCCTAGTCAAGATTGGCTCTTCGTTCTCCTAACCATGTTTGCCCTAAAATGATGCATGAACCAGCAAGTGTGCCGATCCTGTACCATGCGCCATCGATGTAGAGAACAGAGCCGATCCTCTTATAGAACTCAACACAAGCAAAATCACCATCGCGGACAATCTCGCCTGTCTTGGAGAGAGACTCCACGATGTCAAGAGAAACCCAATTATCCGACTCCCTATCGGTGAAATGGAGTTCCGTTGTGGACCCGTTGGGTAGAGCGACTTTCATAGTGAGAGGGGTAAAACCAAGGGCTCGGTCCATGAGGACATTGACTTTGGCCACAAAGGTTGACCACTCTGATGTATGGTCTTGGGGAACGGCCATGGGTAGCGGATATGGACATGCATACACACGGTGACAAGACACTAGACCGACTTTGCAAGTTTGGAATGCATGCACACTAAGGACCCTAGACGTAAACCAAGACTCGGTACGGGGCGGAGTTAATCGATCCGAAGATCACTCGCGCAAGTGTGCGGCCTTCCCGATAGGCGTAGCCTGACGTTCGAACAACACCTTTTTTATACCGATTAATGGTATGCAAATGCAACTCCTAAGACCGACTCAGACACTTAGACTTAAATGACACACTTTTTTTTTTGGACACCCTAGACTTAACTCGCTCTGATACCAAATTGATGCGGGACGAGACCACGGACACGACAAGCTCGCGGTTGTCCCTTAACGAGGGAAGCGTCAGACGTGCGCGGTTGAGAAACCGGCAATGAGCTAGGGTGATCGGCTCTCTCGTGTGCCCGGATCGGGTCACGGGACGGTCTCGCACTCTCTCGCAGCAGCGGTAATGAATAGATAAAGCGAGCTAGATATCCCTACACATGCTCTCTAGCAGCGGCATAAATAAATATATATGAAGTAAGTAAAATGCCAAGTAAGGGAGCGAATGCGATACCTCCACGCACTCGGCGTAGGGACGACGGACCCGGCCGAAACTCGTACTCCCGGAACAATAATACACGGAGATTACAGCAATACAAATCACTGCCCACTCCACGCAGGGAGGTAAAGGGCTACACAATGGGGTCTGGGAGGACCGAATTCGGGTTGACGGGCGGCTTCTCGCGCTGTTTCGGCAACACCCGAACACGTGACTGTGGGGCCCACGTGCTGTCCGGAGGGGCCGTGTGGAACCCGGTGGCACCGCTGTAGTGGAGGATGCCTGGAAGGGCGCTCCCTGGAGTGGGGGGGCGCTGGTTCGCCGGCCGGAGGCCGGGCGGCTCCGATCGGCACCGGTCGGAATAACCGGCCACGGGCTGCAACTTCTGGTTTTCAACGCGCGTCTCAGCAAGAACGGGCGCTGCGATCAGCCCTGATGTCGGATCGACACGAGACTGGCGCCGTTGGAAAGCTAACTTCAAATCCTTCAATCTAGGCTTGTAGATCTGGCCTGGATCTACACAGATCTGGACTTATGGAATTTCCAAGTTCCTGTTGTACAGTTCCTAAAATCTCAGGTCAGCAGAGAACTTTCCTGTGGATTGCCTTTGACCGCAAGGTCGACGTCCGAATCTTGGGTTGTGTTCTTCAGAAAAGTTGTGGGCAATCAAGCTACAAAACCAGGACTATTTTGGGATCTGGATTTGGGGAAGTCTACGAATTTCTATGAGTTTTGTACTAGCAGTGGGTCGGATCTGGAATCTGGCTGACAACACTGTAGCTGAGGAAAAACATGAATTTCTAAAAATAGATAGAAGGCTGATAAAAAATTAAGAAAAGTTGTGGATGTAGGGGGTGATGGACAGAACTCCCAGTAAAATTGGGAGGGTTTGGACAAATCAAAAATATGGCCGGAGGTGGGAAATACAGGGCTGCTGTCACTGTAGACAGAGACAGGACAGATCTGGGAATGATTAAAGACCGAAAATGTAAAAATAACAAACAATAGATTTTGGACCTGGATTTTTTTGTGGAGGAGGGGCTAGAAGGTAGGAACACACCATAAAAATTTCAATCCACGAAGAGGCCGTGGCTGATAGCAGGATGTTCGTGAAGACACCTCTATCCAGCAGGATAGAAAACCGAAGATGATTCTGTGGCGGCTCGAAGGCGGCACGAACGGCGGCGGCGGCGGCACAGATGATCACCGGAGGTGAAGAGGGGATGATAGAAGATGAAATCACTCTAGAAATGGAGGTTGGAGGAGAGGAACCAGAGGGAGAGAGGAGGGGCTCAAGAACACTCTTGATTTTCCAACAATTTTCTCTTCATTTCTTCATTAATTTCTAATGACACTATACATAGGCTTATATAGAAAATGGCAAGGGGTGGGGGGCTGATAATTTCGTGGGAAATAGGCCATTTTCTTCCCCCATGTGGTCAAAACTCAAAATAAATAAATTACATATGGAGGGGGCACTCCTTTGACTAGGTAGGTAAGGTAGGTGGCCAACTTTGACATTTTACACCACTTGTCTCCCATGTGGTCAATTAGCATTCAAACCTTCTAGATGGCCACCTAGGATGGTTGACCAGCCCCACTTGGATGAGGTGGACCAATGGGGAAGGGGAGGGGGCCCCCTAGCTGGACCTACTACACATTTGCACAAAAACACACACAATCCATGGGAATGACTTATTGGCTTATAAAGCCTTACATTTGCGTACATACTTTCCCAAGGATATAAACACAAACTAAAAGGACATAAATACAGACGAAAAAGTACATGCTCGGCGTCGATTCCCATTAGAAGATGTGCTTCCATCTTCCTCTGTCTCCAGCTCATGCTAGCAGGCTAGCACTTTATCATCTCTTTCCTCGGGTGGAGATTAAATGGCCTATCCTGGTGTTTCACAGCTTGGCAATGGATCGGCTGACTCTACATGTTGATGAGGCCTCGAAAGGAAACCCAGGAATGTGCGGAAGAGGGGGCTACATTCAAGACTCTAGTGGTAATATGCTGATTGGCTTTGCCTTCCATTATGGTTGCGGTAGCAGTTTTTGTGCTGAAGCCAGGGCGCTGCATGATGGGCTGTCCATTGCTATGCAAGGAGGATTAAACTTGGCAGCATTTTTTTAGATTGTGCTTTGCTTGTAGAAGCAATCCGAAAAGGTGAGTCCCCCAACTGGACTGTTTCGCCTTGGTGGAGGAAAGATTTAGATCTCTTCGCTACTGCAGATGTTCGGTGCAGCATGTGTATAGGGAAGGCAACCAAGTAGCAGATGCTTTGGCATCATATGCATGTGGCCTTCAGGACAACTCTATTTTCACTCATATGAGAGACCTCCCGCTTATGGCTAGGGGGACGCTTAAGATGGATAAAGCTGGGTTGCCCACGCTGCGCAATTATAATTAGTCTAGTGGGCCCCCTTAATATTTTTGTTTAGTTTCTCTCTTTTGATGTTCCCACAAGGGTATGTCCCGTTGTCATTGTATTATTTCATTCTATTAATAAAACATAGGGCCACAGGTTTAGTCTGGGGGAGTGAGAACATTCTTCCCCTTTGGGGGAGGGTGCGCTCGACCAAATACTGATCCTGTCGGTTGGTTTTTTGCGTTAAAAAAACATATTCTATATATAAGTAACTCAAATCCTAATGTGTTATTTGGTTGTTCTTTTCTACCTCTTTTTTTATCTCACAATAAAATTTAGAAATAAGAGCTCTATTTACACCCATTTGGTAAGTCCATTCCTAGCTAATTTTTAGGATGAAGTATAATCTTTTGATAACCTCTCCCAAAATAAAAAATAATCTTCACTCTTTCTTTTTTGAGAAAACAAACTCACGACGTTCCCGCACAACTCACACGATTCACCTCCAAGTAGGCCCGATAATTATTTGTTTAATATTCGAGCCGAATTCGAATCTGTTTGATCGGATAATTGTCCGAATAAAATATCTAACATATAGCTTAATCGGATATTGCATAATTTTATTAATAACCAGATACGAATTTAGATATCACACTGTCCGCTCCGTATCCGATATGTTTGTAGGTCTAGGCGGAGCTCCTTTGTAATGTAAACTTCCACAACGCTTCCCTTTTTGTTTTGTTCGGGGGTTAGTGCGGGTCACATTTATTTGTGTAGGCTTTTATTGTACAATGAATTTTTTTGGGAACTTATTGACAATATTTGTACATCTCTTTTTACATTTAATATATTAGTGGTATCATCCACTTAAAAAAAAAGCACATTGATTTAGTTCAATAATAACCTCCAAGATTGTGGACAAGTGGGAGGCCATGATTTTTGTAATGATCTTACAAGACCCATTCAGGAGACTTATTGGCCGACAATCTCTGAGTTCCATAACATCATTTTTCTTTGGAAGTTGTGCAAGACTACAAGTAGAGTCTGATTGATCAACTCGCAGCCCCTTCCATCGTGAATGCATCTTTGAACCATAGAAATGACATCATTTTTTATTATTTCTTAGGATTTTTGATAAAAAAGCATATAAAAATTATTAGGTCTTGGAGAGAGGCAATGAGAGCGGAGCAGGAGGGGCAGGGGTTCGCCAACTAGGGGATAGCACCACTACTACGTTGCGCTGGTTGCACAGCCCAAGACTTCGGCGAGAGGTTTGAAGGCAGAGGCGATCACAATAACCTTCCCGTGGGTTTGGTGGAGGTGCAAACCCCATGGCTGGAATCTTGTCTCTAGATTTCGCTATAATGAGTGTGTATTTTTACATATTTATTTATGTTATACACACTTTTTATGAGCTTTAATATTAATAAATACGCACTTATCGCACTTAATTATAATTTCAGATCAAAATATTTAGTTTGATGAAATTAATTAAAATTTTATAAATAAACTCTCTTATTTTGCAGGCACGAAGAGGACGATGGCAAGAGAGACATACATAGATTCAAACCCTCATTCTTTTTCCCTTTCACTTCTAGTTTCTTAGTGTTAAGAGTAGGCTTTCCCTCTCTATCTCCCTTTCTTATTGTTCTAGCTTTGTTGTGATTTATTTTACTTTTGTTATAATTTGTATGCACGTGTTATTTGGTTTAATTTAAGTTTAATTCTAGTGTTTCTTCATTTTGTTCAATTCTTCATTTTGTTACACAATCTCTTCCCATTTCTTTCTAATTTTTCTTTCCAAAAACTCTCTCTATCATCATCTAAATTTCTTCCAAAGACGGTCAAGAGAAGATGTCCGAAACTCCAGTCGAGTGTACGTGGTTGTCCCCAACAAGGCGTAAATCAAAGGCTCGATAAGATGACGTCGTTATCACACCACGGCCGTAAAACTATCCCACTTCATCTATTTTTTTCGTATTTAATTTTGTTGGATTAAAATTCTCTCTCTCTGGTTTTTCAAATTTCTATTTCTTAACTCTCCATATTTCTTTAAATCAATTTCATGTTCTTTAAATTTTAAAAAACAAAAAGAAAACATTCATCCATTTTTACTCTAAAAAGAAATTCTAAGTTTTCAAATTCAACGCTCCTCTCTGTGGATTCGACCCGTGCTCGCCAGTGTACTACGGTTACTTTAAATTATGTTGCGAGTTCGATATTTTGATTGATTACCACATATTTTAATGATGAATATTTAGGCACGTCAATTTTTGACGTCGTTGTCGGAGAGGTTGTTTTTGAGTTGAAAACTTTGTTTTTCTTTTATATACATTTATATAAAATTTTTTGAAGTATGTCTTCCCTTTTTACATCTCCTTAAAAAAGAAAAAAGTAACAAAAATCAAGAAAAATAAAGGACAAGGGATCGTGATCCAAGTAAGTATCTCAATCTTCCCTCTTGTGATTTAATTTATTTTATGTATTTTGTTAAATTTTATATTTAAAAAATCTTAAAAAAATTATGCTGTCTAGATAACTTCATTAACTAAAATAAATAAATAAAAGACTTCATCTCAAGATTAGAAACCACACCATTCATGTTCTGGGTCATGCATCATTTAGCATAGGATTTTTCCTTGTTGTTTAATTTTTGTCATTGCATTTTGGAGATTACGAGGGGTAAGGTATGTTCTACTTATCTTATCTTGAGCATGCATTGTTGCATAAGAACCTCTTGTTTGAAATTGTGGTGAGCATTTCATTCTGAAAATATTCTAAGGGCAACACCCATAATTACATAAGGTGGGGATTTCATCACACTTCCTTAATCCACAAATCACATTTCCCTTACATCTTTGCATGACCTAAGCCATAAATAAAATTTAGTAAGCATTGGCCCTGGGTTCACACTGTGATTTTAGTATGATTTGAGTTTACCCTCTTATGGAAACCGGTGCCTAAGGCAAGACGGTCGGACGACAAACGCCTTAAGCGGGCTAGTGGTTTACTAAATAGGACCCTACGAAAGTAGGGGGAGCCTCCCACTACCCCACCCCTTACTTGGCTGGTGAAATTATTGAGGGTGAACTTAAGTTACACTTTAGTCATTTTGTGAAACCCCATTTATAGGTCTAGGTCACATCTAGGTCGTTAGGTAATTTGTGTGTTAACTTATTTGTGTTTATAAAAATAAAAAATAAAAAAATAAAAAAAACAAATACGAGATGAATGAAGGGAGAGAAAATAAACACTCAAAAAATGAAAAATGATAACATAAAAAATTGGTGAGAGCAAAATTTTCTTCTATGGATTGGGCACATCAATTAAATAAGTTTGATTCTTTGGCTCATAAAATTGATCAAATTCTAGCCATGGATCGAAACCCATTTATACCACCTAGTCACCATGATAATGATCACATATGGGCCAGCCCGACCCATTATGTAGGTGGTTGCCCAAGTCAAATCTCATTTCTCACCCAAAATAGCCCGGCCTATTATGAAAGTCCATACTCTTGGTCGGCCCAAAATGAGATCCCATCACCTATGATGACCCAGCTTCCATCGTTTACCCAGGACTAGGCTCAAACCACTCAATTTTTCCAAGGGGGCCATGATATATCTTTTACCCCTGAGCAAGCCCAATATGTCCAACGGTTTTCTCAGCCCGATTACAGATCATCTTTAGATACTTATAACTCTAGCTGGGAATATCAACCAACAATCTCTTGGATGGACCAAGCAAGGCAACCCCAAATGTCTCAAGACCTCTCTACACCTTATTATGACCCATGTCCACACACCTTTAATTTTGGTTGGAGAGATCAACATAATTCTTCTTGGGAGTCTTATCAAGATCAAGCCCAAAATCCTCTAGAATAAGATTTTCAAGATTAGGCTCAATATCCAAATGATTCCTACGGTCAAGCCCAATATGAAGGACAATCCACACACTCTCCATCACCTCATTCTCAGACTGATTACTCTCAAAAATTTTATCCATCGTAGTCTGACTCCCAGCTCACTTATCTATCTCCTCCATCCACAGATCATAAGGAAGAGATGATTAATCAAATGGAACAACTCATTTTGGCTAACGATCAATCCATTTCCAGGCTAGTGGCCCTGATGAGCCAACTCACTGAAAACATGGCAAGAATGGAAGTGGAGGATCAATTCATGATTCCCTAGTCTAATACTCATATTACCTTTGATCTTGAGGGGAGTATAGTGGAGTCTTATGCGAAGGACTTAGAGGGAGTTAGTGAAGAGCACCCTAAGATGCTGAAACAAAACTCCATCTATGAAGAGGGTAAAGATGAGTCTGTTGATTTTAAGTTGAGGGGAGAAGAGAGGGCAATAGATGCACTGATTAATGACCAAATTCCTTTGCTTAACCTTCCTGAAATTGATACGTCCTTGTTCCAATTACAGGATAGAGAAAATGTGAGCTTGGAGAGTGAATTGAGTGTAGCCATAAATCAAACTTCTTGGGTAATTCAGGAACCTGGCATTCCACTTGAAATTCACTCTGATTGGGCATCTCATGATTTAGGGGAGGATGTGAAATTTTTACCTATCCTTGACCTTGGTGAATCACAAATCCTCCCGAATATTCTACAACTTGCCAACTGGTCAGATCAACCTAAGCCTTATGACAATCATTGTGTTGAGGAGCGCACTTATTTCATTCCCGATCCTCTATGTCTCCTTAACACTAGCCATGTGGTGGACTCTCCAAAAAACCATAATACCCTCATCCTTGCTCACCTACTCAATATGCAAGTAAATCCTAAAAGTGATGATGGAGAAGAAAAGCTAGGAGACATTAAGGTCTGTATTGATATGTTTAATACTTATAAAGACCTTAAATATATAGAGAATATTTTATAATTGAAGATATGATAATTCCTCTGTCATTCTCTCACAGAGGGGGTCCATCTGGATTACTAGACCCACCTTGGCATGCTTCTAGCCCATATGCGTCGAGGCATAATCTTTTCCTCCAATGGTACAAGGGCTGAATTTATCGGAGGATAAGATTACTTTGTGGCTCATTCTGCATGCCATTTGTTGGTTAGTGAGCTACATTGGGTCTGGATGAAGACGTTAAATTTAGCGCTTCTTAGGAGGCAACCTAAAGTTTTAGTAATTTACGTGTGATAATAAAATAGCTTCTTGGGAGGCAACCCAAGTTTTTCTTGTGGTTTTATTTTTATGTTACAAGTGTGGATAAAGGATAAGTTAGGGGAGAAAGGAGATTGCTTACACCTCTACCAAGTCGTCAAAAGCTAAGCCCATCAAAGTTCACCTCTATCAGGCTATCCCGTTCTTTCTCAAAAGTTTCATGTCTACATTATTCTATTATTCTATATTATTCATGCCATCGAGGACAACGTCATTTAAGTTGGGAGGGGGGAGGACATCATGTTGCATGCTTATACAACCTATTCCCCCCCCCCAAATGACCACCCAAAATCCCAACTGAGTTTTCTTGATTGATGATCTCACCAAAGGAAATCTGGAATGGAAGAGGCTATGGAGAAAGATAAAGGAGATTGTTTTATACTCTAGCCATGAGAAACTGACTTAGAATCTTCTAAAAGTCCATTAGTACTGACAAAAAAAATCACTTATACACTAATGAAGTAAGTAGAACAAACATTCTGTTATTTAAGTGTGGTGTTTGATAGTTTATAATTTTTAGTGAATAAATCTTTTTGGAAAAAACTACATGCCAAATCAAGTGTGAAAATCACACCTTGATAAAAATAAAAAATATGGAAAATGTCCTAAAATCTTAGTAACCGAGTATGCTTCTCCTAAGGCAAGAGTTGAGGTTCGCGTCAAACAGTGAAGGGATGTGCAGCCCCATATGTTTGAAGAAAAAAGGAAATATGGCAGAGTGAAAGCTACCATGCTCACTGTTCCGAACTGAAAACTGTCAAGTTGAATGACACCTATCTGGAATAGCAATATGAGAGATGTAATTGTCTGACTGTGGATTTAGATTTCACGAGCACGAGTACTATTGAACTTTGGGTGTATTCTCAGTTATGTCCATTAATATCTCATTTAAAGGCTAGTACGCTTAACTGATCCAAAATCCTGCTCTAAGTCAATTCTATGAAAGATGACCTAGAAGCGAGGCCTGGATATTCTAAACTCTTGTTGGTCCTAAACATTAAAATTGTTTGCATTGCTAAGGGACTAGCAATAAATAAGTTGGGGGTGTGATGAGTGTGTATTTTTACATGTTTATTTATGTTATACACACTTTTTATGAGCTTTAATATTAATAAATACGCACTTATCACACTTAATTGCAATTTAACAAAAAAATGTTCAGTTTGATGAAATTAATTAAAATTTGATAAATAAACTCTCTTATTTTGTAGGCACGAAGAGGACAATGGTAAGAGAGACATACGTAGATTCAAGCCCTCATTCTTTTTTCCCTTTCACTTCTAGTATCTTAGTGTTAGGAGTAGGCTTTCCCTCGATATCTCCCTTTTTTCTTGTTCTACTTTTGTTGTAATTTATTTTGATTTTGTTATAATTTGTATGCACATGTGAGTTGGTTTGATTTAAGTTTAATTCTAGTGTTTCTTCATTTTGTTCGATTCTTCATTTTGTTGCATAATATCTTCCCATTTCTTTCTAATGTTTCTTTCCAAAAATTCTTTCTCTATCATCTTCTAAATTTCTTCCAAAGACGGTCAAGAGAAGCGGTCCGTAACTCCAGTCGAGTGTACGTGGTTATCCCCGACAAGACATAAATCAAAGGCTCGAGGAGATGACAACGTTATCACACCACGGCCACGAAACTATCCCACTTTATCTATTTTTATTTCATATTTAATTTTGTTGGATTAAAATTCTCTCTCTAGATTTTCAAATTTCTATTTCTTAACCCTCCATATTTTTTTAAATCAATTTCATGTTCTTTAAATTCTAAAAATCAAAAAGAAATCATTCATCCATTTTTACTCTAAAAAGAAATTCTAGGTTTTCAAATTTAATACTCCTTTCTGTAGATTCGACTCGTGCTCGCCAGCGTACTACGGTTACTTTAAATTATTTTGCGAGTTCGGTATTTTGATTGATTTTTCCATATTTTTAAAGACGAACATTTTGGCACGTCACGCTACTATAAGGGAGCCCAGATCCAGAGGAGGTGAGGGAGGCTCGGGTCAATGAGGGAGGTGTAGGAGAATGCCATATTCACAAGATAGGTTGGGTGTTCTTAGCCATTGGTGAGCCGGTGGAAGGTTCGAGGAAGTTGCTGGAGGGTGGACTCTTTTGGGGGAGAAGCTCTTTATTAAGGGTGTCCAAATGGGGGAGAGGGGGATGCACTCCGATCCAAGGTAGGTCTTAGTCCAGCTTAGCATCCCGGGAGTCCCTCTTACTCTTTATGATTGAGAGGGGATTGGTTGGCTTGTTGAAAGCTTTGGAGTGCTCAAGGATTAGGAAAATATTGATCACCTGTTCACCAGTTGTCAAGTTTCCCAAGAAGTCTGACTCCATATTTGTAACAAAGTTCAAAGAAGCATCCAACCTACAGACATGGCAGAAGAAATGGTCCCTTATGGGAGACAAACATATATGGTGGCTGATCCATCATGCCACACTGTCACTGTGGGCCCTTTGGGGGGAGAGGAATAGTAGAATTTTAGGAAGGTGGTCACCGTTTTAGAGAGGATAGGGGAGTTTGTTGTGGATAGATTTAGAGAGAGGGCAAAAATTCTTGGTAATAGAGATATTCACTGCTCCTTTTTGGGTTTGTTGGGGACATAGTTTTGTAACACATTTTCTTGATGTGGCCTTTGCACATGGATGTTTTTATAAGCAGATGCCTTAACACTTGTAAATCCCCATCTTTTTCATCAATATATTCAGTGGCACAACTCACTTTCAAAAAATAAACATTTCTGCTGTTATTCTAATAAAGACGCTAACATTAATCTTCAGTCCATGGTTTGTAGAAATGATATATCTACATTTGTTATTCAATTAATGATGATATCTAATCTGAATGATAATTGAAGTATTCTGCCTTTGTTTTCCTTTTTGAATGCACTAATTGCCCTGAAGAAGGGTACCCAACTAATCAAATACAGTCAAAAGGGGAAGCCTAAACTTTGTCCATTCAGAATTTCTGTTGTAAGTCGTTACATTCATTTTCTGAGATCTTATTTAGCCATACTTACATATATTTTCTTTCCTTTTCCTTTTCATCTCTCCTCTTCTTAGCATGCTTGGGCAAAGTGTCAAGGCATATTTGACATGAGACGTTATGCCTAATGATTGTTTTGTCTATAACATATTCATGTCTGCCAAATGAAAATATTTTTCACTGCTGGCTTCACGTGACAAAAAGAATGGTAAGCAGCAACAAGTTTGACATTAAAAATACTGGTGCAACTTATCAAGCCATGGTCAAGATGTTTGATGAGATGCTTCACAATTTGTCGAATGTTTAAAAAGAACTACGCTAACCACTATTATTCGAGTAATTACTCAGTTAAAATTGATTCTAAGACAAAAAGACATGGCATAAAGTCCTAATCAACATAGTTCAAGGTTAAGGACGATACATAAAAGTGTTGTTTGTGAAAAACGATTAATGATAAGAAAAACATACATGTACAGACATCCATGTTTAAACATATATAAATATAGTGTAAACTTGGGCAGTTGATAATCTTTGATTTTAAGAAGGTTCCTTTTTTACTTGTCTACGATGAAACTTTTGGGTTCAAGGGATTAGTTTCTTATCTATATGATTGTTGATCTTTTGGGTTCAAGGGATTAGTTCGTACCTTCCTGATTGTTTGCAACACGTCTAGGGACTATGATTGTTCCTGAAGGAATAAGGCATTTTTCAGATGCTCCTCAAAGGGAACGACCATTGCTGTTCCCGTAGACTTCTTGCCGAAGGTATTCAGATTTCTTCCTTTTTTGCTATTTGTTGCAGAGAAAATCATTGTGTTCACATCTTTCCCACTAACATTGTGGTCTTTTGATGACCTATCTTTGGTAGGAGTAAAGCTGAGGTTGCCAGCAAAAAGTAATTCAATCTCCGCAACAACTGAATTAGTTGATCAAATCCTTTAATATTCGTGCCGAGGAGCTTCTCGCTGATTTCCACTACCAAACCTTTCTGACATATAGTAATAGCATTCTCTTGAGTAGGATGATTGTCACAACGCATGTTGAAGTCCCTCCAGTGCTCGATGAAGTCTAGGGCCATCTCCCTTTCTATGCTTCCAAGAGCATAGTTCGGCCAAGGAAGTCTTATGCTCGGCTATATGGAACCGCTCAAGAATTTCTCTGCATGTCAGCCCTATTGACTACCAAATTAGGCTTTAATCTTGAGTACAATTGAACAACAGTACCTGTAAGTGAAGTGGCGAAGTTGCAAAGGAGATATGATTCGTCCAATGCCAACTCACCTATGGCTGTCACATAGTAGGCCAAATGTTCATGTGGAGAAGTCTTCCTATTAAACTTTTGTAGTTTAGGAGACTTTGGACACTCTGTCAGTAGCTTCTTGAACTAGTGGGGGACTGGATATGACACACTGTACAAGTCTATAGTGGCAGAACATTCTCCATGTTGAGCAAATTTGGCTTCTATAATCTACTCGATCATTTGCCTTTGGGCTGTCTGATTTTTGGCCATAGGCATGCTTGATGATGGTATGTTAATCTCAATGGGTGGGTTTTCAAATTCCACCGTTGCCGAAGCCTTTGTCCCCATTGCTGAAGTATTGGCATTGGCTAGAGTGCCTCCGGAAGTATGCTCTGTCAGTTGTGCCATTGGAGGCTATGGCGGTGCTTCCCTTTCCTACATGATTTCTTGTAATAGGGCTTTTTGCTCTTGATTCTCACGCTGCAATTCGACCAGCGTGATGCCTTAGACATCGTCTTCTGGCTCGTCAATTTGTCCCTGTGCCTCATTTTGGTGAGCGCTATGGATTTCTTTCGGGGCCCTTTCGGCCTACGCCTGCCCCTGTTGTGTTGGCAAGGCAATGGTAGTGCGATTGAATTGCGCTACCGTTTGAGCTGTACGAGCTCTCCTTAATGACGAGAGCTGCTCATTCAGGTCGTCATGTTACTCTTCGAGCTACTTGTCAGTATCTGAGGAGTAGCATGTGAATACCTTGATGGTATCCTCACCCACATGCAATATCCCCTTTTTCTTTGGCGGTTGTGTCCTCGGTCGGGTCAGTGCCCCCCAACTTGTCAAAATTGAGACCCGAGTTGAGGGTTCCCCTATTGACATAGTTGTCAAGATGACAAGGCGAACCAAGATGTTCATGGGGTCCCTAAGCACTTAGGCGAGAAGGCGCCCGCTTAGGCGTCATTTCGGCCATTAATTAAAAAATATAATATATATATCTTCTAATATTTAAAAAGAATAAAGTGTATGAAAAAATTACTGAAAATTCAGAAGTATGAAGAAATTGCATCAATGAAATTGCATGACAACTATAGAAAATTAAATTGCATCAAAAAATTACTATTTTTTAGAAATAAATGCAGAAAAATATAAAATTACAAAAGACTATAAAAAATCAAGAAAATTACAAAAAAAAATAAAGGCCAAAGGGCTAAACTTATTAACTTGAGGGCTACATTTATTTAGCTTCATCCTTTTTGTTTGGAAGTGTATTTGATTAGCTTCATCCTGAAAGATATTATAAATAACATGGAAAATAAATTCTAACAAACACAATAAGTTGTTAACAAGTAGCAAACTACATCATTAAAAAAAGAATCAAATAGTAGTACTTAGCAAATATGGTATAAGATAACTACTAAGAAATGTTCATACAACCATAATATTAGTCATCTAGTTAATACATCATTCAAATCATTTTTCATGTCTCAGTGTTTAACATAACATGAAGGATTAAATCCTAAAACCAAATGGCACTTCTGCTTGAATGGCCTCATCATGATTGTCATTCTCATCATCTTCTTGGTGAGCTTGACTTTCTTCACTGGACTCCCATGGAGCATCATCATCCTTCTCTTCAGAATCTTCTTCTTGTAATTCTTCATCATCTGATGGATCATCATTATCTCTTGGTTGTGCTCTACTTCTTGTTGGTCTTTTATATGATGCTTCCATAGCAAGCTCAACATCTGCCCAAGTAAGATCGCCATCGTCGTGAACTAAATTCTTTAACTTTTGTGTCACCCACTCACTCCCCCAATCTAAATCTAGAAGACAAATGGAATCATATTTTTGTAGATGATTTTTCCTCTCTTTGAACCTCTCTTGAAGACGATGATTATATTTAACATATACAAGACCATTCAATCTTTTATGTTTCGAGCGGTTCCTCTTCTTGGAGTGAATCTACATACAAAGAATACAAGTGGAGAATGTAAAATAATGACAATATTTATCAATGTAAAAGAAAAAAAATCAAAAATTAGATGAGTTAATGAAACCTACAAACAAAAATATGCTAAAATTGTATTCACACTCAGAAGCACTACAACAAAGTCCTAAAATCCTTATGACAATGCTCTTCTATTCGGAAGTTTTCCCATCATATGTTACCCACCATTCAACTATAAAAAAATTTAACATGTCAAAATAGTGTTATTTGAAAAAATACCAAATAAGTTTTAAAAATCATTAAAAGGATACACTTCTCATTCTCCTATCGCGAGCTCTTATAGTTAGCTCTCTTCCAAACATCTCTTTTTCATTCAAATACATCTTTTATTCAAATATATTGTAACTTGATCACCTATCTTATCATGAAGGTCCAAATCCAGCACCATTCTTTTAAGGCATGTAAAAAAAATCCACTGTCAAACTTTCCATATGAAACAACATCTTTCTCTCTAGCCTTGAAGTATAAGTTAGAATTTAAGAAAAACCCTGTCATATGTAAAGGATGGTGCATTTGATCTTGCCCCCTTATCAACTATCTTCAAAATTTGTTGAAATTTTATTTCTTGCATATGAATGATGGAGTTTAAAGAATGGTAAAATTTTAATTCATGTATAATTGTATATGAATTATGCAAATTAAAGAATGGTAAATTTATCTTGGAGCCAAAATTTTGAACAATTTACTCTTTTGCATATTCCATGGTAGCGTATGTATAAGGCATTGCAGGTTTTTCATTTCTATCAACCAATCTTAATACTTGCATGATTGGTTGAGAGACTCTCAAAACATCTTCAACACCATGCCAAAACCTCACTTGAAAGACAATACTTGAGGCATTCTTTCCTGCATTTGTTGATGGCCATACACTCTTATACCAAACTTCAGAACTTAATAGTCTTGGAAGAGCCCTCTTTATTACATCATCATTCAACCTCTCTAGTGTAAGAAATACAGTGACAAATCTACTCTCACCAATTCTCTGCCATTTGTTTCCTTTCTCATGTGTTCAACAAGGTGAGCGTGAGTGTAAATATAAATTGTCAACTTCTTAGCTTTTGTAATTACACTTTTGTAACCTTTTAACTTACAAGTATCTTCTAACATGTGATCTAAACAACGTGCAGCGCAGAGTGCCCAGAATAATAATTTATTTTATTTATCAACAAGTGACCAGTTGCTATATTATATGATGCATTATCAGTTATAATTTGCACCACATTTTTTCTCCAATTTTTTCTGCTATTTTATCAAGCAACTCATATAACAACCCTGCATCTTCCTTCCTCTCAAAAGGATCAATTGGCTCAACAAAGAAAGTCCCATGCGAACAATTGACTAGAAAGTTGATTAACTTTCTTTGTCTTTGATCAATCGAACTATCACACATTATTGTACAACTATATGTCTTCCAATGCTTTTGATATTCCTTATAAATCAATTTTGTCTTCTCCATCATGTCCTTCAAAAGGGACACACTCAACATGTGATAGTTTGGGGGCTTATATCCCGATCCTAACCATCCTATAACCTCCATTGCATGTTCAAAATATTTTAGAGGGACTACATTGAATGGAATGCCACCTTCATAGAGCAAAGTGACAACACACTCATCAACCATCCTTTTGTTTTCTTTGCTCTATCTATTTTCTAATATGGTTTGAATTTTCTTCCCACTTCTTCTAGCATCAACAAAGTCTTCTATACTCATTCTTGCAAAGGCATCAATTGAACTTTTGGATTGAGCTTTAGGTGGTTTACTAGTCCCCAACTCTTTGCAGAAGAGTCCAATCTTGAAGAACCTTGCCAGGACTTTTTCACATGTCTCTCCACTTTACATTCATCATCAAAATCTCCTTCAGTCGGAAGACTCTCATTTGGCTTTCTTTTTTTATTTTTGTTCATCCAACTGAGAATCTATTTAGCAATTTGTCTATTAGTCTTTGGGCATTTTATCACATCCCCAAAACCATCCATCAAATGTTCCTTTTGTTTCTTGATGTCCCCATTAGTAATCGAGTCACAAAGACAACACTTGACCTTGTTCTTATCATTTACATTAGGCCAATATGCATACTTCCATCCCATGTTTTTTGACTTTGCTTTTTTCTTTAACTCGGTTTCACCTGTGAAACTATTTTTTGTCATTATCTATATGCAAGACAATACTAATAATGAACAATAACAAAAATTTAATGACTTAACAGTTTAAACTAAAAGATAAAAAATTAATAATGAAAACTTGTGTGTGACTGATTATTACAGAGAGGGTGAGAGAGAGAGGGGAGTGCTCTGTGTGGGTAGTGGGGTATCAGAGTTCAGATCGGGTTTCAGAGTTTAGACTTAGAGAGGGGGGGTGGTGTCGTGGCTTGTGGGTTCGCAGAGAGAGGGGGGTACGTTGCTCTGTCCCAACTCGACAGACATGTGCGGGTGGGTGTGGGACATAACAGGGGGGTCAACTGGGACTGTGGGGGAGACAGAAAAAGAGTAGGGGGAGCTCGCTCTGTGATTAACAACAAAAATTAGATTAGAGAGAGACAGAGAGAGAGGGTCGACTCTTTGCCTCACAGTAGGACATAGAGTCGGCTCTCTATCTCAGACAGTGAGACAAATTGAGAGACGACGTTACGGGGACTGAGAGAGAGATTTATAGAGAGATAGAAGACAAGCGACAGAGAGAGACTGAGAGAGATAGAGATAGAGAAGGGGGTGGGGGGACTTTATCTCACTGTGGGACAGACACATGGTTGTCAAGGCATCTAAGGTGACCAACTAGGTGGCCCACAACCTTCCTGTTTAGGCGACAAGGTAAGGCGCCTAGGCGAAGCCTAGTTTATATAATTAAGTACATTGTAAGAGAACTACTAATATACATTTTCTACATGTAAGTTTTATCTTTAGTTAACAGAAAATTTAATATCCACAAATCTTCAACATATAGCTATATTTTAAGATGTAAAAATAGAATAAATGGGAAACAATAACAAATTAATAAGGAGAAAATTAATAAGAATTTGTGAATACCTATCAATCGATATAAAAATTTTAATCTAAAATTTGGTATTCAAATGGTTATTCTGTATATTAAAATGAAGCATAAATATGACACATGTTTGTATAAATTATACGCACATAAACATAATAATTTCATAATTTTTCACTTGTTAATTATCAAAAAGAGACACAAAATGGTACTAGCTTAAATAAGTGCACCATGCAAATATGAATCAATATCCTTAAGAGGAGGGAAGAGGAACTGCCATGGAGAAGAATCCGAGATAAAAGGAAAAGGAAAATAAAAGTCTTATGTTCTCTTTCCAATCTTGAGATTCTTGACTTATCATTTGTCAAAATTTCAAAATTACCTCTAAACATTTGCCCAAATAGTAAAACAAACCTTAAATCAAGGAGTGGATGTCCTGCCATGGTAGGCTATGCGGGCCCAAAGAGGTCTATGTGCACCAAGATAGCCAAGTGAGTGCTTTAGTGGGGTGCTCACCTAGGCGCCTTGTCACCTTGGGCGTCTTGGAGCGCCTTGTCGCCTAGGTGATGCCTTGAAAACAATGGACAGGCCGAGAGAGGGGGACTAAAAAGAGAGAGAGTGAGAGCGAGAGAGAATGTAGCGGGGGACTATCTCACTAAGATAGATAGACTTAGAGTGAGAGAGAAGGGGGCAGGGGATTCTGTCTCCCTGTGAGAGAGACAAAGAGAAAGAGGCTGAGAGGGAGAGAGAGAAGGGAGCCGAGGGGGTAGAGAAAGAGAAGGGGACATGGTGAGAGAAGAGTGGCAGACAGAGAGAACAGAGCCAGAGAGACAGAGAGAGAGAAAGTGACTGAGAGAGATAAATTGGGGTGTGGGGATGTTTCAATGTGAGACATTCAGAGAGAAAGAGGCTGAGAGGGAGATAGAAGGGGGGTGAGAGGGGGGGAGATAGAAGGGGATGGGGGTGACTACCTGATAGGTGAGGGAAGAGAGAGACAGACAAAGGGAGGGTGGATCGGAGAAGAGATAGTGGTCAGTGAGAGAGAGAGAGAGAGAGAGAGAGAGAGAGAGAGAGAGAGAGAGAGAGAGAGAGAGAGAGAGAGAGAGAGAGAGAGAGAGAGAGAGAGAGAGAGAGGAACATCCAAACATGCCATTGGCGACGATGGGGGCTAAAGACTACCACGATCCTGGCTGCAGATGGCTGAACGATGACGATGGTGGTGATGACTGATGGCGATGGTGGCTTCAGTTGGCCAGAGGGCGATGGTGGGGACAACTGGCACATAGATGCCGGCTCAATGAAAGAAGATAGAACAATAGTCGCTACTACAGCTATAGACGACGGTGATGGCATCGGAGGGCAATGACCGATCAACGAATGAGGGTGACCTACGACAGAGGAGGGGGACCACGGGGAACCCTAGGGCAGGAAGTGGGAGAGAAGGGGGATCGGGGGTGAATGGGTTGAGACGATCGGGGTTGGATGTTTAAATTGGGGATCCGAGAACCTTAAATGGTTCGGATTTGATTGGTGGGTTGCGGCGACGGTTCGCTTAGGTGATTCGACTCGGATCACCCTTTGACTTAAGAACAAAGTGGTTGAACGCCAACCTTCTTCAAGAGCTCCTGGATGCCTAGGAGGCACCTAGGTGATGCTTAGGCACCCGCCTTGACTACTATGCCTGCTGACTTATGATTCCCCACCCGAATTGATTCTGAGTGGCGAGTTGCATACTGGGACTTTTTGTAAACCCCTTTTTTCTTTTGCCCCTGAGGGCGTGGTAATTGTTCTTTCCATACCAATGGGACCTCTGCTTACTATAGGTCTGACATCCGAATTGGATTGCTTGCCCTGGTTCTTTGGAGAGTATGAGCTTCTTCCTTTGTGACTGTTGCACCCACTATTTGTCTCAAATAAATTGAGACACTTACCTCGAGTTGGTCGAGGTTCAACATTCGGTGTACTGTCGCTCCATGGAATATTTTCACATGACGGGACTTTGTGGCCCGTGTTTTATTTCAACTATAAACCCCTCGCTACAAATGAGGCGGTTGAGAACCAGACTAAATCCACAACGATTGTCAGGATCGTGTGGTTCTGGGCAAAATTATGAGAGAGGAGATTTTTTCTCCCTTGGATGTTCGGGGTGATCAAAGAAAACTCTAGCAACTAGGAAATGGGACGCAAGAGACGATGTACACACCTATGAAGAAGTCCAATGCATGTGTATGATGCAGCTTAGACAAACACAAACATCTTCCTCTTTGCTGATGGTGCAGGAAAGACGATAAACGAATAAGAGGCGCGTTCTCTCCTCTCACCACACGACGTGCTACGAGTAATAGACTTCAAAAAGCCTAAAGGAGGAGGCTTTAAGTAAAAAAGGTGGGCAAGGAAACCCGTCTGAGATCGGGGAGACCCGCGTAGGGTCGGGCCATAGGTTGACCCGCACGCGGGCAGGTAGACCCACCCGGGGTCACGTGACCCCGGGGGGACCTGCCCAGGGTCAAATGGCCGGGGGGGGGGGGGAGGCTGCCTAGGGTCATTCGACCCCATCCCAGTGGGACCTGACTGGGGTCGCCTGGGGTCATTTGACCCTGGGTGGGGTCCTTGGGTTCATTTGATCTAGCTACCTCTTTTCTCTCTCGCTGAAGAAGAAAAGAGAAAAAAGACCCTCCCGGGGTCATTTTCATCCTGTCCACCCCGTACGGGTTAAATCAACCCAGGTGGCCCTCCAACTTCTATAAATAGACCCCCGGGTGTCCAGAAGGAGAGGGAGAGAGAGAGAGACGCACACGCACAAAGAGAGGAGGAATCAAGCGACTGCGAGAAGAAGCTTTGTTCGTTGTCTGGCCCACTAAGGGTATGTGATACCTTGGCCTTTTGTATTTATGCCCCTAAGGGCTATGTTTGTAATCATGCCCCTCTGAGGGTCATGTTTGTAATTTTATATGCACTTAGGACGGCTAAATTACGTAGTTCCACCCGTAAGACGATATTCACCATAATGGAGAATTATAAAAATTCCCTTCCATGGACTGTGAGAAAATTCAACTCTTATTATTTGCAGTTTTACCCTACAAACTTTTGTAATTGGGGCTATGCCCCTATGTCTGCATTAGTGCAGAGATCTTTATGTACAGTCGACAACTCATCGACAACCCTTATATTCATACAGATTATAAATGTACTCAGTTGTTCTTTAATGACTTGGTCAGGTCTCTTTAATGAGTTGGTCAGGGGAAAATTATAAATAAGTCCCAACTTTTTGGAAATTGTGTACATACCCCCTTTTTTTCTCGAATCAGTGCACAAGCATCTTCTATGAAGTCCATTGTTGTTCCTTTGCTGAGGGACCTTGTTGGCTCAGCCTCGCATCTAAGCATGGTCTTGAACCCTAAACCTACCCTGGGTCTGATAAAATCACCAAAATACTCTTACAGTCCAAAAATGGTTAAAAAACCCCTAAATTCTTTGAAAACGGTCTCGACAGCCTGGGAAGTCAGAGATTTTACCATACTTTCTCTTAACATAGAAATTCCAAAATTGCCCCTAGCCTGGTAAAATTATCAAAATACTCCTAAAACTTTGAAATTATCAAAATACCCCTAGAGTTCAGAAAGTCTATTAACACTAAAAAATGCCTACGATTTCTGTAAAATTATAGTTATACCTCCAAATTACAAGGTTTCTCGCCCAACCTGGTGGCCTTTGGCGAAACCCTGATTTCTTTGGAGGTGAATAGAGGTAACCGTGAGCCGTGCAAGTGAGCCTGCCCTCAGCATCGGAACCTATGTAGGAGACCTTAGATTTCTTTGACAGTTAAACAAAGGTGTTCGGACATTAGGCCGATGTAAATTAACACTGACTACAGTTAGTAGGGAAGGTCCAACACTCAAACCCAAATCGTCTGATACAATGTGCACCTACGGAATAAACCCCACACTGGCTATTTATGCAGCCCCTCTATGTGCAATCCTTAGTTTTCTTTTCAAAAGATCACCACCATCTCTCTATCTCTCTCTCTATATATTTATATTTATATTTACATAGATATAGATATACTTATTCCATGATGCCAATAGACTGGCACGTATGATGGGACCTTTCTTATTTTTCTTCTTTCTATCAAAGAAATCCCCAAGCCTTTTCAAGGTTCTAATTCCCCCTATTCCTTTTACAGGACGGGAAGAGGAGGGAATTTCTTTGCTCACTTAAGGGCTCTTTGTGCATTTGCACGCCACTTCATTCGTGCTATGCACCACCATCAACAGCACCAACAAGAGGACAATGGCTACCGTCACGTACGGACCCTAGGTCGTCGTCAACCACACGTTTGGATACTTGATAACTCCACTGGTGTTTAGTGACTTTTTGCCAGTCGTCGACATGCCCTTCTTCTTGGGCGTTGTTGTCGTGGCTGAAGCCAGTTCAGTCACGCTTGCTGCAACAACTATCGAAGGTGTCAGGCCCTCTACTCTGACGTTGGACCCTCTCAGTCAATAATGCAACTATCGGGGGTGTCAGGCCCTTTGCTTTAGCAATTGGTCGGGCTCGCTCAGTCAACAAACCAACTACTGGGGGTGTCAGGCTCTCTATTCTAGCAACCGACCGGGCTCGCTAGGTCAACTCTTCAACGGCCGAGGGTGTCAAGCCCTCTGTCCGATCAGCTGGCCGGGTCTTCCCGGTCAACTCTTCAGCGGCCAAGGGTGTCAGGCCCTTCTTCTCAACAACCGGTCAAGTCTGCTCAGTCGCCAAAACAACGGTCGAAGGTGTCAGGCCTTCTTCCCAAGCAACTAGCCAAGTTTTCTCGATCAACCAAGTTATTGTTGGTGTCACCCCTGCTCAACGGGGGTAGTGCTTCTGCTTTAGTGACATAAATTCCGCTGTGACCACCCTTAGAGGTACTGCTCTGCAAAACGGGGGCAACGTTTCAGCCACAAGGACACCGAGCCTATGGCACGCGTCACTAGCACTGCTCCTACTCAACAGGAGCAGTGTCACAGCCGTGAAGACACAAAGCTTGTAGTGGTAGCATCTCGCTTTGGCAAGATAGTAATTGTCAGAGATCTTCGCATCTGGCTCGATGGAGGCGAGCCGATTTTGCTACGGGGTCAGCATGTCCCAACAATCTCCACCACCAACCGCTTCGAGCTTCTTTGGCAAGTTCGGGAAGACGACGCGAAAAGGAAGAAGTCCGTCGTATCGGCGGTAAACCAGGGTCCGATGCAACGATCAAGACTAGCACCTCCCCAATCAAAGTCATGGGGCAATTTAATTGAGGAGCACCAGCTCCAGCTAAAGAAGATATGGGTCACCAAGGACGAGGCTTGAATTATTAAGCTACTATGGTTGGAAGGGCTCTTCCGCATGTTACACCTACAACAAATGTGGAGTCCGGCAAAAATTGAGGCCTCAATCTTCCGAGGCCCACAACTCAGCACCCACATGGGTAGAAACGTCGATGAGCCTAGAAGAAAGTGCGGCCAACCTCTCCATGGGCCAGTTCAACGCACACGGATAAGGATTGCTCGACCTAGACTTTTACGTCTTGAGTGTCTTTTTTTGAGAAACTAAGGATGCCACCCAAGTCCGGAAGATAACTGCCCAGGAAGAAGCGGGTGGTTCATATGACCAACGACACTGTCAAGGTGTTCTCCTGTTACACAGCCTCCATCGATAAGCACCTAGATGACACTTCAAGAGAATTAAACCAACCTCTTTAGACCTTGAGGAAGTCAAGGCCCGTCTCCCAGGTTCTTGCCTAGATGGTGCAGACATCAGCCGTCGGAACATCCCAGCCTGAGTCAATACGATAAGAGGAGCACCAAGAAGACGTCCATAGTGTAGATGGGGACAGCAACCCATGGCACAAGGAATAGCTTTGAAGAGAGGCTCAGACCCTCACGTTGGAAGAACTCCAACGCAAAAATTAAGAACTTAAGAACCTCTTGCAAGCACTATTGCGTGAAAAGGAGGTTCAGCCTCAAGCGGCGCCCATCGGGATGGAACAACAACTTCCTCCCATTCCAGCCATGGCCAATGCATCAGTTATCGCGGCAAAGTTACCAGTAACAATGGAGTTTGAAGCGTCGCAACATGAGGCCAATGTGCGATTGTCTACCTCTCCTGTTGCGGAAAGTCTCATGGCTCACAGGCAGATGTTTGAGCGAATTGTGGAGGCTAAGTTTGCTCAACATGGTGAGAGCATAGTTACCGTTGATCTGTATAGCATGCCATATCCCCTCCACCATTAATTCAAGAAAATTCTGCCAGATTGTTGAAAAGCCCCGAAACTTCAGAAGTACTATTGGCATGGCTCGCCACATGAACACGTGACCTATTACATGATGGTCATGGGTGAACTGGCACTAAAAGAGTCATATCTGCTATGGTACTTCGCTACATCCCTGACAGGCACTGCCTTCCAGTGCTATTCCAGATTGAAGCCCAATTCAGTGGTTGATTGGGCTGATATCTAGAAGAAGTTCATCGATCGTTTCTTGATGGCCGAACGTAAAGTCTATGTGGCAGAACTCTGCGCCCTCAAATAGAGAAAGGGTGAAACCGCATTGGACTTCATCAAGTGGTGGAGGAACGTCAGCATGCACTACATAATCCTCCAACGCTTGAAGACACGATCACCATATGCCGCAAAGATTTATTGGCAGAAGTTACTGAAAAACTTTTAGGCTCAAATATCGGAAGCTTCGACCAACTGAACATGGTGGTAGCGGAGATTAAAATGTTCTTCGCTCATCACTCGACACATGCTTCTGCCAAAGGCAAATCCTTCAAAGATCGCCTGGCCAATGGCAAGGAGATAAACTCTATGGACTTCTCCTTGACGAATGGAGAGAAGGGATAAGGAAAATCAAAGAGTTATGGTAAAAAGCCTGATGCCAAGACAAATGTGGCTCTGTTAGCGGAGTGTATGAAGACACCTTACTCTTTCAGAAAAGAGCATGCAAAGATGCTCTTTGATTTGTGCATGAAGAAAAAGCTCATCACCCTACCTGATCTGTGAAAGTCCGCAGAGGTAAATAAAATAGACGACCCTACTTATTGTGTATATCACCGAAGATTGGGTCATACCATCGGGGACTATTATGTCTTCAAGAACATAGCAGAAGAACTCATTCAAAAAGGTCTGATAAATATGTTGGGGCATGCGATCGACCCACCATAGCCTTATGCCTGGAGCCGATCAAACCAGTTGACCAACGTGGTCTATATGGTGGCAACTGCTTTAAGCTTCAATGGCCTCGAAACTGCACCTTCCTCGTTACCTGAATGCCTGGCGTTGCGGAGGACCATTCGAAAGATTCGAGGAGAAATCTGGCAGCTATTGCTGAAACAAAGGCATTTGCTACAATTTTTGAAAAGCATCGACGAGCAGTTGGCCACCTTCCCTTTTGGGCTATTTGCCAGGGGATTAGCTCCAATACATGTACGGGAGGCAGATGTATCACCCACTTCTCGGATTACTCTTAGGTCGGGGGGTTGGCTCTCCGAGGAATCATTCAACTTATCTGAGGATGAGGAATAAGAGAAGTTATACTCTTTTCCTCACAAGAAGACCCTCCAAATCTTCTTCGCGTGCCATCGTGAAGGGCTACTATATCCCCCGGCGTCGCCCAGTCAGCAAGCAACAGGCGCCGTATTACATCAGGCTATTGCCCATACCATAAGGTTGTAGGCCACATCTTTCATGATTGTCGGGCCCTCTAGGAGTTTGCTGAGGACTTGATTAGGCAAGGATAGGGCTATCAATGGGGCGGGATGGCCTGACAGGCCCGTGTGTTTGGGTTGAGTTTGGGCCAGGCTGCAAGGCCTTTTTCGACCTGTGGGTCCTTAGTCGGGCTTAAAAGTCTGGTCTGACTAGGCCCACGGGTCGGGCTTGGGCTTTGAGTTTGGCCTACGGGCCGACTCAACCTGTTCTCTTTTTTTCTCCCTTCAAATTTTAAAAACTACTTAGTTAAAATTATGTTATTTTACTTAATTAAAAATTTTAAAACTATCTTTTCACCTAATTTTTATAATTAATATCAAAACTCTAATAAATTTAATGAGATTATAAGCTTTATATTATTAAATATTAAATATTTTATTTTTTAATTTTTAGTTAAGTTGTCGGGCTGAGTCGGGCCTTAGTCGGGTGGGCTTTACAATTTTTTATAATATTAGTGTTGGGCCTGGCTCGACTCTGCCCGACATAGCTCGGGCCCGGGTGGGGCTCGAGCTTTAATATTGATAAGTCGGGCCTGGACTGGCCTGACCTATGCCCGGCCTTAGGTGAGGAGTGATTGGTATGGTTACTTCTTGGTTTGCCCGCCATAACCACATAGACGATAGAGTTTGAATTTTTCCGTGAACATCATACATGCTTCGGCTGCATTCTAACTCCCCGAGCCGAGAAAAGAAGGAGTTAGTTCCCAACTACCTAAATCCACATTGTGGTATCCAGGGGGTGATTCTCTCATTAGTGTTCTTTCCCTAAAGAGGACACTAGGAAGATCTTTAACAAGCTCTTGGAAGAGGGTCGAGTGATGGTGCATGACCCGCCATCTTACTACAATGAAATGGCCAAGAGTCATCCCCGCTACTGCAAATATCACGCCAGTGTGTCTCACCCCACTGGGGAATGCTCAAAAGTCCAAGATTGCATCGAAACCCTCATCTAAAAGGAGGAGATCGATGCAGGGGAATTCGATGGTGAGGCAGCGTCTCAAAGAGGTCGCTGAGAAGATTCTGGCCAACCACAACGGGAGCAGGCCAAGCCACGAGAGACCAAGCCCACCTTTCAGTTGGTCTAGTTGGGCAAGTCTATGGGTGGTAGTTCTCAGCCAAACCCTAAAGGTGAGGCTAAGTGTGAGGGGTCTAAGTCCCAGAGCCCAAAAAGCCAAGCCGTGGGGGGAGGTTCGAAGCCCCTTTTCAAATTGAGTCAACCTGACATCGTTACAGGGGGAAACCCTCAGCTAGGCAATAAAGGCAAAGTTAGGGCGGGGGAGCCCAAAGTCAAATCTCATTGTGAGCGACGTCACGCGGTTCGGGAAGCGAAGAGGACGCGGAGCGCGCGGGCTCCTCTTTTGTTTGCTGCAACACAGAAATAAAAGAAAAGAGAAGGGGCCACCACGGGAGATTGCTCCGGCGGGGCGAGCGAGACAAATGTAATATAGCAAGATATGGGGGTTAAACGGCCATAGCGGGAAGTGACTCGCCGCGGCCTCGGGGGGACGGGAATGGTGCAGAAATTAAATAGCAAGAATTGAAACGGCCATTGGGGAAGTGACTTGCCGCGGCCTCGAGAATATGAGCAGATAAGAATATAGCAAAATATAAAGAGAATATAAGAGCGGGAATTTAAACGGCCATTGGGGAAGTGACTCGCCGCGGCCTCGAGAATATGAATAGATAAGAATATAACATATAAGAACGGGAATTTAAACGGCCATTGGGGAAGTGACTCGCCGCGGCCTCGAGAATATGAATAGATAAGAATATAACATATAAGAACGGGAATTTAAACGGCCATTGGGGAAGTGACTCGCCGCGGCCTCGAGAATATGAGCAGAATATAACAGAATATAAAGAGAATATAAGAACGTGAATTTAAACGGCCATTGGGGAAATGACTCGCCGCGGCCTCGAGAACAAGATGTGATCGCCAGGGGCCAAAAGACCCCAAAATAAAGAAAGTGATCGCGCCTACCTCAAGAGCGGGAGATGGCGGGTTGCTTCTTCCTCCCCCTTCGGCCGGCCGACGGAGAGGGCTTTCCTTGGTTACCCTTGCAAAACAGTGGACAATAAACGAACGGAATTAGAAAATGGCAGTGTAGTAACAATTCCTTGCAATAAAAGTAACGAGATCGTGACTTGACACACACCTGGTTGGTGTGGTTTTAAACCCCTCTCGGACTCGAGTAGGAGGAAAATGCGATGATGAATGCAAGAAGTATGCAAGAGATGGCGCCCTTATGTAGGGAGATAGAGGACGCAATATGATGAATGTAAAGAACTATGGAGAAAAAGGGGAAGAAAAGGCTTATTGGACGAGCCGGGGGCGAGATCCGGCGGAGCTCCGGCAACGTAGGGACGACGTGGAAGCGCGGTGGATGAAGACGACCTTCCTCTCGCGAGCGTGGGCACCCGAGAAGCCGGCAGAACCTCCACCTACAAAAGACCCCACGGGTTAGAAATGACTCCGGTAGCCTCTGGGCTCCGGCAGCCTATCGGATCTCTTCGAAGCTCCCCCAGAACTGAGGGGGGTGGGCCTCTATTTATAGGGCTCCGGAGGGTGGAGGCGTCCAGGACCCTGGACACCTCCATCAGGGTCGAACTAATATTTTATTCTATTTTTATTCATTTTTTCCAAATATTTTAATGGAGACGTCCAGGGCCCCGGACGCCTCCAACAGGTCCACCGAACACCACCGACGGCCGCACGCGGTTTGGCATAACGCGTGGTTTTGTGAGCGGCGTCTCGTGATTCAGAAATGGGCGCGTCCAGCTGGCTGGACGTCTCCACAATTTAGATTTTTTCACACATGACAAACCGTCGTTCGGTGGGCGGCGCTCGTGAGGGAGTTGATGGAGGCGTCCAGGGTCCTGGACGCCTCCAAGAAAATATTTTTTTATTTTTTTATTTTGTTTTTTTATGCCAACTGGCATTTTATATTTTTTATATTTATTTTCATGGAGGCGTCCAGAGGCCTAGACGCCTCCATAAATATATATATTTTTATTTGATTTTTGTTTTGTTTTTTATGATTATTGATATTATTTTTATTATTTTTGCATTGATGGAGGCGTCCAGGCAAATGGACGCCTCCATAATTTTAATTTTTTTTATTTTTTTGTCATTGATGGAGGCGTCCAGGCGCCTGGACACTTCCATGATTTTGATTTTTTTATTTTTTTTGGTCATTGATGGAGGTGTCCAGGCGCCTGAACACTTCCATGATTTTGATTTTTTTATTTTATTTTGGTCATTGATGGAGGTGTCCAGGTGCGTGGACACTTCCATGATTTTTCACGAAAAAATTCAAAAAAATGTAAAAAAATTTATAAAATAGGAAATCACCAGAGTAATTAAAAATGTGAAGGCCGCCTTGGGGTATCATAGTGTAATATGAGATTTACTCAGGAGACGTCAGGAATGGCGTGTCTACAGCTGTCCCGCCTTGGCGTCTGCTTTGCAAGGGAGCGACACGTAGTGGAATGGTATCGAAGTGGAGTGAAATGAAGTGGGAGCGGACTGATAAGTTGATGCCAAGGTATGATGAGACACGCTTTTGACGTTACTGTTTGGAATCTTTCCTGAAGTTTCAATGAGGCGACCTTGAAGAAGGTCTTTCAAATATTGACGATTGCTTGGACGGAGATCAAATAAGGGAGGGTGAGATGTGTGCTCAGGCACGAAAAATAAAGGAGACCAACTTCTCGGTGTGGAAGTACCTGGGTCATAAACCCACAGGTTTCACCTTTGGTGAGCGGTTACCAGCCAATGTGGAAGTGCTGCGGCCAAGGTGGGTCAAACAAGGTAAAAAGTAAAGGAATATCTAAGGGTCTGTCCAAACAAGGGTCTCCTTTGGAAGAGCAGCGTAGGGCTACTTCAAGGAAACTCAGTATTTCATTCGGAATGGAATATCTCATATTTTTAAGAATTGGAGTATAACGGCTTTCACAATAGAATCACTCGAATGATCTTCCGCAATAAATTCAAAGTCCTATATGAATGCATGCTGGGTTTAAAGAAAAAATTAAAACAAACTAAAATAGAAAATAGCCAAGGATAATATTGTCAACTTGTTAAGAACGGGTCAGGATACCGATCCGGTGAGCTGGTACTGGGCTGGGGCCCGTTTATCCACGCACCAACTCTCTGAATGGAACCGTCGTCCCCATGCTACCACAAGTTAACGGCATATCCGTACAACCTAAATTCTTCCGGGATCATCACTATTTTTGTTGAAGGGGAACTCAAATCTCAGATTCGTTCGGGCCGTAAGGTCCTTGACATGTTCTAGTAGCGTAGGTATCATATACTATGATGCATGACATGGTGGGACCAACCATCGAAAGGTGGGACAGGAGATAGGACAAAGACGTCCGTTGGTAAAACCTGCACAGACCAGCATAGGTTAGTAACATCAGAAAGTAGCAGATTTATAACAGAATCACACCACAGTACAAGGGGGTCTAGACAAAACTCTGACGACTAACCACTGTAGCGCCTCTCCTTTCCTACACTTCTTCTCTTGCACCAAGTTGTTTACGCTTCACGAGACTTTTGCCCTGGACAGAAGGGAACTACTTTGCACGAGGAGATTATGTTCCTTTCTCCCTTTTTTGGACGCGTCCAGGCACGAGGACGCGTCTTAATCCTTGAATTCAAATTTAAAGCGTCAGGTGGCCTTTCTTCTCCCGTGCCTTACCTGTAAACGAGCCCGCCTTCTGCCGAAACTCGCTTGCCCCCTTTTTCATCTTCCTCCTCTTTTGATCGATGGAGTTCGGTGGGCCCGACGATGGTGAAGGTGGAGAGGGACGAGGAACTCCTCGCCCGAGGAGGGACACGCAAGAACACTGAACGACGTCCATGGAGGAGGAAGGGCCGCTTCGGGCCCCTGAGGGACCCGAGGGGCCCGATGTCGCGGAGGGAGGTGAACACGGTCTGGTAGGTCCTCCGATCTCTTCCACTTTTGATCCATTTTGAGTTTTGAAGCGAGCCGCGCGAGGGGGGAAAGGGTTCGGCGAGTGTTGCACTCAAATGATGGACGCGTCCTAAACAGGGGACGCGTTCTTTGTAATGATGCGAGGTCCTCCTTTCTTGGTGCAGGACATGGCGAGGACCCTGGGCCTGGCCGATGAGTGGGCGAGTGCGGACGAGCCGAGCCGCGTCAGGAGGGAGAGTCGCGGCAAGGCGAGGCTCGAGGACTGGCACGTACGTCTCCCTGGACAGCAAGGGAGTGTATTGGTGCAGGACAACGCCGACTTCCTGCGGCGGCAGAGAGAGAGTTATGCGGGGCTTCCCCAAGCTGGGGACACGCGTGGCATCGGCGGCTCGCGCGCCCAACTGTCAGAGGCTAGGCGACAGCTGGCCGTCGCTCAACATGAGCTGTCGCTCCTGGTAAGTTACGTGCCGCACTTTTATCTTCAGATTTTGGAGTTTCACTGACGGCCGTTGTTTATTTTGTTCCAGCGTGCCCAGCAGACAGCGACGGCGGGGATGATTGGTGGCGCATCTTCCAGTTCCTCGGCCCCTTTTCTTGAGATTGCCTCCCTCCGGGAGCAACTTGCCGGTGCGGTGGCTCGGGCTACCCGGGCGGAAGAGGAGCGTGATGCCTGGGTGGCGACTATAGCAGAGCTGCGACATCGCCGTAAGGAGAGGCCTTCTCCAGATATCCTGGAGTTGAGGGTTCTTCTCCAGATGACGAGGAGAGAGGCAGAGAGAGAGAAGGTCGAGAGAAGGGCCGAGCGACAGCGGGATCAGGCTGAGAGGAGGGCCTTGGAGGCCCAAGTGAGGGAGCTCCAGCTGGGCCTTCAGGCCGTCGTGCAGAGGCTAGGAGGGATGGAGACGCGCTACGAGAGAGCGCGAGAGTTCGGGGAGCGACTGCGCCAGTCTGGTCGCTTTACCGCTAGTGACTTCTTTGCCACGCCAGGGGAGGAGTAGCGAGTCATTGCTGTGGAGCCGGTGCCACGAGGCGAGGCGGGTGCTACTGCACGGGGATACCGGAGGCTTCTGAGGGACCCTCACCTCAGGGGAGAGGAGAGGGACGCCTAGAGGGACGAGCATGAAGATAATGGCACGAGTTGGCGAGCCAGTGGACCCGCCTCATTTCTATGATTGTAGTGTTTATGACAGCTTATGTAGAATTATGAATGGAGTGATTTGATTTTCTGCTGCTTGTTTGTTCTCTGGTGCGTTCCTTCTTCCCTACACTTCTTCTCCTTTGCACTGTTCCCATGTGATGGGTCTGCCGAGACTCCACCCTAAGCGGAGAATCGCGTCTTGTTGTGACCATTTTTCACGGGAATCTGCCGTCGAAGTCAATAATGACGGCCCTAGTCCCTTTTCCCGGATGTTGTGTCAAATTTTGCGGACGTCCTCCAAAACATGATAGGGTATCCCTAGACAACATAGGGTGCTAGTCGTCATTTTCTTCGTCCAATCAATCACCCTGTGCGAGCGGTGAAGTGACACACGGGATCGCATGGCAGGTGCCTTATCGCGAGGGCTATCATTAACAGGTGATGGAGGCAATCTTGGCCTGTACTCCTTCCATTTCTATAAATTCTTGTCCCTTTTATCCTCCCAGGTATATCGAGAGCTAACTCGAGGAGCACAAGTTCTCACGGGAGAGGAGGAGTTCAAAATTCCGAGAGTTGGATGGAGGGCGAATCTTCCCACTCCTCGAAGAGAAGCAGATCCAGTGGTAGTAGTTCCAGGAGGCTTTCGGACCTCGAAGGGCACTTCAGCGAAAAGGCCCAATCACAACTCGTAAGCCAAGTTTTCCTGCCCTTTTTTCCATTCTTTTTTTTTCTTTTCTTTCTGACCAAACCTCCTCCCCATTCCCTGCATGCGTAGAGTGTGATGAAATCACAGATCTCATGGGAGTTGGTAGTGGCAGCATACCGAGGTCTCCCAGATTTCCAGAAGGCCAGGTTAGACGTGATGGGTTTTGGCACCTTTCTTTGGATCGAGCCGATCCAGTTCGACCTGGTCCTGATCCAAGCCTTGTGTGAGAGATGGGACCCAGTGAGTCGGGCATTCCTGATGCCCTGGGGGCACATGGTGCCCAGCCTGGAAGATGTGGTCCGAATTACGAGCCTCAAGGTGGATGGCGAGGCAGTGACCGGAGTCACTTACGCGGACTATCAAGAATGTGCCCAGAAGTTACTGGGTTTGGACCTAGATGGTCGGAAAAACAGGTCGGTAGCTAGGGCGTCCCTCATGGATGCATTAGGGCTCACCGACACTCGTCGGCGGGACGATGAATCCTCAGAAGAGTTCATGGAAAGGATGGAAATAGGATGCCGTGCCGTGTACTGCACAGATTTCGGCAACTGGGAAAGATGCAACATAGATTTGAGGAGATTTCTCCTCTTCCTTTTGGGGAGATTGGTACTGAGCTCGAAAGGGGACGGTATCCAATGTCGCTTCCTGGAGCTGCTATCAGACCTTAAAAGAGTAGGGTACTATGCCTGGGGAGCTGCCATGCTGGCACACTTGTTTGCAGGCCTATTCCAAGAAGCGGATCGTGAGATGGCTGTGAGTGGTTTTACACCATTCATTCAGGTATTTTTGGTTTTGCTTGTTTTGTATTTTTTTTTGTGTTTTTGCAAGGTACTGATGACCTGCGCCGAGCAGCTGTGGAGCTATTATTACCTCCCCATGGGGAGAGCTCGGCATTGGCGACCCGCGATGGTGCCGCTAGCCAGGCGGTGGGAACCCATCATGAGTGCGGCACCCCTAACATACCAACTGATGGTGCTAAGGCGGGAGCTACAGGAGTTCCCTGCAGCGATGGTAAACTGGAGACCCTACTCAGACATGGTCGATGCCGACCAACCGTGGGTTCTAGCAAGTCGTGCCCGGTTCGGACGGGAACTGTGGATGCACTGCCTGAATGAAATCGAGCCGCTTCGGCTACGATTGGTTATGAGGACTTTAGGACTGGCTCAGGAATGGGTGGATACGGCTGCGCCACCTCGTGTCGGGAGAAAGACGCGAGGATCGACGACCTGCATTGACTGGCGCGTGCGGTTCCCTGAACAGTATGAAGACTGGCAACGGGGTGGCACGATTGTAGAATCGCAGGCACGGGATAGCGAGGACTACTTGCGTCTATATAGGACAAGGTACGCAGAGCGGCTCTAACCCCGGGGACTTGTAGAGGTAGGTTTCCCCTTTTTCTCTTTTCTTCTTTCTCCTTTTTTTTGGTTTTCTGGTGGAAATGCTGACTCGTAAGGCTGCAGGATGTCCGGGATGCCATGATAGCGAATTTACGAACTCGCTTGGCAGAGATGGAGCAACAGTTGGGCGATGCCCGCGGAGCTACGAGTGCCTTGGTAGGTGTACAATGCGTTCTAATTAAAACCCCAGATTCCAGATGTTGGCTGCTAATTCACAGGGTCGTAGCATGCCCAGATTGGCGCGGCTTCCCCAGCGATGGGAGTAGGTGGTGCCTCTTCCAGCTTGTGGATTCCCACCTCAGAACTTGACTTGCTTCATGAGCAACTTGCTCACGCCACGCAGCGTGCAGCGGAGGCAGAAGGGATGCTCTGTATACAGGTAAAAGTTTCAGTGTTGAGTTCTCTTTTGTTTGCGCCTTATCGCGTATCTGAGATGGTACACTCGGCAGGAAAAGGAGACGGAAGAAGCGCTTGCCCAAGCTACGCAGAAGGAGGCTAGGATAGCAGAACTGGAGAGGGAACTGCGGCGTCATCCTGATGACGACTCCTCTAGGGATGCCGTGGAACTGAGGATCACTCTCCAGTTGGAGAGGGAAGATCGCGAGAGAGAACGGGCAGAGAGAGAAAGAGACGCAGAGAGAGAAAGAGCCAACAGATTGACTGAAAGGGAGGGACGAAGGGCCATGGAGGCCCAACTATTCGAACTCCGAATCAGCCTTGGTCTTGCTGAACAGTGGCTGAGAGATGGTGAGGAGCGCTACCGAAGAGCACGAGAGCGTGGCTTTCGTGTTGGTAGCTTCTCTGATGCTTCCGTGGATCAACGCCGGGGTGTTGGAATAGGAAGGGGAGTACAGAGTGGTAGGAGTACCGCTTTTCACAGTTGGGTAGCACCTTTGAGAGCGTTTTGCCCGGAGAGTAGTGGGACGAGTAATGCAGAGAGAGAGGGCGGAACTTGATGTAATTTTTCTGGTTTTTTTGGAATAAAATACAAGGTTCGGTTTGTTTGGTTTTCACCTTTGCTTCTGTTGCCTGAATCCCTGCACACATCACTGAAACAAACAAATCAGAATTTCTGTTCTGACTTGGCCCCTTGCTCAATAAGCAAATGGTCACTGTGACTGTCCTTGATAACTGGTCAAGGGGCCAAGCCTTTATTTTAACGAAGGCAAGGGAAAGAAGTGGTGATGATAAATGCGACAGGCAAGCACACGAATGCAAGCGGTATTAAAGTGAGATGCTGCACGCAAATGTAATCATGTAAAATTGATTTGTTTTCTTTTTTATATTTGGCATTTTTTTTGTTTTATCATAAAAAAGATTTTTTTTTTGTAAATATGTACATTTTCTCTTTTTCCTTTTTCGTTGTTTTTATCATTTCAATTTTTTTTGTTGCTAACGCCCGGCAAGCACCCAAATGGCACCTAACCTACGTGAGAACAGGGGTTTCTTACTAACCTCCTAGGTATCCTAAGTGCACATCTAGGTTGATTTGGGCCTCTAGACCCCTCGAATGATGATCCCGCCGGCTAAGACTTACCCTGATGACAATACCGTCATGCCATGCTTAGGCTCCCAGTCGCTTCCGACCACAGGGATTCACCCAAAAGGTGTTTGAGGTAAGAGATTTGCCCGACCCGGGTCTATTTCCTCACAACTCTAGATGGTATATGATGGAACACCCTGGAACCCTAACGACCAACCACGCGACGTTGACCCGGAATCAGACGCCGTCGCACCCATAGGTGACGCGCTTGCATTGGCCTAAGCCCAAGGTTAAGCAAGAAGACATCAAGGTGGTAAACAGGGGTCTTGACCAGCCAGAAACACGGAGACTCCTTCGCAGCGATAGCTTTTGCTTTTCAAAGTAGGCATCCAAATGTGTATATTAAAATAAGGTCGCAGACCCTAGGCAGTTTTCACCCTTCAGAAACTCCATCGAACCTTCATCTTTAGAGGGAGAAGGAAGAGTGTAGGGGATAAACCTCCTGAGAGGACCGGCAAAGCCGTTAACCCGGCGAGCGGATAAGGGCCCATTAACTCTTTCCTTTCGGACAACTTCGGACCAAATCTCGAGCATTTACATTCCACGGCCCCTTTTGTGGATTCAGACTTTTACTTTGAGGGGTTCCGTTTATCGCAACAGGCACGGTCACGACCAGGCTTTTCTCTTGATTTTGATTTTATATTTCTTTTTGTGAGGGAGATAAAGTCGTTTGACGTTTGTGGGCTCCCTTTTCGTATGCCTGCGGGGACACTGCCCTCTTCTCATGCTCTGATCGATGCTCGAGGAAATAGATCCTACTCTTGCCTTTGGGGTTTGAGTTTCGGTTTCTCATGCTCAGCGTTTTAAGGGCGCCGACTGTCTCATTTGGTCGAAGAGAAAAGAATAAAGATTACAGCTTCCGGAGATCTTTTGGGTGGGGCCCCACCGTAGGTGATGCTACCGACTTTTTTTGAATAAAATACATAAGTGAGCACATGTTAGCTTCCTTCGAGCGAGCATAGGCCGACGTGGCCGGACAGGGATCTCCACGGTTCTGGCAAACCAAGACCCGGTGCCTACCAAGCCTTAATGGGCCCTATCCGATCATGAAGGTTAGATGCAGTGACTTGACTACATGGTGACCACCAGGCATTGGCATTTTGAATTTTCCATATTTTTAGTGGTTTTCAATATTTCTTTATTTTTGATGTTTTTTATCTTTTCATCATTTTTTGTTGTTGTGCTAAGGGTAGTATTTCTTAAGATAAAGCCCATTCTAAGGGTGGGATAACTCGGTCCCTTCGGCGTTGACTAGCTTGTAGGCGTTGCCAGGGTACACGGCTTGAATTACAAATGGTCCTTCCCAATTGGGTTGGAGCTTAGAACGCGGACCTCCAGGTTTGACAAAAATTCTTTTTACGACCATCTCACCGACTTTAAATTTTCTCTCAATGACTTTCTTTTGGTAAAAGCGAGCGAGTCTATTTTGATACACACGCGCGTGTTCGGCAGCGGCCAGCCGCTTCTCATCCAAGAGTCCCAACTGGGTGAGGAGTGAATTACGACGATCGTCGAGGGAAAATTCTTCGTCCAATTGTACCCTGAGAGAAGGGATCAGGGTCTCCTACGGGACTACCGCTTCCATACCATAAGTAAGGGCAAATGGAGTCTACCCGGTGGGGGTACGGATTGAGGTGCGATAGGCCCATAGGGCTTCGATAAGTTTTTCTGGCCAGTCTGAAAACTTACTAGACTCGCAGGTTTTTTTGATGATTTTGAGCAATGTTTTATTGGTGGCCTCCGCTTGGCCGTTACCTTGTGGGTAATAAGGCGATGAATGATGCAATGCAATTGCGTACCTTTTGCAGATGTCCTGTAGGTCCTGAGAAATGAACTGTGGCCCATTGTCGGTGACGATCGTGCTTGGGACGCCGAATCTGGCGAGGATGTTGTTCATGATGAACTTGTAGACTGTTGACGCCTTGATTTCCGCGTAAGCTTCGGCTTCGGCCCATTTGGTGAAGTATTCCGTCGCAGTAAGGATGAAAGATTTCTGCTTGGTGAGGGAATTGGGATCACCTAGGGGACCAATAATGTCGAATGCCCACATGGAGAAAGGCCATGGGGAGGATATTGGATGAAGTGAGGAAGATGGTGAATGGATTTTATCGGCGTGAAGTTGACACTTGACACACCTACGGACATAGACAGCACAATCCTCTTCCATAGTGGGCCAATAAAAGCCTTGGCGAATGATCTTCTTGGCGAGCATCTGACTATTCACGTGGCCACCGCACACACCCGAGTGCGTCTCCTCTACACATTTCCAAACCTCATCGTCACCAAGATATCTTAACAGAATACCAGTAAGGCTCCTCCTATAGAGTAGACCTCCAACCAAAGTATATTTCTGAGCCACCCTTCTTATGGCTTTCTTATCCTCTGTGGTGGCCCCTTCAGGATAAGACTGATCTTGGCAGTATTTGATAATTTCATAGAACCATGGTTTCTCTTCATCAGCCAGTTCTTCTTCAACCTCTGCCAACATGATCTCCCTCTTCTCAAGGATATCTTCCTGCAGGATCTTTCTTGCTATCCTGTCTTTGATATTTACGTAGGAAGCATCATCGATTGCAGGGGCGTGAAGTTTGTAGATGGAAATGGACTTAAACCATCTTCCTAGAGGGAACCTTATGGATGATGCCAACGAGGCGAGGGCATCGGTGAGAATATTCTGATGACGAGGGACATGAACAAAGATCAGTTTGGTGAACAGTTTGGCAAAGGCAGCAGTGAGTTCTTGGTATGGCTTGAGTTTGGGATTGCGAGTGCGATATTTAGTGAGCACCTGGCGAAGGATGAGTTGACTATCACTTACGACTCGCAACTCAGTGATACGAAAAGAATGAGCGAGTTCTAGGCCAGCTAGAAGAGCTTCATATTCGGCTATATTGTTGGTAACTGGAAATTTGAGCTGGTTTGCCAATGGGAATGTGAGGCCTTCAGGCGACAGGAGGGCGACGTCGATTCCTCTCCCTTGAGAATTCAGAGCTCCATCAAAATATAGCGTCCACATTGGCTCATCTGATTGGTTGACGGACATTAGTTCCTCATCTGGAAACTCTGATTGGACGGGATCGAACTTGGGAAGAGGATGGTGAGCGAGATGCTCGGCTATGGCATAGCCTTTAATTACCTTTTGCTGGATGTAGGTGATGTCGAACTGAGAGAGAAAACTTTGCCAGCGTGCTAGCCTATCTGTAAGGACGGATTTCTCCAGAAGGAATTTGATAGGATTCATTCGAGCAATCAAGTGGACCTCATGAGCCAAGAAGTAGTGCTTCAATTTCTGCACTACCCAAACGAGGGCAGCACAAGTTTTCTCCACGACGGTGTACTTCTGCTCACAGGGATTGAGAAGTTTGGACAAGTAATAGGTTGCTCGTTCCTTACCTTCTTCATCAGCTTGTGCGAGGACGGCTCCCACGGAGTCATCCAAGACTGAGACGTAAAGGATCAGAGGTTTTTCTGGTTTGGGTGGAATGAGAACGGGTGGACTAGCCAGATATTCCTTCAACCCTTCAAAAGCTTTCTGACATTTAGAATTCCAGTGGAATTCTACTCCTGGCTTGGTCAACTCGTAGAGAGGTCTACACCTTTGTGAATGTTGGGACACAAACCGACGAATAAACTGTAACCTTCCGATTAAACCTCGGACTTCCCTTAAATTCTTGGGAGGCGGCATATCCCTGATAGCTTTAGCTTTGTCGGGATCTATCTCGATCCCTCTTTTACTCACAATGAACCCCAGCAATTTACCTGACGACACACCAAACACACACTTCTTCGGGTTCATTTTCAATTGGAACTCCCTTGACCTCTGCAAGACCTTAGCCAAAACTTCTGGATGTTCCATCCTGGATCTTGATTTCACTAATAAGTCATCCACATACACTTCCAGATATATGTGCATCATGTCATGAAATATGGCCATCATAGCTCTTTGGTAAGTAGCTCCAGCATTCTTTAACCCAAACGGCATGACCACGTAACAGTATGTTCCCCAAGGGGTAGTGAATGACGTCTTCTCCTGATCCTCTTCTGCCAAACGAATTTGATTATATCCTGAAAATCCATCCATAAAAGAGAGGGTCTCATAACCTGCCGTGTTATCGATCAACACATCAATGTGAGGCAAGGGAAAATCATCCTTTGGACACGCGCGGTTAAGGTCCCGGAAGTCGATGCAAATCCTGACTTTCCCATCTTTCTTCATGACCGGGACAATGTTCGCCACCCATTGAGGATAAAGGACGACTCTAATGAACCTGGCTTTGTGGAGCTTATCGACCTCTTCTTTCATTTTCAAAGCCATCTGAGGGTGGAAATGCCTTAACCTTTATTTTACCGAGATGGACCCTGGTTTTAGGGTTAAACGGTGTTCGACCAAGGTTGAATCCAGACCCGGCATATCCTCGTAGCTCCATGCAAACGTGTCCTTATATTCCTTGAGAACCTCAATTAATGCCTCTTCTTCAAAGGGTGATAGGTTGTCACTTATGAGGATGATCCTAGGGTCTTCCTCAGTTCCCAAGTTGACTTCTTTGGTGGATTCTTCTACGGCGGTTGACGGCTCGTCGAATCTCCTCATTCCACTAGCGTATGCGCCCGCCGCATCCTCATATTCTTCACCCTCATCTTCAGTGGGGCATTCTTCATCCGTGATCTCGTAGACTCCATACCCTTCATCAAATGCACAGTTGCCCTCACATTCTATTTCCGGTAGCTGGATGGGGTTTTCTAACAACTGGGGGATGGCGAGAAGGGCCTGACACCTGGCGGCTAAATCCAGAAGGAATCGACGAGGGATCTGCCTACCCTTGGATTTCTTCCTAGGTACTACCCTTAGCCTATCATTCCTAGATTGACTGACAATATTTACAGAAGAAGAGGAAGATGAAGAGGATGGTGTAGAATGTACAGGAGAAGATCCCTCAGAGGAGGGGTAGAAAAGGTCGCTCATCGGACCTTGGACGGGTGGTCCGCAGGGCGGTACGCACCCGTGGGAGATGTAGGAGGTTTCCTCAACGAAGATGTGTTGTTGGGGAGTTTGAAAATTGACGTTTTTTTTCGTTTTCACTTTTAATGACAAAGCAGTGAAAAGAGATTGGAGGAGAGAGAAAAGTGGTTATGGCTAGAGGATTGTGAGGCTCATAGAGCAGATCATTGTTGAAGACCTGGCGCGGGTTGAAAAGCCCGCGCAGGTATGTAAGCAGAGAAGGGGATCTGGGAAGATCATCAGACAATTGTCTGGCCCAGGAAGACGATATCAGCAAAGGCTGAGACGAGTGGATGGAGAAGATGGCGGCTAATGAGCCGTCGACGGCAATGTTGAGGACGGATGAAGATCCATCGATGACAGGGTCCTTCTGGCGAGGACGAGGATAGTTTGGAACCTTGGCAAGAGTGGTAATATTCTCTGGTATTTTGGAGATCAATGGTGGTCCTTCAAGCTGCGGAGACGAGAACATGCTTTCCAGTGCAACGGAAATGTCCCGTATGTCGAACCATTTGTTCCACTCGCATTCCGGATCTTTGATCTTGCCTCTTTTGGTGATCCTCGGACATTTTTCAGCCAAATATACAGCATGTGATCTCCCATATGCTTCTCGTGGGTAATCTCCCATCTGAACAACGGGCCCTCTGTTGAAGTGGTTTGATAGAGTCCATGTGAGGGGCTTCCAATCCGCCTTGAACGGTCCCTTGAAGCCTAGGCCAAACCTGCGGTTCGGCCTAATTTCCTTTGGCGGTTTGAGCCTACCCTGTAACTGTGCGCCCAGACCTTTACCCTGTTGGTAGCCGATGTTCCTCATAATCTCCCAACCTTTGGAGTGAAAAGGGAGACATGATGTTGCGGTTGTCCTGACCGGCTCCTTTGGTGCTAGTGGAACGTGAGATAGATCGCGCACGTCCAGCAATGACAATATGGGCCGATGAGATGGCCACACAGAGGGCAGAGAGGTGTTGATAGCATCCACTGTGTGAAGGACAGGTGTACTGACCACTTTAATAATCCTCCCATTGTAAGGAAACTTCACGCACTGATGGTCGGTGGAAGGCACAGCATCCATGGCTTCGATGTAAGGGCGACCCAGTATAGCCTTGAATGTGGGGTCCATGTCGAGGACATGGAATTCCGTGGGAATTGACATGGGGCCTAGTTCTGCCTTCAGAATAATCATCCCCTGCGGCGGCCTTTTGCTATTGTCATAGGCCGTGACTATGATCGAGGAAGGTCTTATTTGTTCCTCGTCGATCCCACACAACTGAAGAGTGCTCATGGAGATCACATTTATGGACGCACCCGTGTCCACAAGACACGGGTTTATGGATACCCCATTAATTTTTATTGAAATGTACAGTGCATATTTTCGAGCTTCCTTGGGAGCGAGCTCGTAGTTGTAGAACATGATGGCCGGTTGTGTGTCCGTTGGGGTCAGGACGGTAGAGATCTTTTCTACAGGGAGGTCCTCATTCACCATGACCCTTTGAAGGTACTCCATTAAGGCTGCCTGGTGGGATGTGGATCTTTGAAGTAGCTCCAAGATGGAGATCCGAGCAGGCGTCTTGTCCAAGTGTTTCAATAGATCATACTGTGTTCCAGGGATAGCTCTTTCTGGTTGTTCTCCATCATCCTTCTCTGGCTGAGATTGCTCAGGATTCTGACTGTTGTGGGGGAAAACCCTGTGAAAAATCCTTCCACTCCGGAGCACCATTGCCTGCGGCTTTTGTACCTCTGTGGGGGTAGCAGTGGATTTTAACAGGGATTTGAGGGGTAGTGGTGGAGGAATGGTTGATGAAGCAGGGGTGATGACGGGAGCAGGGATTCTGATGAGGGGTTTGTTAGGTGGAGGCATGGTGGAGGTAGAGGGGATATCGTGCGGATTATGAAGGATAAGGGGTCTGGAAGGTGGAGGTGGAGACGAAGTAGAAGTGGGTAGGGCTTGAAGCGGGCAACGATTTTGAGGTGGGTGATGAGTAATGAGTGGTTTTGAAGGCATTAGTGGTGATATGGTGGAGAAAGACGGGGTTATGTATGGTTGACGGATGATAAGGGGTTTAGAAGGCGTAGGGGTAAATGTGGTAGAGGTGGATGGTAAAGTGGGGGAGTGGGAGAAGATGAGAGGGTGTGAAGGCGTAGTGGAGAGTGTCGGTTGATAGGGGATCGGGGTACGGATGAGAGGGCGTAATGGTAGTGGAAATGGTGAAGGCGATACTGACGCGGGTTGATGAGAGAGAGGTGCTACCCGGGCAAGGCAAGGGTGTTGCGTGATGATAGGATTGGCGGTAGAAAGAATGGAGGTACTTTCCTGGTGCCACACCTGCTCTCTCCCGACTTCCGGGAAGGAGGAGATGGGGTTAACCTAATGATTGGGCTATTGGTGCTCTGGTAATGGATTCTAGATTATGCCCATGTCGGGCTGTTGTTGTGGGGCCTGCTGAGGCTGTTGTTGTTGTTGTGGTTGCTGCTGCTGCTGCTGTTGTAACTGCTGCTGTGGTCTATGAGGAGGTCTCCTAGCCTTAAGAGCGGCGACGTATCGTCTCATTTCATCCCAATCTATTTGATGTTCATCATTCATATCGTGGATGTAATCTTTGAAATGGAAGCAGTAATCTACTGTGTGTCCTGACTGCCTGTGGTAGACGCAGTATTTGGAGGTATCAACATTTGGGGGCCACACGGGCCTTTCTCTGGGTAGGGCGAGTTAGTTTGATGCCATGAGGGCATTAAAAATGTCTGCTAAGGTTTCTGGCAATGGTGGATAGTAGGCTCTCTTGGGACTGACCAGCCTCCTTTGTTACTGTTGGGGACCATAGTTCCCCGGGGGTGGAACTTGGTTGTACTGAAGCGGTGGTTGTTGTTGCTGAGGTTGTGATTGTTGTTGCTGGGGTTGACGTAATGAAGGCATATTATCCTGGGGTGGATTATTTTGGGGTGGAGGACGAAGAGGGAAATGACCTGGTTGGAGGGGAAGTCGGGGCATTTGTGGAGGCCTTGGGTTGACTGCATAGTTGGCATTGTTGACCGCACCCACTTGCTCATTTGTCACGACCCCTTCTGTGGCTCCGCCCGGGACACCAGCGCCTGTTTTTCTGACCACTTTGGGTTTCGGTGACTCAAACATGTTCATAATGGGGGAGTCTTTTAACTGGGTTTGGATGTACCGGGCCCTTTCATAGACTTCCTCCATTGTAGTAAGTTTATTCATGGCCAGGACGTGTCTGAACTGCGGGGTTGCATTAGACACAATCATCTTCACTTGTTCGGGCTCGGAGAGGGTATCCCTTATTCTTTCAGCCAGAGACCTCCATCTATCAGCATAGCGGACAAAATCCTCGTCGGGCTTCATCTTTTCGGTGACTAGGTCGGTAATGGATAGTGAGGGACCGACCCTATCCCTATATTTCTACAAGAACCTTCTCTGGACTATTTCAAAATTCTCGACCTCGCGGGGCTCCAAGGAATAGAACCACTCAAGCGCGGGACCATCCAATGATCTCCGAAAGAGGTATGCCAGGGACCTCTGATCGTTTTGCCAATAGGAGGACTCATACATGAAATCCTTGAGGTGAATGAAGTGGTTGCCGGTACCATTGTATCTGCGGTACGTGGGCATTTCGGAGGGAGGAAGATGAATGACGGGAAGGATTGGCAAAGCAACCTCCGGGGTGGCTTTCACGTCCACCATTCTTCTCAGATTTTGAAACTGCTCGTCCATTCGATTGAACCTATTGAGGAGCGATTGGGTGAGCTCCTCTAGAGGTGAAGGTGGTACTTGCCACTGGGGGAGAAACTATCTCCCGGAGACTTGAGGGGGGAACCACGAATGAGAGGGAGCTGTCAGACCGCCGACAGTTGGCCCCGGCTGAAGCGGTATGTGGGGAACAACGGGAGTTTGAGATTGTGACGGGAACTGGAATGAGGGTGGTTGTTGGCTCGCTTGTCCTTGAAGCGAGGGAGACTGGATGGCTTGCGCCAACGAAGGAGATGGAATGGCCTGCACAGACTCTTGGAGAGGTGCGATTGTCGGAGTTGATTCCTGGGGCGTGGAGGAAACGGATTTCCCCTTCAGAATGGCCTGGAAGGCCCGGAGCTGTTCAGAGGTAAGCTCCGTGTTGGCGAGGACGCCCAGTAAGGAAGAGATATCCTGTGGTGGGGACGTGTCCCAGGCAATAACCTGCACCTCATGCGAGGCTCATGAGAAGGCCCCGAGTCCATAGCATAGACTCGCGGGTCGGCTGACAAACCACGACTAGGGTGGTTCTCCTCAAAAGACTCGTGAGCCATGCTCACAGTTTTCCCAGACTGCAAAAACATACACTAGCAAGTAGGTAGCAGAGATTATCAACCAAGTGGATGCCTTTACGCCTTTTTTTTATGTTTTGATTTTTATGATTTTTTTGTGTTTTTAGCGAGATCTGAAGTTCACACAAAATGGGGACCCTAGTTTATTTTTATTTCAGCGCCGTGTCAGCTAGGGTCTCTCGTCTCACCACGAATGAAATGACTAACTCCGGGGAACTTCAATGGTACAACCAGCCCAGTGAACGAAGAGGAGATTCTTCGATGTCGGGGACTTACGGAGGTCCCAGTGTAGGAGATTCTAGTCCATTGAGAGGAATTCCCAAACGGAGAGTCCTTCCTTCACTGGGAAAGGGTGATCCTCAAAAAAATGAAAAAAGGATAGAAAAGAGGGATGGATGCATGCAATGAAATGCTGACAGAGATATGGAGTGGGAAAACAACAGAAATAACAGACATATAGTAAACAAACAACCAATCACAACTGCCAATGCTGCCGTGAGCACAACGGGGGCGCGCGCGGGCGCCAAGGTGGAGAGGCACGGATGGTGCCGAACTTGCAAGGGTAGCCAAAAGGAAGCAGTAGAAGTCCCACCGTGATCGCCAATCTGTGAGCGACGTCACGCGGTTCGGGGAGCGAAGAGGACGCGGAGCGCGCGGGCTCCTCTTTTGTTTGCTACAACACAGAAATAAAAGAAAAGAGAAGGGGCCACCACGGGAGATTACTCCGGCGGGGCGAGCGAGACAAATGTAATATAGCGAGATATGAGGGTTAAACGGCCATAGCGGGAAGTGACTCGCCGCGGCCTCGGGGGGACGGGAATGGTGCAGAAATTAAATAGTAAGAATTGAAACGGCCATTGGGGAAGTGACTCGCCGCGGCCTCGAGAATATGAGCAGATAAGAATATAGCAAAATATAAAGAGAATATAAGAGCGGGAATTTAAACGGCCATGGGGGAAGTGACTCGCCGCGGCCTCGAAAATATGAATAGATAAGAATATAACATATAAGAATGGGAATTTAAACGGCCATTGGGGAAGTGACTCGCTGCGGCTTCGAGAATATGAATAGATAAGAATATAACATATAAGAACGGGAATTTAAACGGACATTGGGGAAGTGACTCGCCGCGGCCTCGAGAATATGAGCAGAATATAACAGAATATAAAGAGAATATAAGAACGGGAATTTAAACGGCCATTGGGGAAATGACTCGCCGCGGCCTCGAGAACAAGATGTGATCGCCAGGGGCCAAAAGACCCCAAAATAAAGAAAATGATCGCGCCTACCTCAAGAGCGGGAGATGGCGGGTTGCTTCTTCCTCCCCCTTCGGTCGGCCGACGGAGAGGGCTTTCCTTGGTTACCCTTGCAAAACAGTGGACAATAAATTCTCGACCTCGCGGGGCTCCACGGAATAGAACCACTCAAGCGCGGGACCATCCAATGATCTCCGAAAGAGGTATGCCAGGGACCTCTGATCATTTTGCCAATAGGAGGACTCATACATGAAATCCTTGAGGTGAATGAAGTGGTTGCCGGTACCATTGTATCTGCGGTACGTTGGCATTTCGGAGGGAGGAAGATGAATGACGGGAAGGATTGGCAAAGCAACCTCCGGGATGGCTTTCACGTCCACCATTCTTCTCAGATTTTGAAACTGCTCGTCCATTCGATTGAACCTATTGAGGAGCGATTGGGTGAGCTCCTCTAGAGGTGAAGGTGGTACTTGCCACTGGGGGAGAAACTATCTCCCGGAGACTTGAGGGGGGAACCACGGGAGTTTGAGATTGTGACGGGAACTGGAATGAGGGTGGTTGTTGGCTCGCTTGTCCTTGAAGCGAGGGAGACTGGATGGCTTGCGCCAACGAAGGAGATGGAATGGCCTGCACAGACTCTTGGAGAGGTGCGATTGTCGGAGTTGATTCCTGGGGCGTGGAGGAAACGGATTTCCCCTTCAGAATGGCCTGGAAGGCCCGGAGCTGTTCAGAGGTAAGCTCCGTGTTGGCGAGGACGCCCAGTAAGGAAGAGATATCCTGTGGTGGGGACGTGTCCCAGGCAATAACCTGCACCTCATGCGAGGGCTCATGAGAAGGCCCCGAGTCCATAGCATAGACTCGCGGGTCGGCTGACAAACCACGACTAGGGTGGTTCTCCTCAAAAGACTCGTGAGCCATGCTCACAGTTTTCCCAGACTGCAAAAACATACACTAGCAAGTAGGTAGCAGAGATTATCAACCAAGTGGATGCCTTTACGCCTTTTTTTTATGTTTTGATTTTTATGATTTTTTTGTGTTTTTAGCGAGATCTGAAGTTCACACAAAATGGGGACCCTAGTTTATTTTTATTTCAGCGCCGTGTCAGCTAGGGTCTCTCGTCTCACCACGAATGAAATGACTAACTCCGGGGAACTTCAATGGTACAACCAGCCCAGTGAACGAAGAGGAGATTCTTCGATGTCGGGGACTTACGGAGGTCCCAGTGTAGGAGATTCTAGTCCATTGAGAGGAATTCCCAAACGGAGAGTCCTTCCTTCACTGGGAAAGGGTGATCCTCAAAAAAATGAAAAAAGGATAGAAAAGAGGGATGGATGCATGCAATGAAATGCTGACAGAGATATGGAGTGGGAAAACAACAGAAATAACAGACATATAGTAAACAAACAACCAATCACAACTGCCAATGCTGCCGTGAGCACAACGGGGGCGCGCGCGGGCGCCAAGGTGGAGAGGCACGGATGGTGCCGAACTTGCAAGGGTAGCCAAAAGGAAGCAGTAGAAGTCCCACCGTGATCGCCAATCTGTGAGCGACGTCACGCGGTTCGGGGAGCGAAGAGGACGCGGAGCGCGCGGGCTCCTCTTTTGTTTGCTACAACACAGAAATAAAAGAAAAGAGAAGGGGCCACCACGGGAGATTACTCCGGCGGGGCGAGCGAGACAAATGTAATATAGCGAGATATGAGGGTTAAACGGCCATAGCGGGAAGTGACTCGCCGCGGCCTCGGGGGGACGGGAATGGTGCAGAAATTAAATAGTAAGAATTGAAACGGCCATTGGGGAAGTGACTCGCCGCGGCCTCGAGAATATGAGCAGATAAGAATATAGCAAAATATAAAGAGAATATAAGAGCGGGAATTTAAACGGCCATGGGGGAAGTGACTCGCCGCGGCCTCGAAAATATGAATAGATAAGAATATAACATATAAGAATGGGAATTTAAACGGCCATTGGGGAAGTGACTCACCGCGGCTTCGAGAATATGAATAGATAAGAATATAACATATAAGAACGGGAATTTAAACGGACATTGGGGAAGTGACTCGCCGCGGCCTCGAGAATATGAGCAGAATATAACAGAATATAAAGAGAATATAAGAACGGGAATTTAAACGGCCATTGGGGAAATGACTCGCCGCGGCCTCGAGAACAAGATGTGATCGCCAGGGGCCAAAAGACCCCAAAATAAAGAAAATGATCGCGCCTACCTCAAGAGCGGGAGATGGCGGGTTGCTTCTTCCTCCCCCTTCGGTCGGCCGACGGAGAGGGCTTTCCTTGGTTACCCTTGCAAAACAGTGGACAATAAACGAACGGAATTAGAAAATGGCAGTGTAGTAACAATTCCTTACAATAAAAGTAACGAGATCGTGACTTGACACACACCTGGTTGGTGTGGTTTTAAACCCCTCTCGGACTCGAGTAGGAGGAAAATGCGATGATGAATGCAAGAAGTATGCAAGAGACGGTGCCCTTATGTAGGGAGATAGAGGACGCATTATGATGAATGTAAAGAACTATGGAGAAAAAGGGGAAGAAAAGGCTTATTGGACGAGCCGGGGGCGAGATCCGGCAGCGTAGGGACGATGTGGAAGCGCGGTGGATGAAGACGACCTTCCTCTCGCGAGCGTGGGCACCCGAGAAGCCGGCAGAACCTCCACCTACAAAAGACCCCACGGGTTAGAAATGACTCCGGTAGCCTCTGGGCTCCGGCAGCCTATCGGATCTCTTCGAAGCTCCCCCAGAACTCAGGGGGGTGGGCCTCTATTTATAGGGCTCCGGAGGGTGGAGGCGTCCAGGACCCTGGACACCTCCATCAGGGCCGAACTAATATTTTATTCTATTTTTATTCATTTTTTCTAAATATTTTAATGGAGGCGTCCAGGGCCCCGGACGCCTCCAACAGGTCCACCGAACACCACCGACGGCCGCACGCGGTTTGGCATAACGCGTGGTTTTGTGAGCGGCGCCTCGTGATTCAGAAATAGGCGCGTCCAGCTGGCTGGACGTCTCCACAATTTAGATTTTTTTACACACGACAAACCGTCGTTCGGTGGGCGACGCCCGTGAGGGAGTTGATGGAGGCGTCCAGGGTCCTGGACGCCTCCAAGAAAATATTTTTTTATTTTTTTGTTTTGTTTTTTTATGCCAACTGGCATTTTATATTTTTTATATTTGTTTTCATGGAGGCGTCCAGAGGCTTGGATGCCTCCATAAATATATATATTTTTATTTGATTTTTGTTTTGTTTTTTATGATTATTGATATTATTTTTATTGTTTTTGCATTGATGGAGGCGTCCAGGCAAATGGACGCCTCCATAATTTTAGTTTTTTTTATTTTTTTGTCATTGATGGAGGCGTCCCGGCACCTGGACACTTCCATGATTTTGATTTTTTTATTTTTTTTGGTCATTGATGGAGATGTCCAGGCGCCTGGACACTTCCATGATTTTGATTTTTTTATTTTTTTTGTCATTGATGGAGGTGTCCAGGCGCTTGGACACTTCCATGATTTTTCACGAAAAAATTAAAAAAAATGTAAAAAAAATCATAAAAATAGGAAATCACCAGAGTAATTAAAAATGTGAAGGCCGCCTTGGGGTATCATAGTGTAATATGAGATTTACTCAGGAGACGTCAGGAATGGCGTGTCTACACTTATGTCTAGGCAACAAAGTCGTCAATTATAGAAAGACCTCAACAGCTCGAACAGACAAAACCACCAACTAAAACAAAACTTGTGGAATTGCCTTAGGGGCCCTATTTTGGCCTCGCAGAGTTCCAGGAGTTGCTGTCGAAAATAATTGCCTAAGCGATCAATGCCACCTTCCAGCTGTAATTAGAGGCGGCCAACATGACTAAGGTTACTCCCAAAAAGAGTCGTAGAACCAAGACTCCCAAGGAGTCAGCCTGGACCAAAAAATAAAATTTTGGAGGCAAATCAGTCCCTCAACCAAAACCAAGTCCACTTTCTTCTCAAGAGGTGGCACGCCAAAAGAAACAAGAGAAGAACTGTAAGAAGCATATGAAGAGGAAGTTGAAGAAGCAAGCTAAGCAGGCAACATCTATGGAAACCCATGAGAGTTGACTCTTTTACAATGGCTACAAAAGCTCATAGATGAGTTGGAGGAATATACTCCCTCTCGGCCCACTAGGGTTGTCACTCTGGACAAATATTTTCCCTGAGATAAGTTTGGGCGTAAAGCCTGACTTCTTCAGTGGCTCCAGAGATGGTCCACTGTCTCAAAAAGGGTGAAAAATTCTTAGTCCCTTAAGAGCTTTCCGTATTTTATAAGGATGAGGAACTTGTTGTCGAGATGCTCGAGGAAATGCTGTAAGAGCTCTCCTGCAATATGGTGGCGATCTCGTTGCCTAACAATATCAACTCTCCTTCCAAACAAGGCACTATGGCCGATAACCCTAGGAGCAAGGCTCCCAAGGCGATTTATCAGCGTCGCCTAGTGAGCAATAGCCGAGGCCATGACAGAGGATGAGGGCGGTGATGTGAAGGTCCCTTTCGATCGAGTTATATTATTTAGAGGGGAGGAGCCAAGCCCTATCTCGGAGACATAGGTACGGGGTATCCCCTTCGTTCTCGACTCCTCACTCCTCAGAGGCTTCGGGCCCCATCCTAGAAGCTAGAAGACCAAGTGGTGCCCCCATTCATACTCGACCCCTTTAACGAAGAGGAAGAGCCTGCTAGGCCGCCACTACAAGATAAGGCTTCAGAGCAAGTGAGTTCCTCTGATAGGGGTCAACCCACAAGCCAAGCAAGTCCTTCTAATGAGGGTGAACAAGATGAACCGTTGCCACCTCTGGAGGAATCTCTGGTGCCACTATTCTAAGAAAATGCGAAGGGCTGGAGTGAGGAACATCCTTCTAAGCGAGAGAAGCCTCGCAGAGCGCCAAAGACCCTGGCATAAATTATCCTGCCATTTGACAAAACTCGTGCTCGGGCGGATCGCAAAATTATCTACCACATGAAACTATTTCCAAATAATGTCACCATTTGGGAAACCATCGCTTGAAGTAAAGATCTGAGGAAGTTTTCATCAACATACTCCAAGACCTGGAGGCCTGTGAAGCCCATGTTGTAGTGTTGCAGGCCCAAGCATATGAGACGTTTGCAACCAACAGCACATCTACAGACGAAGACATGTTGTTGTCTTCTCCGTGTCATAATTGTCCTTTATATATGCAAGGTACGATCAATGGACACTATGTGAACTGAATTTCAGTCGATGTTGGAGCCGCCGTTAACATCACGCCTTTGAAGACTTTCAAGTCTTTGTATCTGACACCTTACTTGCAAAAGGTGAACGTGGTCAAAATTTTTGGATTCAACTAGGATTCTGAGGAGGCCCTTGGTAGAGTCGAAGTGAAGTTGGTCATGGGCGATTTTGTCACCCAAATGATATTTTATGTCATCAATGTTGACACATCTTATAAGCTGTTATTGGTAACACCATGGCTGCACAAAAATTGGGTAATTCCTTCAACCCTACACTAGTGTCTTAAATATGTCAATGGAGCGGAGCAACACACCGTCTTCGCAGACCAAGCTCCATTTTGCCCCAACGAGTACCATCTGGCTAATGCTTGTTTATATTTTGAGGAACCCACTCTAGCAGTCCTCGAGTCTGCAAAAGATAAAAGAAAGCAACAAGTGGACTCTGAAGTTAAGGAAGGACAATTGTTCATGGTCAACTAAGACTTGGCGAGATTGCACAGGCTAAGCCTCAAGACCGCCTCCAAGCCAATTTGGTCAGAGAGGTGAAGTGTTGATTTGAAAGTCAATAGCATCAGTCAGGTCATCGACCAGAGTGTCTTCTGTTCATCTATCATTTCAACGGGAAGAGCACGAGGTGGAGCAGCTGAAGACTTTCACAGTCTCCTTCCAATGGAAGAGGAGTAAAGAAGGCAAGGGAGACAAGCCGATTGTCTCTTATAAAAAAGATTTGGTCTCACTAGGCCCTCCGGAGGATGATTTTGGCTGAAATATTCCCATCAACAATGCATTAGTGCTAGTCTAGGAAATGGATGATCTACTGGAGCACATCAGGGAAATGTGCAAGAAGCAACATATCCCTCGAGTCCAAGACCTTGCTTGGGCCACATATTTCCACCAGCTGTGGAACCAGCCACAGGTCTAGGGGCAACCTCCCTTCTCCCGCAAGGATACGATAGGACTCAGGTATGATCAAGAGAGGGATTGTAAGACCAATTACGCAATTAATGCTATAGGGCTGCTACCTTCTCATGGATTAACAGAAGTTGACCCCAAAATTGATGACTCTGAACAAGAGCCTAGTGAGCGTGTGCATCTGTTTGGCTCCTTTACAGTCTCATGCTTGCTCTCCACCCCCAATTATGAGCGTGTGCATATGTTTAGCTTTTATTGGCTATCTTCACTTCATGTGTGAGATGGTGCCTATTTTTACGGTGGGATTGCATATTCAATTCTGAATGTGGCCTTATTTCTTGTCATAGTCCCTACTTTGATTGCCACGTCGTTTGGGATTCGCTTCATTCTCTTATCTAGCATTGTTCATCCTATTCGATTGGATCTTGTCACGGTAGCACATCAGATTATTTCTTTTACTTTGGAGAAAGTGAGAGAATGGGTTTTGACTATATGTAATGTGGACTCTTACAACTCTTCCCTTTTGGTTTTTTTGAAAGGATAGTGGGTGCCACACCATCTTGGTATGGGAATTTTTTTGTATGGGGAGCTCGAGGGAATACTCTCTTTATACTTGTACATCCCTCCTATTTTTATTTTAAAACAATATCATGTTACCAAGTACTTTCAAAAAACAAAAAAAACCCTTCAATCCTCTTCTCATTTTCTCCATCGTATGTCCTCTGATTTGTTTTTTTAAAGTTTAATAGTGAGGCGTTCGTAAAGTTGTGCATTTTGTTTTTTCGCTTGCGAAAATGTAACACTGGAATGTGGACAAGAAGGGTGTAATGAAAAATGTTTGTTGTAGATATCTATTAGGAGGAGGGTACAAATTGGAGGGAAAGATGGAAATTTTTGCCTTGATGGATTATAATATCTTGTTGCACCTGTTCCTCCAGGAATCTTGATCTTTTGGTTGTCTTGCAACTGTGATGAACTGAAAGTGGTCAAAATTATGTTCATTTGGTGCATGGCTAACTGCACTATCACCACTATACCTTTTGTTTTGAATGGTTAATGGCTACTAATTTTTATCCCACTTTCAAAATGTCTACTATTATTTATCTAACAGTTGCCTATCAAACTTGATTCAAACTTTTTTTGTAGTTCTATAAAATGTTCAAACAATTGAAATACAAAACTGCTAAAAATTAGAACAAAAGTTAAACAAACAACTTTCTAAGAGTGACATTGTCCTAAACAAAAAGTGCCACTAAACACCCAATTATGCATCTTCTTTGAAAATGTAAACTTCATATGCTTGTCATGGAAAATGAAATTGTGCAGGGAGATTGTGTCCCAGTTTATTCTCTGGCCAATGGTTGCCCTAAAGGTGATCTTGTGCCCTTGTATTTAGTTTACCTCTCCCTTTGTTTAGCCCCTTTATAAGTGAACTCTGAGGTTTCCTCATTGTGTGAGTGATTTGTCCCAAAGGTCAGTTTTGATCTTACGAGAATTCTGTAGGGGCTTCAAATTTTTTCAACCAACCCTTTGCTGTCCAAAGTTAACCTCAACTGAGAATCTGAGAATATGTTGTATATGACTAATTATGCTCAATTGGATCTAGCTGAGGCTTATGCTGATAATGATGAATAAAGCTGCAATTGTGTCATTGTTCCACATTGTTACCTATATAGGTGTTTACGCGTGTGGGAAAAATCCCTTATGTCTTTCTCTTGTGGCGGGGACGCACACTCGCCTTTTACGGAAGGCCGAGAAAGGTCGACTTGGCATGCGAAAATTCTGGGGGTATTGAAAAGAGGGTGAAGAGAACAATCAAAATGCACAAGAGAGAGTGGCGTATGGTGGATCATTATGGAAAATTGGAACATGGATGGCTGGATGGAATGTGGGCGTGCTAGTCAATTTCTCGACGATCACCGGCGGAACCAAGTGTTTGACCGGGGATGTGCCACCAGGGCACGACACATGAGCATGAAATGTTATGCACCATGTGAAGAGAAGGAGGTTCCTCTGGTATGAGTGTAGATGATTGTGGGGGCTCGTGTACTAGACGTCTTCCCCACCGACCGTAAGCAATCAGTGTTTATTTTATATCGAGCGGAGCCCGAACATCTTTGTTTCTATTGCCGAAGAGAGAGTCACGGACCTTGGGAGCCGCAACATCGGGAGGGCTTAGTCCGTGCAACAATGACAGGGCAATAGCAACACAACAGGGATAACTGGGGGCAGAGAGACTGGTTTCGACGAGGAGGGGAATCCGCTCCCTGATTGGATTACATGACTTATATGTCATGAAAGACATTTATATGGGGGCATGAGAGCTCGATTACAAGTGCTTGCAAGTCACGGGTCAATTCTATCATATATGACAGTCCCAGAGTCATTGCATTATTGTGCGGGTAGTTCTGCATTTGTACATAGTGTCTGTCAAAGGACCTGGGATTCTGCAGGATGCCGCCCGAGGGGCATTACAATGTATCCCATGTTAGTGTTGGTGTGCTACAGGTCAATTTAGGGTCGGGTAGACCCGATATATGTACGATCTTGTTCATAATTAATAAAGTGGTATTTGAGCGTAAACATGTGATTGTAGATTACTTTATGATGTCCCTAGGATATGTGGTTGTAAAGTCAACTCGAGATGGGATCTGGATCATGAGACTGACTTTACATGGACACATACCTTAAACTGTTCCTGATTGGAGGGTAATCACTCGGGGACTTTGATTACTTATTAAACTAGTACACATGATGTGTGACTGACTAGTCTCATGGTCATTGGTGCGGGGCACCAACACATATGTGTAGGTGTATGTCCTTGGAGGATGTACACTGAACTGATCCGCTATTGGATCTTCAGATGGTTGATTATACCTAATGTCAACTGAAGATCCAACTGTCTCAGTAGCATCGTTGGTCCTTTGACCTGAGACATTGATCGGATCTTACACGAGGACTGGAATGGTTTAATTACTTGGCTAAGTGACTTTAACCATAAGTCATGAGTTGCCGAGTCATTAACCACTCCAGGAGACGTGTGAAGATCATCAATGGTCAAGAGGGGATCGCTCACTATCGGGTATATATCAGATAGTTAATGGGTCATGCCATTGATGCTCCGTTAAATCCCTGGCCAGGGTCGTGTGAGTTCGTTTAGAACGGACGTCATACACTTTAAGAAGGTCATGGTCAAATGGCACGATCATGGGGTTTGACAGAAACCATACCCTCGATTGTACCAGACTCATAGAAGGAGCGAGAGATTATGTCGATGAGGTAACTGTGGACTTACAGGTACCAGACAGGCTGGTTTAAACCTGGCGTCCTCTAGGATCGCGCGCATTTGCTTGACCCAACGTGATTAAAGGTTCGAAATAAATTAAACTATTATTTAGCTCTAGTAGAAGTGAATAATAAGTTTAATTTACTTCTAATTGAGAATTAGAAGTTAATGGGCCTTAAACTAGAGTGACTATGGGCCTAGAGGATAACACACAATGGATTCTTGGGTGACGGATTATTATTGTACAAATGAATATATTAATTCCCTTTAATTTCTTTTGGAAAGGCATATAAAAGAGGCTTAATATATATGTACAATAATGGGAAGGACATATATACAATTTTGGTCCTTTGGAGTTCTTTTAGAAATGGCCAAATCTTATATATATGGATGCTACGAGACTTCTCCCTTCTCTTGGCCAAATCAAGCATTAAGGCAAGGGAAGAAGAGATTAACTCTTCCCCCCTTCCTCTCTCTTGCTCTCTCTCTCTCTCTCCAGAAGGTGAAAGGGTTGGGGAAGGTCGTGCCGGGGGGTACCGTCGCTGCGTAAGGATCTGTGTGTATCAGCTCTAGAGGCCGTACTTCTGTGCGGCTCGGTATTCGTAATATTCTGCATCAGGCATTGCGGACAGCATCGTTCCGCGCAAGGTATAAATACGTAACCCGTAGCTAGTGGTTGGGGTGATTAAAATGTCGATCAGAGCATGAATCTGGAATTCCATGAAGTCGGGTTCGGGCAACTAAAATTTTTGTTATCCGCTACGTTGCCCGAGGGTGCTGTGTGGAACCTTACAGTGGTATCAGAGCCAGTTTTGCGTTCTGATCGATGCAATTAGCTCCGTATAGAACCATGTTTTAAGAGAATTTAAAATCTTCAATTGTTATATAGAAGAAAGGGATGCTGGGCATCAGGGCAGCAAATTTTTTTGTAAAATATATATATATATATATATTGGTCCGTAGGGCGCACTGCGTCGCTCGGGCGCAGTGCGCCACGCGGGCACGAGGGCGCGCCGCGTGGCTGGCGCCCGCGTGTAGCGCCGCCAGGCGGCGCCGCGCCGCGTGGCAGGCGCGCAGGCCAGCCACGCGGGACGCGGGAGCGTCCGCCCATGCGTCCCGCGTGGGCGACCGCGCCCGAAGGGGTGTTGACCCAGATTTTTTTTAATTTAAAAAAATTGCTTTATTAATTTAGTTATGATATATATATATATATATATATATATATATATATATGAACAGTAAATTAATCTGATTTTTATCTCAAATATTAATTGTGTTATCTCAATAGTAAAATTCAAATGTTAAATTTTATTTAACCTTTTTTGAATTTACTAAGGTGAGATAATTACTATTTACCTTGAGATAAAATGGTAATAATTGAAGTTACTTCAGTAAAATTCAATTTTTGATTTTTTAATTATTAGATAATTAGTAAAATCAGAATTTGAATTTTATTGAAGATTAAATGTATAAAATTTAAACATTTAAATTTTAATTATCAGATAATTGTTAAATTCAAATTTTGAATTTTAAAATATTGATAATTGAGGATAATTACATTATTTAAATTTACTTTTAAACAAAATTATTGGATAATTAATTTGAATTTAAATTTAAATGATTGTCATGTTTAAAATTTTAATTTTAATTTAATTATTGGATAATTAAATTTAAATTTAAATTTAAATAATTATCTCAATTATCTGACTTATTTGAATTAGATTCAAATATGCTTGCCCCTGTTATAAATGATGGTTCTTTACGTGAGTTGCTTTATGTACCTTGCATTGGCTTGCTTATGTGTTTAATTTTAGTTAATCCTGTTTCAATTTTTAAAATTAAACAAAGGTAGCATATTTTTGTTTGCACATCCCATTTTTAAATCCAAAAGTAAGGATTATTTTCAGAAATAACCCTTGATTATTTTTAAATGAATGGGTTGGCAAGTGATCATGGACTTAATTAATGTAATTAATTGGGGTCTGCGAACCTCCTTTCTCTCTTTGTTAAAATTCCTATGTACTTCTATCTCCCTTTAAAGGTGTACTCCCCCTAAGGGCGGCTGGAATTTTATTGACATGTAATTTATATTTTACCGGCCTGCGTGCCGTGTATACGTTGTAATTAATGCGACGTCGGAGTTTGAAAGCGCGGAGCACACCCGACGAGGATGATCCAGCTACTTCGGAAGTGGGCCAGATGTCTTAGTTACATTAGGGATAAAGTTTATGATCACTTGCAATTTAATTTTGCATTGGATGCATTTACTTTGTGCAAACTACTAGGTACGGTAAATATATTGGATATATTTGTATTACCACCTAGGGTGAGATCAAGATAAAATCAAATTCCCTTACGATTAAATTTTAGATCTGGTAAGCATGGCTCTAGGAGTCGTTGTGGCCCTCCATCATTATGGAGTGAATGAACGTCTTCATTTCATGGATTTGTTGTGCTTTCCACAAGGTCTATGAGTTTGGGGGCGGGATAAAACTCCAAGGCTCGGCCTCAATGGGGTGAGGAATTGAACTCGGCCTTGTTGTGCTTTCCACAAGGCTCGGGTCATGAACTCATTGCTATGTAGTAATGATGGTTAGATCTAAATGAGAATATCCTTTGTTGTGCTTTCCTCAAGGGGATGATTTCTCGGGGGCCGAATATCGGATATTGCATTAGATGCAAGTGCCTGTTGACTGCCCTTGAGATGGTGTATGGCTTGTTGTGCTTTCCACAAGGTCGTACCTTAGTCTCGTTAGGATTCCCACCCACTAAGATGATCTCACTGATCTCCCGTTCTATATATTGAGGGTTATATAGTTTGATCAAAAAATAGTGGGACTAACTAAGATAGAAAATCACATCTAAGTTAGAATTTGAACATATGCTAAGTTATCTTTTATTTCTTATCCAGATTACAATGTCGTCGTCCAACCCCCTCCGCGGCATCTTAGATGCCAACAGATTGACTGGACCGAACTACTCGGATTGGCTGCGTAATCTACGCATAGTCCTCACCGCCGAAAAAATAACCTACGTGTTGGACACGGTTCATTCTGAGCCAGCTCCCGATGCCGACGAGGGCGAGTTAATGACTTATGCCAAATGGTCTGAAGACTCTTCCCTTACCCAATGTTACATGCTGGCCTCTATGTCTCCCGAGCTGCAGAGGCAATTCGAAAAGGCTGATTGTAGAAGCATACTTCTTAATCTACGTCAGCTCTTCGGGGAGCAGGGTAGGGTTGAGAGGTATGACATCTCCAAGAAGCTTTTCAGGACACGGATGTCAGAGGGTGCTTCAGTACAGGCTCATGTACTGAAAATGATGGAGTGGATTGAGAGACTCAATGCACTGGGGTTCAAGTTGGATCTTGAACTGTGCATTGATCTTATACTCCACTCATTGCCCGATTCCTTTTCTTCCTTTATCATAAACTTTAACATGAATAGAATTGAAGCAACTCTCTCGGAGCTGCTCAACATGTTAAAGAGTGCCGAAGGAACTATGCAGAAAGATAAACCATCTTCTTCTGTAATGATTATTGGCCAGGCCAATAAGAAAAGGTAGGTCACCCAGATATCCATCAAAGGTGACAAAGGGAAGGGAAAGAAGAAGGCCATGGGTAAGTAACTCACCAAAATTGACAATGGGAAGGGCAAGAAGAATGAAAAAGAAGAACGGGGAAACAGGACATTGAAAAAGGAATTGCAAGGCAATTCTAAATGAAGGTATTTTTATCATAGACCTTAATTGGTCATATATGGAATCCACATCATGGGTATTGGATACTGGATGTGCATCTCATATCTGCAATTCTATGCAGGTGCTGGCAAATAGAAGGCGGCTGGGTAAAAAGGAGATTGAACTGAGGATGGGTAATGGAGCTTTAGTTTCTGCTAAAGCTGTCGGGACTGCACGCCTCAGTTTACCTTCAGGAGTCATTCTAGAGCTGAATGACTGTTATTATGTTCCTAATATTATTAAGAATATTATTTCAATCTCTGGTTTGTATAACATTGGATATACATTGGCTTTTAATAGCACTGGGTGCTCTATAATGAATAATGGTTTGGTTATAGCCAATGGTTCATTAGTCAATGGTCTTTATGTATTAGATACACGTTCTAATGTTATGCAAGTTTCCAATGCTAATGAAGTGAATTCTGCATATCTATGGCATTACAGGCTTGGTCATGTAGGCCATAAAAGAGTCTCTCACCTATACTCAAATAGGTATTTGAATACATTCGAATACAAGCCATTTGATACTTGTGAGTCGTGTCTTATGGGGAAGATGACCAAGGCTCCCTTTAGTGGACATGGTGAGAGGGCTGTTGGCCTTCTCGAGCTCATACACTCGGATGTGTGTGGACCCATGTCCATGGAGGTAAAAAGGGGTCACCTCTATTTCATTTCTTTTATTGATGACTTCTCGAGATATGACTATGTGTATTTAATAAGACATAAATCACAAGCCTTTGAGAAGTTTAAGGAATATAAGAATGAAGTAGAGAAATAGACTAGCAAGAGTATTAAGGCTCTTCGATCGGATCGAGGAGGTGAATACCTTAGCCATGAATTCACTTCTTATCTTAAAGACAATAGAATTGTTTCTCAGTGGACTCCACCATATACACCACAACATAATGGTGTATCCGAAAGGAGAAACATGACCTTGTTAGACATGGTCCTATCGATGATGTCTATGTCAGGACTACCCTTATCTCTGTGGGGCTATGCATTAGAGACCGCGGCTTATTTATTGAATAGGATCTCAAGTAAATATGTTCCTTCTATACCATATGAGATATGGAAGGGCAGAAAACTAAATTTTAATCACATTAAAATTTGGGGGTGTCCTGCTCATGTAAAGAAGAACGATATTGATAAGCTTGAGTCGAGAATCGATAAGTGTAGATTTGTGGGATATCCAAAGGAGACATTTGGACATTATTTCTATCACCCTTCTGAACAAAGGGTCTTAGTGGCTAAGAGAGCTGTATTTCTAGAAAGAAATATCTTCTCTAGAAAGACAGTGGGAGCCAGATAGAATTGGGCGAGGTCCAAGAGTCACAACCCGTAGACACAAACTCATTAGATGAGACTGTATCAGTTGATCCTATTCAGAGTGAAACACAGACACTACGAAGATCTGGTAGACTACCGAGAGAACCTGAGAGATATGTTGGACATGTCTCAGAGGGGTCCTCTAAGGTATGTATCGATGAGGATGAAGATCCTCAATCCTACCAAGAGGCGATCCGTAGTGCGGACTCTGAAAAATGGCAAGAGGTAATGGATTCTGAGATCCAGTCCATGTACACCAACAAAGTTTGGAACTTAGTTGATGTACCCAAAGGGAAGGTCTCTATCGGCTGTAAATGGATATTCAAAAGAAAAATCGGTGCAGATGGACAGATTGACACATACAAGGCTAGACTAGTGGCGAAAGGATATCGTCAAAGGTAAGGCATTGTGATGGGAATTGACACTGAGCATGTATATTTTATTTTGTATTTGTGTCCTTTAGTTTATTTTTATATCCATGGGAAAGTATATGCGCAATTGTAAGGCTTTGTAAGTCCATACGTCATTCCCTTGGATTGTGTGGGTTTTTGTGTAATTATGTAGTAGGTCCATCAAGGGGGCCCTCAGCCCTTTCTCATTGATCCATGTCACCCATGTGGGGCTGGTCAACCATCCTAGGTGGCCATCTAGAAGGGTTGAATGTCAAATGACACATGGGTAGACAAGTGGTTAAAATTTTCAAAGGTAGGCTACCTACCCATTCAACCCATTCACCATAGTCAAGGGGGCGCCCCCTTTCACTTGGATTATTTTATTTTTTTGTGTGTTGGTCACATTTAATATAGGCCATTCCTCCCCCATCCCTAGATCCAATGGTGGAGATTGGATTTGATGTGTAGCATATATATACTTGTATTTTTCCATTTAGAATAATTAATGAAAGAAAAATTCCATTTGGAGCCAAGAGCTTGGTGCGCCCCCTTCCTCCTCTCCTCTGGTTTCTTCATCCCCAACCCAAATTCTAGAGTGATATCCCTCCCCTATTGATCCTCTCTACCTTCTGGTTCATCTCCGGTGATCGCCGCCGCCGCCGTCGTGCCGCCGTCGCGCCGCCGTCATCGTCTTCGGTATTCTGTCCATCCAGGACAGAAGCATCTTCTCCGAATTTCTGCTCCCACCTCCCACCTTCTCTGGAGCTAAAATTTTCAGGAGTGGTTCCCCTCTCAAACCCCTATCTTCACAAAAAAAGTTAAGCCAAAATTCCTTCTTTTGCTATTTTCTCATTTTCGGTCTTCAGGTCATCCCAGATCTGCCAGGATTCTGTCTACAGTGACAGCAACCCTGAGTTTTCCATCTCCGGATCACTTTTTGATTTTGGAAAGAGCTCCCAATTTTATTAAAAGTTATGTCCACCTTCCCCTATCACCAAGAATTTTCTTGATTTTTTTTAGCCCTCCACATATTTTTATATATTCGCCCAAGTTCCCAAACCTGTTTTGTCTGCCTCATTCCAGATCCGACCCACCGCCAGTATAAACTCTCTACAAAATCCAAACTTCTATATTTTCCAGATCTAAAAATATCCTTGGTTTTCGCTCTTAAATCTCTACAACTTTTCTGAAGAACCTAACTTCAGATTCGGAGGTCTACCTATCGGTCAATGGCTGTTCTCAAAAAAATTACTTACTATTCTGAGATTTCAGGTACTGTACAACAACAACTTGAAAAATAGTTAAGGCCCAAATCCGAGTAGATCTAGCTTCTCTCTCCTATCCTATCTTGAATAGCTTCAAAAGAGCTTTCCAACGGTACCTCCTGATTGCCAATCCAACGTCAGGATTGGCCGCAGCGAGCGATCTCGTCGGGTCACGCGTTGAAAAACAGCAAGTGCTGATTCGTGGCCGATTTTTTCGACCGGTGACGAACAGAGCCGCCCGGCCTCCGGTCGACGTTCCAGCGTGTCGCCATCCCAGGGAGCGCTTCCCCAGGCGTTCCCCACTATAGCGGTGCCGCCCGGTCCCACACGGCCCCTCTGACCAGCACGTGGGCCCCACGGTCGTGAGTACGTGTGCTGCCGAAGAGACGCGAGAAGCCGCCCGTCAACCCGAAATCGGTCCTCTCGGACCCACTTGTGTAGCCCTTTACCTCCCTGCGTGGAGTGGGCGATATTTCATTCCTGTCATTATTGTGTAATATTTTTTCCGGGAGTACGAGTTCGGCCGGGTCCGTCTTCCCCACGCCGAGAGCGTGGAGGTATCGTGTCTGCTAATTCACTTGGCATTTGCTTTATTCATATATATCTATTTATGCCGCTGCTAGAGAGCATGTTGTAGGGCCGTTAGATATATATATTGTTGTATCACCCCTGCTGCGAGAGAGAGTGTTACCGTCCCGTGACCCGATCCGGGCATAAGAGAGAGCCGACCACCCTAGCTCACTGCCGGTTTCTCAACCGTGCACGTCCGACGCTTCCCTCGCTAAGGGACGATCGTGAGTTTGCATAGAGTCCAAGGATCGCATTCCAATTAGAGTCGTGTCCGTGATCTCATCCCGCATCAATTTGGTATCAGAGAGAGTTTGAGTCTAGGGTGTCTAAAATAAAAAAAAGTGTCATTTACGTCTAGTCATTAGTCATTGTCTAAGTCGGTCTAAGGTTGCATCCACATACCATTGTTCGGTATATAAAAAGGTGTTGTCCGAATGTTAGGCTATGCCTATCGGGAAGGCCGCACACTTGCGCGAGTGATCTTCGGATCGATTAACTCCGTCACGTACCGAATCTTGGTTTTGTCTAGGTGTGTAGTTGAGTCTCATTTTAACTTTGCATGTGCATCTCATTCTAAGTCGTGTCTATGTGCTTGTATTAACAAAAAAAAATGGCCTTGCATATCCATTCCTAGGGGACCCAACCCCATCTTGCAACCATGGCCGCACCCCGAGCCTATAGTCCCTATTAAGTGGTCGCAATGTTCCAAGCCATGATGGACAAGTGCAAAGGTTCAGTACAAGTCTAGATCGGTTTAGTACTAGCCTAGATCGGGTTACTATCGGGGTGGATCGGTTGTTCCCGGAGCCACCCCAAGGACCCCTTCACCACGAGAAGGACATCCCTTGCTCACCCATGAGAGCTCCAATGTCATCACTCTCTATTTTCGAACTTGATTCGGAACCATCTCATTTGGAGCCACCAAGGCCCGAGCCACCCGTACTTCTAACGGGTACGCTAAACATCACCGAGCCGCTTCTTAGTTGGCTCAAGGATGGCTTGGTCCCACCTCCCTTCCCATCCATGGACCCCATCTTACCTTTAGTGCCGGTCAACTCCTTCCATACCACATTTCGATCTAGTCACCATTTTGACACATTGGACGATCTTGTCATGGGATTAGATTCACAATGGAAGTTGACGCACCTACTGGCCCGAGGCTTTGACCAACCCGCTAGTCTTAGCTTCACCCATCTGGTCTTAAGGTCCATTACCTCCGTGTGCACCATGGGTTGTATCACCACGGAGGTTCTCTTATTCCTCCTCATGTCGGCCGAACCCGACTTCATTCCCTTTCGCCCGAGGGAGGAACCATACATCCTACACATGATCACCGTCCCACCTCCAATGCATGAAGGTGACTATCCACACCTTCAAGACTTCTACATCGGGGACTGTGACTTGTGGGAACCCACCACAAGGGGTCATACCTTCTTTGATCCTTTTGACCCGTTCCCTAGTGGACTCTTAGACCCTCCATATATACTTCCTTTCTTCGAGGGAGTCCACTACCATACCCCCACCCAACGTGCCGGGTCATCTACACCCACCAAGCCCAACCTCGATACACCCACACCCGGTTCTCCTAGCCCTCTCAAATTCCGCATGTCCAAAGGGCCATCCATGCATGACTGGGCCATACTTAGACGTCTAGGTGTTCCTCATGCCATCAACCACCGGTTGCATAACATGCATGCGTGGCATATATTCGGGTGTCCTGGTCCGCCGTCACCCATGTACGGGTCAGACTAACATTAGGTGTGTCTAGGGTCTTGTGTGTCTGTGCATCCATCGAGTTGAGTCGGTTTGTATGCTCGCGTTGTTAGCCCTTTCGAGTGCGATTTGCTGGACATTGGGATCGATTCTACTTCATCTCGGATCTAGTCACCTACAGGGACTCAGCGGTGATTCCTAGTGAGTCTTCGAGCCGCCACCTCCCCTTTTGAGATTTCCCCACCCGGAGTGTCCACCTCTAGCGCATGGCAGCATGTGCATATAGAGTATATATGGAATGAGCAGGTGATGGTCACTTGGAGTGGAGCATACCCGCGTTACTTGGCACGGTGACGGATCCGCTGGAGTACTCGAGCAGCCGCACCCCTTACTCGACGGGGTCGAGTTCCTCCCACCCAGGGAGAGTTGATGGGAATCGACGCCGAGCATGTACATTTTATTTTACATTTGTGTCCTTTAGTTTATTTTTATATCCATGGGAAAGTGTATGCGCAATTGTAAGGCTTTGTAAGCCCATGCGTCATTCCCTTGGATTGTGTGGATTTTTATGCAATTGTGTAGTAGGTCCAGCAAGGGGGCCCTCAGCCCTTTCCCATTGGTCCATGTCACCCATGTGGGACTGGTCAACTATCCTAGGTGGCCATCTAGAAGGGTTGAATGCCAAATGACACATGGGTAGACAAGTGGTTAAAATTTTCAAAGGTAGGCTACCTACCCATTCAACCCATTCACCCTAGTCAAGGGGGCGCCCCCTTCCACTTGGATTATTTTATTTTTTTGTGTGTTGGTCACATTTAATATAGGCCATTCCTCCCCCATCCCTAGATCCAATGGTGGAGATTGGATTTGATGTGTAGCATATATATACTTGTATTTTTCCATTTAGAACAATTAATGAAAGAAAAATTCCATTTGGAGCCAAGAGCTTGGTGCGCCCCCTTCCTCCTCTCCTCTGGTTTCTTCATCCCCAACCCAAATTCTAGAGTGATATCCCTCCCCTATTGATCCTCTCTACCTTCTAGTTCATCTCCGGTGATCGCCGCCGCCGCTGTCGTGCCGCCGTCGCGCCGCCACCATCGTCTTCGGTATTCTGTCCATCCAAAATAGAAGCATCTTCCCCGAATTTCTTCTCCCACCTCCCACCTCCTCTGGAGCTGACATTTTGAAGCGTGGTTCCCCTCTCGAACCCCTATCTTCAAAAAAAATTTAAGCCAAAATTCCTTCTTTTGCTATTTTCCCATTTTCGGTCTTTAGGTCATCCCAGATCTTCCAAGACTCTGTCTACAGTGACAGCAACCCTGAGTTTTCCATCTCCTGATCACTTTTTGATTTTTGAAATGTCTCCTAATTTTATTGGAAGTTTTATCCACCTTCCCCTATCACCACGAATTTGCTTGATTTTTTTCAGCCTTCCACATATTTTTATAAATTCGCCCAAGTTCCCAAACCTGTTCTGTCTGCCTCATTCCAGATCTGACCCACCCCCAGTATAAACTATCTAGAAAATCCAAACTTCCATATTTTCCAGATCTAAAAATATCTCTGGTTTCCTCTCTTGAATCTCTACAACTTTTCTGAAGAACCCAACTTCAGATTCGGAGGTCTACCTATCGGTCAATGGCTGTTCCCAGGAAAACTACCTGCTGTTCTAAGATTTCGAGTACTATACAACAGCAACTTGGAAAATAGTTAAGGCCAAAATCCAAGCAGATCCAGCTTCTCTCTCCTATCCTATCTTGAATAGCTTTAAAAGAGCTTTCCAACGGTACCTCCTGATTGCCGATCTGACCTCGGAATTGGCTGCAGCGAGCGATCTCGTCGGGTCACGCACTGAAAAATAGCAAGTGCTGATTCGTGGCCGGTTTTTCTGACCGGTGACGAACTGAGCCGCCCGGCCTCCGGTCGACGTTCCAGCGTGTCGCCATCCCAGGGAGCGCTTCCCCAGGCGTTCCCCACTACAGCGGTGCCGCTCGGTCCCACACGGCCCCTCCGACCAGCACGTGGGCCCCACGCTCGTGAGTACGTGTGCTGCCGAAGAGACGCGAGAAGCCGCCCGTCAACCCAAAATCGGTCCTCCCGGACCCACTTGTGTAGCCCTTTACCTCCCTGCGTGGAGTGGGTGATATTTCATTCCTATCATTATTGTGTAATATTTGTTCCGGGAGTAATAGTTTGGCCGGGTCCGTCTTCCCCACGCCGAGAGCGTGGAGGTATCGTGTCCGCTCCTTCACTTGGCATTTACTTTATTCATATATATCTCTTTATGCTGCTGCTAGAGAGCATGTTGTAGGGCCGTTAGCTATATATATATTGTTGTATCACCGCTGCTGCGAGAGAGAGTGTTACCGTCCCGTGACCCGATCCGGGCACAAGTGAGAGCCGGCCACCCTAGCTCACTGCCGATTTCTCAACCGCGCACGTCCGACGCTTCCCTCGCTAAGGGACGATCGCGAGTTTGCATAGAGTCCAAGGATTACATTCCAATTGGAGTCGTGTCCGTGGTCTCGTCCCGCATCACATTGACTATGACGAAACTTTTTCGTCGGTAGCCATGGTTAAGTCAATCAGAATCCTCTTGCCATTGCCGGATACCTGGATTATGAGATCTGGAAAATGGATGTGAAGATAGCTTTTCTTAATGGAAATCTGTCAGAAGAGGTGTACATGGTACAGCCTGAAGGATTCACTTCCATGCTTCATTCTAATAAGGTATGCAAACTTCAGAGGTCCATTTATGGATTGAAGCAGGCATCTCGGAGTTGGAACTTAAGATTTGATGAAGCTGTCAAATCTTTCAACTTCATTCGGAATGAAGATGAACCTTGTGTTTACAAGAAGGTCAGTAGGAGCTCTGTGACCTTCTTGGTCCTTTATGTTGATGACATCTTGCTCATTGGGAATGTTGACATCAACTAAGTCTTGGTTGTCCAAGACCTTCTCCACGAAGGATTTGGGAGAAGCATCCTATGTGCTGGGCATAAGAATCTATCGAGATAGATCTAAAAGGATGTTAGGATTATCCCAATCCATGTACATAGACACTATCCTCAAAAGGTTTAGGATGAAAAATTTCACGAGAGGTCTTATTCCTATGAGACATGGAATTTGCCTATCCAAGGGGATGAGTCATAAAACTTCTGAGGAGGTGGCACACATGAATAAGATACCCTATGCTTCGGTGATAGGGTCAATCATGCATGCAATGCTATGTACCCATCCTGATGTTGCCAATGCTTTGAGCATTGTCAGTAGATATCAGGCAAATCCAGGCGAAGAACACTAGAAGGCAATAAAGGGCATCCTTAAGTACTTGCGAAGGGGTAAGGATCTTTTTCTGCTTTATGGAGGAGAGGACCTACAGCTTAGAGCTTACACAGACTCTAGTTTCCAGTCAGATCCAGATGACTGCAAATCCATGTCTAGGTTTGTATTCATGTTGAATGGAGGGGCAGTCAGTTGGAGAAGCTCCAAGCAAGATATGATTGCAGATTCGACGATGGAGGCAGAATATATTGCTGCAGCTGAAGCTGCTAAGGAAGCCGTCTGGATGAAGAAATTCATCTTGGAACTTGGCGTATTTACCGAGATATCAGCTCCCATCCCATTATTTTGTGATAATAATGGGGCCATCGCCCAGGCGAAGGAATCAAGATCTCACCAAAGGTCGAAGCATATTCTGAGGCACTTCCACCTTATTCGGGAGATTATTGATCGTGGAGATGTGGCGGTAGAGCGTGTACCGTCAGAAGACAACATAGTAGATCCACTGACTAAGCCTTTGACACAGACTGTATTTGAGCGCCATCGGGATAAGATAGGCCTCAAAGTCGTGGGTAATTGGCTGTAGTTCAAGTGGGAGATTATTAGTGTTGGTGTGCTACATACCAATTTTGGGTCGGGTAGACCCGATATATGTACGATCTTGTTCATAATTAATAAAGTGGTATTTGAGCGTAAATATGTGATTGTAGATTACTTTACGATGTCCCTAGGATATGTGATTGTAAAGTCAACTCGAGATGAGATCTCGATCATGAGACTAACTTTAAATGGACACATACCTTAAACTGTTCCTGGTTGGAGGGTAATCACTCGAGGACTTTGATTACCTATTAAACCAGTACACATGATGTGTGACTGACCAGTCTCATGGTCATTGGTGCGGGGCACCAACACATATGTGAATAATAAATTTAATTTACTTCTAATTGGGAATTAGAAGTTAATGGGCCTTAAACTAGAGTGACTATGGGCCTAGAGGATCACACACAATAGATTCTTGGGTGACGGATTATTATTGTACAAATGCATATATTAATTCCCTTTAATTTCTTTTGGAAAGACATATAAAAGGGACTTAATATATATGTACAATAATGGAAAGGATACATATACAATTTTAGTCCTTTGGAGTTCTTTTAGAAATGGCCAAATCCTATATATATGGATGCTACGAGACTTCTCCCTTCTCTTGGCCTAATCAAGCATTAAGGCAAGGGAAGAAGAGATTAACTCTTCCCCCCTTCCTCCCTCTTGCTCTCTCTCTCTCCAGAAGGTGAAAGGGTTGGGGAAGGTCGTGCCGGGAAGTACCGTCGCTGCGTAAGGATCCGTGTGGATCTGCTCTAGAGGCTGTACTTCTGTGCGGCTCGGTATTCGCGATATTCTGCATCGGACATTGCAGACAGCATCGTTCCGCGCAAGGTATAAATACTCAACCCGTAGTTAGGGGTTGGTGTGATTAAAATGTCGATCATAGCATGAATCTGGGATTCCATGAAGTCAGGTTCGGGTAAATAAAATGTTTGTTATCCGCTGCGTTGCCCGAGGGTGCTGTGTGGGACCTTACATCCCCGACATGAGACAATGTCGAGATCGGGATAGCAGGGGTGTTACGGGCACCACTATGCTGGAGCAGTTGGGTGTCGCTAAGGCCGAGATGACCGAATAGCGCAGGCACGACATGTGACTGGAACGACTGGCCGCTATTTGAGACAGAGGCGACCGAGCACTATTAAGACTAGAGCGGTCGGACAGCGCAAGTATTGCCCTGACTAGAGTGATTAAGGGCCTTTGGGCTTGGAATCGGCGGGTGCCGTGGGCACCGTTGTGCTGGAGCAGTCAAGGCCATAGGCATCGCTTTAACTGGAGTAGTTTGATGCCGTTGACAGTGATGACTGGAGCGCTCGGGTGCCCTAAGCCTCGTTGCAGTTGGGGCGACCAGGCACCATTGGAACTGGGAAAGTTGGGTGTCATGGACATCTTCTCTAGAACGACCAAGTGCCATGAACACCGCTGAGACTGGAGAGCCTGAGGGCAGCTGGGGCTCGGGACTTGAAAGAAGGCTGAAGGAGGGGACTGGGCATTAATGCGGTGCCACTTGCGTGCGCGTTCTCGATGAGCGCAGTAAGGATATGCGCTGTGTTATCAGGGAAATAGTGGGGGAAAATATGAGCCGAAGGATGAGCCTAGTTATTAATGCGGTGCTAGTTACAGGTGTGTTCATGACGAACACGACAAAAGTATGCGCCACATTATCAGGGAAACAATGGAATGCGTGGATCTGCTCCTCCCCTTGCTCCCAGGCCGGCCAGGGTGCAAGGGCCCTATGCTTCCTTCTTCTTATACCGGGATCGAACGGTTGGGTGCCACAGGCACCGTTGTAGCTGAACGTTCGGGTATTGTAGGCACCATAGTGACCGAGCTAGCTGGGCCATCGGGTGCCGCGGGCACCGTTGAGATTGGAGTAGTGGGGCAGGAGGGTGCCGTTCGCATAGGTAAGACTGGAGTAGTTGGCCGTCGTTGGAGCTATAGTAGCCGGGCATTATCTGGACCCAACAATTGGGTGCCGGGCGCACCGTTGTGACTCGGGTGGTTGAACTGTCGGGTGCCATGGGCCCCGAAGTGACTGGGATAACTGGCAGTCGGGGGCCGGGGGCACCATTGCGACTGAAGTTGCTGAGCGATCGGGCGCCATGGGCCCTGACGAGACTGGCAGTCGGGTGCCGAGGGCACCATTGTGATTGAAGGAGGCGGGCGTCGGGAGACCTTGATGGTCATGCTCGGGGCCCGATGTGATAGGCAGTTAGTTAGGTGCCGAGGGCATCATTGTGATTGAAGGAGGCGGGCACCGTGAGACCTCGATAGTCATGCTCGGGGTCTGATGTGACTGGTAGTTAGGTGCCGAGGGCACCGTTGTGACTGAAGTTGCTGAGCGATCGGGCGCCGTGGGTCCCGATGTGGTTGGCAGTCGAGTGCCGGGGGCACTATTGTGATTGAAGGAGGTGGGCACCGGGAGACCTCGATGGTCGTGCTCAGGGTCCAATGTGAAGTCCCACGATCAATGACACCCAAGAGGGGGGGGGGTGAATTAGGTGATTATAAAATTTAACAAATTCTTAGCTGATTTAAACAACTATGAGGAATAGCCACAATGAAGTTAAGATATATATAAAAACTATCAGATTAATAAAATCTATCATGCACAATAGATCTTTGGTACTATGGCAGAGGTGTGAATTTGAAGATTTTACTCACGCAAGGTGTTATCTTCCTGACAAGGTTTACCTTGTCGATCCGAACCCACCTTTTAATATACCAGAGATCTAATATGAAAATGACAACTTATGTTGATCTAGATAAAGAGATGCAGTCGAATTAATCTATGTGTGTGCTTGTACAGAATGGAGATAGGAGAAATGGAACAAACTATACAAGAGACACGATTTTTAGGTGGTTCGGATGCAACAACGGCAATCCTATGTCCACCCCTCACAATCTGTGAGAATTCACACACTATCATGTAAAGGATTACAAGATCAAAACACACACACACACACACACACTCGTGAGGAGTTCAAGCACCGAACCACACAGAAATGTAAAGAAAAGAAGAATCACACACACACACACACACACACACACACACACACACACACACACACACACACACACACACACACACACACACACACACACACACACACACACATACAAGTGTTTAAAGATTACAAGAACACACACTTGAAGCTCAATGAACAAAATGAAAACTTCAGATTTGAGCTCCCCCTTAGTGGATGAAGAAGATTTTTGATGCAACTTGAATCTCCACTTCACTTAGGATGATAGACTTCAGCCTGAACTTGCAAAGCTTGGAGATGGATGAAGAATCCTTCCACGTATCACTGTTCACGAAGCTACAGTGACAGCCTTCTTTCTCCCCTTGATAGTCTCTTTGATCCTCTTGGAGTCCTTAGGGGCCACTTTGATTGCGGAATTATCAGGAGAATATCTCAACTGATGAGAGAGGAAGGTGCGGTGGGGCCCACCTCCTCCTCACACACAATCCGCTAACTGGGGGCGGTTAGCTTGCTCGACCCTCTGGGGTTGAGCACACTAACCGTGCTCGGTTAACAAAGTCACCCTAGGGTTTTCGACCCTAGAGAGATGGTTTTATACATCTTGGATAGTCAAGGGATATGCCAGAACTCAGATCCACAAATCATGGCATTTTTTTTTATAGAAAGCCCTACCTAGAGGAAGATGGGAAGGTGCACCTCTTGGGAAGGAGCCACTCCACCACCTTACTCACTAGGAGGTGAATATTATTAATATAAAAAGAGATAACAATTACATCAAGCGGATGCTAGGCAATCCTAGCTTATCCAATCGAGCAGAACCTTTAACAATTTTTGGTCGCTCATGTTGGGAAAAAAAAGAATTACACTTTGTTGAGCAGGTAAAAGATGCTAAAGAATCAGCTACTGAATTTGCTTCTCTGTATATGTGGGTAATGGAGTGTTGCTGAGGTAGCAAGTTCCAGATTTCTCTGACATAGGTGAGGATTTTCCAAGGGCAATTCATCCGTCTGTTAACACTTTGCACAAGGATATTTGAATCACATTCGATGAGAGCCGACTGGCTATTAATAGTTTGAAGATATTTAACTCCATCTAAGAGTGCTCTGGCTTCGGCTATGATGATGCTAAAGTAACCATAATAGTGAGAGAAAGCCAGAATAATATTTCTTTTGGAGTCCCTAACAACCCCACCGCCACCTGACTCACCAGAAAACTTGCATGAGCCATCTATGTTGAGTTTGATAGAGGGCCATGGAAGGCATAACCACTTAATGGCTTGTGCTTTAGGTCTGGTAGGGCCAGCAATCTTTAGCCCAAAATTTTCCAAAATTTTTCTCCTGCTGTAACTTTCTTCCCGAAGATTGGAGACAACACAGCTTTGCTTTACCTGAGCTAGAATTTTGTGTAGAATACACTGTCTGGATATAATTTTCCCATCATATTTTGCTATATTTCTGGTAATCCACAACTCCCATAATCCATATCCGATGGCAACAAGAGATAAAAGATCATAAAGAGATGATTTGGATTTCAGTCTGGAAACCGAAATAAGAATCATGTCTCTAACAGAGTTACCCTGAAGCTAAAGACCTGAGCTTTGGAAAAATGACCAGATATAAGAAGCATTTTCACTGGTATGAAATAGATGGTTTATATCTTCCACATGAGGGTCTTTGTAGCAAATACACTTAGAACAAAGGGGAATACCCAGGGCCCGGACAACAGCATCAGTAGGAATACAATTATTGATAATTTTCCACGTGTATTGAAATTTTGGTTGGCAGCCAGTTGGACCAGAGATGAACCCAGGTCGAAGAAATCTGAGTTTGGGGGCTGATATTACAAGAGATTTTATATATGGATGAGACCAGACAATCACCGGAATTGGATAAACTCCATACCTCTTTATCAAGATCTTGGGAAAACTGGATATGCCTGATAGCAAGAGTGATATCAGCAGGGAGATAACTGTCAAGTAGAGACCTCTCTTCAATAGTTGGATTCAGTATGCAATCTCTGACTGTCACCTTATTATTGGGAATGAGTTCGGTTGGAACGAAAGAGTCCAAGCATTGATTGCCAAACCAAGCATCATGCCAAAAATTAGTGGACTTCCCATCACCAATAATAACTTTTTTATGCTACAGAATAAGGCTTTTTGCTTGAGTCCAGCACCTTCTGAAATGTCCTTTCATGTTTTTGAATTGAACCTCAGAGAGATGGCAGTCCCGTATATACTTTGCTCTGAAATGGGTAGCCCATAAGGAGTCTGAATGCATAGCCCTCCATAGCATTTGAACTCGAAAAGCAAGGTCCATCTGCCTCAAGGACATGATTCCAAGCCCCCATGGGTGATCGGCTTGTAGATAGCATTCAATGATTTCCAGTGCCTTTTACTACCATGATTGGACGAACCCCGAAAAAATTTGCAAAGTGCCTCTCAAGCAATTTATGAATACCAGAATGAAGAGGAGAAGAGGCCAATGCATATATGGGGATTGAGGTGAGAACATGTTTAATTAAAATCAGTTTGACTCCCTGAGATAGTAAGCTAGCTTGCCATCCATCTATGCACTTCTGAATGGATGAGATAATGCCTACAAAGTGAACAATCTTCCTCCTACCAAGAACCAGGGGAACACCCAAATATTTGTGAGGAAAAGAGTGTCTACTATATCAGTAATGTTTTCAATACGATTGGCTACAGCTACATTAACTTTGGAGTGTAGGAAGAAACCTCTTTTCCCCACATTAATAAGCTGGCCATAGGCTCGTTCATAGACTCTTAGAACCTTGAGTAGATTCTTGACAGACATAGTAGAAGCTTTGCTGAAAATCAATGTATCATCGACAAAGAGCAAGTGAGAGGTTGTGGGACAGCCCCGGTGTGAGGCCCGTGCCTTGGTGGATCCTTAGTGGTTCGGACCTAGAACTCATTCTGGAATTTCTGGCTATTTTCCTGGATTTTTAGGAATTTTTCTGGTATTTTTACGGATTTAATTGGATTTAATTGAGGTTTTATGGAAATAATAAGGTTTTTATATATAATAAATATATTATATATATTAACTTTATTTTTTTCCTTTAATCCCTCACCCTCTCTCTCTCCCCTCGTTGATCTCTCATTCACCCTCTCGTTCTCTCTCTCTTGTCCGATCGCCCCTCCCCCTCTCCTAGGGATTTCGGGCGAGACGACGTCGGTTCAAGGCACGGAGCATGCCGATGCATTCCTCATGTCGAGAGGAACGAGTTGACGCCCACCTTGGCGCGGTTCGTGCCCCGTGGAGACGAGACGGAGCGTGGAGGCTCGGCGGTACCCTCCTCTTGCATGTGGCCTAATCGGCCGATTCGGCTTGAACGAGGTAGGGGGATGGAATCCTGAACTCGCTAGGATCATTTCCTATAGCTTGGTTTCTTGTTTAAACCCATGTGGCATGCATATTGGTTATTTTCCATGTTTGGGGTTTAAGCTTCGTTCTTCATGTTTAAGTCATTGTAGGCGTTGCATGTTGTTATTTTGTTGGTATTATGTTGTTTAGGACGTGTGGTTTGACATGTTTTACAGGTTTTCGTCGTTACCCGGCGATTCCGGTCACCCGGGAGGGAACCCACTTGCAAACATAACCCGTCCGTAACCCAGACGGTGTGACGGTCCTTCTAGGAACCGTCACATCCGTAACGGTCCATAGGGGACGCGTTACGTCACTGTAACGGCCCTTTGGAGGCGCGTCACAGTGAGTGTAACGGTCAGGCTCCCGACCGTTTCATTTTCGTTGAATTCCGTTGACCCGTTGAGGCGGTTGGCCTGACGGCCTGTCGGGCGGCCGTCAGGAGGCTTTAAGGCGCCTGGGCGAGCACGTTTCACCATTTTCTGAATGTTTAAAAACTGTTAGCGTTAGTTTTGGTCTCGGGTGGACCTGACGGCCTATCGACCGGCCGTCAGGGTGATGTAACACGCCACCGCGAGCGCGTTACATCCCGTTTGATCAGTTTGAGCTGGAGCTTCGGTGGCTGTGACGGCCAGGGGCGGACGCGTCACAGCCGATGTAATGCGCCCTTCCCCGACCGTCACACACCTGTAACGCGGTAACAGCAGACCGCCACACGCCTGTTAGTTTCAAAAGCTACCGGCCTATTCTTTAATGCTTCCTGAAATGTTTATGTGCCATGTTGAGTTATTTTATAATATAATGGCATGTTTATAAATCCTAATAGAGTAGCTTTTCTTTTCTTGCAATGGAACCACTGTTGTAGTCCTAAGGTCTTTGAGTACCGACCCGCTTGGGGATAGCGGTGGGGGCGTTCCCATTACACGGTTTTTAAGCTAGTACTGTGGGCTCCCCGCCAATGGTAGCGTCCTACCAAGGGAGAAATCTAGCTAGAGGGCCTGTCTCAGGTGAGAGTCAGTGTGTGCACACGTGGTCAGAGGCTGTGGACTGACATTGATGAATGTCACTCTGACTGGTCAGTTGGTTTGGTACTGTTTACGTGCTCAGCTTGTCGTGTTGCCGACTGCGAGTGCTTGAGACGCAGTATAAGTCGTCAGTGGACGCATATGGTTTCTGTTCCCGGTGGTTGTCTTGTTCCCTGTGGCTTGGATTAGTTGAGGCATATTCTACTGGTAGATTTAGTTTCAGTCGTGTAGACTTACTCGTTATTGGCATGTATTAGATGTTATATCTGTTTAGTTAGATTTTATAGCTTTATTGTGATTAGTTATTCATGCCATTGCCTATTATTTAATTCAATGCATGCTCTAATTGCCTTTATTTTTACATGTATGCTTGTTTAGTGCGAGGTACAGATCCGCGTGACCCCTACTGAGTCTTGCTGTGACTCACCCTTCTTCTTTCAGGTGAGCCGCGTCCGTCGTCTCCCGGTGTTTCCCGTGTGCCCGGAGACCGTGCCTAGCTGCCAGCAGTAGACGAGTTGCCTTGTTGGGCTCTCTTGTGTACTTTTGCCGGGGAATGCCCCGTGTAGTTGTACTTTTAGACTGCACTCTTGTGCCTCTGGACTAGTATATATATTTAGCACTTGTTTATTTTAAATTGCTTCCGCTCTTCTACTAAATTTTTAAATGTTGAATCTAATATGCGCGCTTGTGATTGCAATTCGTTATGCATCCCCTCGACAAACTTCACTAACCCTTCAGGGGCCTCATCAGCCTCTTGGGTGGCTTCCCCAGTTCCTGGTATCGGTGTATCGCTGTTATCGGTATATCGGTATCTGGCACTCTGGGTCGTCACAGTTGGTATCAGAGCGGAGTTGAGGATTTGTATAAGGAATTGGAATTTACACTTATCCAAAGCTAGTCCTTCGTGTTGTCTATTGCTGGCTTAGGTTGTTTTTCGTGTGATTGATGGAATTGTTGTTGCTTTCTATTTTTTGGCAGTGCAAGATGCCGCCTCGTCGAGGAAGACCTCCTCGAGCCCCTAGGCATGTGCCTAGAGAGGAGAGTGGTTCTGCTCAACCTCATGCAGTTCCTGCTGTTCCTGTAGTTCCTCCTCCAGTGCCAGTTGTTGCTCCTCAGGTTGAAGTGCCTGGTAGTCAAGGCAAGGCTTTGAAAGAATTTCTCATATTCAATCCGCTTGCTTTCGACGGACAGCCTGATCCAGAGGTAGCGAGACAGTGGCTGGATGTGATTGAGCGCGTGTTCCTGTCGATGGAGTGTGCGGAAGATGAGAAGGTTATGCTTGCCGCATTTCAACTCCATGGTACAGCCATTACGTGGTGGAAAGCCGAGTGGCAGATTGCTTTTCATTCCAGGCCCCTTCGGCAGATCATTGGGCAGAGTTTGTTGCAGCTTTCGAGTGTGCCTATACTCCTGCCTGCTTGCAGATGGTGAAGATGTACCAGTTCATGGAATTATTCCAAGGCGATATGACCGTGCTTCAATATCGGAATAAATTTATGGAATTGGGTCAGTATGCACCCCATGTGCTGGCTAATGAAGCTTTGAAGACTCAGCAGTTCTTGCGAGGGTTGAGGCCAGAGTTGAAGTTACCCTTGATTGCGAGTCGAGTTGCTGATCTACATGGTGCGTGCCAGGCAGCTGTGGCACTTGAGCTATAGATGGCGAGACCTGGAGGGTATCCACAAATGGGGTTGGTTCAGCCGGCGATGCAGTTTCAGCAGACTTACCGATCGCCAGTGGCAGGAGTCCCCTCAGTCGCGTCAGAGGTTAGCAGTGCTTCTTCCCCTTCCAAGACCAAGTTTAAAAGGTTCAAGAAGAAGAATAAGTTCTTTCAGCAAGAATCTCATGGTACGGGTACTGTTCAGCAGCCGACAGCGCCTTCTTCCCAGACTCGTCAGAGTTCTGTTGTCAGTCAGCCGTGGACTTGTCGGAGATGCGGTGGTCACCATAAGGGTCAGCCGTGTTCTCGTCCAGTTGTTTGTTTTCGCTGTGACCAGCCTGGTCACGTTGTTCGAGATTACCCGCTGAGGCCGAAGCCGGTGCAGGCTCCTCTATTTTCTCAGCCTCAGCAATCGCAGTTTAGACCTCCTTCTGTACCTCAACCTCAGCAGCAATTTTATTCTCAAGCTTCAGCGTCTTCCCTGCAGTCTTCTGCTGCCTCTAAGAAGCAAAAGGGTAATGTTTCTCATATTTCTCGAGCTGAAGCGGTTGCATCCCACCTGGTGGAAGGTACGCTTATGTTTTATGGTCATTCAGCTCGTGTCTTATTTGATTCTGGTGCTTCTCACTCTTTTATCTCTGAGGATTTCATTGCATGTATTGAGGAGCCAATGTCAGAGATAACTTGTGAATTGTATGTTGAAATGCCTTCTGGAGATTTTATGATCACGCCTCTGTGTTTGGAAGAATATCCTATCATGATTAATAATCATCAGTTGCCGGCGAGATTGTATGCGTTGTAGCTGGCAGATTATGACATCATTCTGGGTATAGATTGGTTGGAGCAATATAGAGCTGTGGTTGATTGCAGATCAAAGAAGGTTTATTTTCAGCCACAGGGGAAATCGGCGTTTTATTTCCAAAGTATTCGATCCCATTCTTCTCGCATGATTATTTCTGCTATTCGAGCCTATAGGTTGCTTAGTGCAGGTTGCCAGTGATTCTTAGCTTCTGTGGTTGCTGTTGAGAAACCACGACAGGACGTCAATGATATTCCTGTTGTTTGTGAGTTCCCTGATGTGTTTCCTGACGAGTTGCCAGGCTTGCCTCCAGAGCGAGAGATTGAAATGGTGATTGAACTGATTCCTGGTACAGCCCCGTTAGCAAAGGCACCGTACCGAATGGCTCCAGCTGAACTAAAAGAACTGCGAGCACAGCTACTTGAATTGCTGGAAAAAGGTTATATTCACCCCAGTTTTTCTCCGTGGAGTGCTCCAGTGCTATTTGTGAAAAAGAAAGATGGAAGCATGAGACTTTGTATTGATTACAGACAGCTGAATCAGGTGACTATCAAGAATAAATATCCGCTCCCTAGAATTGATGATTTGTTTGACAAGTTACAGTATGCTACTGTCTTTTCACGGATTGATCTCCGGTCGGGCTACTTTCAGTTGCGGATCTAGGAATCTGATGTGGAGAAGACATCTTTCAGTACTCGTTATGGTCATTATGAATTTTTGGTGATGCCGTTTGGTTTGACTAATGCCCCAGCAACTTTCATAGACCTAATGCAGCGTATCTTTTGTCCATATCTGGATCAGTTCATGGTGATCTTTGTTGATGACATTCTGATTTACTCTGCTTCTGAGGAAGATCATGTGCAGCATTTGAGGATCATTCTGTAGACTCTGAGAGATCACGAGCTTTATGCAAAGTTCAATAAATGTGAATTCTGGCTTCGGGAGATTCATTTTCTTGGCCACGTGATTTCTGGTGATGGAGTAGCAGTGGACCCTGTAAAGATTGAAGCTGTTCTGAATTGGCAGAGACCGAGAACTGTAACAGAGATAAGAAGCTTTTTAGGTTTGGCTGGGTATTATCGAAGATTCATCCAGGATTTTGTAAAGATTGCAGCACCTATGACTAGACTGACTCGTAAAGATGTGCCGTTTGTCTGGTCAGATCAGTGTGAGGAGAGCTTTGTTGAATTGAAAAGGCTATTGACTTCTTCTCCAGTGTTGATTTTACCTTCCGTCTCGGGTGGATTTGTTGTTTGCACAGATGCTTCTCGAGTGGGTTTGGGTGCAGTGCTGATGCAACACGGTCAGGTTATTGCTTATGCATCTCGGCAATTGAAACATCATGAAGAAAATTATCCTACGCATGATCTGGAGCTAGCAGCAGTTGTTTTTGCCTTAAAGATCTGGAGACATTATCTGTATGGTGAAAAATTTTAGATTTTTACTGATCATTAGAGTTTACAGTATATATTCTCCCAGAAAGATCTGAATCTGAAGCAGAGGCGATGGATGGAATACATGAAAGATTATGACTTTATACTCTCCTATCAGCCGGGTAAAATGAATGTTGTGGCTGATGCTCTGAGCAGGAAGGTGCAAGTCAGTCATCTGTTGCTTCATGAATGGAAACTTTGGGAACAGCTTCTGAGCGAGGCGTTCAGTGTAGAGATTCCTGTCAATCCGAAGACAGCGGTTTATGCTACCTTGACTTTGGGTTCTTCTTTATATCAGCAGATTCAAGAAGCTCAGCAAGTTGATTCTGATTTGGCTCGTGTTATATCAAGATATGATGTTGAATTTGATGACGAGCTGGTTGTCAGTTTCCATGGCAGATTGTATATTCCCGCTGATGATTCTTTGAGATTTGCAATTCTAAGTGAAGCCCATGGATCCCGTTTTGCCATTCACCCAGGTGTCACCAAGATGTATCAGAATTTGAAGAAGCAGTTCTGGTGGCCAGGTATGAAGAGAGATGTGACTGTATTTGTTTCTAAGTGCTTGACTTGTCAGCAGGTTAAAGCCAAACATCAAAAGCCAGGTGGATTGCTTCAGCCATTAGAGATTCCAATGTGGAAATGGGACCATGTTACTACAGATTTTGTGTTGGGTTTATCTCGGACTTCACAAGGTTTTGATGGTATCTGGTTGCTTGTTGATTGTAGCAACCCTGATAAATAAAATAAATCAAAATAGATTAAAAGATTTAATAAATAAACGAAAGAGCTTGGAATAAAAATAATTAAACCCTGATGAAAATAACGCCTCAGATATAGGTGCTACTTTACAATAAAACGCCCTTACATAAGGCGTGTTTTGAAGAAAGGACACCCACACGTCAAGGCGTCAAATTTCAAACGACCAAAATAAATAAAAAGGGCAAGTTTGCATAACGTCCTTCGCGTGGACGCGTTTCAACAAGAAACGACGCTTGACAAGGCGTCAATTTAAATTCGACGCCCTGACTTAGGTCGCTAATTCAGTTTGAGTTTCGTTCGACCCAGGAGTCTATCCAGGGTAAGTTGATAACTATGAGAAAGAGTTCGAATGTAGTAATAACTCTAATATGGAAGTATTACTTCCAATCGAACACTAACCTTATTAGGATTTCCAATATCTTATAAATAACCTTCTGCTTGAACCGAGAACGCTATTTGGCGTTCAGACTATTCTACGGTATGTGAAGAACCAAGGTTCTTTCTTCTTCTTTTCTGTTTACGATGATATGAAGAACATTAACAGGTTCTTCATCTTCTTCTCTTCTTACAGGTTAAGAAGATTCACGTTGTGAAGAATAAAAGGGTAAGTTCTTCTTTCCTCTACCTTCAGTAAGTATTATGAAGAAAAACTAATGTTTCATCATCTTATTTCTCTGTAGGGAAGTCATCATAACCTACTGAAGAATTTAGGGTTCTTCATCTACATCCTCTTAATTACCCTTGCTGCTGCTATTAGGATCGAAAGCTTCAAAAAGACTCTGTTTATAAAACAGAGTATCGTTTTCCCCAGAACCTACATCTGTTCATCCGTCAGTTTATCATCATCAAGGTAGGTTTTCTCAAGCAACGTAGCCCAAACAAGTTAAATTCATAGTAACATATCATGCATGTCATGTATACAAGTTTCCTGATAGTTTCTACACGTTTCTATAATATTTTTGCAAGAGACGCCCGTGACTAGGGCGCTACTTTAAAGAAACGACCTGAACCAGGTCGTCAATTACAGATTTGACGCCATGTACTGTAGGCGTTAATCGCAGGAAAATCACATGTAATTAATAATTGATCCACGTTTAAAAATTCAATAGATATGAAATATCCAATCTAATATATATTGCATGACTCGACCTGTGAATCCCTGCTATTTTTCTGTCATGATCATGTCTCTTGTCTCTTGGAATTTTATTACTGAAATATTGTAAATTCTTGAACTCACGACCCTGTATAGGTCGTCTCTCACTTGACTAACGCCCCTGTTCAGGACGTGAATTGAAAAGTAACGCCCCTGTCCAGGACGTGTTTTGAGAAAATTCTGAAAATATATACTCTGTAAAAATAGAAGGAAAGAATGGACGACCACTTATTGCGTCGTCTAAATAAACGCCCTTCACCAAGGCGCGTTTTTGGGAAAATACTGAAATATTAAAATCTTGCAAAATGTAAAATAGATAAACGCCCTTACTGAAGGCGTTAATTACTTGAGTAGTGACTTTACTTAAGTCGTTATTTTCCTGTAAAAATGTTTTTACCCTGGTTTTGATAACCGATGGTTTCAGTATATCTATATATATATGTATATCGGCACTATATCTCCACTCCGTGAGTATAGTCCCACGTTTCATGATGTTCTATCGATTACCCTCAATTCTCATTGACATACAAGCTCTCCATTGGATATTCCGTTCCTTTGGACTAGCGAGTTAGTCATAGAGACCTCCGTAAGACTCCTCGACCCTTGGATTCCCTCAAGGCCGACTGAGCTGGTTGTACCCTAAAAACCCATTACACTATTGAATGCCATGTCACTCTAAAGAAACATGGTATACCGGCCCTTATGATATGCAAAGAGTATATCATGAGAATTCTTAATGGGATGATGATATCATGCCATTTGTTGATGTTCTTGTGGACCTCAATTCTATAATAAGAATGAGGGTATCTTGCCTTTGATATACTGTTCATGTGGACCTCAATTCTATATAAAGAATGTCCATACTTGTTTGTCATGGTACCCGAGTTAAGGGAACCTAATTCCACCTAGTTTCAACGATAAATCATGTTTAATACCGTTGTTATCGCCTATCTATGTCCAATGTCGTATTTTTGGACTCCATTCTCTCAAAGTTATCCTACTTGTCTACAAGCTTAAATTGTTGAAATTCCATATTGGCTATATATATATATACAAGAGTGGATGTCAAATATACATGATAAATGCCTGCGCATATAGGGCCCGATCTGGTCCTGGGAGGAGCACCCGAAAGTACTTGTGCCCATGGGAGTTGAATGATAAGGTATCTGGCATTATACCGAGTGCATGACTAGCTTGATTGGACATTCCACACAAATCTTGTACTTGACTCGTACTTGACATGACATGAATTGCGTGACCCGAGAAAGGGTAATTACTTGCTTGCTTGATACATGATAGCCAAAGTTCTTGACGTGACTTGCTAAAAAGTATTTACTTGAATATCTTGTTATCTTTTCTTGAAAGCTCATGACTAGTTCATCTTGCTGTCTTATTGATAAACTCTCTCTCTATCTTATCGTTTTATACGAGCATACATAGCTACAGTACATACATAAAAGATGTAATTATTTAAACCCTTGCTAGCGCTTGAGATATAAATTCCTACTGAGCGTTCGCTCACTCCGTGTGTTCCCTTACTTTTCAGGTAAGTCCGACGAAGAAGGTCAAACTGATGGGGAAAGTCAAGAGTGAAAGAGATAGAACTTCTCCAAGTGTCATCTAGTCTTTTCCCTATTTTCTTGAGTCAACTATGTACTTTTCGTTTTTTTTAATTGAATAGAGTATTGGATTTGTAATAGTTTATCCATTATGAAATAAAGGATTGGGTTATCTTTACTTTTGCGCATCTCTGTCTTTGTGTCGAATACACTACTACTCTGATTGACATGATTGATATAAACTCATCGCGCATATCCGAGTATCTTCCGCGCTCGGGACGTGACAGTTTTTGTGGTATCAGAGCCTAGGGTATTCAATTCCTAGGAAAACCCAAGTCCAAGGATAAGTTTTAACCTTTAACCAGTGAGATTGGGTAGAACCAAGGGTTAAAGTTAACATAGTATATGAGTCTTTAAATACAATCACATATTAACCTAGTTATTGTAATTGTAGGATAATGGCTGCCGAACGTGCTCAATGGCGCAACATGCAGCGTACCCTTCAAGGCATGACTCAAGTGCTGCAACAAGTAGCACAAGGAGGTGGACAATGAGCAGGAAGTCTCCACCAGACTTTCAAGAACATGAACCCACCCAAGTTCACGGGTTCTACTGATCCAGATGACGCTGAACACTGGATTAGGGAGATAGAACGAATATTCCATGTTATGCAATGCACGGATCAAGATAAGGTCTTATTAGCCACTTTTCAGTTAGAAAGGGATGCTAGATGCTGGTGGGAATCAATAGAGGCTGCTATAAATCAAGATCAGGTTTCGTGGGAAGAATTCGTTGAACACTTCAACGTGAAATATTTCTCGGACCGAGTTCAGGAAAAGAAGGCTGCAGAGTTTGCCGCATTAAAACAACGATCCTTGTCAGTGGCCGAGTATGAGGCCCAATTCTCTAGATTGTCTCGATATGCTAAGCATCTAGTTAGCACCGAGAAAATGAAAGCTAGGAGGTTTCTTAATGGGCTCAGGCCCCAAGCTATTACTCAACTGGCGCCGATGGACATTCAAGTCTACTCGGAGATAGTACGCCGAGCTCAACTATTAGAAGATGCCACGGAACTGTCTGATAGGATTCGTGGTAAGGATAAGAAGGAACAAGTTACAGGTTCGGGTTCCTTTAAACCCAACTTCAAGAAGAGGCCTAGCAATGGAGGTATTCCCTCGCAAGACCAAAAGTTCAAGAAGACCAAGCCCTTCTCTATCACCACTACCTCTCCAAATACAGTGTGCAAACATTATGATAAAGCGGGTTATAGAGCAGAAGAATGCTGGAGGAAACTGGGAGCATGTCTCCGTTGTGGGAGTCGTGAGCATCGGATTCCCGATTGCCCATTACTTAACGATCAAGCCGTTGACGGAAAGTGCCCAGTAACCAAGAATGCTCGTCTTCATGCAATCAAGGAGACCGAGCAAGTAGAAGGAGGCGGCTTAGTGGAAGGTACATTGAAAGTTTGTTCCAGGAATGCATATGTCTTAATTGATACTGGTGCATCGCATTCTATTATTTCTAATAAGTTTGCTGACCCATTACCCCTAGAACCGGAATGGATAAAGTTAGTTTTATCTACTCCTCTGGATGATGAAACTGATATTACACATCATTACCAAAACTGCGAAGTATTGGTTCAGGGTAGAAATCTCCCTATTGATCTCATATGTTTAGATCTGAAAGAGTATGATGTTATACTAGGGGCAGATTGGTTATCCAAGTATCAGGCAACGGTTGATTGCCGCAATAGTAAGGTTACATTCAAGGAATTTCCAGAACTAGTATTTACTAGCCCCAAGAGTCGGAGCAAATCCCCTATTATTTCAGCTCTCCGAGTTAGCAAGCTCATCAGGAAAGGATGTGCATCTTTCCTTGCATTTGTCACAGTTAAAGAAGCTAAGGAGATTAAGCTAGAAGACATTCCAGTGGTACAAGAATTTCCGGACGTGTTTCCGGAAGATTTGCCGGGATTACCCCCGCAAAGAGAAGTGACCTTCACCATTGACTTAGTCCCTGGTGCTGGTCCGATTTCAAAGGCACCTTATAGGATGTCACCTGCCGAACTCAAGGAGTTAAAGGAGCAATTGATGGAACTCATTAAGAAAGGATTCATTAGACCAAGTACTTCCCCGTGGGGAGCGCCTGTATTATTTGTAAAGAAGAAAGACAGATCCATGAGATTATGCGTCGACTATCGACAATTGAATCATCTCACTATCAAGAACAAGTATCCACTACCGAGAATCGATGAATTGTTTGATCAAATTTCAGGATCCATGTACTTTTCCAAAATTGATCTTAGGTCCGGATATCACCAACTAAGAATCAAGGACGAGGATATTCATAAAACCGCATTCAGAAGCAGGTATGGCCATTATGAATTTGTTGTTATGCCTTTCGGACTAACGAATGCCCCTGCTGCCTTTATGCAGTTAATGAATAGTATATTCAGGCCTTATTTGGATCAATTCGTGGTGGTCTTTATTGATGATATATTGATTTATTCCAAGACCAAGGAAGAGCATGAGGAACATTTGAGGATTGCATTACAAATATTAAGGACAAACTAATTATATGCAAAACTTAGCAAGTGTGAATTCTGGCTTGAAGAAGTGACTTTCCTCGGACATGTTATATCAAAGGATGGCTTGTCTGTAGACCCATCAAAGGTTGAAGCTGTAAAGAACTGGGAAAGACCGACCAATGCTAGTGAGATCCGAAGTTTCTTAGGTCTTGCCGGCTATTACAGGCGATTCATCAAGGATTTCTCTAAAATCGCCGTGCCACTTACAAGGTTAACTCGTAAGGAGATCCGTTATGAATGGGATGAGGAATGTGAAAGAAGCTTCCAAACTCTCAAGGATCATCTTACTACAGCTCCTATCTTAGCATTGCCAATTGAAGGAGAAAAGTTCAAGGTATACACTGATGCTTCTGGCATTGGCCTCGGGTGTGTTCTAATGCAACAAGGGAAGGTTATAGCCTACTCTTCTCGTCAATTAAAGAAACATGAAGAGAACTACCCCGTCCATGACTTAGAATTGGCCGCGGTAGTATTTGCACTCAACATATGGATACATTATCTTTATGGAGTACAGTTTACTGTATACTCCGATCATAAAAGTCTCAAATATCTTTTCTCACAGAAGGAGTTAAATATGAGGCAAAGACGATGGCTAGAATATCTCAAGGACTTCGACTTCAATATACAATATCATCCCGGAAAGGGTAATCATGTAGCAGATGCCCTTAGTCGAAAGCCGAGAGCACTGTTAGCCAATTATCTGATTCAAGAATGGAAATTGCTGGAACAATTCTCTGAACTCAATATAAGCATGGACACGGACCTTAGATGTGTCACATTATCTCATGTAAGCCTACAGTCAGATTTATTGTCTGAAATACAAGCACTTCAGAATGATAATCCTACATTAGTAGAAATCAAGGGCAGATTAGAAGGACAATCGGATTTCCAATTAACTTCTGATGGAAGATTAATGTTCAAGAATAGAACTTGTATACCGGACTGCCCAGAATTGAAGAAGAAGGTCTTAGATGAAGCTCATAGGTCAAGGTATACGATTCATCCTGGATCTACCAAGATGTACCAAGATGTGAAAAGAAATTTTTTGGTGGCCCAACATGAAAAGGGAAATAGCAGACTATGTATCACGTTGTCTCACATGCCAATAAGTCAAGGCGGAACACCAAAAGCCTGCTGGAAAGCTACATCCTCTAGATATCCCTAAATGGAAGTGGGAGGATATTGGTATGGATTTCATCATGGGTTTATCTAAATCAAAAAGAGGACATGATGGAATATGGGTTATCATTGACCGATTGACTAAATCAGCGCATTTCTTACCAATCAAGAGTCGATGGTCAGTTGATGTCTTAGCTGCACTATACATCAAGGAAATAGTCAGATTACATGGTATTCCTATTTCAATCGTGTCTGACAGAGATCCCCATTTTACTTCTCATTTTTGGAAAGGACTACAACATTCGTTGGGGACGAGACTTAACTTTAGTACCGCTTTTCATCCTCAAACGGATGGTCAGACCGAGAGAACCAATCAAGTAGTCAAAGATATGCTAAGAGCATGCATTACTGATTTTGATGGAAACTGGCATGATCACTTGCCTTTGGTCGAATTTGCATACAATAATAGCTACCAGGCAAGTATACAACTGGCACCTTTTGAAGCCTTATACGGAAGGAGTTGTCGATCACCCTTATGCTGGGACGAAGTTGGAGAGAAACAACTGTTAGGTCCAGAAATGGTAAGGGACACTACCGAGAAGATACAATTGATCAAAGAAAGACTGCAAGTTGCTCAGTCTAGACAAAAGGCTTATGCTGACACAAGAAGAAGAGATCTTGAATTCCAAGTTGGAGATCATGTATTTCTCAAGATATCGCCTGGACGTGGAATACGAAGATTTGGTGTTAAGGGCAAGCTTACACCAAGATTTATCGGACCTTTTGAGATACTAGAAAGAGTTGGCAAGGTTGCTTATCGCATCGCATTGCCACCTCAATTGTCCGAAGTACATAATGTGTTCCACATATCTATGTTGAAGAAGTATGTGCATGATCCATCACATATTATCGAACATGGAGACCTAGTAATCCAGAAGGATCTCACGTATGAACAGAAGCCTATGAAGATCTTAGATTGAGAAGTACGTACCCTAAGGAATAAGGTTATTCCCATGCTAAAGGTACAATGGAATAAGAATTCAGAACAAGAAGCTACATGGGAGACCGAGAAATCTATGATGAAGCGATTTTCAGACTTATTTTAGAAGGTACATACTCTACACTCTCCATATGTAAATGTATGATATGGAATTTGGGGACCAAATTCTTTTTAAGTGGGGGAGGGTGTAGCAACCCTGATAAATAAAATAAATCAAAATAGATTAAAAGATTTAATAAATAAATGAAAGAGCTTGGAATAAAAATAATTAAAACCTGATGAAAATAACGCCTCAGATATAGGCGCTACTTTACAATAAAACGCCCTTACATAAGGCGTGTTTTGAAGAAAGGACGCCCACACGTCAAGGCGTTGTGGACGCACTTTTTATTTAATAAAATCGTTGTTTATTTGTTTATTGGCATTTATTAAGTGCGTGGGCGTGCCAGTCACAAATGTGACGATTTATTCGGGCTTCGTGGAAGCCCATGGTGCGCTCGATCTGACTAATCAGATAATTGTGTGGTTCGTGTCGGGACCGAAACCCGCCGTGCCATAAAGGTCACGGCGTTATTTACATCCCCCATACGGGGGAACACCCTTGATTGATTGCCGGGAATAAGGGCCCTACGGCCTAAAGAGAATACTAATAATGCAGGAGGATAGTGAAAGATGAACTATGCTAGAAACCCGTCTCGGGACGTGAATGTTCAGACTACGTCGGCCACTCATGGGCCACTTCATGTTCGGATGAAGCTCCGTGCTTGTAGTATAAAAGACGGTGACAAAACCGCGTGAATATTTGCCACGAACAAGGCAAGTTTAATGAGAATACGGGATTGGGTCCCGGTAGAAACGGGTCAAATTGATAGACTGTTGGCCGGAGATGATTTCGAACTGTGGCCATGTCGGAAATTTCATAAACCACGTCCGATACCATAAGGCGTCGTCGGTTTTCTCTTTGCACCCAGTCCGAGGGAGTGGATTATTAAGTGCATAGCCCGAGCTTACTAACGTGCGCCCTCACACGCGGATCGACCTGGCGGGGGGTTTCCGGGGGCAGCGCCCCCGGAACAAAAATTCAATTAAGGCGCGGGTGATGGAGCTCCTTTCATTCATTCTTTTATTAATGGCATTGATCTCTTGTATTTCCCTTTGAACCTTTCCATTCCCTTTTTTTTACTAGCCATTTATCCCTTTTTTTGTTAAGGAGGCGCGCCGGATAGGGGAAGGAAGATGGTGGCGCCGATTTAGGGTCTTAACAGGTAGACAAGGGGGGAGGGCGCGCCGGGTATAGGGGCGCCGTTTTAAGGTTGGCAAAGGAGATATTGGGGGGCGCCGGTTGTGGGTATTAGAGGGGGGCGCGCCGGTTTAGGATGGCAAGTTGTGGGGGCGCGCCGTTTTTGGAGGGCAAGGGAGAGATTGGGGCGCGCCGTTTAGCATTTAGAGAAAGAGATGGGGAGGTTTGTGAGGAGGGTTGAAGCGGCGCGGTGGAACAATTTCCACTCCGTTTTAACCCGCGCCGGGATAGCCATATGGGGTTGTTTCAGAGCTCTGTTACTGCGTTTCCTCTTCCTTTCACCCGTAGGTTGATTCAAAGTTTGATTTGCTCATTCTGTTGATAGATTTAAGCTGGTAGTGAGGAGGTTTTAAGAGCTTTAACCATTTTAATCGTTTGTTACGACGAAAACAGTATGAACGTCTAAGTGTTTTACTCCCGCAGTTTGCTCACAGAGACTTCAATTTGTTCTTCATCAGTTCAGCCCGTTCGTTAGTTGTTGGGCGTTCTTAGCCTTGGCAAAAATCGGGCAGCACCTCCCCTAGACCGGGACTTGCCAGAGATGAAGGAAAGCCACCAATCGGATTGCTCCGGGGTAAACTCTCAAAAATTGGAGTAGCCTCACGGCGGTCCGAACCCAGGTGTGAGTATGGAACGTTCGAGGGCCAGCCTACAAGAACGACCACGACTCACGGGTGAGGAATCTTCAATAGGGACATGTATTTGCCACAAGGGCCATAAATGTTCATCCGGCGGTAGATACCTTTTCGGGTCATGCCATGGAAAGGCAGCCCTCAAGGGCCCGGGATGATTGGAGAATGAGCAAACGGGGCAAGGAATGGAACGGAGAACACAAGAGTTGCAAGAATAGCTTTTCTTCTTTTATTCACCCACACAACGGGGAAGGAAACTTGATACAGATAAAATAGAAGAGAAGGCGTTACAAACAAAAAAGGAAAATACATTCGATGGAGAGAAAGAGAGATGCATTAGACGGAGGAGGGAGAGGGAAGCATTGGCTTCTCCCCCTCCAACTCACCTCTCACTCTCGCCCCCCTACCTCTTTCTCTTTTCTTCAGCCCAGAACCGTGGAGCTCTCGGATGCCAGTAACTCCTTCTCCTCCCTTCTCTCTTCTCTTCCTGCACACTGCCGAGACCCTCTTTTCTTTTCTCTCTTCTTCTGTTTCCTTCTTATCTTGATCCTCATCTCTTTGCTTCACAATGCTGCCCTATATATATCAGCCAGCCTGGGAGCGTCCCTGCCCATTCCACCTCGTCCGCAACGAAGTCAGGAGTTGACTCATTGTGCTGGACGCCGTTGATTCGTCCCGTACGCTGCTGCTCGTCCGAGGACGGGATGTTCGTAGGTTTGTTGGGGGTTGCTTCGCCATTGAGCTTCTGTGCTGTCGAACGGAGGTTGAGACAGAACCAGGGGCATTGAATGTTCTGTACATCTCATTTATGCAGAATAGAGTATCGGTCGGCAGACGGGACATGATGAGGTTAAACTCATTTCATTCGACTCGCCGTTTTAAGAAGAGGATATGGTGATAGCTTGTCCAAAAGTAGCGCGCCGTAGAAATGCTTCAGAGAACAGGATGAGGGGTTAAAACGACGCGGGGGAATAGTGACCACGCCGGTTTAAACTCAAGTGTAATTGGCATGCCGTATTATGCCTTTTGGCCTTCAAACTGGCCATGCCGTAATAGCATACAAAGGGCGGCGCCGTTTTAACGGTTAAACAAGGGGAGAGGGCGCGCCGGAATTGGGCCATTCAAGGGAGAGGGGCGCGCCGGAATGGCCATACCGTTTTAGCAAGGGGGCGCGCCGTTTTAAGGCGTGCCGCTTTAAGGCCCTCCCGCGCCGTTTTAAGCACCGAACAGATTCTTTCCGAAGTCGAGGCCGTTTATATGAATGTTGGCATTCCCATAATGTTCCGGTTGCGTTGCATGGCTTCCACAACTTTCTGTTCGCAGCCTCCGAGACTCGGTCCCAGACTTTGCGTGACTTTCGGTGCAAGTTGAGACTGTGTCGGAGTTCCCGACTCTTCTTCGATTCAACTCTCGGCACGACCGACTGTAGAGTTGTGGCCATATCTTCCCCCCGGGGGGGGGGCTTCCTTATCGACTAGCGGACCACCAGGCGAGTCCTCATCTTGATCGGGTGAGGCGTGAGGTTTCTCTGGTAGTCATGTATTCGACTCGCGCTCGAATGTGTAGACGCGAATGTCGCCATGATCATCATCGTCATTTTTTGGCGTCCACAGGCGTCAAATTTCAAACGACCAAAATAAATAAAAAGGGCAAGTTTGCATAACGTCCTTCGCGTGGACGCGTTTCAACAAGAAACGACGCTTGACAAGGCGTCAATTTAAATTCGACGCCCTGACCTAGGTCGCTAATTCAGTTTGAGTTTCGTTCGACCCAGGAGTCTATCCAGGGTAAGTAAATAACTATGAGAAAGAGTTCTAATGTAGTAATAACTCTAATATGGAAGTATTACTTCGAATCGAACACTAACCTTATTAGGATTTCCAATATCTTATAAATAACCTTCTGCTTGAACCGAGAACGCTATTTGGCGTTTGGACTATTCTACGGTATGTGAAGAACCAAGGTTCTTTCTTCTTCTTTTCTATTTACGATGATATGAAGAACATTAACAGGTTCTTTGTCTTCTTCTCTTCTTACAGGTTAAGAAGATTCACGTTGTGAAGAACAAAAGGGTAAGTTCTTCTTTCCTCTACCTTCAGTAAGTATTATGAAGAAAAATTAATGTTTCTTCATCTTATTTCTCTGTAGGGAAGTCATCATAACATACTGAAGAATTTAGGGTTCTTCATCTACATCCTCTTAATTACCCTTGCTGCTGCTATTAGGATCGAAAGCTTCAAAAAGACTCTGTTTATAAAACAGAGTATCGTTTTCCCCAGAACCTACATCTGTTCATCCGTCAGTTTATCATCATCAAGGTAGGTTTTCTCAAGCAACGTAGCCCAAACAAGTTAAATTCATAGTAACATATCATGCATGTCATGTATACAAGTTTCCTGATAGTTTCTACACGTTTCTGTAATATTTTTGCAGGAGACGCCCGTGACTAGGGCGCTACTTTAAAGAAACGACCTGAACCAGGTCGTCAATTACAGATTTGACGCCCTGTACTGTAGGCGTTAATCGCAGGAAAATCACATGTAATTAATAATTGATCCACGTTTAAAAATTCAATAGATATGAAATATCCAATCTAATATATATTACATGACTCGACCTGTGAATCCCTGCTATTTTTCTGTCATGATCATGTCTCTTGTCTCTTGGAATTTTATTCCTGAAATATTGTAAATTCTTGAACTCACGACCCTGTATAGGTCATCTCTCACTTGACTAACGCCCCTGTTCAGGACGTGAATTGAAAAGTAACGCCCCTGTCCAGGGCGTGTTTTGAGAAAATTCTGAAAATATATACTCTGCAAAAATAGAAGGAAAGAATGGACGACCACTTATTGCGTCGTCAAATTGTAAATAAACGCCCTTCACCAAGGCGCGTTTTTGGGAAAATACTAAAATATTGAAATCTTGCAAAATGTAAAATAGATAAACGCCCTTACTGAAGGCGTTAATTACTTGAGTAGTGACTTTACTTAAGTCATTATTTTCCTGTAAAAATATTTTTACCCTGGTTCTGATAACCGATGGTTTCAGTATATCTATATATATATGTATATCGGCACTATATCTCCACTCCGTGAGTATAGTCCCACGTTTCATGCTGTTCTATCGATTACCCTCAATTCTCATTGACATACAAGCTCTCCATTGGACATTCCGTTCCTTTGGACTAGCGAGTTAGTCATAGAGACCTCCGTAAGACTCCTCGAGCCTTGGATTCCCTCAAGGCCGACTGAGCTGATTGTACCCTAAAAACCCATTACACTATTGAATGCCATGTCACTCTAAAGAAACATGGTATATCGGCCCTTATGATATGCAAAGAGTATATCATGAGAATTCTTAATGGGATGATGATATCATGCCATTTGTTGATGTTCTTGTGGACCTCAATTCTATAATAAGAATGAGGATATCTTGCCTTTGATATACTGTTCATGTGGACCTCAATTCTATATAAAGAATGTCCATACTTGTTTGTCATGGTACCCGAGTTAAGGGAACCTAATTCCACCTAGTTTCAACGATAAATCGTGTTTAATACCGTTGTTATCGCCTATCTATGTCCAATGTCGTATTTTTGGACTCCATTCTCTCAAAGTTATCCTACTTGTCTACAAGCTTAAATTGTTGAAATTCCATATTGGCTATATATATATATACAAGAGTGGATGTCAAATATACATGATAAATGCCTGCGTATATAGGGCCCGATCTGGTCCTGGGAGGAGCACCCGAAAGTACTTATGCCCATGGGAGTTGAATGATAAGGTATCTGGCATTATACCGAGTGCATGACTAGCTTGATTGGACATTCCACACAAATCTTGTACTTGACTCGTACTTGACATGGCATGAATTGCGTGACCCGAGAAAGGGTAATTACTTGCTTGCTTGATACATGATAGCCAAAGTTCTTGACGTGACTTGCTAAAAAGTATTTACTTGAATATCTTGTTATCTTTTCTTGAAAGCTCATGACTAGTTCATCTTGCTGTCTTATTGATAAACTCTCTCTCTATTGTAGACACGCCAAAATTGACGTTACTGTGAGTACATCTCATATTGCCTTGTAATATCCCAATTTGACCCTCAAATTAGTTCTATTTGAGTGGTTTTTCCCACTTTTTTTTAGATTTCTCCCTTTTTTCACCCTTTTCCTATTTTTTCCTATTTTTATGGATTTTTCTAGATTTTCTGGGTATTTTTTTCTCTATTTTTTAGAAATAACGACTTGATCTGGGGCGTCTTTTAAATAACGACTTATACATGGGCGTTTCTTAAAACATTGACGACTATACTGGAGGGCGTCCATTCTTTCAAATTTCCATTTTTCTCCATTTTTCTGGGAATTTTTCAGAATTTTTTGGGAATTAACGACTTAAACATGGGCGTTACTTTGAATGTGAAAAGAATAAAAAATCAAAAAAAATTAAGTCACGCCTTACTCACGGTCGTGTCTTTCAAATGGATTATTTTAATATTATTTTAATACCCCTTTCAGGGGTGATTTGGTGGCCTTCCGGGTGTCAGAAAAATTCACAAAAATAGTCGTTGGAATCAGGGCGACGAGATGCACCTCCACCTAAAAAATGGGAAAATAATATTGAGAAATGAAAAATGGCCCTATTTCGAAGTTTTTAATTAACGTCCTTTGTTAAGGCATTTTTTTAATTAACGCCTTTGACTCAGACGTGTTTCAATTTCATTTCTAAAAATGATCCAGGAGTTAACGCCCTTGTGTAGGGCGTGTTTTTAAAAGACGCCCTTCGGAAGGTCGTCAATTCTTGAATTGACGCCCTGAGCCAGGTCGTGTTTCACTTTTGTGCTCCGAACGAACGCAGCCTTTCCCAGAGAGACTCCTGCTTCGTTTGGGCTCTTGCCCAGTCTAATCCTCTCCTATTTTGGGCTCTTGCCCGTTCTTATCTCTTCCTCCTTTGGACTCTTTCCTTCTTATCTTTTTCTACCTTATTAATAGAGCTTATGAGCTCTGTTAATCGGTTGGTTAGCCGCCCATTTCTCCCTCCCCCGGTTCTTCTTCTGCTTCTTTGTTCTCTTCTTCTGCGGTTGTTTGTTTATTTTTTTTGTTTTTATTTCTTCTTCTTTCTTCACAGGTTGCTGCTGCCGCTGGCTGAAGGAGGATCTCCTCTTATGCTTAATTTCGTCATCCCTTTTGAAGTGTTCTCCCCATCGAGCATTCAAAGCCAAAAGCAACAGGCTTCCTTTGTCCTTTATCTTCTTCTTTTATTATCATTGTTCATCTGCATGCATATTCATCCCTTTTGTTATTAAACTTCAACTCAACTACGTTGAGATCTCCCCTAAGTGCAACTCTTACACTCTTTCCCCCTTATTCATATTTTACATGTTCATTTCACATTCATGCATTCATTCATCTCCCACACCTTTTTTGCATAGGGGTTTAAGGGCAACCACCCTTAAGGTGTGTTCTTCACCATGATTTCATGCTCATCTTTATTTAGGATTTGATGCTACACACCATGTTCTAATGCATATCTTTATTGGTGTTGTTGTCTTTCTTACAAGGGTAATTGATTGAAGACTCTCTTCGTCGGCCAGCCGATCTTGAAGAGAAAAGGAGTACTCACATCCCCGCACTTTCAAGGTATTCTTCGCGATCTCTCCCCTTCATTAATTGTTATATCTTTTGAGGCGTTCGCGTCTCTGGCGATCACAACCTCCTTTTAGCACCTCGTGCTATTTTATTGCTTTCATCATATCTATTGCTTTTTATATTAAAGTGGATTTCTAATTAGGATCTACAAATTGGCGATCACGGTGGGACACTTTTGTGTTCTTTGTTTATTACCCCTTTCCCCTTAGGCACCCGCGTGTGCCATCTCCCCTATTGCACCCTCGGTGCATCTCCCTTTTTGTGCCCCTCGGGCACCCTCCATTGGTTTTACACTCTTCCTTACGTGATTTGTCAGTTTGTTGATTTTTCTTTAAAATCTCCACTTATTTGAAATTTTGATGAGCATGCTTATATCTTATATTTGTTGATTGCCTGCGACTGTGAGTGGTTGTTACTGTTGGCCGTGGATTGAGAATTAACGCCTCTGTCGGAGGCGCCTTTTAATTTCACGCCCTAACCCAGGGCGTGTTGTTTTAAGTTAACGCCTTCTGACAGGGCGTTTGCTAGCTGTCTCCAATTAGTTCTGCTTGCTTTGGGAATTAACGCCCGTTGCAAGGGCGTGTTTATCTTTATTAGCGCCTCCCTTAAAGGCGTTTTCTTGGATTTGACGCCCTCTGAATAGGGCATCCTTTGATTTATAGCGCCTCACTCTAAGGCGTATTTCACCCTGCCCCTGGGCCCCTCACGTTAATTCACGACAGTCACACCGTCGTGTCCTTGTTTGGTAGTGCCCCCTTCCAGGGCGTGTTTTTACTGTGGGTTTCCAGAACCCCCCGGCTGTGGTTTTTCATGATATTTCCTGCTTATCTTTATTGATTATATTGTTGTGGTTGGCCTGTTTACCCTGCTGCATTCATATTTGCATTTTGGTTTGGGGAGCCCCCTCCTCTTCATTAGGATCCACACACCCCCTTGGTGAAGGAACGGTCCTCCATTGAGCATTCCGTCTCTTTGGATTGGAAATTCCTAAACCAAGCCTCCGTAAGTCCCCGCACCCGTGGATTCCCTCACGGACGCCGGGCAGGTTGTACCCTTTTGGAGTCCCGATATAGTTGGCCTAATATGTGGTGAGAAAGGATTCCTAGTTGGCATTGGAGTTAAATCATATTGAAACTAGGATCCTCCCTTGTGTGAATCATTCAAAACTTTGATAAAATCCTTAATTCACCAAGGTTCAAACAAATCAAATCAAGGTAACCATCTCTTTTGTGTGCTTCTTTGCATATTATTTGGAACTTTGATTGCATGATGGCGTACTATAAACAAGATAACATGTCTAATTCAATTCATGAGGATGCACAACCCAGCACTTCTTATAATCCTCAATTTCAACATGTTCATCAAAATTCTCACCATTCTTTCAAAGGGCCACGTCCTCATTCTTATGGTCATGCCCGACCCACGGGCAATGTCCATCCTAATGGTCCATCCACTCAATCACGAGTCACTACTCCTTCGGGACCGCCTCGTCTTAATGATGAGAAGGTCTCCCAAATTTTGCATGCATTAGATCATCTTACCCCTCAACAGATCCAAGCCCTTAAGGCTGCCGTTGAGGGTACATCTCATGCATCTCTCCCTCCTTCCAATTCTATACGGGTGGCCCATCACCCACCTCCTTCCAATTCTATTCGGGTAGCCCATCACACAACTCCCTCCAATTCTACACGGGTGGCCCATCACCCCCCTCCTCCTTCCAATCCTGATCGGGTAGCCCATTACCCATCTCCTCCTGTTCATTCTACTCGGGTGGCCCATCACCCGCCTCCTTCTATTCCTCCTCCCTCACAGCCCCAAGGCCCATTTATTCATTGCAATCCGGCCCATCCGGGTTCTTTTACGGGTCGGCCCATTAATCCACCTCCACGGCCTTTTTATGCGGCCCCTCCTCCTTCAATGCCCTGCCAACCCTCTGTTGTTCATGTTACTCCCCTCCAGCAAAATATTTTTGATAAGATTACTTCCATGGAGGAACAATTAAAGAGGGTTACAAGTTCACGGCCCGCCCCTCCTACTCCGGTTAATCCTCTCTATGCGGCTTTGGATGACATTACAAGAATGGAGAGAGAATGGAAGGATAGGATGGACGACTATGGCGTTGATATTCCAAGCGAGCAAGAACCGGCAATTGAAGAATCTGAGCCGGTATATGATGATGAAGCTATGCAGGCACCCCTTCCGAGTTTCCTTCGTTTCCCACTTCCCCCGCTTTCATTTGATGAACCCCCTGCTCAGGACGAAGCCATCATCCCTAATCCAACCCTTATTCCCGAGACCTCCTGGTGCTACGACGATGGGTCGATACTTCAATCACCCACGTCGGCGCATTTTGAGTCTCACCCCATTCCTAATACCGCTCGCCCCGCTCGGCGCTTTCTCCGCAATAAGCCTCCACTAATTAATAAACCTCCGCCAATTGTTACACCTCCACCAATTACACCTTCCCCCATTATGCCTTTAGCCTCCACCTCGGCCTCCACTTCCCCAATTAGCCTACCATTACCATCACTTCAACCCTCCACTATGCCTATGACCCCTATCCCTCCACCATATAGCCTTACGCCTTTACCCATGGTTAGTCCTGAGCAGGATCCACCACTTTTTGCATCCGAGCCCGTCCCGACTGCTTCCGAGCAAGGGGAGAAGCTCGACGTGTTTGAACCTCCGCCCCCATTCACCCATTTGCCAACACCTTCCATTATAACTCCACCATCCATGGATCCTTCCGCCTCCGCCTCACCTCCCTTTGTTACTCAGAAGGGGCGTGCTTCTGTAGCTACTTGCGCCAAGGATAAGCAAGAGCCGGGCAAGAAGACTTTGGCCACGACTGTGCCATTCAAGATGCAAGAATTCATTTACCAGATGCCAATCCGGGTTATTGTGCCAAGCATGGTCGAAGAAGCCAAGTCATCGCCGTTGCTCAATAGATGCCAAGCGTTGACGCCGTTTGAAGGCCGGGCAGGGCACCCTTTGTTCAAACCTTCGAATTCTGAATTCATTTACAAGGGGCGAATGCCCATTTTATTCAACATTCCATATTCATCACCATCAATGGGCATGGCGATGCTTCATGTTCCAACTCTACGACTCCCTCACCTTATTGATCTTCGCTTTCCAAGGGGGTTGTCATTTATTGAAGCTTCCTTTATTGGGCCAATTGGTCGTACATGTTCACTGCCGTGGAGGGGCAATTGTCTTAAGGGGTCGTCCCCTATTTCTTCCACTCTTGTTCATTCAACTTCATCCATATCCATTTCAATCACCTTTTCTTCATGGGCCACTCCAAGGGAAAAGAGGAGGATCTCACCTTCTCACTCTTCACATTCTTCATCTTCTTCGAATTTCATGCATTTTTCATTCATTCATTCATTCCATTCTTTGCATTCATTACATCCATCATTTTGCATACATTTGCACCTCCTGCTTCCCGGGTTTCCAAACCCGTATCTTCCCCGCCTTCCGGTACCTCCGGATATTCCGCATTTCTCATCCTGTTCATCTTCATCTTTTTGTCCACTCTCCCTGGGACATTACGTCCCTTTTCCTGTTATCTCCCTGGAACCTCCAGGAATTTTATCCCTCCTCTTTGGGCATCTCGCCCTTTCTGATTCTATTTTTCCGGAACCTCCGGATCCTTCTCTTGTCCTTTCAGGGCATCGCGCCCCTTTCTATTTGCTTCCTCCGGAACCTCCGGATCTTTCACCCCTCTCTTTGTCCTTTGGGCATCGTGCCCCTCTCCATTTGCTACCTCCGGAACCTCCGGACCTTCCCCTCGGGCATCGCGTCCCTTTCCACCTCATTTCTCCGGAACCTCCGGACTTCCTTGGGCATCGCGCCCCTTCTCATTTGCTACCTTCAGAACCTCCGGGTTTTCCTCCTGATCCTCCTTCATTCCTTTCTCTTGGGTATCGCACCCCTTTCTATATCCTTCCTCCGGAACCTCCGGATTCTCTATCTTTTTCTTTCTATCTTCTTCCAGGGCATCGCGTCCCTCGGCATTTTCTTCCTCCACCACCTCCGGACCCTCCATCTTTCTTCCGATTCATCTTTCTAATATTTCTGAACATCACATCCTTCATTTTTTTCTTCCTTTTCCATCATCTTTTTCCCTATTTCGTCTCAGGGCATCGCGTCCCTTCTTTTGTCATTCCTCCGGAGCCTCCGGATGATTTCTCCTCTCACGATGCTCCTTCGCCTCCGGACCCTCCGGATCCACCTCTTTCCATCTACCAATTTCTTCTTCTGATTCCTCCTAATTCTGGGTCTGACCCAACTTCTTCCACATCCACTGCCTTGGGCATTTGCCCTTTCTCCCATTGCTTTCGAGGCTTTAGTCCTCACTCCTCCTTCTAATTCTTCACTTCTTTTGTAGACTGTTCCATGTGATCAGGGTCTCCGCGCCTTAGTGAGGGAGTTCTATCCCTCGCCTCTCTTCCTTTTTTCCTTATTCGTCTGAGTCTGGTCTTGGCACCACTCCTTCTTGTTAAGCCACTTTCAAATCCTTTGCTTCCAATCATTTTATCTGCCAAAGAGGATAGATCCCACGATGATCAACCTCGCCTCTGACAGCTGCTTCTACAAAGGTTGCAAGGTAACATATTTGCGTAAGTATGCATTTTAATGATATCATTTTCTCATTACTTCACGCATGATTTTCAAAATCAAGTGCTTCTTAACGAGATTAAGAGTGGTGTTTTAAACCTTTATCTTAAGCTTTTGTTTAATTGAAATCATTCTCAAAAGAGTCTTTAGGCTTGCTTTTACAGCACATGTGGTAATAAGAACCCCGCGCTGGGAATTCAACATTCTCTCCCCGCTTGTTAAGAGCAACCCTTAGTTGGGCACCGCACACACTTCACGGCGTCCTTAGCTGGCTCCTTTGTTAAAACATCGTTGCTATCTTGGCCATGCCATGAGTATATCTGAAAGTCTTTTCTCTTCTTTACTCGGCCACGTGCAGGGGCAAGAGGTTGACGGATGAGATGACCAACCTCGGTAATCCCCAATACGAGAGGAGTCTCAAATAGGGGCAGTCTTGACCCAAAATCAATATGAGTTTTCATATGAGCTTTCATGATACATCTCGCCACAAGGGCTGTTATGAAAATCAAATCAATATTTTGATGCACAATTATGAATTATGGCATGTCAAGAGTGGCAAAGTCCCCGCAGGGAAAACCCTGGTTGTATGCATGTCAAGGGTCTGAAAATTAAAGGCATAAAGCCCCAGCGCAACAGATCACCTCTTTGAGGGTTAATACCTTGGAAGGAATTCAAGTCCCGATATCTCCCATCTTGCATAAAACTTATCTCCAAATTTTCTTCTCTTCTCCCTCCAAGACCGAATGTTTCTCGGGTATGGCCTTGGTAGGGGCACCGTTGATCAATGGCGGTCGGTTAAAGGACGCCACTTTCCATGCACGCCCGGCTTTGGACAGATCTTAATAAAAAGGGAAGGAACGAGGACGCTCAGTTAATGATTCAAAAACACCCTTTTGATGCTGCATTAGTAATGTCTAAAATCAAAATCCAACAAAAATTTGAAATATTTTCCAAAAATTCATAAAAATTTGAAATATTTTCCAAAACTCCAGAAAAGTTCAGATATTTTCCAAAATCCATAAAAACCCAAATATTTCTCAAACTCCATAAAAATTTGAATATCTTTTCAAAACTCATAAAAATTTGCATATTTCAAACTCCAAAAATTTTGCATTGTATTTTCTGATGGTGCCTTTTGCAGGAACGACAAACTTTGCAAGGACTAAGAGCACGGGATGAGTCCCCTTTCCACTTATTGTTATCAATCCATTGATTCTTCCCGACATTTTCATAACTTGCCGCTGGGCATTTGATTATCAATTCTTTATATCTCCCTGGGCATTTTGATTGTTACATCTCCTGGTTATCATCTTGATTATTCATCTCATTATCATTTAATCAACTCCTGCTAATTTCATCTAATCACTCCGCCGATGGGCGTTATATCAGATCTTGATCATTCATCTCCAAATCTTGATTAGCCAGATTGTCTCCTCATGATAAAACAACAAACAATGCTATGATTTGACTTATGCTATTCATGTCATATACATGCTATAATTGATGCTTTGATGATTGTTATGCTTAAATGCCTCATTCATTGTTTGTTATCTTTTATATCTTGGCTAATGAAATTTTGAGCGCAGGAAGAAGCTCTTGGTCCCACCGACTGGGCATCATCATCCAAGTCCCACCGATTTTGCACCTCATTTTCTCAGTTCCCTATGCTGATTATTATCACCGTCTCCATGTATGCATTTTTACTATATGTTACATATGTTACTAGATTATATCAAGGACCTTGTGGCTTTGGTAAATCTGGGATTTGAGTTCCCCTTCATCAAAAACAATGATGATTCCAGAGAAGTCTTAGTCATACGGATAGGCCGTTGAGCCGTCCAAGACTGGGGACGATGGTTCTCTTTTTTACGAGTTGGTGCGTGGATAAACGGGCTTCGGCTTAGTATCAGCTCGTAGAATCGGTTTCTTGACTCAGTATGGGCAGCTTAACAATATTATCCTTGATTATATTATATTTTCATTTGTTATTTTCCCTTTAGCCCAGCATGCATTCATGTAGGACTTTGAATCAATTGTGAAAAATCATTCTCATAAGCTGTTTTGAGGGTTGAATTGATCTTAATCTTCGAGATATGAGATTTTCATTGCCGAATTGAATCCTCAGTGCGTTTTGTCGCTGTTTTGGGTTGTTTTCCGGAAGCTCCTTGTTTGAATTTTTATCATCTTATTTCAATCATTTCCCTTTGATCCACCTTGGCTGCAGCGCGTCCACATTAGCTGGTAACCGCTCCCCAATGGTGAAACATACAGGTTTGTGACCTGAGGTACTTCCACCGCGCTGGAAGTTGATCATTCTCCTTCGTGCCCTCGTGCACATCTCCCCATTTTATCCAAACATTGTTGATTTCGTTGGATTTCCCGAGATTTGCTTCATCTCGTGCTTTTGATTTCATTCTCATCAAGTGATGTTGATTGCGTGTCTCATCACACCTTGGCATCTACTTTTCAGTTTGCTCTGCTCCTTTGCAAAGTAGACGCCAAGGCGGGGCAGCTGTAGACACGCCAAAATTGACGTTACTGTGAGTACATCTCATATTGCCTTGTAATATCCCAATTTGACCCTCAAATTAGTTCTATTTGAGTGGTTTTTCCCACTTTTTTTTAGATTTCTCCCTTTTTTCACCCTTTTCCTATTTTTTCCTATTTTTCTGGATTTTTCTGGATTTTTCTGGATTTTCTGGGCATTTTTTTCTCTATTTTTTAGAAATAACGACTTGATCTGGGGCGTCTTTTAAATAACGACTTATACATGGGCGTTTCTTAAAACATTGACGACTATACTGGAGGGCATCCATTCTTTCAAATTTCCATTTTTCTCCATTTTTCTGGGAATTTTTCGGAATTTTTTGGGAATTAACGACTTAAACATGGGCGTTACTTTGAATGTGAAAAGAATAAAAAATCAAAAAAAATTAAGTCACGCCTTACTCACGGTCGTGTCTTTCAAATGGATTATTTTAATACCCCTTTCAGGGGTGATTTGGTGGCCTTCCGGGTGTCAGAAAAATTCACAAAAATAGTCGTTGGAATCAGGGCGACGAGATGCACCTCCACCTAAAAAATGGGAAAATAATATTGAGAAATGAAAAATGGCCCTATTTCGAAGTTTTTAATTAACGTCCTTTGTTAAGGCGTTTTTTTAATTAACGCCTTTGACTCAGACGTGTTTCAATTTCATTTCTAAAAATGATCCAGGAGTTAACGCCCTTGTGCAGGGCGTGTTTTTAAAAGACGCCCTTCGGAAGGTCGTCAATTCTTGAATTGACGCCCTGAGCCAGGTCGTGTTTCACTTTTGTGCTCCGAACGAACGCAGCCTTTCCCAGAGAGACTCCTGCTTCGTTTGGGCTCTTGCCCAGTCTAATCCTCTCCTATTTTGGGCTCTTGCCCGTTCTTATCTCTTCCTCCTTTGGACTCTTTCCTTCTTATCTTTTTCTACCTTATTAATAGAGCTTATGAGCTCTGTTAATCGGTTGGTTAGCCGCCCATTTCTCCCTCCCCCGGTTCTTCTTCTGCTTCTTTGTTCTCTTCTTCTGCGGTTGTTTGTTTGTTTTTTTTATTTTTTTTTCTTCTTCTTTCTTCACAGGTTGCTGCTGCCGCTGGCTGAAGGAGGAACTCCTCTTATGCTTAATTTCGTCATCCCTTTTGAAGTGTTCTCCCCATCGAGCATTCAAAGCCAAAAGCAACAGGCTTCCTTTGTCCTTTATCTTCTTCTTTTATTATCATTGTTCATCTGCATGCATATTCATCCCTTTTGTTATTAAACTTCAACTCAACTACGTTGAGATCTCCCCTAAGTGCAACTCTTGCACTCTTTCCCCCTTATTCATATTTTACATGTTCATTTCACATTCATGCATTCATTCATCTCCCACACCCTTTTTGCATAGGGGTTTAAGGGCAACCACCCTTAAGGTGTGTTCTTCACCATGATTTCATGCTCATCTTTATTTAGGATTTGATGCTACACACCATGTTCTAATGCATATCTTTATTGGTGTTGTTGTCTTTCTTACAAGAGTAATTGATTGAAGACTCTCTTCGTCGGCCGGCCGATCTTGAAGAGAAAAGGAGTACTCACATCCCCGCACTTTCAAGGTATTCTTCGCGATCTCTCCCCTTCATTAATTGTTATATCTTTTGAGGCGTTCGCGTCTCTGGCGATCACAACCTCCTTTTAGCACCTCGTGCTATTTTATTGCTTTCATCATATCTATTGCTTTTTATATTAAAGTGGATTTCTAATTAGGATCTACATCTATCTTGTCGTTTTATACGAGCATGCATAGCTACAGTACATACATGAAAGATGTAATTATTTAAACCCCTTGCTAGCTGTTGGCACTCAAAATATGATCCTTTGGCAGCCAAGCCGCAAGGATGAATGATACGGCCCACTGAAGCACAGAAGCCGATAAAGATCAACTTATCAAGAGGACCCCTCAAGCTGACGAAGCCCTGAGCCACCTTGAAGGGAACGTCGGGGACTTTACCTCAGGAGAGTCGAAGTGAACCCGCAACCAACCGGCAGCGCGATCAAGCCTGCACAATGATCCGGCATCGATCCCGTCGTGCCGCTACCCCACATCCGTCGCCCGACCAAGGATGACGGTCTACCCAATGACTCTCCTAAGGAGGAAGAATGTCCTCGGCCATCCGTAACAAGGGGCCGAAGGTTCTGTCAGCAGAAGACCCCGATTATCCGGCACGGATTCGGCTTCTTGTCATAGTGGGCCCATTAGTGGCCGATTGATCACCAATTCAAGGTGGAATTGTCCGGGATGTAACATCATCCTGCAAGGAAGCTTCGAGCACGAGTCCGTCTCAGCCAGAAGCACAAATCACAGTGTCGAAGACTGTGTCAGTAGGACACCCGTATGCTCGGACCGGACACACACGAAGTCTTGTTTAAGGCCATTCATCCTATCAAGAGCTTCTTGAACACCCCATCAAGGCCCTTCGATGGACAGGGTGAGAGGAACAATCGACGGGAGCTTCCGGGATCATCTCCGGGCCCACCGGATTACACGCCAAGTGAACAGGTTAAAACGGCGCCGTCAAACCGGCGCGCCAAGAACAATGGGGGGTGTTCCCCGGCGCCGTCAATCCGGCGCGCAAAAGCCCAATGGGGCCTTCCCCGGCGCCGTTGAACCGGCGCGCAAAAGCCCAATGGGGCCTTCCCCGGCGCCGTCAACCCGGCGCGCCTCTTCCTGGGGCGCCGAATTAACCCAAGGCTATATATAGCCTGCCTTCGATAGAAAGAAAAAGGGAGGGAATCTGAAGAAAAAAAGAGAGAGGGGAGAGGAAAATCAGAAGAAAAATAGAAAGAGAGCCAATCGTCCGAGAGCGAGAAGTCTTGGGGGAGAAGAAAGGGTTTCCACTGAGGGCCATTGCGATCCTCCTCTGTCCGTTCGCTCGAAGCCCTCCGTAGTCGGAGAAGAGGAGCTAGTTCCGAGACTCTGCTCTGGAGGAGAAGCTTAGGTGGGTTTCGTGATTTGCTTCTGACGATTCTCTCTGTTTTCTCTCTTCTGATGCAATGTAAATGAAGCGGGAAGGGCGATGATACGAGCCCTCTTCCCCTTCATCATCTCTTTCTCCTCCACTTTTCTCAGAAAACCCCTGCGCGGGTACGACACTGTAGCATCCTGGGCGATGATATGAGCCCACGATGCCCTGCTTCTTCTAACTTTGTTTATCCCTCCTGCTTCCGACTTGAATGCTGACTATGGGATGCGGAGCATTTGTAATGAGCCATCTGGGCATTCGCCCTTTCTATATTTGAATAAAATCATCAATACCTATATATACACCCGAAGATTTGTTGCCATATACTGGATCGAGGTTTCTTTCCGTGGTTTCCTCGATGCATACGCCCTAATGATTTTAAGGGCAACAGCGATATCACCCTCTCCCCAGGGGTTTCTTCTCGCATCAATTTGTATTCCGTGGAGGGCCATTGGCCAGAGGAAGGCACCTCGATGCTCCCCTGGTCAGAGCCTCGGGACCTTCTCCCATCGCCCTCCTTCCGTTCCCAGTCATGAATGGAGGGGGATGGGGGTATCCCCATAATCAAAACGCATCGTCTGTGGGTATTAATATCTTTCTGTTCATTATGCTGATTGGTCAGTGGTTTGCCCTCCCTCGGTTGTGGAAAGCTACAAGCTAACAAGCTACTCTCTATGCTAACAGGCTAACTCTGACATCAACATAATCCCCCTTGTTAACTAGTCAACTGGCTGGTTTATCATGTGCATAGTCCAATTAACTCCTTTCTATCGAATGCATCCTGTCCTGTCCTACTCATGACGACTTTCCCGAAGAGTTTGTCCGACGGGGAGAGGGGACATTCCCCATGAATCACCAGTGGATCACAGGATCATACCCCTTCATGGTATGCACCCTCATGATCTGTTCGGCGAATATAAACAGGGCTTTGGCCCAACATCAAATCCACTATCCTCAAGGATATCGTGGTGGCCACGGGTTGGAAACCTCTCACAGGTTAGTCCTCGAGGGCTTCTCTTATGTCCCTTTTGATCATGATTTGGCTATGAGTCGAGTGCCCCTCGTAGGCTAGCCCTCGGGGCTACCTTCTCTTATTGGTCATCTCGTCTGATCACCTTTTAACCCACGGAATGATGGTGCCCCTCGTAGGCTAGCCCTCGGGGTTTCCTATCCGTTTGGGTCTGCCGGCCGCCGTTGCGCCACCCGACTTTTTAGGGGTTTACTCCGCCACGTGAGTACTCCCTGCGTCTCCCCGATAATCCTTTGGGATGGGGAGATGCTGCCGAAATTCCGGCTCGAACGAGTTTAAACTCGGAACAATCGCCGCGCTCGAGTCCGGACCTCGCGCGAGCCCGTGATTCGACCGCTGGATGACTCGGCACCGATTCTATGAATAATCAACTTAATAAATTCTCAAAACCATCCAAAACCTTTTAATAAATCCATGAATAAACTGACGAGGCTCCTGTTGCCATGAAGTCGGGTCAATCCGGCGCGTTCATACGCGATCACGCCTTAAAACGGCGCGCCCTTCCCGGTGCGCCCTTCCCGGCGCGCCCTTCCCGGCGCGGCCTTCCCGGCACGCCCCGGCTTCCCGCGCCGTTTTAACGGAACTACCCCTTTACCTACGGTTCTGGCGCCGTTTTAAACCTTCTACCTACGTTTCAGGGCGCCGTTTCAAGCGTTTTTGTCTCTGTCTTCGCACGCACTGCATCGATTTCGTTCCGAATCGTGTCATTACATCGTTCCAACCCCTTTCCCACTTATGGGACGATTTCTTATGCTAATCACAGAAGGGTGCAAGTTCCTCAACCAATAAACTGAATAAAATTAGCATGTTCAAGCTTGAATCGAGGCGCCTCGAATCCTTCCGTTACGCCTTGGTCTACGCACTCATATCGCATTAGCGCATGCCCGAATGTGTTCATCCTTGGTATATCAAATAACATTGCCAGAAGGTCAGGTTACGCCTGATTGGAGGCTTCGTTACGCGTGAAGGTGGCCTTCGAGCCTAAGTCCTCCGCCGTGTACCAGGGTCCACCCTAATAAATAGTGTGTAGTCAGTCGTATCATCCTGCATGATCGCTTGCCTGCTCTGTACCCTTTATCCCGGCTTCGACAGCCCGATATCTCGGCAATTAATCAAAGGTGTTCCCTCCTCGTGGGGGATGTAATTAACGCCATAACCTTTATGGTATGGCGGACTGCTGGTCCCGACCGAACCTCACATTCGCCCAATATGGGTCAGAATGAGCGCACAATAAAATCGTCACTCATGTGACTGGCACGCCCGCGTCGTTAATTGATCATTTGACTACCAGTTAGTCAGTTGGTCGATCGACCCGCGAAAGAAAGAAAAAGGTCGCAAACAAGTCTGGCACGCCCGGTGGGACCAGTGTCACCTTTCATCTCTTTGCCGAGATATCCGGGTTTCGAAGCCCTTTCAAAGACTACTGATTGTTTCCCTGTTTGTCTTTGCAGGCAGACAATGGCGACTCACGGGATAACCGGCGTCGGCTTCAGTCCTGCGATCGTCGCCAGACACGCGTAAGGGTACCTGGCGGTGCCCATGGAATTTGGTAGTTTTCCTCCTGTTGTGGGCTTCCCCAACTTCTTGGGGTTGGCCTTTGTCGACATGCTGGAAGTCGAAGCCACGGAACCTGTCGAGGAAACCGTGAAGGAAGTGGAGTCTCTGAAGGCTCCCTGCTGCGATGGTTCGCTCAAGAATTCGGCCCTGGCCGCTAGCTGCCTGGTGCACCACATTGTACGTGGGACACACCCCACTGTCATCAACAAACTCCTTGGAGGACGTCAGCGTCGCCAGGCTCGCAAGAACACTACTGTGATCACCGGAACTGTCTCTCAGTCTGGAAAATCAATGCTGGTGGGAGGCATGCGTGTCTTCCTCAACGAGCGAACGGCACGGGTGACCCCAGACCGCGTCATCCCAAACGTTCCTGTCTACAACAACTATCAAGCTCTCGCTGGAAGGAGGGCAGAGAGAGAAGAAGCCAGCCACCATGGCCGAGGAAACCCGGTGCTCAGGCTGAGGAAATTCAAACAGGTGTGGGTTCCCAAGCGGACCCAACCTGCCTACCATCTAACACCCGTCCGCCGCCGTCCTATGAACGACGAGGCGGGAGCGAGAAGAGAAAGGGGCTTGTCCCCGACGAAGGAAGAAGAGGTGGTTGCGGATCCTCCGCGCCACAGAAGTTTCCGGGCTGCGGCCTGTCAAGCCAACGTCCCTGTCACGGGGCGAAGGTTCCAACAGCCAGCCGACAGAGCTCGACTGGCCTACATTCCTCCCGCTAGAGGTCGACCACTCTCCCCCGTGCTACATCAAGAATGGGGTCGAGAAGAAATGGCCTGCCTGGTCAGAAGCTACTTCCGAGGATTGGGCAACACCTCTCTCGGACAGCAGCGGCTGATGCAGACGGTCGCCACTAAAAAAGATTACTGCCCATCAACGGCAGATGAAGAAGAGATAAGAGACAGAATGAGGGTGTCGTCGGTCGACGACAATGGATATAATGATGGCTTTGAGATCGAAGCCGATAAAGCCTTCCCCGAGTGGGAAGAAAGAAGAAGAATTTCTGTGTTCGAGAGGTTGACCTTTCCGCAACAAGCAAGGCGGAGGGTCCATCGACAAAGAAGAAGGATGCAGGTTTTCACTAGCAACATGGCTGGCGTGTCCAGCCGATATGGGGAGCTCCCTGAAGACCCCCAAGAACTGGCTCAGTTGGCCGTACGGCCGGGACCAGCTACCCGCAGGACAGAAGCAGCAAGAGGGCTTCTGACAATGATGAAAGAGAAATAGCCCCAGGTCTACCTCCACTGGGATGACAAAGCCCCCGTCTTGACCGCTAATGTGGTGACGACGGAAGAAGAAGACGACGTACTCCTCGACATCCTGCTTGAGGGTACGTCCGGGGAGACAACAGAAGGTGTCCCCACCACTATAGATCCATCAGTCTTGATGCTGTTGCAAAGATATCAACGGGAAATAGATTCCCTGAAGAAACAGCTGATGGAGAAAACTGAACACTCATCGGCCTCCAAACCACCCGAAGTCCAGGGTGAATCATCCCGGGGAGCGGCTCGTCGAGACGACCCTCCACCACTTTATACACTACCACAGCCGTCAGAGCCAACTGTGACGACAGCACAACAGCGGCCGCCACAGCCTCAGCCGCTGCTACCTCCGGTGCTTCCTCAGGTGCACCCAACACCCCCACTGCTGCATCCTCCACAGGCGACCACCTTGGTCACCCCATACCTGCGGCCAACACACTTCTATCCGGAGCCAGTCGACCCCACGGTCGTGAACCGGATGATGGTGGAAAGGATGATCGAGCTGAAGCTCGCAGAGAAGAGCGAAGGCAACTACGTCGCATTCGATGCCTATCGGGTGCCCTACCCGCAATACCATGCGGCTAAGCGACTTCCCCCGGGAGTCAACAAGCCGCCCAAATTTGATAAATTCAACGGGAAAGGTTCCCCAAAAGAGCATATTGCATATTATATGACCGTTATGGGTGATCTGTCCACCGACGAGTCATATTTGCTGAAATTCTTCGGGTCCTCGCTGACGGGGCTCGCATTTGAATGGTACTCCAGCCTCTCGCCCGGGTCAATCAGTGACTGGTCAGATATGCAGAGGAAGTTCAGGGAAAGATTCCATGTCACAGAGAGGGAGGTCACTGTGGCCGAACTCTATTCAACAAAACAAAGGGCAGATGAGACAGCCCTTGACTACATCAAGAGGTGGAGGAACCTCGGAATGAGATGCAAGCGGCCCCCGCATCAGGAGGACGCTGTGCAAATATGTAAGCAAAATCTTAGGAGGGAGGTCCTGGAAAAGATGATTGGTATGGAAATACGGTCGTTCGACCGGCTGAATAATGTGGTAGCTGAGGTGGAAGCTTTTCTAGCCAAGCCTGTCCCGCCGTCAACTGCCAGCATAGCCCAGAAAGGCAAGGTGGCAGAACGGCGCCCCACACCTAAAGAAGCGAATGCGCTTGACATCAAGGCGTTCGAGCAACAGAAGGAGAAAGGCAAGAAAGCGGCTCCCCCGCAACCTGCGAAAGCTCCAGATGACAAAGAAGGTCCTTCATTGAGGGACAAAATGAAGAAGGCTTATTCCTTTCCTAAGGATAAGACCCGGATCCTATTTGACTGGGTAACAGAATACAGTATGGTCACTCTGCCTGAGCCGAGAAGACTAGAAGATCTCAAAAGAAGAGACAATCCAAGATTCTGCCCCTACCACCAGATGTTGGGACATTCAATCGAAGACTGTTATGTTTTCAAAGACATCATTGAAGGAATGGTGAAGAAGAACGAGATAGAGCTGGGAGAGTACAAAGTAGACCCTCCTCAGCCACATGAAGCTCCTCCCAGAAGAGCAGCAGTCAACATGGTCTCCCTCTACCAGGCATTACCTGAGGAGATCTCTGAAGCAAGCACACGGAGCACCTACGAAATCCATTTCTTGGAGCCCGTGAAGGAGCAGCAGGGGTGGCAGCAAATCCTTGTGAAGCACAAGAAGAAGAGGGCACCCCGCCCAAAAGAGGGGGCACATATCCGTGGCATTACACCCCGGCTTGCTCCGCCAGTGGTAGCACCCGTATGGGTCACTCCATCTACAGCTGTCAGAATATACACACCCAACAGGAGGAGACAAACTCCGCTGCCAGTGATCAAGGAAACCAATCCTGGAGTCCTTCGACTGCAACACCTAATTGAAGGGCTAGATGAATATGTACAGTCCGAACTGAAACCTCTGCTGGTACGGGACCACGTCCCATGGCAAGAGCTGGAGTAACTCTCACTCAAGCAAGGGGAGGAAGCTGAAGCAGCACCACCTCAAGAGAGCAACCTGTTCTGGGGGCAAGCACCTGCAGAAATCAAAAAGAAGAAAAAGCAAAAGAAAAAGAAAAGAAAGGCCGCTGGGGCCCATAAAACACAGGTCGTCTCCTGCAATACCCTGTCAGCGCTCTTCAACCTGCCCGGAGAAGAGGAAGAAGAAGAAATTTGCTTCACACCCCATGCTGGGGGAGGCAAGGCCGAGGCCGCAACTGCTGCACATGCCACTCGGTCAGGCCGGAAATGGGGGCGCCAGCCACCACCCAATCACAACATTATGTTCAGAGGGGAGCAACCCTACAAGACACCTCCGCCGGAAGTTAAAGGAGTACAAATCCCTCCTCCGTCAGGTCTATACAGCAAGACTGGGGGCAAGATAGCCCCTTCATTCCTTGAATTCATGAAGATGTCAAAGGGGAAACAGCCTTGTCAGGAGGCTAACCCTACACCCGGGGTCATTCACCCGCAGTCAGCGCAACCCCCTGAGGATGCAAATGCAGATGGGGCTTACCCTACAGCAGCTAATAAAGAAGACCCGACAGCCGGTGCCAGTCAAGAGGGTGCCGAGTCCGAGGAAGATGAAGCAGGTCCGTCTGGACCCACAAATCAAAACCTTCCTAAGCCCAGATGGGTTGAAGAGATGAAGCTCTCCAATGTCCGGGCTGGAAGCCGAATAATGAAATTGCTCAAGAAGCTCCCTGCTCAATTTACGATCTGGGAAATTCTCTCTTTGAGTGAAGAGACTCGACAGGCGATCATCACTGCTCTGCAGACGCCTGCTCATTTTGAAACCTGCATAGCTGAGGCTATACCAGAAGCCAGCATGACCTTCTCTCCAGAAGACATGTTACTGCCTACTGCCAGCCACAACAGGCCATTGTACATGAAAGGGCACCTGAATGGCAGGGAATTGAATAGAATACTGGTTGATCCCGGTGCAGCGGTCAACATTCTGCCCTACAGAATATACGAGAGGCACCACTTCAACGTGCATCTCGAAAAAGTCGGGGATATGCGTATCGCTGGCTTCAACCAAAAATGTGAAGTATCTATGGGGGTGGCAGAGTTCACACTGACCCTGGCAGATTTCACTACAACGGTGCAGTTTCACGTCATTGACTCTCGCACCTCCTATAAAGCACTGCTCGGCCGCCCATGGCTGCATGAAAATATGGTGGTGCCCTCCACGCTCCACCAATGTATCAAATACAGCCTCCAGGGAAAGGAGGAGAGGATATTTGCTGATATCCACCCGTTCGAGGTGTTTGAATGTCACTTGGCGGACGCCAACCTATATACGGGATCGCCCCGGAAGGTTTCTGAAGCTCAAGCCCCCGTAGGGGCGTCGAAGAATAGATCGGGTGACGGTTGGTATCCACCACCGCCGCGCGGATATGTCAAGCTGAAGGCGGTTTCCCACATCACGGCTTCTGGAAATGTCGGTAGGGTGACACCCCCAGCATTATACCCCAAAGCTAAGGAAGTGCATGTTGATCGACAGCACGACCGCATTGGAGTCCCGGCCGGCCTTACCAAGCCAATCTCCGGCCTCAATGATCCCACTGTCGAACCTTTCAAAGCCTGGGAGGTGACACAGGAAGATGGGCCCAGCAGCTTTTTCTATACAGCTGAGGAGCATCCCACTCAGGAGGACACAGACTGTAGCCTCCCTGAGGATCTAGCCGACCCGCGGGTTCCTGTTCAAGGCCTGGCATTTACCACTGATCGGACGGCCATGATGTTTCAAAAGCAACACATCCCTCCCGATCAATCTCAAAAACGCAAGGAAGCTTTCCAGAAGATGTGGTATCCTGCAAATCTGGATAAAGAAATGAGACGTGTCTCCCAACATCCGGGTCTGGGCTTCACCCTGGAAGACTACTATTACAGTGGGCAGTACGAGGTGGATACCATCTCCACCTTCTATCCAACTGAAGATAGCCCTCTGGGGGCAACCTTTGATGAATATCCGGCGGAAGCAGAACATGCTGAATTGGCTCTATCCGGGAATCAACAAATGAAGACCTTGATCTCCTGCCGATGCTGGGAGCAGGTCCGTCCTGAAGAAGCGGCCCTTCAAGCCGAATTTGATACGGCTAGCAGCAGTGAAGCCGTAGATATTCAAGAAGTAGGAGTCTCTCCCCCTACAGGGGTCATACTAATGACGACTTCAGCATCCTTTCTGCCGGTCAACGAAGCCTCGGTTTACTCCAATCAAGGGGAGCCGGGTACCAGAAAAGAAAAAGCCACTTCTGCGGAAGATACAACTGTCCCAGAAGGCGAGACTCCCTCAACTTCTGCTACGAATCTAATATGCTACTGGCCTGTCATGGCTGCAACCTCATCTACAAGCACTGAAGCTGTTCTCTCACCCTCGGGAGCTGCGACGGCGACGGATGTGTCCATAGATCCATCCACACAGCCGCTAGCACAAGAGAGCAAGAGACCCCATGAAGCTCTGGCGGTGTCCGACGAGGAGGTCGAAGTGCTCGACCCCCGAGATGGTATTCCAGACTTCGTCGACCTCCAGTCGGCACCTCCGGAAATAGAAGACGGAGGCCAAGCCATAGTCGATGAACTAATAGAAGTCAACTTGGGAAATGAGGAGGACCCTAGGCCTACCTTCCTCAGTGTCCAACTGTCCCCAGAATAACGGGAGCTGTACATTCAACTACTACTAGAATACCGGGATTGCTTCGCCTGGACTTATAAAGAGATGCCATGTCTAAACCCTGCTGTCTCACAACACGAGCTAACAATCAGCCCCGAAGCCGAGCCGGTGAAGCAACCACCGCGGCGTATGAGGCCAGAGCTCATCACCCGAATCTGTGCTGAAGTAGACAAGCTCATTGATGTGGGGTTTGTTGAAGAAAATCAGTACACCACATGGCTGGCAAATATCGTCCCTGTGAAAAAGAAGAATGGACAGATCCGGATTTGTGTTGACTTCTGAGATCTGAATAAAGCCTGCCCTAAAGATGACTTTCCGGTGCCAATAACTGAGGTCATGATCGATGCTACAACCGGCCATGAAGCCCTGTCATTCATGGATGGGTCTTCCGGCTACAATCAGATTTGGATTGCGGAGCATGACCGGGTCCATACTGCTTTCCGAACTCCTAAAGGCATTTATCATTACAAGAGAATGCCATTCGGACTGAAGAATGCTGGCGCAACCTATCAGCGCGCAATGACCAAAATTTTTGATGAATTGCTCTACCACAAGGTCGAGTGCTACATAGATGACCTGGTGGTCAAAACCAGAAGAAAAGAAGATCACCTGCAAGACCTCCGGATTGTTTTTCAGAGGCTGAGGCAGCATGAGCTAAAAATGAATCCTATGAAATGTGCGTTCGGAGTGTCGAGCGGAAAATTCTTGGGCTTCATCGTCCGATATCGGGGAATCGAGATAGACCCCGTAAAGATCAAGGCGATACAGGAGTTACCTCCACCAAGGAACATCTCCGAGCTGAGGTCACTACAGGGCCGCCTGGCTTATATCCGGCGGTTCATTTCCAATTTGTCAGGGCGATGCCAGCCTTTTCACAAGTTGATGATGAAAGATGTTCCCTTTTATTGGGATGAAGATTGTCAGACAGCCTTCGACAAGCTAAAAGACTATCTGAAGACTCCTCCAGTATTGGGCGCACCAGTGAAAGGACGGCCGTTGATACTGTATATAGCAGCTATGCATAATTCTCTAGGGGCAATGCTGGCCCAGAATAATGAAGAAGGGAAAGAACAAGCCCTCTATTACCTCAGTCGGAGACTGGTCAGAACTGAAGAAAAATATACTTATATTGAGAAGATCTGCATGGCACTAGTCTTCGCAGTCAAAAAGCTCCGGCATTATATGTTGTCGCATGAAATCAGCTTGGTGTCCAAGGAGGATCCCCTGAAATATATTATGTCCCAGCCGGCACTCAAAGGTCGCCTAGGCAAATGGGCGGTAATCCTTATGGAGTTTGATGTCTCCTACGTACCGCGCAAAGCCATCAAAGGTCAAGCTATTGCGGACTTCTTTGCTGAACATCCGATACCCGGGGAAAGCCCGTGGGAACCGGAACTTCCCGAGGATGAAACCCTAGAAGCCGCCCAAGTACAGCCTTCCTTATGGCAGCTATACTTTGATGGTGCTTCCAGAATTGACACTTCTGCTACCGGGTTATCCAGGGTCAGAGCGGGGGCAGGCATAGTCTTGAAGTCCCCAGAAGGCGAAGTGGTGCATACTTCCTGCTCCATAAACAAACAATGCACAAACAATGAAGCAGAATATGAAGCCCTGATAATCGGGTTGCAGATTGCTCTGTCCATGGGAATTCAGATGCTGGAAGCCTTCGAAGACTCCATGCTAGTTATAAAACAGCTGGAGGGAGAGTTCGAGGTGCGAAAGCAAGAGCTCCTCCCCTATCACCAGTTGGCAACTCGCCTGATGTCAAGATTCTACTTCATCAGCATCAAGCACATCAATCGAGGCCGGAATGCTCAGGCAGACGCCCTCGCTAAGCTGGCCAGTTCATTGGCGGTCCCGCCAGACACAAGCCTGAATATAACAGTGATCAACCGCCGACAGGTCCCCAGCGTAACAGAGGTTCTGGCTGACGAAGAAGAGATGGAAGTAGCAGTAATTGAAGGGGTTCAGCAGCCCGACTGGCGAGAGCATCTCCTACGCTGGTTTCAACACCAGCAACTTCCAAAAGAAAAGGAACAAAGAATGAAGCTCCTGAGGATCAAGGATTCTTACGAGATGAGAAGCGGGACCTTGTTCCGAATTATGGCAGATGCCCGAAGGAAAGTCCTACTCCGTTGCTTGTCTTCAGCAGAAGCGGGACAGGTGATGCAAGAAGTTCATACAGGATCAGCCGGGGCACACCAGGCCGGTCCGAAAATGAAGATAGAGATAAAGAAATTGGGTTACTATTGGCCCACTATATTTAATGATTGCTGCAAGTTTGCCAAAGCTTGTCAGAAATGTCAAGAGCACGCTAATGTGGCGAGAAGACCTCCAGTGCCACTGCATCCCACCCTACCAAGTTGGCCGTTTGCTCAGTGGGGCATGGACGTGGTAGGGCCACTGCCAGCATCTTCATCAGGGTGCAGATACATCTTAGCAGCTACAGACTACTTCTCCAGATGGGCGGAGGCAGTAGCACTAAGAGATGTGACCAGAGAACTAGTTGCAAGATTCTTCCGGCAGAATGTAATATTCCAGTTCGGGATCCCCAGTCGAATCATCTCTGATAACGGCAGCCATTTCAGAAACCAGAAGGTTTATCGGCTAGCTGACAAATACAAAATTGACTGGAGGACATCGTCCCCCTACAACCCTCAAGCCAATGGACTAGCAGAGGCCTTTAACAAGACCTTATGCACACTACTGGCGAAGACTGTCAAGTCTAACAAAAAGGATTGGGAAGAAAGGATGTACGAAGCGCTTTGGGCTTATCGTACTGTCTGCAAGACCCCAACCGGCTGTTCACCCTTCTCCCTTGTCTATGGGTCGGAAGCTGTAGTGCCGATTGAACTCGAAGTTCCTTCATTGCGAGTTGCCATCCAGCACGGATTAGTCAGTGGTGAGCAGACCAATGCAGAAAGAAGATTGGAAGAGCTCGCTGAGCTCGAAGGAATACACCTCCAGGCACAACAAAACATCCAACTCTACCAAGCTCGCATGGCCCGTGCTTTTGACAAGTTAGTCAAGGGTCGAGAGTTCAAGAAAGGAGACCTGGTGATGGTCAAAAGAGGAGAAGTGATGGCCTCTAACCCCAAAGGGAAGCTGGTCGAAAACTGGGTCGGACCGTATATCGTCCGCCGAGTATATGAAGGGGGTGCCTACGTCCTCGTAGACCACAAAGGAGTTATCCAGTTCTCTCCCCTCAACGGAAAACACATTAAGCTGTATCATGCGGCGCAGCCGACACACCCCGAGTGATCGGTCGGAACACACTTCCCCTTGGTTAGTGGCACTCCGCCCTAACCGAGCTACTTTTCCTTGGTTAGTGACATTCCGTCCTGATCAAGCTACCCTTTCCTTGGTCTAGTGGCACTCCGCCCTAACCGAGCTACCCTTTCCTTGGTCTAGTGGCACTCCGCCCTAACCGAGCTACCCTTTCCTTGGTTTAGTGGCACTCCGCCCTAACCAAGCTATCCTTTCCTTGGTCTAGTGGCACTCCGCCCTAACCGAGCTACCCTTTCCTTAGTCTAGTGGCACTCCGCCCTAACCAAGCTACCCTTTCCTTGGTTAGCGGCATTCCGCCCTAATCGAGCCACTTTTCATTGGTTCAGTGGCACTCCGCCCTAACCGAGCTACCCTCTCCTTGGTCAGTGGCATTCCGCCCTAATCAAGCTACTTTTCCTTGGTTAGCGGCATTCCGCCCTAATCGAGCTATTTCTCCTTGATCAGGCGGCTTTCCGCCCTAATCAAGCTACCTCTCCTTGGTTAGCGGCATCTCGCCCTGAGCAAGCTACCCTCTCTCGGATCGCATTCCAAATAAAAAAAAAAAAAGAAAAAAAGAGGGGTTAAAAATAGAGATACCCCGCCAGACTTGCTCCCACATCGGGACAAGTGCAAAAATGGCTATAACCCGGCTGTGGCGAAAACCCGAAAGGGCGTCGCAGGCAAAATCGGGTACCCCGCCGCGTGAAAACCCGAAAGGGCGCGCGGGCAAAAGCAAGAGGGGGCTGGCTTCGGCGAAAACCCGAAAGGGCGCCTGAGTCGGTAAAGTGGTAATTTCCAAATGCCTCTCCTATTCTCCACCCTGTAAACTCCGAAAGGGACAATCATCAAAGTCCCACCGGGAATACTTTAACAAACCCTCTTCGACCCTCGTCATCATTGGCGAGATCGGTTGATCTCTACCCATAACTTGGACCTTACGTCCTTGTTAATAACCTCATCCTTGTCTCGGCAGTAACATATGCCGGCGCACAAACCCTCTTCGACCCTCGTCATACTCGACGAGATCGGTCGATTTCTACCCTCAATTTGGACCTTACGTCCATGTTGACAACCCCATCCTTGTTTCGGCAGTAACATATGCCGACAAATAAACCCCTTTCGACTCTCGCCACCATCGGCAAGATCGGTCAACCTCTACTCTTAAACTTGAATCCTACATCCTTGTGGATAAACCACTTCCTTGCTTCGACAGTTAACCACTATCGACGAAATAAACCTGAGACCAACCCTTGTCCTCATCGACAAGGACGGTCAGCGTTCCCGCGATCCAGTTCTTCTGAATCTCGAATTCAAAAACAAAAAAAAAGAGAAGAAGGAAAGAAAATGGGGTTAAAAATAGAGATACCCCGCCAGACTTGCTCCCACATCGGGACAAGTGCAAAAATGGCTATAACCCGGCTGTGGCGAAAACCCGAAAGGGCGTCGCAGGTAAAATCGGGTACCCCGCCGCGTGAAAACCCGAAAGGGCGCGCGGGCAAAAGCAAGAGGGGGTTGGCTTCGGTGAAAACCCGAAAGGGCGCTTAGGTCAGTAATGTGAATAAAAAATAAAAAATAAAAAAAAGAATGCTAAATAGTGATGAACCATCCGTCGTCCAAAGGCCATTTCCGAGGTCGAGGCGGAGTCTTCATCCGATATCCCACTTATACGCGTCCAGTGTCTATACCCTTTCGACCCTTGTCACCATCGGCAAGATCGGTCGCTACCTACCCGGTTTTTGTCACCATCGGCAATACCGTCTACCCTTTTGACCCTTGTCACCATCGGCAAGATCGGTCGCTACCTACCCGGTTTTTGTCACCATCGGCAATACCGTCTACCCTTTTGACCCTTGTCACCATCGACAAGATCGGTCACTACCCTATCCGATTTTTGTCACCATCGGCAAGACCATCTACCCCTTTCGACCCTTGTCACCATCGGCAAGATCGGTCGCTACCTACCCGATTTTTGTCACCATCGGCAATACCGTCTACCCTTTTGACCCTTGTCACCATCGGCAAGATCGGTCGCTACCTACCCAGTTTTTGTCACCATCGGCAATACCGTCTACCCTTTTGACCCTTGTCACCATCGGCAAGATCGGTCGCTACCTACCCGGTTTTTGTCACCATCGGCAATACCGTCTATCCTTTCGACCCTTGTCACCATCGGCAAGATCGGTCGTTACCTACCCGGTTTTTGTCACCATCGGCAATACCGTCTACGCTTTTGACCCTTGTCACCATCGGCAAGATCGGTCGCTACCTACCCAGTTTTTATCACCATCGGCAATACCGTCTACCCTTTCGACCCTTGTCACCATCAGCAAGATCGGTCGTTACCTATCCGGTTTTGTCATCATCAGCAATACCGTCTACCCTTTCGACCCTTGTCACCATCGGCAAGATCGGTCGTTACCTATCCGGTTTTGTCATCATCGGCAATACCATCTACCTTTCGACCCTTGTCACCATCGGCAAGGTCGGTCGCTACCTATCCGATTTTTGTCACCATCGGCAAGACCATCTACCCTTTTCGACCCTTGTCACCATCGGCAAGATCGGTCGCTACCTATCCGGTGCTTGTCATCATCGGCAAGACCGTCTATCCCCTTTCGACCCTTGTCACCATCGGCAAGATCGGTCGCTACCTATCCGGTTTTTGTCATCATCGGCAAGACCGTCTACCCCTTTTCGATCCTTGTCACCATCGACAAGATCGGTCGACTACTCTCTAACCTGGGCCCTCCGCCCTCGCTGACCAACAAAACATCGTGGCATAGATATTTGACCCGTGTCAGGGGTCATAACACACCTCTCATCATCATCGGCAAGGTTCGCTAGGGGCATCTGCCTACGCTGCCTAGGTCCCACATTAGCAAAGACCCCGTTCCGGGAACGGCTACATCGCGGTGGAGCGAACACCTCACCCCTTCCTTGAAGGCGTGAGCGCTCTCCTGCGCCATCAGCAAGTATCCTTAGGTTCGGGTGACCATCCAGAATAAAGAAAAGAAAAGAAGTCGCGATTGACGACAACAAAAAGAAATATTTCCATTTAATGAGAATGGGTGGAACACATTTTTTTTACTCGGGGCATCCCCCGGGGGTACATGAGCCCCGAAGACAAAAGGAGCGTTACAAGAAAAAAGGCAAGGTCACGGCAAAGGGCGCCGGAAGATATCTGCCAAGTCTAAAAGGCTCAGCGAAGGATATCGTGTCAACTCTTGCAAACGGGTCTCGGTGGCTGTCAGCTGGGATAACCTCTCGTCTAGTGAGGCAAGTTGTCCTTCAGCCAGGTCAGCCTCTTCCGTTGTCTGGACCTCTAGGCGCTCGCCTTCCTGCAGCTCGGCTTCGACCTTAGCAAGTTCCGAGCGCAACTCGTCCATCCGTGCCGTGAGGAGCATCCGACGTTCCAAGATATTGCTGGCAACATTTCTCAGCTGTCCCACGGCCATCCTCAATGAACTGACGGCGGTGCGGCAATCTGCTTTCTCCAGCTTCGCAGCAGTCAGCTGATCAGAAACCTCTCGACTGAGGAACTCCCGCCTGTTGGCGTGTTTTAACAACATCACGACCCGCGGGGTCCAATCATCCATTGGACAGCCGAATGCTAAAAGCGATCGGGAGAGATGATCTATCAAGCTTCTCAGCTGTAGATAAGTCAGGTCCGGAGAAGCTAACATGGCCCGCTAGAGGTTATCCAGAGACTGCTACACCATGTCTCCAGAAAATTGTAGACCCAGTGGCGAAGTCTCGGGGAGCTGAAAGTCTACCCTGCTATCTACCTCGGCCCAGATATCGTCGGCTACCCCGAGGGACGTCGACGGCATAGTCTGTACGACGCCCACATCCGGCCCGACTATTGCGGCTACATCAACTGAAGGAACCTCCACGATGGCAACTTCCTTGCCCGCCCGTTGTGGTGAGGCTACAACAACCGTGTCGGCGACGGAAGGCGCTGGCTCTTCCTGAGCAGTCTCACGGGTCGCTAAGGCAGGAGAGCCCTCTATGATCGACAGAGCTTTAATGATATCGGCCTCGCCCGCAATAATTTCCCCTGCCTCTATTTCCGGGGGATCACTCGGCTTCAGCAATGACTCGTCACCAGCAACCAGGGCCTGAGTCCCTGCAACCTCGGGCGGGCCGCTGACCTCGGCAGTCGCACCTGGTTCCTCCGAGGCCGCTGCAGCAGCATAGGTCCGTGGAAGCCGCAGGGCAATAGGCCTCACAACTGGTGGGAAGGCCGACTGACCCATATCCACATCTGGAAGGGGTATGCGGATGATTATAGCCGGCGGTACCACCTCAGCCTGCATTCCACATACATACATCAGCCAGCTGGCTTGAAAATTAAAAGAAGTGCTGCAAGTGGGAATCAGAATACTTCCTACCTCAACCGGCACTATATTTAGGCCTCCCAAAGTGGCCTCTGAAGATTCAGGCCCCTCTCCTGTAGCCGGGTATGATGGCCCGTGCTCGGCTCCCAATAGCCTCGGAGGGCTAAACGTCGGCAGGTCGCTCTCAAAAGTTGATGAAGCCCCGGCATCCTCAGCCTCGGTGTCGACCATGGGGAACCCCTCATCATCGCCAGAGCCGCCGCCATAATCAACCTGTTCAGAAGAGGATGACTCTTCTGCTTGTTCTCTGATCTCCAGGACCTGAGCATGAACCGTGTTGCTGAGAGGAGGCCCTCTAGCCAGAACCTCCTCGGCGATCGCCATCTCGGGAACATCTATCGGCGAAGTATCCAGGGGCTGGTCCCTTGGAAGCCCTTGCTCTCCGATGACAACCCCTGCCGAGGCACCAACCTCAGGGAGCAGTATGGGCCGAATGTCGACTGGAGTCAAAGGGCAATAAACAATCAGGACTTGACTGAAATTACAACATGCCACTCAGCTCTACGGGCGAGCTACAAATTACCTTCTGTTTCTCGATGGGGTGTCGGCGAAGGTAAGTCTCCCTCAACAGAGGTCAAGGGGACTTCCCCCTCTCTCTCTCCAGCAGCAGCTCTGGTTGCCGCCTCCAACCCAACAACAGCAGGGATAGTGCCGGCAGCTACTGAAAAGAAAGATGGTCAGCCCAGGCGGCCGAAACAAGCAAATAAGCCATGCAAGAATAAGAAGTCACCTTCGCCTTCAGGCCCTTGCACCCGGGAGGCCTCAAATTCAGAAAATGACGGAACCCGAGGAAGGGGAACCGTAGACTCCTCTTCAGCGGCCTTCCTCCGACGTGCCCGAGTAGCACGGGATTCTGCCCTCTTGGCTTTCTTAGCCCTGCTGATGGCCTCCCTGACCTGAGACCTGGTCCGCTTTCGCGAGTCCCCAGGGGGTAATGGCGTCGTGGTGGGAGCCGGCTCTGGAATGTTAAAATATGAAGGCTTCTCCGCCTTAGATATCAGCTCCCTACAGTGTCGAGTCGCTCCCGCAGAAAGGCGGGCTGCGAAAACACATGAGTAAGAAGATGCACACTGAATATAGGGGAAGCAGCTCCAGGGCTGAAGAAGAAAACAAGCATTACCTAGCATCCCCGTATATCGAGGACTGAGTGGCCAGTAAAGCAATACTGGCGCCTTGTCCCGGGAAGCCGCCTCGCGGATCAGCCAGCATACATCACCAATTGTTTCACTTTTCTCCGTCAGTTGGGCCAAATCTTCATGGTTGCAGGAGGACAAGTGATGATATAAGCTCAAGTGGTCGAATCCCCAGCCGTCGACATACTTGAAGGATATTTGAAGCTGATGGTTCCAAATGGCTTCTAACGGACTGTCAACTGAAAGCCCATGAGAATGAAGTAGGGCGAATATCCAGGGGGTGTTGGTGTACAAGTCAGCCTGCCTGTTTTCCCTCCCGATGAAGGTCCGATAAGGATGAAAATGGTCGACTTCCGGGCGCCAGCTCGCCATACTAGGAAGGGGTTCTTCCACCGGAAGGGGGATCGTCTGGAGAGCAACCCTCTCACTACTAACCCGGCACAGCCCCCAGAGAGTCTTAATATAATAATCCCTCTGGATCTCTGGCATCTTCGGGTCGGCTCGGGACGACTTGCCCTTCGCAGCTTTCCTGGCTTCTACATATGCCGCCACTTCAGTATTGGACCAAGATTTCAGCCTCTTCAAGTAGGCTGGATCAACATCCATAATGGGCTCCCGCTGGGAGTCTAAAAAACGGCGTTCGACAGCATGCCAACAATCCTTCCGGAAATTCCGATAAAAGCCCGTTCGTGCATTCCACCACTTGATGAAGTCTGGAGTCACTCGGGGCAGGCGAGCCGGGGTTGGCACCCTGAATGATACATCCTCTCGGCGATGGAAGTAGTCCCACCATCCACGGACTTCATCAGTAGCCGTCTGACCAGCCCGGTGTCTATTCGGCAGATTGAATCGGGCTGAAGAAGAAGGAATTTACTGGTCATACCCAAAATTCCGGCTGAAACGGAAAGGATAATACGGCTCCAGCCACAGCAAGCCGCTTTTCCTGAAGACTAGGACACTGGGGCGAATAGACAACGCCCATTCCACCAGTTCCGGCTCCAAGATTGGCCTTGTGCTCTTCGACCCGGTCAGCTGATGAATAAATTCCTCTGTCTCAAATAATCGGCATTGCCGCATCCTGTTGACAAGAGGGCTGGAGCTGGCAGCCAAACTCCGGAAATGCAGAACGCCAGGGGAATCTATTGGAACTGTCATCAACTTCCCCCGAATGGCGAAAAGCTGGTCCGCCAGTGAAGACGGTTCAGCACTGGCAAATTCGATCATCCGCGACAAAGGACGATCTGACTGCATTGACTGGGGAGCTGCTTCCGGAAATAGGGTGCAGACCCAGGCATTAAAAAAGTGGAGGGGACCAACTGTCCGCGAATTCCTGAGGAAGGGCGACTTGTGTAAATCCCCCAACATTTTGTATATAAGGCATAAAGCCACAGGGCACAGGGACAGCTTCGTCCCCCAAGCCATCAAACAGGCAGGGTAAATCACCTCCGGCCTGATCACCGTCTCATCTCCTTGGGGAAGGGCGAATGAACAAAGCCAATATGTCAAGTACGCAGCACAGTGTGTAACTGCGTCAACTCCCGTGGGATTCGGGCCGGCCTGCCACCCTCTCCCTGAGATAGCGGGATATGTTGCTTGGCGCCGAGCCCTCTTCTTCCGCGCCACTGCTGTCGGAACCACTGTGGGGAAGTCCTCGTAATGCTGCTCCCCACCAAAGAAATATTGAAGCCACGTGCCCATCCGCACGCGCCTCTTCTCACCGGGCTTTCGCGCTTCCCGCGAGTCAAGTGTCAGGCGCAGCAGGGTGTGATACGCCTTCATCAAATAACGATAGGCGAAGCCCGTGAAATAGTTGCCTTCACCATCTGTCTGGTCCTTCAGCCAGTCTGCGAAGCAAACTTCTTCATACGGCTCTCCATCTATCGGCAGGCCGCTTAGCTGAGAAAGGCTCCATAAATCCAATGAAGTTTCACCTTCTGCAGTGTAGAAAGTGTTGTACTCTGGGCAGAAGACTTCAATCATCCCGCAACATAGGCCTCGGGAGATCGGGTATCTATACCGGGAAGCGTATACGCTCTGATAAATTCCGGCGTGCACCAAGATGGGGGCGTATTGCCGCAACACGAAGTCTGTAAATTCAACCGCTCCTGGTCTGAAGGCGTGAGCATCGGTGGCTTTGAGCTCTCCAAACCACCCCACTGAAATTTGATGTTTGAACCGGACCGCCAAGCAGTCCAAAAGAAAAGGCTCGTCCCGGTATCCCCAATGGAGCGGTGCGATGAATAGACCATATATGGGCTTCTCCCTGTCAACGCGGCCGGCGGTTTCATTCCAGCGAGCTGGTGTGTATTGCGGCGCTCTCGTCAGCATCCCAGCCTCGGGGGATAATTCCTGCACTCCGAGCACGACCCCCCATTTCCTGGGTTCCCCGGGGATGTACATGGGCATACCATAGGTGACTGACTCAGTCAAGCTGTCCCGCTCCGCCAGTAGCACTCCTTCAGCTCTGCGGACCAGAATTAAATCACGCTTCCCGCCAAGGTTGAAGCGCTCGAGGAACGCCATCAGGTGCTTATCTTTGGGGTGGTCCCGTCTGATGTCGTCCCCTCGGTCATACCTGAATTGGTTGCCGTCAAGAATCAACAAACGGCCGGTGTCGACGGTGTCGGTTTCTGAGTCCGAAGACTCAGCCACCACGGCTACACGTCGGAGCCCCCGATCAAGGGAATGGACGTTCCCCCATGTCACGGCGACCCGAGATACGGAGGAAGAAGAGCCGGAAGCCATGTTATCTGTAAAACAGCGCCCGGAAAATAACAAACGAGAGTCAGAAATTAGTGGATCAAAACAATATTTCTGACAAAATTTCGGCATCATCTCCTCAGCTCGAGGGTTTGCCAGAAAGAAAGCGGAAGCCGTCCACAAAGGGAGCGGCCCCTAAAAGCAGCCATAGGCATTAAGCCAGGGCCGAATGGGACACCCGAGGGATATAGCTCCGAGGACAAGTCCTACAAAGAGCCTCCCGGGGCCCGAAGAATGGGTTCAGAACCCGAACAGAATATCACTCGACTCACCTGCTCAAGGCACGAAATCGCCCAAACCCGGAACTCACTCGGCGCCGCGGTGGAGGGGAATGAGGAGAGAGAAAAAACTATTGCAAATGAGGATTTGCGAAGAAAAAACAAAGGAGGGAGGCTTATATAGGGGCCCCCTTCATTTTGTTAAAACGGCGCGCCCCGGAGCGCGTCGTTTTAAACAAATGGCGCGTCGGGGACCCCCGCGCCGTTTTAACCTCTAAAAGGGCCAGGGCGCGCCGGGAAAGTGGCGCCGTTTTAACCCCAAAAGGCCCAGGGCGCGCCGTAAAAGCCGCGCCGTTTTAACCCTCGAAGCAAAGGATGCGCCGTTTTAAGCAATGCCGTCAGGCTTCCTGCCTCGCCGGATCAACATCCGACGCCAGAATTAAGTGCCGGTCGAGTCTCCGTCAGCCAAACGAAGCTCATCCGCAGGCCTTGCCGCATTCCTGCCTCACTTGCACCGCCTACGTCTGGGGGGCATTTGTTGGCACTCAAAATATGATCCTTTGGCAGCCAAGCCGCAAGGATGAATGATACGGCCCACTGAAGCACAGAAGCCGATAAAGATCAACTTATCAAGAGGACCCCTCAAGCTGACGAAGCCCTGAGCCACCTTGAAGGGAACGTCGGGGACTTTACCTCAGGAGAGTCGAAGTGAACCCGCAACCAACCGGCAGTGCGATCAAGTCTGCCCAATGATCCGGCATCGATCTCGTCGTGCCGCTACCCCACATCCGTCGCCCGACCAAGGACGGCGGTCTACCCAATGACTCTCCTAAGGAGGAAGAATGTCCTCGGCCATCTGTAACAAGGGGCCGAAGGTTCTGTCAGTAGAAGACCCCGATTATCTGGCACAGATTCGGCTTCTTGTCATAGTGGGCCCATTAGTGGCCGATTGATCACCAATTCAAGGTGGAATTGTCCGGGATGTAACATCATCCTGCAAGGAAGCTTCGAGCACGAGTCTGTCTCAGCCAGAAGCACAAATCACAGTGCCGAAGACTGTGTCAGTAGGACACCCGTGTACTCGGACCGGACACACACGAAGTCTTGTTTAAGGCCATTCGTCCTATCAAGAGCTTCTTGAACACCCCATCAAGGCCCTTCGATGGCCAGGGTGAGAGGAACAGTCGACGGGAGCTTCCGGGATCATCTCCGGGCCCACCGGATTACACGCCAAGTGAACAGGTTAAAACGGCGCCGTCAAACCGGCGCACTAAGAACAATGGGGGGTGTTCCCCGGCGCCGTCAATCCGGCGCGCAAAAGCCCAATGGGGCCTTCCCCGGCGCCGTCAACCCGGCGCGCCTCTTCCTGGGGCGCCGAATTAACCCAAGGCTATATATAGCCTGCCTTCGATAGAAAGAAAAAGGGGGGGAATCCGAAGAAAAAAAGAGAGAGGGGAGAGGAAAATCAGAAGAAAAATAGAAAGAGAGCCAATCGTCCGAGAGCGAGAAGTCTTGGGGGAGAAGAAAGGGTTTCCACTGAGGGCCATTGCGATCCTCCTCTATCCGTTCGCTCGAAGCCCTCCGTAGTCGGAGAAGAGGAGCTAGTTCCGAGACTCTGCTCTGGAGGAGAAGCTTAGGTGGGTTTCGTGATTTGCTTCTGACGATTCTCTCTGTTTTCTCTCTTCTGATGCAATGTAAATGAAGCGGGAAGGGCGATGATACGAGCCCTCTTCCCCTTCATCATCTCTTTCTCCTCCACTTTTCTCGGAAAACCCCTGCGCGGGTACGACGCTGTAGCATCCTGGGCGATGATATGAGCCCACGATGCCCTGCTTCTTCTAACTTTGTTTATCCCTCCTGCTTCCGGCTTGAATGCTGACTATGGGATGCGGAGCATTAGTAATGAGCCATCTGGGCATTCGCCCTTTCTATATTTGAATAAAATCATCAATACCTATATATACACCCGAAGATTCGTTGCCATATACTGGATCGAGGTTTCTTTCCGTGGTTTCCCCGATGCATACGCCCTAATGATTTCAAGGGCAACAGCGATATCACCCTCTCCCCAGGGGTTTCTTCTCGCATCAATTTCTATTCCGTGGAGGGCCATTGGCCAGAGGAAGGCACCTCGATGCTCCCCTGGTCAGAGCCTCGGGACCTTCTCCCATCGCCCTCCTTCCGTTCCCAGTCATGAATGGAGGGGGATGGGGGTATCCCCATAATCAAAACGCATCATCTGTGGGTATTAATATCTTTCTGTTCATTATGCTGATTGGTCAGTGGTTTGCCCTCCCTCGGTTGTGGAAAGCTACAAGCTAACAAGCTACTCTCTATGCTAACAGGCTAACTCTGACATCAACATAATCCCCCTTGTTAACTAGTCAACTGGCTGGTTTATCATGTGCATAGTCCAATTAACTCCTTTCTATCGAATGCATCCTGTCCTGTCCTACTCATGACGACTTTCCCGAAGAGTTTGTCCGACGGGGAGAGGGGACATTCCCCATGAATCACCAGTGGATCACAGGATCATACCCCTTCATGGTATGCACCCTCATGATCTGTTCGGCGAATATAAACAGGGCTTTGGCCCAACATCAAATCCACTATCCTCAAGGATATCGTGGTGGCCACGGGTTGGAAACCTCTCACAGGTTAGTCCTCGAGGGCTTCTCTTCCCTATTGGCTGTCCCTTTCGATCATGATTTTGCTATGAGTCGAGTGCCCCTCATAGGCTAGCCCTCGGGGTTACCTTCTCTTATTGGTCATCTCGTCTGATCACCTTTTAACCCACGGAATGATGGTGCCCCTCGTAGGCTAGCCCTCGGGGTTTCCTATCCGTTTGGGTCTGCCGGCCGCCGTTGCGCCACCCGGCTTTTTGGGGGTTTACTCCGCCACGTGAGTACTCCCTGCGTCTCCCCGATAATCCTTTGGGATGGGGAGATGCTGCCGAAATTCCGGCTCGAACGAGTTTAAACTCGGAATAATCGCCGCGCTCGAGTCCGGACCTCGCGCGAGCCCGTGATTCGACCGCTGGATGACTCGGCACCGATTCTATGAATAATCAACTTAATAAATTCTCGAAACCATCCAAAACCTTTTAATAAATCCATGAATAAACCGACGAGGCTCCTGTTGCCATGAAGTCGGGTCAATCCGGCGCGTTCATACGCGATCACGCCTTAAAACGGCGCGCCCTTCCCGGCGCGGCCTTCCCGGCGCGGCCTTCCCGGTGCGCCCCGGCTTCCCGCGCCGTTTTAACGGAACTACCCCTTTACCTATGGTTCTGGCGCCGTTTTAAACCTTCTACCTACGTTTCAGGGTGCCGTTTCAAGCGTTTTAGTCTCTGTCTTCGCACGCACTGCATCGGTTTCGTTCCGAATCGTGTCATTACATTGTTCCAACCCCTTTCCCACTTATGGGATGATTTCTTATGCTAATCACAGAAGTGTGCAAGTTCCTCAACCAATAAACTGAATAAAATTAGCATGTTCAAGCTTGAATCTAGGCGCCTCGAATCCTTCCGTTACGCCTTGGTCTACGCACTCATATCGCATTAGCGCATGCCCGAATGTGTGCATCCTTGGTATATCAAATAACATTGCCAGAAGGTCAGGTTACGCCTGATTGGAGGCTTCGTTACGCGTGAAGGTGGCCTTCGAGCCTAAGTCCTCCGCCGTGTACCAGGGTCCACCCTAATAAATAGTGTGTAGTCAGTCGTATCATCCTGCATGATCGCTTGCCTGCTCTGTACCCTTTATCCCAGCTTCGACAGCCCGATATCTCGGCAATTAATCAAAGGTGTTCCCTCCTCGTGGGGGATGTAATTAACGCCATAACCTTTATGGTATGGCGGACTGCTGGTCCCGACCGAACCTCACATTCGCCCGATATGGGTCAGAATGAGCGCACAATAAAATCGTCACTCATGTGACTGGCACGCTCGCGTCGTTAATTGATCATTTGACTACCAGTTAGTCAGTTGGTCGATCGACCCGCGAAAGAAAGAAAAAGGTCGCAAACACTAGCGCTTGAGATATAAATTCCTACTGAGCGTTCGCTCACTCCGTGTGTTCCCTTACTTTTCAGGTAAGTCCGACGAAGAAGGTCAAACTGATGGGGAAAGTCAAGAGTGAAAGAGATAGAACTTCTCCATGTGTCATCTTGTCTTTTTCCTATTTTCTTGAGTCAACTATGTACTTTTCCTTTTTTTTAATTGAATAGAGTATTGGATTTGTAATAGTCTATCCATTATAAAATAAAGGATTGGGTTATCTTTACTTTTGCGCATCTCTGTCTTTGTGTCGAATACACTACTACTCTGATTGACATGATTGATATAAACTCGTCGCGCATATTCGAGTATCTTCCGCGCTCGGGGCGTGACATTGATAGATTGACAAAAACTGCCAGATTGTTGCCAATAAAGGTTGTTTGGAATGTGCAGAGGTTGGCCGAGCTTTATGTTCAGAAGATAGTGCCACTGCATGGAATTCCTATTTCACTTGTGTCAGATCGTGATCCACGATTTACCTCCGGCTTCTGGCGCAGTTTCCAGAAAGCCTTGGGCACTGAGTTAGCATTTAGTTCAGCGTATCATCCGCAGTCAGATGGACAGTCGGAGAGGACTATTCAGACTCTGGAAGACATGCTGAGATCATGTTGCCTTGACTGGCAGGGTTCGTGGAGTCAATATTTGCCACTTGTTGAATTTGCTTATAATAACAGTTATCACTCCAGTATTGGCATGGCTCCGTATGAGGCACTGTATGGTCATCCTTGTCATACTCCTCTGAACTGGTTTGATGTTGGGGATAGACTGTTGACAGGACCCGACATGGTGCAGCAGTGTTCTGATGTGGTTCGTCTGATTCGGCAGAGATTGTTGACAGCTCAGAGTCGACAGAAATGTTATGCAGATCAACGCAGACGCCCACTACAGTTTGAGCTAGGAGATATGGTTTTTGTCAAGGTATCTCCGATGAAAGGTGTTTCCAGAATTTGGAAGCGTGGAAAGCTTAGTCCACGTTATGTTGGCCCGTTTCCTATTGTTGAAGCTGTGGGTCATGTAGCTTATCGTCTGCAACTACCAGCGGCTATGCAAGCTATTCATGATGTGTTCCATGTCTTTTCAGCTGAGGAAATATGTGCCAGATGCATCCCATGTTCTCGATGATTCAGTTTGGCCCGAAGTGACTACTGATTTGTCTACGCCAGAGTTTCCTATTAGAATTGAGGACCGTCGTGAGCAGCGGTTGAGAAATAAGGTTATCCCTCTGGTAAGAGTTACTTGGCAGCGTCACTCTGGTAATGAGTCTACTTAGGAACGTGAAGATGAGATGCGTCAGCTTTTTCCTTTCTTATTTCAGTAAGGTATAATTCCGTTTCTCAGTTTCCTCCTTATCCTTTGTTGTAAATTTCGAGGGTGAAATTTTTGTAAGGAGGGAGGGACTGTGAGGCTCGTGCCTTGGTGGATCCTTAGTGGTTCGGACCTAGAACTCATTCTGGAATTTACGGCTATTTTCCTGAATTTTTAGGACTTTTTCTGGTATTTTTCCAGATTTAATTGGATTTAATTGAGGTTTTATAGAAATAATAAGGTTTTTATATATAATAAATATATTATATATATTAACTTTATTTTTTTTCCTTTAATCCCTCACCCTCTCTCTCTCCCCTCGTCGATCTCTCATTCACCCTCTCGTTCTCTCTCTCTTGTCCGATCGCCCCTCCCCCTCTCCTAGGGATTTCGGGCGAGACGACGTCGGTTCGAGGCACGGAGCATGCCGGTGGATTCCTCGTGTCGAGAGGAACGCGTTGACGCCCACCTTGGCGCGGTTCGTGGCCCGTGGAGACGAGACGGAGCGTGGAGGCTCGGCGGTACCCTCCTCTTGCATGTGGCCAAATCGGCCGATTCGGCTTGAACGAGGTAGGGGGATGGAATCCTGAACTCGCTAGGATCATTTCCTATAGCTTGGTTTCTTGTTTAAACCCATGTGGCATGCATATTGGTTATTTTCCATGTTTGGGGTTTAAGCTTTGTTCTTCATGTTTAAGCCATTGTAGGTGTTGCATGTTGTTATTTTGTTGGTATTATGTTGTTTAGGACGTGTGGTTTGACAAGTTTTATAGGTTTTCGTCGTTACCCGGCGATTCCGGTCGCCCGGGAGGGAACCCACTTGCAAACATAACCCGTCCGTAACCCAGATGGTGTGACGGTCCTTCCAGGAACCGTCACATCCGTAACGGTCCATAGGGGACGCATTACGTCACTATAACGGCCCTTTGGAGGCGCGTCACAGTGAGTGTAATGGTCAGGCTCCCGACCGTTACATTTCCGTTGAATTCCATTGACCCGTTGAGGCGGTTGGCCTGACGGCCTGTCGGGCGGCCGTCAGGAGGCTGTAACGCGCCTAGGCGAGCGCGTTACACCATTTTCTGAACGTTTAAAAACTGTTAGCGTTAGTTTTGGTCTCGGGTGGACCTGATGGCCTGTCGGCCGGCCGTCAGGGTGATGTAACGCGCCACCGCGAGCGTGTTACATCCCGTTTGATCAGTTTGAGCTGGAGCTTCGGTGGCTGTAACGGCCAGGGGCGGACGCATCACAGCCTATGTAACGCACCCTTCCCTGACCGTCACACACCTGTAACGCAGTGGCAGCAGACCGCCACACGCCTGTTAGTTTCAAAAGCTGCCGGCCTATTCTTTAATGCTTCCCGAAATGTTTATATGCCATGTTGAGTTATTTTATAATATAATGGCATGTTTACAAATCCCAATAGAGTAGCTTTTCTTTCCTTGCAATGGAACCACTATTGTAGCCCTAAGGTCTTTGAGTACCGACCCGCTTGGGGATAGCGGAGGGGGCGTTCCCATTACACGATTTTTAAGCTAGTACCGTGGGCTCCCCGCCAATGGTAGCATCCTACCAAGGGAGAAATCTATCTAGAGGGCCTAGCTCAGGTGAGAGTTAGTGTGTGTACACGTGGTCAGAGGCTGTGGACTGACATTGACGAATGTCACTCTGACTGGTCACTTGGTATGGTACTGTTTACGCCCTCAGCTTGTCGTGTTGCCGACTGCGAGTGCTTGAGACGCAGTATAAGTCGTCAGTGGACGCATCTGGTTTCTGTTCCCGGTGGTTGTCCTGTTCCCTGTGGCTTGGATTAGTTGAGGCATATTCTACTGGTAGATTTAGTTTCAGTCGTGTAGACTTACTCGTTATTGGCATGTATTAGCTGTTATATCTATTTAGTTAGATTTTACAGCTTTATTGTGATTAGTTATTCATGCCATTGCCTGTTATTTAATTCAATGCATGCTCTAATTATCTTTATTTTTGCATGTATGCTTGTTTAGTGCGAGGTAGGGATCCGCGTGACCCCTACTGAGTCTGGTTGTGACTCACCCTTCTTCTTTCAGGTGAGCCGCGTCCGTTGTCTCCCGGTGTTTCTCGTGTGCCCGGAGACCGTGCCTAGCTGCCAGCAGTAGACGAGTTGCCTTGTTGGGCTCTCTTGTGTACTTTTACCGGGGTATGCCCCGTGTATTTGTAGTTTTGGACTGCACTCTTGTGCCTCTAGACTAGTATTTATATTTAGCACTTGTTTATTTTAAATTGCTTCCGCTCTTCTGATAAAATTTTAAATGTTGAATCTAATATGCGCGCTTGTGATTGCAATTCACTATGCATCCCCTCGACAAACTTCAGTAACCCTTCAGGGGCCTCATCAGCCTCTTGGGTGGCTTCCCCAGTTCCTGGTATCGGTGTATCGATGTTATCGATATATCGGTATCTGGCACTCTGGGTCGTCACACCCGGGGGCCAGCATACCATTCCACCCGGCCATTAGAGAAAGCCTCCTGCAAAGATCTACTCAAGGCTTCTTCAGCAATAATAAACAGCGATGGGACAATAGGGTCATCTTGGCGGACACCTCTTGAAGATTTAAAGAAACCAGCTAGATCACCATTTAATAAAATAGAGAACCATCAGTTGTTTACCATAGCTTCAATAAGGCTAATGAATTGAAGGCTGAATCCAAACCTTTTTAATACTACAAATAAAAAGTCCCATTCAAGCCGATCGTAGGCTTTGGCCATATCCAATTTGAACATAATATTGTCACCTCTAGTTTTCCTGCCAAGCTTAAGGGTCATCTCCTATGCTAGAGCAATATTATCCACAATTTGTCTCCCCTTCACAAAAGCCGATTGTTGTAGAGAAATAATTTTGGGAAGGATAGTAGCTAACCTGTTATTAATGATGGTGGAAATAATCTTGTAGAAGAATTTACACAGACTGATTGGCCGGTAGTCAGAGATCCCAATGACATTATTCCGTTTTGGTATGAGTGCAATCAGAGTAGATGTCACATTTCTGGGAAGAGCTTGGCGATGAATGAAAAATTCTTGAATAGCACTAACCACTAGAGAAGAAATAACAAGCCAAGCTTTTTGGTAAAAGGCACATGTAAATCCATCAGGCCCAGGTGCACTATCAGCAAACATTGAGAAAACCACTTCATGGATTTTAGCTTCACTGGGAACAGCACAGAGGAGCTTATTATCATCCCCATAAACAAGCCGAGGAATGCAGTTCAGAATACTATCATCAACATAATGATTCTGGGTAGCAAAAGCTTGATGGAAGTGAGTGGCAGCAATACACTTCATTTTCTCATGATCAGAAGTAAGTGTTCCTGCAGGAGAATGAAGGTGAGCAATAACATTTTTCCTTCTATTAGCCATAATAGTCATATGGAAGAATTTTGTATTTCTATCCCCTTCAAGAAGCCATCGAATTCTGGATTTCTATCTCCAGAAGCACTCCTGTTGGAGTAACCGGTCAGAAAGAGTAGATTTAGCCTCATCCAGTTTGATAGAATTAATTTCTGAAGGACTGCTATCATATAAGTATTCAGCCTTTAAAACTTCATCCTCCGCAGCCAAGAGATTCATGTGCACATTGCCAAATACTTCCTTATTCCACACCCCTAGAATTTTCCTCATGTGTTTCAGTTTTAAGTATAAGGTAGTAATGGAAGAGGAAGCTAATGGGCTGGTATGCCAATATGATCCAATATCCACAAGGAATTTATCATGTAATGTCCACATTTTTTGAAAATAAAATCTGCTTCTATGCTTGCCCCGGGCTGGAAACTTCACAAGAAGAGGGGCATGATCTGAAGCTTCCCTCGACAGATGCTCAACAGTAATAGTATGAAGATTCATCCAATCAGCATTGATCAGAACTCTGTCCAGCCTTGCCCATATACCTTTACTCCCACTCTGGTTATTATGCCATGTAAATTTTGAGCCCATGAAACCAGCATCAAAAAGAGCACAGTCCGATACACATTCCTTAAAATCTGAGATGGACACCAAATTGGGAGGATTACCCCCTAGCTTTTCATCCACATCCAATATGCAGTTAAAATCACCCGCCACAAGCCAAAGGCCATTAATTTGAGAATGCACATTTTTTAAGGCTGCCCATAGATTGTGTCTCTCAGTTACTGAGCACTTAGCATACATAAAAGAATAGTAGAAAGAAGGCATATTTAAATTTGTTTGAATAAGAGAAATATGCTGCTCATCCCGACATAGAACAGAGAAATCCAATGATCCTTTTCAAAAAACCCAAATATGGGCCATAGAATCATTAATATCATTAGCAACAACTTTGTCCATTCCGAATTTTCTACAAATAGTTTCCAAATTGCAAACATTTATTTTAGGCTCCAAAAGAACAATGCAATCTAGGTTGTAATTTCTAATAAGATGTTTTACTCGACCCTGGGATATGTCATTCCCAATTCCTCTGATGTTCCAAATGATAGTTGACATTATTAGTGGGAGGTTTCAAGAAGATTACCCGCAGACCTAGTCCTCATCATAGATCTGGTAATGACTCCAGGTCGATCATTGCCAAGGGCACGCACATTGTTAATTTTAGCAACAACAACTATCTCCCGTCGACTAGTGATACTGCTCACATGTAACGGAGGGTCCAAGTTGGTTATGAGTTGACGATTAGACGCAACCAAACAACTACTTTGCCCAATCACTGCAACAGGGGAGGTAGCATCAGAAGAAACATCATTTTGGAATGAAGATAGCTCCAATTGAGCAGAAGGGGAAGACTAGTGATTTGATAAATCCACCTCTAGCACCAGTGTAGCATCCTATAGGTTATCATTAGCTTTCAAATGTGCAAGCTGATATATCACTTGACTTGGCAATAGGGGGTCCAGATCAATTTCCTCTGAATTAAGATTCAGTAAAGGTCCCTCCTCCCGGGCCGGGACCACATGAACTCCATTCTGCGACGCAACAGGGGGAACCAAATCCAGATTTGCTTGTACAGGAAGAATAGGATCAGACGAGGTAGAACCAACAACAGCATTGCAAAGAATAGCCGCATCACTCTTGGGTGCAACCAGCTGCCAAGTAGTTTTAGGCTTGGTTTTGGGACCGGTTTGTGGTCGAGCAACAGTAATCTCCATAGCTTCTTGGGCGTGAGTTGGAACCATTTTCGCTTTGCAAATGTCCACCTTGTGACCAAGTCGAGCACAAGATGTACAGAATTCTGGGAGCTTCGGATAGTGTACATCTTGCCAAGCTCCACCTCCCGGGAATCCAATCCATACCCTAGATGGGTGAGGCTTCGAGACATCCAGTTCAATGCAGACTCGTGCAGCCATGATGTTTGAAAGATTGACAGTGGACGGATCAATTTTCAGAACATGACCAATTTTCCCCGCTATCGACCGGATCATAGGTTCAAGGAAAAAATTCACTGGCAGACCAGGAAACTCAATCCAGACAGGGAGAATAGGCAAATCCGCAGTAAGGGAAAAGTCCATCGTCCACTTAAAGAATTTGAACAACTGGCCATGGACATATAAGGACTCACGTAGGAGGATCAGCAAGTAGTCATCATAATTGCGGAATCGAAGAAGAAGATGTCGGTAATCCAACGCACTAATCATGAAGTCATCCTTTAAACCACACCTGTTGGATAGATGCGATCTGATTTCCGGGAAAGGAGGCCTGCCGTAAGGGGTGCGGGCGACAAGGGAGAAAGAGAAAGGCTGTAAAGAGTTCGTGATCTCTTCCTTGCTGAAGAATACATCAGGTTCTCCATTATCAGTCACTGCGGGGCTGTGAACAATGCCATGAACAACTGGTGGCGCCATGGAAGAAGCCAGAACCTCAGCAAAAGATCTAGTTAAAGCAGCAAGTTTATCTGATGGAGGCAGAGTGTGAGTGGATGAAGAGGGTGGAGAAGAAGCCGAGGGGGGCACTGAAGGCCCCCCAAGAACAACCATGATCGACAACAATGCTGGGAACCTAGACGTCGGGAACCCGCCAGAGAACCAAGAACAAGGGTTTCATACCTCTCTTTCTCTCGCAGAACAGAGCACCCACAAATCATGGCATGTCTGGTGGCTTTAGAATTAAACAAACCAAAGAAAAGACCTCTCCCCGTTTAAGGATTTGAAAGTCAACATTTTCTACTTCGGGGGGTTCGGTCGACAGGAGGTAGGTGGTCGGACGACCGAACTATAAAAGACTGTAGGTTTTTGGACTCTGTCAATTTCAGTCAATCAACCCATACCCTTAGGTCGACCAAACTGTGAAAAACTATAGATTTTTTGTTGCTGGAAAAATTGGTCGGCCGACCCCTATCCAATGGTCGACCGAACCATGAAAAACCTGTAAAAACGAATTGTTAGCCCAGTAAATCATATCCATATGACAAGAGCTTCATGTCCTTATTCATTTCATGCATTTTGGAATTTGATTTTGACTTTATTTATGTATTTGGAAATTTTAAACTATTTGAGATTTGGACATTACACAAAATAGCCTTAAACCACGCTTAAGCACCCTCAATCCTCACTTTTGATTACTTGGACATGGCACAAGATAGAAACGTAGTTCAGGGTTTTGTTATCATCAAAATCATTCAGAGAGACTCAACAATCTCTCCCTTTTTGATGATGACAAAACTCTAGTAGGAAAGTACATAAGCATGTCGACCAATGAATCAAATTCGTCAAACAAATAAAATTGAATTCATTCAACCAAATCTATTTTATTCATTCATATACACCCAATTTATTTGAGATGAAATAAGGCCAATATAAGTGCAAATATCAAGTGTATTTCATTCATTGAAGTTCATATTACAAATTACGTTGACCTTGACACGAGTACACAGACATAGACACAATGCAAGACACGAAGTGACTAGACCAACTGGAAGTGACTAGACCGACTGTAAGTTGTTGATTGTAAAAATGTGTTTTCTTTCTTACTTTCTTTCTTCCTTCTTTATCCCTCTACTTTATTAATATAATAAGTAAATGAAATGCAAATAGAAAGAGATAGAGATATGTGAATGTGTGTGTGATCGCCACACCAAGGTGCCAAATGCAATAAATACACCGTACCTTGGAAAAGAAGGGAGGTACTCACCTGTGAATCAGCACTGCAGAAATAAACGGCTCTGTAAGAACCGCCCTATTAATGAGCGGTCGATCGATAGACCGCCGAACATCGCTGGGAAGGACGCGGGATGAAGAACAGCGGAACGGTTCGGATGACGCCACAGAGGAATGAAGAACGGCTTTGTGAAGACCGCTCTCGTACCCTGACGGACATGAAGTAGCCGTTCCAAGGTTCAGAGCGGCTAGTGGATATCCGCCTTATTCGTCAAACGGACGGAAGTAAACCGCTCGGTTCCGTTACCCACCAACTCGTAGGATCTGAACCTCCACCTCTTCCGGCCGGCCAGAAGGAGTGGGCCTCGTGCTAGGACGATGCTGACCTGTAAAACACAATGAAAAACACGAAAGAAAACTGAAATTAGAACTAGAGAGTGTAGTAACTATAGGAGAACATGAAAAATGGATAAACTAACATGGAATGGGGGATACCTTGGAGGTTTTTAACCCCTATGGGGCACAAAAACAATAGGAGGGTGTGTGTAATGTGAATGATGATGAAAAACGAGGATAGAGAATAATAGAGAAACACATGCAATGAATGAGAAATGATTAACAATGACTTAAAATAACGAAAAGGACACATCTACTCCCTGAACCGGAGGCTCATATTGACGTAGAGAGCCTCTCTCCCTAGCCATAGTTCGCTTAAAAGTTCGGCAGGGCTTCGCCGCCGACCTTGGATCCCCGCCCCCCTTTCAAAGCTTGGACTAAGGGTCTATTTATAGAGCCCCGCAAAGTCAGCCCCGAAATTAGGGTTTGCAGTGGATATTAATCCGAGATATCAAAAGATAATCCGAAGATAATTGATTTATCTTCCAACCAGTTCAAACGGCACCCCATTTGGTGGAGTATCCGCAGAGAAATGGGTGGAATAAGTTGAGGATTAAACCATGGGTTGGAGAGAGAAAATCCTTTAAAACCTCAGGAATCGGGCCATTGAGCGGTCGCATGATATGCCGCTCAAAACATTAAGCGGTCTAATCCTAGACCGTCCAATTCTGTCGGTGGAAATTAAATAAATAGGAAGATAATCCAAAATATCTATCGAACTGACTGAGTTCTTCAACGTAGGACTCTTGAGGATTAAACGGTCTACTACTAGACCACGCCAAGAATGGGGCGGCCCAACACAAACCGTCCAGAGCCTGTCGGTGATAAATGCAATAAACCGGGATAAATAGATAATTATCTGAAAATTCAATCGGTTTAGGACTCTTGGAATTGGACAGCCATATAAATACCGTTCAATTGATTTGGACGGCTACATGAGGACCGTTCAACAGCATGTCGATAGAAATTCAAAAAATCACTTAAATATCCGATAAATATATGAACGGCTCAACACCAACCGCCTAGAGATTGGGCGGCCAGCATATTGACCGTGCAAAGCCTGGGCGTTTGAAAATTGATAAAATGTGATAAATTAAGTAAAATCAAGGCCCATGAAGCCCTGAATTGAAGCAGACCAAGCCAGGGAGGGAGGGACCCATAAAATCAGCCCAAAGATATGCCTGAAAATAGCCCAATGAGCAATGGACAACTCAAGACATCAACAAATGATGGTAAAAGGAATAACTCAACTTATCGGTAAAAAATGGGTGTCAACAGATGCCCCTCCTTAACGTCCTCTTTGCAAGGGAGCGAGCGGAGGTGAAGCGAAAGCGAAGTGGAACACGGAGATGAAGCGGAGATGAAGCGGAGCGGACTGAAAAGAGGGCGTTAAGGTAAAAGACACCCGTCTCCTTACCAACGAGCGATAGGAATCTTCTGGAGAACTCTGAACCAAACACAAGGAGCGATCTAAACAAAACGACACCAATCTGGAGAAACTAAATAAAAGGAAAACACACGATCAACCTCATGGGGGACACAATCCCGCGGACCAATGAGGGGACCGGAATAAGTAACAACGAAAATAAAAGGAGGCAGATCGAACTCCAGACATGGACTCTCAGTCAATCAAACCAGGTGAACAGATCAGAGAAAACCTTCCAACTCTAAGTGGAATAGTTCTCTTACCAAAAGGACATGAACGCATAATCACCCATCATCGGTGGGACATTTGCAGGCAAACCATGGGTCATGAATGCTCAAAAGTTGCGTATGATGTATGATGGGCTAAAATAAATGAAATCATTAAATCGAATGCAAAGAAAAGGTAAAATAGAAAATACTCGAGAATAATATTACTAGACTGAGGCAATCATAGTCAAGATACTATCTGCAACCACAGCGTGCGAGATAGAACCATCGTCCCCTAATTTTTTCAACCTAACGGCCTATCCGATGATTAAACACGTGTACCTAGATCATCATCGTTTTTGTTAAAGGGGAACATCAGATCTTGGAACACATGAATGACCAGCTGGTTCTCGAGATAATATAACAATATAGATACCACATAGTAATGCAACAATGAATAGGGATAGAGAGCCATACCTAACTTACATGTGCAGGCGAAACGACATTTTTTAGATTTTTATTTTCTGATTTTTATGGATTTTTGAAATAAGATGATCGACAATCATGAATAAACAAGCATGAACAAAATAAAAACATAATCACCAAATGAACGAAATACAACATAACATAACGAAGAATGAACGAGCAAGCAACACATGCAAAGCACCACAGCAAGCATGAGAAAAGAGAAAATGGTGGGGCATGGCAACATATGGCGGGACATCACACCATGCAGAATGAAACCACATGTAATGGGATAGAAATACGTAGGACGAGAACATCTAAGACAACCACAGGGGAGACGACATAACACATATGAAATAACCATAAGTGGGACAAGGACACATGCAACACATGGCGGAACGAGACAACACGTGGAACTAGAACATGCGTAAGATGACCCAAGGGGATAAGACACCTGGACGATGACCACAGGGGGACAACATGGGAAATGACAAAATATGTTCTTTAATCAATCCCAAGATCTGACGAAGTAGAACCGCCAGGTTCGCAACGGTGAGGTAAAGAGCCATCTCTCATGAAGATATGATCAAAAGCTGAGCGACGCAAAGCATGAGAAAGACACGAGCTTCGGAACAGATCGAGGGACAAATTTGAAGAAAGAGAGGACATATCAGAAAAGTATGAACCAGAGGCAGAGCAAAAAATAGAGCCAGAAAGCTTGGACACCTGCGACCTGCACACTTAGCAAACAAATCATATATGTCCTTAAAATAAAAGACAAAAGGAACAGAAGACAAATATTTTTAGATTTTTGACATTTTTTTTAAATTTTTTTAGATTTTGAACAATATTTGATTTTTTTGGATATTTTAGCAATATTTGATTTTTTTGGGATTTTTGACAATATTTTATTTTTTGGGATTTCGATAATATTTAATTTTTTGGGGATTTCGACAATATTTGATTTTTTGGGGATTTCGACCATATTTGATTTTTTGGGGATTTTGACAATATTTGATTTTTTGGATTTTTGATAATATTTTATTTTTTAGATTTTTGATAATATCTCATTTTTTGGATTTTTGGTAATATTTCATTTTTTGAAAATATTTCATTTTTTTTGAATTTTTGAAATAGCAATCCGCAGCACCCAAAGACGGGCACGAACTACTAGCCAGGGACTGTCGTTCCTACCCCTCTCATGAAAGGCTTCCCTTAAGCAGGGCGTGCATATGAGGGTGGCTCGCCACAACCAACCGCCTCTAAAGAACGGTGCCCCTACTAAGGCCATACTCGGGATACAACCCAGCCTAAGAGGGAGAACTAGAAGAAAAATTAGAGACAAGCTTTATGCATGATGGGAGATATTAGGACTCGACTTCCTTTCACGGCACTACCCCTCAAAGATACAGTCTGTTGCGCCGGAGCTTTGTGTCTTTGATTTTTAGACCCATATTTATCAGGCACGCATGCGACCGGGCTCATGACGTCCCGCGGGGAACTGTACTGCCACTCTTGCCATGTCTTCCAATCATAATTTTGCATTGAATTATTTTCTCATTTTGGTAGCCCTTATTGGCTAGATATTACATGAAAGTTCACTTTTGAGGGTCAAGACTGCCCCTATTTGAGACCTCTCTCGTATTAGGAAGCGCCTAGGTTGGTCATCTCATCTATCCATCTCTTGCCCCTACACTTGGCCGAGTAGAGAAAAGAAAAGACCTTTGTGCATACCCAAAGTATGGCCAAAGCAGCAACGGTGTGCCTAAGAGGAATCGGCTATGCCTTGCTGTGAAGTGTGTGAAAAACTCGTACAAAAGGTCACCCTCAACAATCGAGGAAAGAAACTAGACTCCCAATGCGGAGCTATCACCAGCCTAAGGATGCTGCAGAAGCTAACTTTTTTATTTGACACAAAGTTAAGATCTAATTAAACAAAGACTCCTAAAGCCACTCAATCATGTTAAGGAATCATGTGCAGAAATAATAGAAATAATGAAAATGAAAGCACATTTCTTGCACAAAATAAAGATACCTTTACAAATCTATGGCGTGGAAACCAGCATCCTGAAGCGATCTCAATCATCGAGTTTTGAGGAGCGCGAGTAGCTTTGTATTCCTTGCTTGCCAAGATAAAGGATGAAAGGAGAGCAAAGGATTGGATTCCTCGACACAGAGGAGTGGCAGACATCATACTGGACGAAGAAAGGATAAAAAGGAAGAGAGAAGAGGGCTAGAACTCCCTCGTTAAGGCACTGAGGCCCTGATAACAAGGAACCAGATATAGAATAAACATGGATTAACTGAGATCAAGGTGGGCTAAAGCCTCGAAAACAGCAAGAAAAAGGGTGGTGACCCTGAAAGGGTGAAGAGGAGTGAGAAGAAAGAGGAGAATAAGAATCATCCGACATGGTCGGAGAAGGAGAGTAGCAATCACCTGCCAGAGGCGGGGAAGAAGAAGCATAAACACCTTACAAGGTCGGGGAAGAACCAGAAGTGGCACCCGGAAGTCCCGGGGAAGAATCAGATGATGTCCCGAGATCGGGATGAAAGAATGACATAGGCCGAGGCCTAAAATCATGAGAAAATGGAGAATCTAGAGGTTCCGGATGAGGGGAGAAAGAAGGATGGGGGTTTGCGGACCTGAAAAGAGAAGAGAAAATTATAGAAATTGGATTAGAGGAAGGGAGGTACACCACCCAAGGGTGAGAGCTGAGCAGAAGAAAAGATGATTGAAAGGAAGAAGAAGAGGAAGAAGTGGACCCTTGAGTGCATAATCGACGGCCCTGGAACTTGTGCCGCCGCCTCTTCTTGATAGAAATCTCCTTGAAATGAATCCACCTGACATGGACTCGGGCCCTCGGCCTTCTTATTTTGCAACATCTTCTCACATAAGGGGCCCATCTGGCAGATGGCCTATGTAATGCCCCAGGTTTTTCAGATCCCTATTTGTGGGTCCCGGATCTGGTTTTTCAGAGTGTCCGACTCCGTTGTGTCTGAAGTTTCATTTCAGACATCTTTCGTGTTCAGATCGGCGCGATCCGGAGTTGTTTTAGAGGCCCGGAAGAGTTCCGCGGCTTTTTCCGCGTGTGTTTTCCGATTCCCGGTGTGTGTTTCGGTAATTCCATCGGAACCTCGTTGCGGGTGAACCGAGCCGTTCACCTAGGGGAGTGTGGTACCGTTGCGATCAGTACGTTCCGAGGATCGCGAGGGTGTGATTTTCTATTTTTTAGGATTTTTTTGAATTTCTGGATTTTCCTATATAAACCCTCCACTCTCTCCCTTCCCCTCATTCTCTCTTCCTCACTCTCTCCCTTCTCACGCTCTCTCTTCTCTTCCTCTCTTCTCTGGCGGCCGACGGAGGCGGATGGGGGCGAGGTGGCGAGGCCCGTGGGATGAGGGACGGCGAGGACGGGTCGAGGAACGAGGCGGTGGCGCGTGGCGAGCCGGTTCGCGGGCGTGGAGGCACCGACGGGGTTTCGAAGATGTTTCTTTGTGGATCGACATCCACGGTGCGCGAAATCTTCGGTGGAGGTAGGGAGATGGACCCCCAGCTCGTGCGCTTCATTTCCCGCGCGTTTTGTAGGCCGTGGTGAGCCGAGCGGGTCGTTTGGGGCGTTTTGGGGAAAACCATGTTTTGGGGAGTGATCGCCCGATCTGGCGTTTCTTTGCATTTTAGGCCGATCCGAGGCCATAGATGCATGCTAGGAACTACTGGGGAGCTTCCCCATGTTTTCCCCCTCATCCGTGGATGTTTGGGGGAGTGGATAGGATTTTTGGGCGTTTTCCCGCTGTTCTCAGTTTTCCAAAATGGTCGCGGTCTACCAGTAACCGCGTTCATTGGTCGCGGTCTTGGGAGAACCGCGTTTGCCCAAGAGCGTCGGTAAGCGTTGTGGACGTGCGATAGACCGTTTTTGTCTAGTCGCGGTCGTGACCCGACCGTGACTGTGTGGTCGCGGTCCTTGGGCGATCGCTACCATCGGGTTTGCACGTGGCTAGTTGCGGTCGTGAGGTGACCGTGACTGCGTGGTCACGGTCCTCGGTCGACCACTACTGTGTGGTCGCGGTCCCCAGTCGACCGTGACTATGGTCGCGGTCCCCAGGTGACCGTGACTACGTTACGGTTCCCCAGGTCTTGGGAGAACCGCGTTTGCCCAAGAGCGTCGGCAAGCGTTGTGGACGTGCGATAGACCATTTTTGTCTAGTCGCGGTCGTGACCCGACCGTGACTGTGTGGTCGCGGTCCTTGGGCGATCACTACCATCGGGTTTGCACGTGGCTAGTTGCGGTCGTGAGGTGACCGTGACTGCGTGGTCACGGTCCTCGGTCGACCACTAGTGTGTGGTCGCGGTCCCCAGTCGACCGTGACTATGGTCGCGGTCCCCAGGTGACCGTGACTACGTTATGGTTCCCGTTTGCGTTGTTTTGACCTCCGGTCGACCCGGTTGTGACCCAGTGGTTGACTTTAGGTCTTGTGAATGTCCTTGACACCCCGTGGAGTTCTGTGACCGTGTCTTTGGGTGTCCGGAGATTTCGTGTTACCTCGATTAGCGTGCCCGTAGGTGTAGTGGGTCCGGGTGACCTCACGTGTTCTGGGCTTTAGTGTTACGCTCGATCGAGTCACCGTGTATCGGTGTGTGTGCGGTGGGGTCTCCCCCATATGTCGTGGGTTTCTTTGGAAGGCGATTCCTGTGTGCCTTGGACTGCGAGTCCAGTTATCCGACTTGGGGCTGGAGGTTTCCTGCTACCCTGGGATGGAAGATCGACATGGCGGCTTGTGTGCTACCTTGGGGATCGTGCTTCTATGTTTTTCGTGTGGCCCGTGTGGGTGGCTTTAGTCCTTTGCGTTCCCTTCCCAAGGGAGTGGTCTTGGCGGCTCGTGAGTTGTCTCGGTACTCGTGCTACCGTGGTTTTAGACCTAGAGTTTAGGCTAGATTGACGGCCTTGTGCTGTTGCGTACAACGGTCTTGACCCCGAGTCTTGTGACTCAAGGACCGTTGGATGTAGTGCGTCTAGAGGACTGTCCAGAGTCCAGTGGCTTAGCGCCACTTGAGTTTTCTCGACTCTCGCGTAGGATGCGTGCGTGGCCGTGGACTGCGAGTCCTATTTCTTCTCCGATTGTGGTCGCCGTGCGACGGGGCCGGTACGTGGGGTGGTCCTCGTACGTCGTCGGACGCGGACGTTGTTTTCCATTGACTTGAGAGTCTACTCCTTCAGTGACCCTCCACTAGTCGTAGCCCACCAGTACGAGGTGCTGGTCGCACCAGGGAGTGGTGTACGGGCACCCACTCTTAGAGACGGTTTGTGGACCGGTTGCCGTCGGGCCCCACGTCTTGCAGCCAGAGTCCGGCTGAGGGGAAAACCGGTCAGAGGGCTAGACCTAAGACGCACGATCTGTGTGTGCACACGTGGTTGAGGACAGTGGACGCACATCGACGGGCGTGACCCCAGCTAGTCACTTGTTTGTGGTTACTTGTACGGTGTTCGTGCCTTTGGTAGGTGCTACCACGTCAAGCAGTTCACCTGCGACGCGGTGTAAGACGTTAGGGGACGCTACCGGTTGTGCTTCTAGTGGGAGGTACTCCTGTCGAGTCGGGAGTGACAGACTATCAGTTTCTGTGATTTTGACCTTCGGGTTTTCGGTCGTGTCGACCGTTGAGTTTCGGTCGTTTCGCCGTGGCGCGTGTGTTGGTTTTCGCACCGTTAGACTAGTGCTAGTGGCTTTACCGAGGTTGTGTCTTGCCGTGCGGTACCCGTGACCAGGTGTCAGGGTTGCACTTTGGACAGCATGTCCAGGTTGGCCGTGTTTTGAGAGACAAGCCTCTACGGCATGGTTGCCGTATGTTTTTACTTCGGTAAGCGGTACTAGTGTAGTTCGATAGCCTCGATAGCGAGGTCAGGGTGTGTTTCTGGTACAGTAGGAGTAGTTATAGTGCCGAGTTTCGACCGGCCACCGGGTTTACTGTTCCTGCTGTTGCGGTTGCTCTTGTAGCCTTCCTTTCCGGTACCGCCGTTGTTTCCGGTTGGGGTTCCGCGGGATCCCTGCTGAGTCTCTGTTTTGGAGACTCATTCCCTGCTTTTCAGGTGTGGCGGTTCTTCCTCGAGGTTCAAGGGTGCGGAGCGGAGGTTCTCAGTTACCAGCTCGCCGGGCCGAGTGTTCACTCGGCATGTGGTACGCTTTACTGCTTTAGACTGTACTTCCTGTTGGATTGGACTCTGTTACAGCTGTAGTTGTTTATTTATTTCTGTTAATTATTGTCCTGCTTTATTTCTGATTTCTTTGTGCCTCCTCACTCCTTTTAGCCCTTCCGAGCCCTCCCGGCTCGTGGGCGGCAGTTCGAGTCTCAGGTTATCGGGCCTTCCCGGTAATCGGATTCTCGGGTCGTTACAGCCTGGCCCGACTACGAACATGCAGCTTCATCGGGTTGGTTGCCCCTAGACACCCGGTGCTAACAATATGTTGACATTCTTGAGCAATTAACTCCTTAGAAGGATGAACATTAGATAACAACGGGGTTTTGTCTCTCGACACAAGCAACATGAGATTTGACATCTCCCCTCGGTAATCAGGCACGAAACATAGCTCCCTTGCTAGAAGAGATGGATGAAGTTGAGGGAGATCAATGCGCGGCGTTGATGCAGCCGACATGCTAATAAACTGAGGGAGATTGTGCAGAATGCCCTTGGAAAATCTTGAAAATACGGCCAATTGCCCTAGTGCAAGGGAACTCTTCTCAGCAACCGCCTCCATAGGAAATGCAGGATCATTATCCCAAAGATGATCGGGGACCAAGACTCGGACTAGCATGCGGCAAATGAAATCATGAATCTTGCAATGCATAACCGGCAACAAATTATCCTGATCCGGCTCATCATCTCCTTGGGGACTAGACCCGAGGGGCACCAGAGGTAGCGTGCCCCCACTCCGTGGGGTGGAAATAGGTGGAGAAAGGGGTGGAGAAGGCTTGGAAGGTGTGGCTGAAGGTTTAGAAGGTGTAGAGGCCTCGGGCGGTAGAGGGATAGCGACGATATTAGGCTCAGGTGGAGTTAAAGGAAAATGTGGAAGCGTAGAAGGGGGTAAAGGCAAAGGTGGAGGTGGAGGCGTAGGTGTAGGTATGGCCTACTCAGGCTCGGGCAACAATGGTGAAGGGGACGACAAAGGTGGTGGAGATGGTGGAGGTGATGCGATAGGGGTCTTTGGGAGAGGAGGCGGTGAAGGCGGTGGTAATGGGTTAGGCAATGGTGATGGTGGTGGAGATGGTGATACATGCAATGAGGATAGTGAAGGTGGAGATGGAGAGGGTGAGGAAGGAGGTAAAGGGGAAATGGAAGGCTGTGAGACCCAATGTCGACGTATCGATACAACGCGTCGGGTGGCGTTGGGAGTGGAAGTGGTGGAGGCACTAGCCTTAGCAGGAACTTGGGTTGGTGGTGGTTTGGGAGGTGGAGTAGGAGATGGTGAAGGTGAGGGGGTAGGTGGAGATGAAGAGGGTGACGAGGTAGGCAACGAGGTAGGCAAAAGCATAGGGGAGGGAACATGTGATGGAGTAGGTGACGGAGCGGGTGCAATGCCAGATAAAGAATCACAGGGGTGCCCCTGGTCTTGTAGTGGAAACGGCTGCCTGGACGGCGACTGCTGCTGCTGCTTGCTGCGGAGATTTAGAATAGCTTCATGCATGGCGGCCCAATCGATCCTCTTATTATCTTCCAGGCCATAAACATACTCTCGAAATTCGGGCAGTCCTCAACCAAATGCCCCTGCTAGCGATGGTAATCACAAAATTGAAGCATATCCCTGACCGCGGGTCGATAGGGCACAACTGGAGGGGGCGGCAACCCAAGAGTAGCCATCAAAGCCCTGAAAATATCTGAAAAACACTCCGACAATGGAGGATGATGAGGAGCCTGCTTTGGGCAAGGTGGATGCCGAGGGGTATGGGAAGGTAATGGAGATGGAAGTAGAGAAGGAAGCGGGGGTTACGAAGGCAAAGGCGCATGGCAACTAGTGGAATGACTCGGTGGAGTCATATGTGGAGCGAAAAGGGAGGTGGGAGGTATGTGGACGACATCTACCTGCTCGGGGTGTGATGTTCCCTTGACCGGAGGGGAAGACACAGGCGGAGACACATATGTGGGGGTGAAGGGCTGACTGTGGATGGCGGCAGGTTGACTCATGGAGGGTTGACACGTGGAGGCATATGGGTATGTGGGAGCGGAAGGCTGACTGGCGGAAGAATATGCGGTGGATGGCTGACTCATGGAAGGTGATGGATAGGAGGCATATGTGGGCGTAGAAGGTGGAGGAGACTCGGGGTCAAGGGAACCTAGGAGTTGTTGGCGGATGAAGCGGGCTCGGCTATAAAGCTATTGCCAGGAAGTGATATCATTCAAGGCTAAGATAAAGCGGTACTCGGGTGTTGCATTAGAAATGATCATTTTGATTTGTTCTCCCTCTGGAATATGTCTCGGGACTTGCGCGGCCAGGCGACGCTAGTGGTCAGCGAAGGTAGAGAATTCCTCGCCGGGATTCATCTTCTCATGGGCCAGATCAACCATAGAATACTTGGGCCCAACCTGGTCTTGATAATGTTGAAGAAATCTCTCTTGGACGACTTGAAAATTCACAACTTGCTCTTGCGGAAGAGAAAAGAACCAATTCCGAGCCGGGCCTTCCAATGACAAACCGAATAAATAGGACATCAAGCGTTGGTCATGTCGGAATTGGGCCGACTCATAAATGAACTCCTTCAAGTGCACATAGGGGTTACCAACTCCACCATAGTGACGATAAGTAGGAATTTGTGAACGTGGTAGAAACTGAAGACCTTGGAATGCAAACGGGACACTCAAACATGATTGGGGATCAATTCGACGTTGAATTTCAGCAAGCTGACGTTGGGCTTGAGTAATCATCTCCTCAATGGGCAGAGATCGGGAAGGATGCAAGCTAACCTGAGCAAGAGAATGTGGATTTGGACCAGGAGCATGATATTGGGCCGGATAAGGGGATCCGGACTGAGAAGGATGAAAGCCCATTCCAGGAGTGGGAGGATATGTGGGCCTAGAAGAATCATGGACATGAGAATAAGGATCGATTGGGCCAATAGCAACACTGGGCCCATTAGAAGGATAGGAAGGCTCGTTAAAGGAAGGAGACCCACTAAGAGAACAAAGCCCATTAAGGTGTTTAGGAATGAAATTTGGAGCATGGATCGGGGTCGTTTGGCAAGCAAAAGGTGATAAATGGGCCCTAAAATGTGCTTGGGGGTCAGAAGGGCCACGAGAAGATGGGCCCGCATGGGAAGAGGAACCCACGCGGGAATAGGAAGACGGGAAAGAAGAAGAGTAATATACATGAGAAGAATGACGCTCCATGAAGGTAATTGGAGACTTTATACAGGAAGAATCAAGGGAATACAAGGGGGAGGCAAGGGTTTAATGACCCAAGAGGGGAACTGACTCAATGATGCAAAGGGATGATGCGACTAGACAAATGGACACACAGAATGAACAATGAGACTAGATAAGCTGGACAATGTGACTAAACGAACGGACACGCAGAATGGACAATGCTTAAATGGGCCTGACACAAGACCTATATGGATGGCGGAGAATGCAACACTGATGGGGACATCGAAGCAAGACCGTACACATTTTGTTTGCATTTATGTCCTTTCATATTTGTATGTATACCCTTGTGTTAAATGGGTACGCAATTGTATGTCTTAGTGGGTTTATATGCAAAATTTAGTAGGCCCAAGCAAGGGGGCCCCCAGCCCTTCCCCATTGGGCCACCTAAGCCATGGTCAACCATCCTAGGTGGCCATCTAGAAGGGTTGAATGTCAATATGCCACATGGGGGACAAGTGGATTTCAAAGTCCAAGGTTGGCCACCTACTACCTCCCCTTGGTCAAGGGGGCGCCCCCCTCCATTAGAATTAATTAGGAATTGTTTTTTTATTTTGTTTGGACCAAATATGAAGTCTCTTAAATGCCCCTCCAGATCCTAGATCTAAGGGTATTCATGGTCTTTTTCCATTTATTACATATAGCTTGTATTTCTCTTTTTGTGAATTAATGAGTAGAGAAAAATTGTTGAATGCCAAGAGCTTCTTGCGCCCCTGCCCTCTCCCTCTGATTTCTCTCTTCATCCTCTGCAATTCTAGAGTGGTTATCTCTTCTATCTCCTCCCCTCTACTTCTGGAATCAATCTCTGGTCGCCGCCGCCGTCGTGCCGTCGTGCCGCCGCGAAGCCGCCACTGCAGTTCTATCTATCCAGGACAGATCCCTCTTCCACGAATTCCTGCTCTCAGATCCGAGATCTTCTTGATCTGTGATTTTGAGGGTGTGTTCCAGGGGTTCCCACCATCCTCCATAAAAATGTGTTTGGCCTCTAGTCTCCGAAATCCATTTTTACATTTTCGTCCAACCTTTCATTCCAGTTCTGCCAGGTTTCTTTCTACAGTGACAGCAACCCTGAGTTTTCCATCTCCGACCACTTTTTGATTTTTCCAGGAGCTCCCAAATTTACTGGAAGTTCTGTCCACCTTCCCCTATCACCAAGAATTTTATTGATTGTTTGTCAGCCCTCCACATATTTTATAAAATTCGTCCAAGTTCCCAAATCTGTTCTATCTGCCTCAGTCCAGATCGATCCTTCGCCAGTATAAACTCTCTAGAAAATCCAAACTTCCATATTTTCAGATCTAAAAATATCCCTGGTTTCCTCTCTTGAATCTCTACAATGTTGCTGAAGAACCCAACTTCAGATTCGAGGTCTACCTACCGGTCAACGCAGATTTACAGGAAACTCAGTTTCTGCTGAGCAGATTTGAAACTGAGAACAACAGCTTTCATAATTCGTCCATCAGAAACACAGATCTGATGAATTTTTCTGAAGGCCACTAGGTTGAAGCACTTCGAAGCAGCTTTCCAACGGTGCTTGGTTTCGCCTCATTACGACGTCGGTGCTGGTCGTAGCAAGCGATCTCGCCGGGTCGCGCGCCTGAAAACAGCAAGTGCAGGTCCGTGGCCGTAAAGTCCGGCGGGTGACGATCGGAGCCGCCCAGCTTCCGACCAACGTTCTAGCGCGCCGCCACCCTAGGGGAGCACTCCCCCAGGTGTCTCCACTACAATGGTGCCGCCCGGTCCCACACGGCCCCTCCGACCAGTACGTGGGCCCCACGGTCGCGAGCACGCGTGCAGCCGAATCAACACAAGAAGCTGCCCGTCAACCCGGAATCGGTCCTCCCGGGCCCACTTGTGTAGCCCTTTACCTCCCTGCGTGGAGTGGGCAGAAATATTCACTTCTGTAATTGTTATGTATTAACTGTCCGGAAGTACGAGTTCGGCCGGGTCCGTCTTCCCCACGCCGAGAGCGTGAAGGTATCGTGTTCGCTCCTACACTTGGCATTTGCTTTATTCATATATACTTGTTTATGCCACTGCTAGATATCATGCTAGGATCGTAGCTCGCTATATATTGTGATATCACCGCTGCTGCGAGAGAGAGCGTGACCGTCCCAGTGACCCGATCCGGGCACAAGAGAGAGCCGACCACCCTAGCTCACTGCCGGTTTCTCAACCGCGCACGTCCGACGCTTCCCTCGCTAAGGGACAATCGCGAGCTCGTCTAGAGTCCGAGGATCACATATCCAATCTGGTGTCGAGTCCGTGGTCCATTCCACATCAGTTTGGTATCAGAGCGAGTTTGAGTCTAGGGTAGTCTTTGTGTCTAAAAACAAAAAAAAAGAAAAGAGTGTCATTTACGTCTAGTCATCGTCTAAGTCGGTCTAGGTTGCATTTCATCCCAATAACCCGGTATATAAAAAGGTGTTGTCCGAACGTTAGGCTACGCCTATCGGGAAGGTCGCACACTTGCGCGAGTGATCTTCGGATCGATTAACTCCGCCACGTACCGAGTCTTGGTGTCTTGTCCTTAGTGTGCATGCATCCCAACCTTGCATGGTCGGTCTAGTGTCTTGTCCAAATGGCCTTGCATATCCACTCCTAGGGATCCATTCCCATCTTTTCGGCACCTATGGCCAACCCATGCCGACCCGTCCAAGGTGATAGGTCCGTGTCGAGTACATCCGGGACTATGATAAGTACCGGTTGGAATATGGAGTTGGAGAGGAGAGCACCACGACTGCCTTTCAGTTTCGGAGAGGTTTGCGGCTTTACTTTCGAATCCAATGTCTTGGCCACGATGCATTCTCTCTGGTGCAGTCCTATAAGGTCGCTCTGGAGGTCGAGCCATTTGAGTCTCAATTTAATGACGACCTACAGCGAGCCGACGCTGCTCTGGCTGCCCTTCGGCAAACATCTACCTCCCAACCGAGTCCCGAGCCGATCGACTACCTACCCCATTGCCTTCACCATCCGTGAGTACTCCATTGCCATCTACTTCCGAACTTTATTCGGAACCATCTTATTTGGAGCCACCAAAACCCGAGCCACCCGTGTTTCTTACGGGAACGCTATACATAGCCGAGCCACTTCTTAGTTGGCTCAAGGATGGCTTGGTCCCACGTCCTTACCCTTCTATGACCCCACCTTACCTACAGTGCCCGTCAACTCCTTCCACACTACCTTTCGGTCTAGTCACCATGTTGATACATTGGATGACCTTATTATGGGATTAGACGCGCAATGAAGTTGACGCATTTATTGGCCCGAAGCTTCGAGCAACCCACTAGTCGTAGCTTCACCCATCCGGCCCTAGGGTCCATTACCTCCGTGTGCACCGTGGGTTGTGTCACCACGGAGATCCTCTTGTTCCTCCCTATGCCGGCCGAGCCCGACTTAATTCCCTTTTGCCCAAGGGAGGAATCTTATTTTTTTCACATGACCACCATCCCATTCACCATGACGGATGAAGGTGACCACCCACACCTTCAAGAATTTCACAATTGGGACCATGTCATGTGAGAATCCATCTCATTGGGTCATACCTTCTTTGACCCTTTTGACCCCTTCACTAGTGAACCTTCCGAGCTACCATCTTCACCCCATTTCCTCCGCGGAGTTCACTATCCCGCCTTTTCCACTCGGGCCAAGCAACCTCCACATAGCCATAGGTCCGAACCATCATTTGGGCGTAATGAAGACTTTGATTTCCCGGGTCCATCTAAACCACCCGAACCTCCCGGACTTCCCACATCCAAGCCCAATGTCCATGATTGGTGCATCGTAGGATGTCTAGGAGTTCCCCATGACGTCAACCTCCGGGTACGTCAAATGCATGCATGGCACACATTCGGGTGTCCTGGTCCGCCGTCACCCATGTACGGGTCGGACTAACAATAGGTTTGTCTAAAGTCATGCATGAGTCCGTTTCTTGTTTGTGCGGTTTGCATACGTATGTTAGTGCATGGTGAGTCTGCATGTGTCTTGTGCAAGCTCGTTGTCGATCTCTTATGAGTAAGAGGCGAGTGGACTCGCTCGATGAGTATAGGATCAGTTCTACATCTATGCCCCAGATCTAGTCACCTACAGGGACTCAGCGGTGATTCCTAGTGAGTCTTCGAGCCGCCTCCTTCCCCTTGAGAGTGACCCCACCCCAGAGTCTTCCACCACTAGCCTCTTCCCATAACAGCATGCGCATATCGAGTATATACGGAATGAGCAGGTGACGATCACTTGGAGCGGAGCGTACCCGCACTACTTGGTATGGTGACGGATCCACAGGAGCTACTAGAGCAGTCACCCCTTTACTCGACGGGGTCGAGTTCTTCCCACCCGGGGAGAATTGATGGGGACATCGAAGCAAGACCATCCACATTTTATTTGTATTTATGTCCTTTCATATTTGTATGTATACCCTTGTGTTAAATGGGTACGCAATTGTATGTCTTAGTGGGTTTATATGCAAAATTCCAGTAGGTCCAAGCAAGGGGGCCCCCAGCCCTTCCCCATTGGGCCACCTAAGCTATGTGGGGCTGGTCAACCATCCTAGGTGGCCATCTAGAAGGGTTGAATGTCAATATGCCACATGGGGGACAAGTGGATTTCAAAGTCCAAGGTTGGCTACCTACCACCTCCCCTTGGTCAAGGGGGCGCCCCCCTCCATTAGAATTAATTAGGAATTGTTTTTTTATTTTGTTTGGACCAAATATGAAGTCCCTTAAATTCCCCTCCAGATCCTAGATCTAGGTATTCATGGTCTTTTTCCATTTATTACATATAGCATGTATTTCTCTTTTTGTGAATTAATGAGTAGAAAAAATTGTTGAATGCCAAGAGCTTCTTGCACCCCTGCCCTCTCCCTCTGATTTCTCTCTTCATCCTCTGCAATTCTAGAGTGGTTATCTCTTCTATCTCCTCCCCTCTACTTCTGGAATCAATCTCTGGTGCCGCCGCCGTCGTGCCGCGTCGTCCCGCGAAGCCGCCACTGCAGTTATGTCCACCCAGGACAGATCCCTCTTCCACGAATTCTGCTCTCAGATCCGAGATCTTCTTGATCTGGGATTTTTAGGGTGTGTTTCAGGGGTTCCCACCATCCTCCAGAAAAATTGGTTTGGCCTCTAGTCTCCGAAATCCATTTTTACATTTTCGTCCAACCTTTCATTCCAGTTCTGCCAGGTTTCTGTCTACAGTGACAGCAACCCTGAGTTTTCCATCTCCGACCACTTTTTGATTTTTCCAGGAGCTCCCAAATTTACTGGAAGTTCTGTCCACCTTCCCCTATCACCACGACTTTTTTTGATTTTTCGTCAGCCCTCCACATATTTTCTAAAATTCGCCCAAGTTCCAAATCTGTTATGTCTGCCTCAGTCCAGATCCGACCCTTCGCCAGTATAAACTCTCTAGAAAATCCAAACTTCTATGTTTTTCAGATCTAAAAATATCCCTGGTTTCTCTCTTGAATCTCTACAACGTTGAGAACCCAACTTTCAGATTCGGAGGTCTACCTACCGGTCAACGCAGATTTACAGGAAACTCAGTTTCTGCCTGAGCAGATTTGAAACTGAGAACAGCAGCTTTCATAATTCGTCCATCAGAAACACAGATCTGATGAATTTTTCTGAAGGCCACTAGGTTGAAGCACTTCGAAGCAGCTTTCCAACGGCGCTGGTTTTGCCTCAATACGACGTCGGTGCTGGTCGGATCGAGCGATCTCGTCGGGTCGCGCGCCTGAAAACAGCAAGTGGAGGTCCGTGGCTGGTTATTCCGGCGGGTGCCGATCGGAGCCGCCCGGCTTCCGACCGACGTTCCAGCGCGCCGTCACCCTAGGGGAGCACCCCTCCAGGCGTCCCCACTACAGCGGTGCCGCCCGGCCCCACACGGCCCCTCCGATCAGTACGTGGGCCCCACGGTCGTGAGCACGCGTGCAGCCGAAGCTACGCGAGAAGCCGTCCGTCAACCCGGAATCGGTCCTCCCGGGCCCACTTGTGTAGCCCTTTACCTCCCTGCGTGGAGTGGGCAGAATATTCACTTCTGTAATTGTTGTGTATTAACTGTCCGGGAGTACGAGTTCGGCCGGGTCCGTCTTCCCCACGCCGAGAGCGTTGAGGTATCGTGTCCGCTCCTACACTTGGCATTTACTTTATTCATATATACTTGTTTATGCCGCTGCTAGATATCATGCTAGGATCGTAGCTCGCTATATATTGTGATATCATCGCTGCTGCGAGAGAGAGCGTGACCGTCCCGTGACCCGATCCGGGCACAAGAGAGAGCCGACCACCCTAGCTCACTGCCGGTTTCTCAACCGCGCACGTCCGACGCTTCCCTCGCTAAGGGACAATCGCGAGCTCGTCTAGAGTCCGAGGATCACATATCCAATTGGTGTCGAGTCCGTGGTCCGTCCCGCATCAAACACAAAACACAATAAATGGGCCTGGATAAGCCCAAACAAACAATACGGGTGTAAGAGGGTTCAACCAAGATCAAACAAGTTGATATGATCATTAATTTTTATTTTTTCAAAGTTTAGGTGGGCCTTTTAATGACTTAAGTTAAGCATAACTCTCTCAAGACATGGGTGCCCCTATGGGAAGAAGGTTCAAACTTCGGGTTAATCTATGGCTAACTCCCTCACAACGTATGCAAGTGCAGAACCATGGGGTGGAAAGGTACAACCGGCCCGGCGTCCGTGTGGGAATCCTCAGCTCACGGGGACTTACGGAGGTCCCGGATAAGGTCACCTAGTCGGCTCCAAGAAATATAGAGACGAGAGGATCCCCCTACCAAGGTAGGAATACAACTAACATGATAAAATGGATGAACCCATGTGCACCGGAGTGCATGCAAAATCTAGCCTAAATCTAACAATCACTGATCAACCAAATATGACAAGTATGAAAGACAATCATGCAAACTCAAATGGCAGTAAAGGGGAGATCAATAACAGCACCAAAATAACATGAGATAATCTGAAATAGTAATCAAAATGAAGGCTCGGGTGCACTGTAGCAGTAATAAACGGTCTGTGAGAGACCGTTCATCAAGGTAGACGGTCCTGTGAGGGCCATTCAATGGCAGAGAGTAATAAAAGCAGAACCGATAATAAGATAGAAACTGGAATGGACGAAGGGGACGAGAATAGAGGCGTACCTGATAGAACGGTCTGTCGATAGACCGTTCAAGCTCTGGGACGGACCTGAAAAGATCGCGGAATGTCAGCAGAAATCACTTGTGTAAAAGCAGAAGCGTACCTGAGCCAGCAGTAATGGACGGCCTGCAGCGGACCGTGGAGCAAATGAACGGCCTGCTCAGGGCCGCTGAGTGCATCAGGCTTGTAAAACAATGAGCACTGGTGGTCAGAAAAGAGCGATCAAGCTGTGGCCGCTCAAGTCTATGAACGGCTCTAAAAGAACAGTGTAAACTCCAGAGGACAGAAACGCGAGATGACGAGATGACGACCTGAAATTACATAGAAGACAAACTTAACAAAGACAGAAGGTGGTCAGCACAACATCAACACGATGGGCAGTGTTGTCCCACCGTGATCGCCAGAAATTTATTGATTGTAAAAATGTGTTTTCTTTCTTACTTACTTTCTTCCTTCTTTATCCCTCTACTTTATCAATATAATAAGTAAATTGTTGAATGCCAAGAGCTTCTTGCGCCCCTGCCCTCTCCCTCTGATTTCTCTCTTCATCCTCTACAATTCTAGAGTGGTTATCTCTTCTATCTCCTCCCCTCTACTTCTGGAATCAATCTCTGGTGCCGCCACCGCCGTTCGTGCCGCCGTCGTGTCACCGCGAAGCCGCCACTGCAGTTATGTCCACCCATGATAGATCCCTCTTCCATGAATTCCTGCTCTCAGATCCGAGATCTTCTTGATCTGGGATTTTTAGGGTGTGTTCCAGGGGTTCCCCCATCCTCCAGAAAAATTGGTTTGGCCTCTAGTCTCCGAAATCCATTTTTACATTTTCGTCCAACCTTTCATTCTAGTTCTGCCAGGTTTCTGTCTACAGTGACAGCAACCCTGAGTTTTCCATCTCCCGACCACTTTATGATTTTTCCAGGAGCTCCCAAATTTATTGGAAGTTCTGTCCACCTTACCCTATCATCAAGAATTTTCTTGATTTTTTCGTCAGCCCTCCACATAGTTTCTAAAATTCGCCCAAATTCTAAAATCTGTTATGTCTACCTCAGTCTAGATCCGACCCTTTGCCAGTATAAACTCTCTAGAAAATCCAAACTTCCATATTTTCCAGATCTAAAAATATCCCTGGTTTTCTATCTTGAATCTATACAACGTTGCTGAATAATCCAACTTTAGATTCGGAGGTCTACCTACCGGTCAACACCGATTTACAGGAAACTTAGTTTCTGCCTGAGTAGATTTGAAACTGAGAACAACAACTTTCATAATTCGTCCATCAGAAACACAGATCTGATGGATTTTTCAGAAGGCCACTAGGTTGAAGCACTTCGAAGCAGCTTTTCAACGGCGCTGGTTTTGTCGCATTCTGATATCGGTACTGGTCGCAGCAAGCGATCTCGCCGGGTCGTGCGCCTGAAAACAGCAAGTGCAGGTCCGTGGCCGTAAAGTCCGGCGGGTGACGATCGGAGCCGCCCGGCTTCCTACCAACGTTCCAGCGCGCCGCCACCCTAGGGGAGCACTCCCCCAGGTGTCTCCACTATAGCGGTGCCGCCCGGTCCCACACGGCCTCTCCGACCAGTACGTGGGCCCCACGGTCACGAGCACACGTGCAGCCGAATCAACACAAGAAGCTGCCCGTCAACCCGGAATCGGTCCTCCCGAGCCCACTTGTCTAGCCCTTTACCTCCCTGCGTGGAGTGGGCAGAAATATTCACTTCTGTAATTGTTGTGTATTAACTGTCCGGGAGTACGAGTTCGGCCGGGTCCGTCTTCCCCACGCCGAGAGCGTTGAGGTATCGTGTTCGCTCCTACACTTGGCATTTACTTTATTCATATATACTTGTTTATGCCGCTGCTAGATATCATGCTAGGATCGTAGCTCGCTATATATTGTGATATCATCGCTGCTGCGAGAGAGAGCGTGACCGTCCCGTGACCCGATCCGGGCACAAGAGAGAGCCGACCACCCTAGCTCACTGCCGGTTTCTCAACCGCGCACGTCCGACGCTTCCCTCGCTAAGGGACAATCGCGAGCTCGTCTAGAGTCCGAGGATCACATATCCAATTGGTGTCGAGTCCGTGGTCCGTCCCGCATCAAACACAAAACACAATAAATGGGCCTGGATAAGCCCAAACAAACAATACGGGTGTAAGAGGGTTCAACCAAGATCAAACAAGTTGATATGATCATTAATTTTTATTTTTTCAAAGTTTAGGTGGGCCTTTTAATGACTTAAGTTAAGCATAACTCTCTCAAGACATGGGTGCCCCTATGGGAAGAAGGTTCAAACTTCGGGTTAATCTATGGCTAACTCCCTCACAACGTATGCAAGTGCAGAACCATGGGGTGGAAAGGTACAACCGGCCCGGCGTCCGTGTGGGAATCCTCAGCTCACGGGGACTTACGGAGGTCCGGATAAGGTCACCTAGTCGGCTCCAAGAAATATAGAGACGAGAGGATCCCCCTACCAAGGTAGGAATACAACTAACATGATAAAATGGATGAACCCATGTGCACCGGAGTGCATGCAAAATCTAGCCTAAATCTAACAATCACTGATCAACCAAATATGACAAGTATGAAAGACAATCATGCAAACTCAAATGGCAGTAAAGGGGAGATCAATAACAGCACCAAAATAACATGAGATAATCTGAAATAGTAATCAAAATGAAGGCTCGGGTGCACTGTAGCAGTAATAAACGGTCTGTGAGAGACCGTTCATCAAGGTAGACGGTCCTGTGAGGGCCATTCAATGGCAGAGAGTAATAAAAGCAGAACCGATAATAAGATAGAAACTGGAATGGACGAAGGGGACGAGAATAGAGGCGTACCTGATAGAACGGTCTGTCGATAGACCGTTCAAGCTCTGGGACGGACCTGAAAAGATCGCGGAATGTCAGCAGAAATCACTTGTGTAAAAGCAGAAGCGTACCTGAGCCAGCAGTAATGGACGGCCTGCAGCGGACCGTGGAGCAAATGAACGGCCTGCTCAGGGCCGCTGAGTGCATCAGGCTTGTAAAACAATGAGCACTGGTGGTCAGAAAAGAGCGATCAAGCTGTGGCCGCTCAAGTCTATGAACGGCTCTAAAAGAACAGTGTAAACTCCAGAGGACAGAAACGCGAGATGACGAGATGACGACCTGAAATTACATAGAAGACAAACTTAACAAAGACAGAAGGTGGTCAGCACAACATCAACACGATGGGCAGTGTTGTCCCACCGTGATCGCCAGAAATTTATTGATTGTAAAAATGTGTTTTCTTTCTTACTTACTTTCTTCCTTCTTTATCCCTCTACTTTATCAATATAATAAGTAAATGAAATGCAAATAGAAAGAGATAGAGATATCTGAATGTGTGTGTGATCGCCACCAGGTGCCAAATGCAATAAATACACCGTACCTTGGAAAAGAAGGGAGGTACTCGCCTGTGAATTAGCACTGCAGAAATAAACGGCTCTGTAAGAACCGCCCTATTAATGAGCGGTCGATCGACAGACCGCCGAACAGCGCTGGGAAGGACGCGGGATGAAGAACAGCGGAACGGTTCGGATGACGCCACAGAGGAATGAAGAACGGCTCTGTGAAGACCGCTCTCGTACCCAGACGGACATGAAGTAGCCGTTCCAAGGTTCAGAGCGGCTCGTGGATATCCACCTTATTCGTCAAACAGACGGAAGTAAACCGCTCAGTTCCATTACCCACCAACTTGTAGAATCTGAACCTCCACCTCTTCCAGCCGGCCAGAAGGAGTGGGCCTCGTGCTAGGACGATGCTGACCTGCAAAACACAATGAAAAACACGAAAGAAACTGAAATTAGAACTAGAGAGTGTAGTAACTATAGGAGAACATGAAAAATGGATAAACTAACATGGAATGGGGGATACCTGGGAAGTTTTTAACCCCTATGGGGCACAAAAACAATAGGAGGGTGTGTGTAATGTGAATGATGATGAAAAACGAGGATAGAGAATAATAGAGAAACACATGCAATGAATGAGAAATGATTAACAATGACTCAAAATAACGAAAATGACACGTCTACTCCCTGAACCGGAGGCTCATATTGACGTAGAGAGCCTCCCTCCCTGGCCATAGTTTGCTCAAAAGTTCGGCATGGCTTCGCCGCCGACCTTGGATCCCTCCCTTTCAAAGCTTGGACTAAGGGTCTATTTATAGAGCCCCGCAAAGCCAGCCCCGAAATTAGGGTTTGCAGTGGATATTAATCCGAGATATCAAAAGATAATTCGAAGATAATCGATTTATCTTCCAACCAGTTCAAACGGCACCCCATTTGGTGGAGTATCCGCGAAGAAATGGGTGGAATAAGTTGAGGATTAAACCACGGGTTGGAGAGAGAAAATCCTTAAAACCTCAGGAATCTGGCCATTGCGTGGTCGCGCGATAGGCCGCTCAAAACATTGAGCGGTCTAATCCCAGACCGTCCAATTCTGTCGGTGGAAATTAAATAAATAGGAAGAAATCCAAAATATCCATCGAACTGACCGAGTTCTTCGGCGTAGGACTCTTGAGATTAAACGGTCTACTACTAGACCACGCCATGAATGGGGCGGCCCAACACAAACCGTCCAGAGCCTGTCGGTGATAAATGCAATAAACCGGGATAAATAGATAATTATCTAAAAATTCAATCGGTTTAGGACTCTGGGAATTGGATAGCCATATAAATACCGTTCAATTGATTTGGACGGCTACATGAGGACCGTTTCAACAGCATGTCGGTAGAAATTTAGAAAATCACATAAATATCTGATAAATATATGAACCGCTCAACACCAACGCCTAGAGACTGGGCGGCCCGGCATATTGGACCGTGCAAAGCCTGGGCGTTTGAAAATTGATAAAATGTTATAAATTAAGCAAAATCAAGGCCCATGAAGTCCTGAATTGAAGCAGACCAAGCCAGGGAGTGGGGGACCCATAAAATCATCCCAAAGACATGCCTGAAAATAGCCCAATGAGCAATGGACAACTCAAGACATCAACAAATGATAGTAAAAGGAATGACTCAACTTATCGATAAAAAACGGGTGTCAACAGAAGTGACTAGACCAAACTCACATATGGAATGCTAATGCCAATGGCAACCACATAGGCAATGCAAACATACATAATGCATAATGTATATAAACCTAATTAGTTACTTCTCCCCCTTTGGCATCATCAAAAGAGAGAGTGAGATACAAGAGTAGTGGACAAAAAGCAACACTAGGGGACGCAAGGATAGCTACGGAGCAGGGTGATCCGGAGTCCCCTCGTCCTCATCATCATCAGAATCATCGTCCTCATCCTCGGAGGCATCAGCATCAGCATGAACTGGAGCAGGAGGTGGAGGTGGAGATGGAGGGATACGAGTTTCAATAGAGTGCAAAAGATGATAATTGTGAAGAAGTGAGCGGTTGGTAGTCTGAAAAGCATGCAGAGTATCCTCATAGCTTGTGGTGAGAGAGGCTACGTGGGCAGAAAGGGTGTCCAGGGTGTGGGAGAAGGTATTCATGCGATCATTCATTGTGGCCATGAAAATATCAAGCCAGCCAAGGGATGAGTCCCAGGCGGGTTTCCATGCCTGAGAGACGCCTATCAAATGCCTCATAGTCTTCCAAGTGGGCTGACCAGCACCCTGGGCAGAGGATTCTCCATGATAGAACTGTGGTGGAGGAGGCATCTCTGGATCTACATGATGGGGTGAAGGTGGAAGAAACTGATCCTATGCCTGAACTGGAGGGGGGCTTCACCTTGATCCTGTTGTGGCTCTTGCTCTTCTTCAGTTTCTGATTCTTCCCCATAAACTGGCACATCACGGCGTAGCTCACCATTAGGACCCCAGTAATATCAAAATCTGTGAAGAATTTATGTTTGCTGTAGATATCATCCTGTCTAACTCGAACAAATGTTTCATCACCAAAGTGGATCCCGGCATATATAAACACTCCTGTCAGCTGTGAAGCATAAGGCAAGGATCTCCTCATTTGGGTTCGACATATTCCTATCAAATCTATCATGAGCCTACCCATGTTGATTAAGTTTCCATTCATAACATGGTAAAATAAAAATATGTGAACCTCTATCACTTCATTTCGACTCCCACTTTTTGGATAACTAAGTGAAGTAAACATGTGGTGTAGAATCCGCTGCAGTGGTGAAAAATAATTGGCATTTAGTCGAATCAAATCACTGACACCACACACATAGTCACAACTTGTCATAGTAATAAAAGTGGCCTCAACTTCACTATGGCCAAAAGGTCATGTTGGCACCCCTGGCTGAGACTCCTAATGCACGTTCAAAAAGATCCGGAGTGATATGAATCTCAATATCTTGAACAACCGTATACAACTCTTCATTTCTGTCAACTAAATTGCCATAAAATTGCTGCACTAGGTTGGGGTATATCTTTAGACAAAATCACTCCAACCCGGTTGAATCTCAAAGACTGCACAAAGATCGGGTAAGATTCGTTCACCACATTAAAATCGACTAGGCGAGGGTCGATAATAGGCCATGGAGGCAGCCGAGGTGCACAAGGCGGTGCAGGAGCCCGCTGTGGTGGCGAAGGCGGAGCCTGACGTCTCCGAGTGCTAGGTTCCCCTTGGGTAGAACGCCAAGAACTCCTTCTAGGCGGCATCTTAGACTAGAAAACTCGCTATGGAAACCCTTGAAGAAATAGATCTCAACCCTGGGGATGAAGATGGACCAAGAGACACACTGAAGGCTTGAAATGATCTTCTCCACACTCTGGAACTTATAGAAGAGCTTCACGATCACCCGAACGGACGTGGAGATTTCGTCCTGAAACCGTGACGAATCTGTCGGATCGTGTGCGGATGGAAGAAAGATGAGGTTTTGGGGCTTGAGGAGTGGTGGTTTGGTGTTCTAGGGTTAGGGAAGAATGTAAGAGAGATAATGGAGTTGATGGAAATGAGAGAAAAGGGTGTGAAAAACCCCTTTAAAAGAGGTTCGATCGGCCTTAAGCCAGTCTGGTTCGCCACAAATGGTCGAGTCGGACCGGGGGGGCGATAGTCGCCGAAGTGGTCGATCTGCCCCTTAAAAAAACCATTTTTTAACTTCTCCATGCCTCCCCTTTGATGTTTTTGAGCTCTATTTTCTTGCTGGCCTTTTCTTTTTCACCCCATTTTTTGACATATATATATATATTTTTTTTGTTGCTTCGGGAGGAAATAGAGTGAAATGACTTCCGACATGAATTGACCTAAGGAGTTTTTTTGAACCTCCCCCTCAGTGATTGCCTAGAATCCCAGGTCACTAGTCTACATTTATTTATCAAGGAGTATTAGGTCTTAGAAATTTTTCAAGAAAGGCTATATATAAATATACGTACAATCGCACAAACATGGTGATATCATGCACAAAAAAAAATAAAATAAAAATACACACAATGTATGCATGCTTTTCACACAATCCACCCCAATGCATCACACACCCTAGTGCAGACCTAAGTATGTATGCTCTCACCCTTGCACATGCCAATTTCTCTCCTGATTTTATTGAATTATTCCTGGTTTAGAGATTTTGTAAAGATGTCTGCCAGTTGATTGTGTATCAACAAATTTTAACTCAAAATCCCCTTTGCCTACATGATCTCTCAAAAAATGATGGCGAATGTCAATGTATTTGGTTCTGGAGTGTTGAATAGGATTTTTAGATAGATTAATAGCACTTGTATTATCACACAAAATTGGCACAGAATTCACTTCAACATTCAAATCAAGCAATTGATTTTTGATCCAAAGTACTTGGACTCTACAACTTCTGG